>CM038145.1:498887656-499634689 GCA_021437245.1 Aegilops speltoides
ACATGGCCGCTGGCATGATCTATGACCGCGGGCCTTTTTAAAAAAAATTGAGTGCGGACATGAAATGGGTCGGCGCGTTGGGCGCACTGCCGACCCAAATCTAAAACTGGGCAGACGCCGGGCGGACAGCTGACCCAAACGGACAAAAATCGGACGGAGACCCAAACGGACAAAAATCGGACAAATTCGCTTTACGTTTGGGTCGGCCCATTGGAGTTGCTCTTAGTGCATTTTTGCAAGTTGTAGGACTAAACCATCAGATCTAGGACAAGTTAAGAGTATCTGCAGTGGGCATGTACAATGGTGCTATCTTAAGAGTGCCACGTAGAATAAATGATGAGGTGAAGGAGAGAGAACTCGTAAGAAAATGTTTGTCTTCTCTTATTTAAGAGAAGACAAGAGATGATCTCTTAGCACAATACTCCCTCCGTCCGGGTTTATTAGGCCTCTTAGCATCACAAGCATGTCTCTTTTTATAAGGCCTCGCTTTGAAAAGATGCATGCATGCAACCATTTCATTGGTTGCATTGAAAGTCATTGTTGTTGGTGCCATGGCTGGGAAATCAATACATTTCATGCGTGCTTTTTCATTAGCTGCATGCATGTGAGAGAGTGTATTAGAAGTGGAATGAAAGAATTAATATGACTATGTGTCTTGGTCTAAGCGAGGTTGTCTTTAGGCCTAATAAATCCAGACGAAGGAAGTATGTCTCACCACATTTTTAAAAATAGCCAGTTATTAAATATAATGCTAAGTATGACCCATTATAGACATTATATTTAGCCTTGCTAAATTACATGTGAAATTTAAGATAAAACTATTTTATCAACCGCATGCCCTTACCTCATTTTTCTGGCCTCGCCTCGGCTGTCCTCGCGGAAAGCGATCCGTGAAAGCGAACAATCCCACGTGATGACAGTGCTACTTTGTTTTTCGAGATGGATGACAGTGCTACCCTGACTTGAGGCTAGGCATGATGACCGAGAGCGGACGGTGGACAGGCCGCCCACGGCCAACGATCCCTTCCGCCCCTGGTTTTGAGCGGGGCTGTGGAGGGTGGGCCCCTTCCGCTCACAATTCGGGTCCTTCGGGTCGAACCCGAGTTCACTTTCAGTGAGCTAGTATAATCGTAGACCTACGAACGTATTACAAACGGCTAAAATCACTGTTCCGATCGGTGGACCGAACAATATCACAAAATTTGGTGATAAAATTTAGGAAAAAGTATATTTTTCGTCCCTCAACTTTCTCAAAAGTATAGAAATGGTCCCTCAACTTCAAAACCAGCAAATCTTAGTCCTTCAACTTCTCAAACCGGATAATTTTAATCAAAACTGCTCTACGTACGATGATTTTCCCATCCGATCCGTACGACCAGAGAGCAACGCATCTCTAACTACTATGGCCCCACAAACTGAATTATGTATGATTTGGCTCTAATCGTACAGTGTTGGACAGGCAGTCTGTCGTACATATAGCAAGGTCGAATTTTAATCCCTGGTACTGCTTTGGGTGGTTTCAATCTGATGTGGACACGATTTTGAGCAGCATCTTGGCATGTCAGCATGTAGATGTTGGGTCCAACTTGTCAGCTAGGGAGAAAGAAATGATAAATGGGAAATAAATCACGCGGGGAGAGGGTTCGAGAACCTGAGGCCTCCTGCTCAGATTTTTCTCGTACGCGCACGAGCTAACCAATCAAACAAATGCATTTGGTGTCCAAACTGGAGCTGCATATTTTTATATTTTGACTGACCAGACGACAGCCCAGCCCAAATCGCTGAGAGGACGGCGAGTACATGAGCATCCGCGATAACGGGAAATGGCGACGGCCCTCGCGCGCGTAGCCGTGCGGCCGCCGTCGGCTTGATCTCCTCGCTCCGGCCTGCATCGCGTCCGGCGAGCCCAGATCAAACAACATCGAATTCATCTTTTGTCTATACACATCAACATCGAATTCCAGTAGTATCGCCTGACAGAACTGCTCCCAAGTGTGAAATTCACTAGACTGCTTGAAAGCCTGGTACCAACGAGCTGCATTATCTGACAAGTACAGAGATGCAGATGTGACCTTAAAGCTATCTGGAATGTGGTATAGCCTGAAAAATGCATCGCACTTGTCTAGCCAAATTCGTACATATGTGCCGTCAAACTTGGGGAAATCCATTTTCGGCATCCATTGCCGCTTGCCCATGTTCTCATCCACCACAGGAAGTACATGCTGGTGATGAACAGACGCTACCTCAGGTATTTGGATAGGGCGCGGTGGTGGATGCCCCACCGGTGGTGGTCTCGCTCCCAGGATGCCATCGGAAACCTCAGAAGCAGTCGGGGACGACGCCTTAGGTACTCCCTGCTGCTTGCACATCTGCGCCGCATGGGCTTGACTCTGTTGCACTTGCCCGAGCGTGTTACACGAGAGATCGACATTGACTTGTACCTGGTCGAGACGCGCGGACTGCTCGGTCAGCTTGGCGTCGAGAGCTGCTAGCTGCGTGCTGAATCCGTCGACGGCGGCCAATTTGCCCTGCGTGGCGCGGATCTCCGCAAACTCCTTCAGCATCCTTTCCTGAAACGCCTCCATCTCGTCCGCGATGAAGCGCGACTGCGGATTCGGCTTGAATGTCGTCGTGGTCGCTGATTTCCCCTGAAACAGCCCACCTCAGGTCGGGGATTACGCGGCCCTAGGGTGATCCGCTACCGTCGCCTCGGATTTGCTGGGCACGAGTCGGGGGAAAAGTTTCTTGGGCGATTCGGAGCGGAGAGGAGTGACGGCTCTGGAACCAGACTGTCACGACCTAGGGTTAGCCAGTATTCAACGGCGGCGAGCCGGAGCAGCAGGTGGAGGAGCAAGGGGATCGGAGACGAGAGAGAGAGAGAGAGATACAACGCAGGAGAGGATAAGACAGAATGGGAGGCTAGAATGTTTTCATTTCAAACTTCATGGCCAACACGGCTTACACGCTTGCTTATATATCGCAAGTCCATTACACGGCCCACAGGCCCACTACTCGAGCCCACGGCTCCTAGGCCCAACCCGAATGCTGGATTTAAACCTCCTTGTTTCTCTGGCGTGCGCTGCTTGTCTTCTGCACCGCGCCATCCCCAATCACCTGTGCGCCGATGCTTACAGACGAGCAGAGGAAGCAAAGGATCAACGATTCAACGCGCTTTCACCCTTTTTTTTTCCTTTATGGCACAATAAAAATCGACCTGCCATAGCCCAGCATCTGCCGTTGTCCAGATGCTTATGATTTCGTTTCCATACATGGAAACAAGGTGTTTGTTGAAATGCTGGTGAAAAGCTACCTTTCTGTTTTGGTCGCTTCCGATCGCCCCTCTTGCGTTCACATATACGATGGCGAACTTTGTCCGTGATCACTTGTGTCGCACAAGATTATATATAGTGTGGTTGCAACAGGGATTAAGGAATTTGACTTTTCAGGAGAACATGAGAAACCTCATTTGGCTCTTGACCTAGTATATATGCCATGTAGCAGCCTTCAAAGACAGGCCATCATGTATGGAAACGAAATCATATTTAGTTTGCCTATGCAGAAAGAAAATAAGGTGAACAATTGTTGAAGCAACCATCGACCAAACCATAACCAACAACGCTACACACACGAAAACTCGTGGTAGAATTAACATCTATTCAGAAGATAATAAGACATACATGAATTGGCATTATTTCGGTAACTACTATCCCCTGTTGCAGATGCAAAGTGCCTAGAACTTTGCTTATATGGGGCTCGTGATCCTATTATTGGGATTAAGTTTGCACCTTTCCAAGTGAGATCTCAATGAGGATGTACCGTTTCTCGAATCACCGCAAAGCTCAAGACCACAATGGTTGCACTTAGCCTTAACTGTATGCCTGACCATGACCTTTGTAAAGTTTTTCCACACAGCTGATCTTGGTGCCATTGGTTTTCTTTTATTCGCCTTCTTGTTCTTCTCAAGACCAAACGAGTTGAGCTTCACTGCATCGTCCTCCATCTCTTTGTCTGTAACCATGTGTAGTGTTTCCGGAAGACATCGCATGGATCTCCACAAGGAGTCTAGCACTGCCTTCTGCTCCTCGAGTTCTGTACAGTATGTCGGCAGAAAGAACTCCAAGATGAAATCTGCCGTCCCAGTGTGTGTGCACCTTAATCGGATTGCCACTGCACCTTTCAACCGGAAGGTCTTAGCATGGTCAGATAATGGGTACTCCTGCTCACTTGCAGATCCAATATCTGGTAGGAAGCACGGCTGGTTTGTCGTGAAGGCTTTCCCGACAATCCCTTGCCCGCATAGAAGGTGGTGCTTAGAGCAGGCATCATGAAAACTTAGCATCCAAGGGTCTTTTACATAGTGTGCTTCATCAATGGTAGAGATGCAGTATTGGCGGTTCTCATTTGAGTGGTGTCCGCCCCATTCCCCTTGTTGAGCACAGGTGGCCCATGTTTGTGCTAATGGTAGCTTGTGGCCGATGCAGGCTACTGCTAAGACTTGTGATATCGCCACTAATGCACCCACGTATGAGGCACCATATAACTGCATGATGATTAACAACAGCAGACACGCAATGAGAAAATAGAAGTACCAATCTTTTTCATTTCAATTACTAGATTTACTACTTTATTAAAGTGTGTAGATTGGGATTTATTTTATTCGACCCTCTATTTCTGTGAAACTAGAAATTAGACCCTCAACTATGAATTGGTTAACCCCACCAACTTTGGAGACTGCACCCTAACTACTAATGGTTCACTAGCACAATGCACCTGTGTTGCTACGAAATTATAAAATACTAGGAGTTATGCCACTGGTTAAGAGCATAATTTTGAGTTGGAGTTATATTTTTTTGCATTTGTTACTTGTGCATTCTGCACGTATTGGTCTCACATAAAAGTAATAGTGTACTTGTTTATTTGTTTTAGGTTCCACATGTAAATAATTACCCACTTGCGGATAAGGGTACATTTTTATTTATGAAGGTTGTTAGTCAGACATGTGAACTCACCACCAACTCCAAACTTTATAAGTAGGAAAGGTAACCTATATGTTGTAGAAAAACCATCTTCAATAAATACATGTTTGCTGTGACAGAGGGGGAAAATTGAAATAGTAGTGAGGTTGTTACACATTAGTAACGAGAAAAATTCATGTTGGGGATTAGCTTGTTAATTTCTCAAGAACTATTGGGCATATTCCCACCATATGACACAGGACAGGCGAGCCTATTGTCAAATCGTCGATTTACTTCATCATTTTTATTTTGTAGATTTACTTTCTAGAATCAAGACACCAAATTGTTGTCGAATTATTTTCCAAAACATTAATGTACAGTGCATTTTTGTAGTAAACGTGGGCATTAATTCTCTCTTTTTTCCAAATTTGTCAGATTATGATCTACCTTAACTTACCCTCGTGCGTGGAATGCTTGGAACTACCTTTGTGCATGGAATGCTTGGAAATTTTGTGGTCGTCCGCTTTATTAGTTCCTGCAAGTAGCATTGCGAATAAGAAAAAAAGACAACCTTTAAGCTCATTTAGTAATCAACACTAGTTGTAAGTCCTATGTATTTAAGGTCAATTAAAAAAAAATAAGTGAGGCATGATTACCCGAAAAGAACAGCAGGTGGAGAGGTCGAGCTCCTCGGGGGTGGTATTGAGCTCCTCAGAGGTGGTATTGAGTTGAGAGGTGATCAACTCAATGACACCCAAGCACGAGTAGTTCCCCTTGTCGAACACCGGCAGCACCAATGCCTCACGGACGCCCAAATCTTGCGGACGGCCCAGCATAGACCCGTTATATTGGGTCAAATACTGAACGCCAGGAGACCACTCGGGGTCGGGGAGCTTGCCCCCGAAGACCCTCGTCGCGAGCCCCATCTGACACCCTGGTGGTTTCGGCACCTGGGGAGAAGGCTGCGGTAGGAGGAAAGAAACTGAGAGAACTTGAGGAGTTGGTTGCCAGTTCAGGCACGGATATACTGGGCTGAATCAAGCTAGCGTTTGTAGTCACAGGCGTGCCCCCGTCGGTTGTGGCATGTGAGGGGAAGGTGGAGGGAGAAGCAAACAAGATTGGTGAGCTTGAAGCGATATTCTCCACTTCACGCCAGGCGTTATTGCCCGGGAGAAGTGGCTGGGACGACATGTCGGGGATACTGGGCTGCTCCAAGCAAGTGTTTGTGCTCGTAAGCATTCCCCAGTTTGTTGTGGCATCTGAGGGGAAGGTGGAGGGATAATCAGATAAGATTGGTGAGCTTGAAGCGATATTCTCCACTTCGCACCACGCGTTGTTGCCCGAGAGAAGTAGGTGGGACGGCGTGATGGGGATACTGGGCTGCATGAAGCAAGTGTTTGTGCTCGTAAGCATTCCCCAGTTTGTTGCAGCACCTGAGGGGAAGCTGGAGTGATAAGCAGATAAGATTGGTGAGCTTGAAGCTATATTCTCCACTTGACGCCTCGCGTTGTTGCTCGAGACAAGTATTTGGTTCAGCATCAGGCCGTCCCGATCGACGACCTCACCTTGAAACGACGTGACGGATATACTGGGCTGAACCAAGCAACTGTTTGCACTACTCGCAGGGGTAGTCCCCCAGTTGGTTGTGGCATCTGAGGGGAAGGTGGAGGGAGAAGCAAGGTAGGTGTGTGAGCTTGAAGCGATCGTCGCCGCTTCACGCCACGGGCTGTTGCCGCATAACAACCGATGCATGGCATCCGCATCGAAGCCAGCCATCGCACCTTCATACAGTAGCTGGTTCAGGCTGTCCAAGTTGATGTCTCCGCCCTCCGGCGACGACGTGACCCACACAGAGAAATCGGGCTGGAAGTCTCCCTCTTCCATTCAGTAAAATAGTTTCCTGCAGAAACTGACGAGACAGCGAACCAGCCTGTGGTTGAGATGGTTAGGTGGACAGTGGTATCCCCAACCCACCAGGGTTCAAATCCTGGTGCTCGCATTATTCCTGGATTTATTTGAGATTTCCGCGATCGCGCTTTCGATGGGAGGAGGCGTTCCGTCGACGACGAGGCGCCTACGGTGACTTCGTAAATCTCAGGATGATATGCCGGCTCAGTCTCTCGGAGGTGCTCATAGGGGTAGGGTGTGCGTGTGTGTGTTCATAGGGATGAGTGTATGCATGTGTATATGAGCGCTTGTGTTTTACTGATGCTCAAAAAAAAAAAAGAAACTGACGAGACAAATTTGTTACTCCATGGCGTTAGTGTTAGAGCCTGGATTATCGACAACACTTGAACAAGCAAATCACGCTATTCCTCTTTATTTTGAAAACTAGCAGGGACGAAATTTACAGGAGAGAATGCATCAAATTCTGCATAAACAAGGGACATACCTCACAATTAGCTGTACTTCTCGCTTCTTTCCATGAATCCGAGCTTTTCGACGAAAGCCAGTAGTGGGTCAGTCAGAGCGAGATAAGTATGGGGTTCGGTGTGATTCTGACTTCTGGGTGCGGCCGCTGCATATGTTTATATGCGCTCGTAATAATTCGGGTCCTTCGGGTTGAACCCGAATTCCCTTTCCACGTCTTTTTAAAAGTGAGGGACACAAGCAAGTCACGCACTACGCGTCCTTCTTTTCAAAAGAAAGGAAAACAATTCATTCAAACACGTCCGCTGAATGCTACCATGGATACGCCGTGCAGCTAAATTGATTGTTTTGGGACTATGCTTTGGACTGGCCTGGTTTGGCGTGTCGGTCATTTTCCAGGTTATGTTTTCGTCTCGTTTAAACAAAGCTAAGTATTGCGGGCTTGCGGCCACCGCTATAGTATTTTGTTAGAATCGTCCATTCTCGCGGCGGGGCAACGACCAAGCTACACCACTTTTGTTCCTACAGCTTCGGGAGCACGCTGC
The DNA here is from genome assembly GCA_021437245.1 of Aegilops speltoides. Lineage (NCBI taxonomy): Eukaryota > Viridiplantae > Streptophyta > Magnoliopsida > Poales > Poaceae > Aegilops > Aegilops speltoides. The sequence continues at coordinate 498,895,527 of CM038145.1, forward strand.
TGAAGACATTTGCAAGGAAATAATCGTCGGCAAGGCAAAAACGGTCTTTGCTATTGTTGGATAATCAGCAACTAGTATTCACTGAGGGCCAAAGGCCATTACATATATATGTGGTAAAGTGTAGGAAACCCTTTATACAATGCGGATGTGCGAAAAAGGGACTATACACAACACCCCCTCTCAAACTCATGGTGGATTAACAACACTAAGTTTGGAGAGAAGAAAACCAATGCTGCGCCCGAGTCCGTGCCTTCATGAAGAAGCCCGCCAACTGTAACTCAGAGGGCACATAGTGAAGAGTGAGAGTCTGATCCTGCACAACAGCACGCACAAAGCGGGCATCCATCGATGTGCTTGGTGAGCTCATGCTTCAGTGGGTCACGCGCTATACTGATAGCACCGGTACTGTCTGAGAGTAAGGGAGTCGAGATAGCAGCAGACACACCAAAACCCTCAAGTAACCATCGTAACTAGATCACCTCAGCTGTCAACATAGCCATGGCCCGCAACTCAGTCTCTGTACTCGAGCGAGAAACTGCAATCTGTTTCTTTATCTTCCAGGCAATAAGAGAGCCACCAAGAAAGACACAGTAAGCAGACAGCGAGCGTCGATCAGAGGGATCACTAGCCTAGGTAGCATCAGAGTAGGCCTGGATCTGGAGAGAACTGGAGCGGGGAAAGAAAAGGTGATGAGAGATCGTGCCACGAAGATATCGTAAAACACGGAGGAGATGACTATAATGGAAAGAGGTGGGGCTGAAACAAACTAACTGAGGATGTAGACATGATAGGAGATGTCAGGACGCGTAACAGCAAGATAGACAAGGCTCCCAATAGAGAGTGGGGTTGGGCAGAGGGTCACTGTCAGAAGCACGAAGCTGAACGTTGAGCTCCATAGGAGTCACAACAGTGCGCTCATCACAAAGAGCGACGCGACCAAGAAGATCTTGAATATATTTCTTCTGGGAGATGTAGAAGCCATCAGCGGTGGAGGAAATCTCAATCCCAAGAAAATAGCAAAGTGGGCCAAGATAAGACATGAGGAACTGGTCGCGAAGGCGAGCCTTAACAAAGACAATGTAGTCAGAGTCGTCCCCAGTGATAATCATGTCATTAACATATAGAAGGAGAAGAGTCTGGCCATAAGAAGACGTGTGAACAAACAAGGCGGGATCATGATCACTGGGCGAGAAGCCAGCAGCAGTCACAACAGATGCGAACCGCTCGATCCAGGCACGAGGGGCCTGTTTAAGACCATAGAGGGAGCGCCGAAGGCGGCAGACAATACCATCAGGAGCATAGTACCCCCGGGGTGGCTGCATGTAGACCTCCTCACGCAGCTCAACATTGGGAAAAGCGTTCTGGACGTCAAGTTGAGAGACAGACCAATGACGAACAGAAGCCATAGCAAGGAGAGTGAGGACAGTGGTCATGTGTGCCACAGGAGCAAAAGTCTCATCATAATCTCGGCCCTGCTCCTGCTGATAGCCACGAGCTACAAGACGAGATTTGTAGCGCTCAAGAGAACCATCGGAGCGAGTCTTAATCTTATAGACCCACTTGCAGGTGATGGGACGAACACCGGAAGGCAGGGAAACCAGATCCCATGTGCCAGAGCGCTCAGGGGCAGCAAGCTCCTCAGCCATTGCAAGCTGTCATTCAGCTTGAGTCATGGCAGCCTGATAGGAAGTGGGCTTGGCAACGACAGAGATAGAGAGACCGTACTGGTCAGGAGAGTAACAATCAGGTGGGGGCGAGGCCGAGCGCGGAGGTTATGAACAGGAGGAGGCCTGGGCATGCCAGAAGTGGATGGTGTGTAGAAGCATCCTCAACACGAGGGTGGCGAGTGTAGTGGAGAGGGAAGGGAGAAAGAGGGTGAGAGACTAGAGATGATGGGGGAGACATGGGGGAGGAGGATGTAGGTGAAGGTGGTGGCAGTGGGGAATGTGAAGGAGCGAGATGTCCGGAGGGAGGGGAGAGACATTAAGGCACATAAGAGGATGTGTCAGGAAGAAGAAGAAAGGAAAAATCATCCACAGAGAAGTGTGAAGAGGAAGGACGCGGATAGTAGGAGCGAGACTCATCAAAAGTCACATCACGCGAAATGCGCAGCCTACGACCAACCGGATCCCAATAGTGGTAGCCCTTGTGCTCATCATTGTAACCAAGAAAAACACACTCAATCGATTGGGCAGTCAGTTTGTGCGTTCTCGTGGGGCAAGAAGGACATAGCATACACATCCAGACATACGAAGAGCAGAGTAGTCAGGAGAACGACCAGAAAGACACTCCATAGGAATACGATCCTTCAAGGCAGCCGATGGTTGAATGTTGATAAGATAGGTGGAGGCAGAGACAGTCTCAGCCCAAAAGTGTGGTGGAAGAGAGGCAGAAATCATTAGCGCACGAGCAGTCTCAAGTAGATGACGATGCTTACATTCCGCAACTCCATTCTAAGCATGAGCACCCGGACAAGAGAATTGGGCAAGGGTACCCTGGTCTACAAGAAAATCACACAGCATCTGGGAGTTATACTCTTGAGCGGAGTCGGCACGAAAAGTATGAATGGGCGTGGAAAACTGAGTGTGAACCATGGAAGCGAAACGCTTGTATATAGAAAGAACATCGCTACGAGATTTCATAAAGTAGAGCCAAGTGTAGCAAGAGAAATCATCAATAAACAGAACATAGTGGTGATGACCACCTTTTGAATCAAAGGGAGCGGGACCCCAAATATCATAATGAACTAAGTCAAAAGGACGCTGCGATACCGAATCACTGGTGGGATAAGGGAGTTGGGTCTGTTTGCCAAGGCTACAACCATTACAATGTAATGAAACATCTCCAGAGATAGGTCCTAAGAGGCCCTGACGCACTGACGATGACAAGCGAGAGCCACAGATGTGGCCAAGGCGATGATGCCACTGCTGGAAGGACGCAGATGAGGAGGCAGCAAGAGCATGGGAACTGGCAGAAGTGGTGGCAGCAGGAGGAACACATAGCCAGTCAACCTCCCAAAGGCCCTCTTACTCACGGCGCCGAGGGCCAGCACCAACCAAGGCCTTGGTGCGACAATCCTGAATAGAGCAAGAGTCGGTATCAAGAATGACAAGACAACCAGAATCAATAAGTTGGGTAGCGGAAAAAAGATTCATGGTAAGACGGGGAACATTACTACAAAAAAATACACTTCCGTGATGATACGTGTTTGTCATAGTAGGTCGCGTTTTTTGTTATGCATGTACATCCATGACGATTTTATGACAGAATCAAGGTAGTCATACATGTGTTGTCCTAGAAGTGTTCCATGACATTACCAAAATTATCATCATGGAAGTGTCCACTTGCATGACGATAAATCGCGCGTCATAGAAGTGCTTCCGTCAAGGGTGACCGACACGTGGAATCCACCGTAACGGAACACCGTTAAGCTCTCGGGCCCGGTTTTGGATTCGATAACCCGTTAACAGCCCCGACCAATGGGGATTTTCCACGTGTAAAATCATCATTGGCTGGAGGAAATACGTGTCGGCTCATCGTAGGGACAGATGTCATCCACTCATTGGACAGAAGGCGCCTATGATACGTCGACACGTGGCACGGCCCATCAAGTTTAAATGGGCCGGCCCAACTAAAGGCCCATAAGATTTTGCGGACCATAATGGGTCGGCCGAGCTAAAGGCCCACGAGATTTTGTGGACCATAATGGGCTGGCCCAGCTAAAGGCCCACAAGATTCCGCGGGCCATAATAGGCCGGCCCAGGTAAAGGCCCACAAGATTTTTGTGTGCTATAATGGGTAGGCCCAGCTAAAGGCCCACGTGATTTTGTCGACATTAATGGGCAGGCCGAGCTGTAGGCCCACAAGATTTTGACGACCATAGTAGGCCGGCCCATTAACTGGCTGCCATGTTTTGGGCCAAATGCCGGCCCATATTTGATCCGGTCCATTAATGGCCTGCCACGTTCCGGGCCTAATAATGGCCCATATAAGATCCAGCCCTTTAAAAGCCTCCCACTTTCTGGGCCAAATCACGGCCCAGATCAGGTCCGGCCCTTTAAGAGGCTTTGGGCTCAATTATGGCACATATCAGATTCGGCCCGTTAATTGGACGCTATGCTTTTGGGCCCACTTGCTAAAGGCCCATTTAGTAATTCGGCCTGATATTAGCTTCGGCCTGTTAAGGGCCCATTTAACATTTTGGCCCTATATTAATTTCGGCCTGTTAAAAGCCCGTCATATAGTTGGGCCTAACTACGGCCCGGTTTGCATCCGGCCTGCTCGCAGCCGATATCTGATTGGGCCAAACAAGGTCCAAGACAACTTTGGCCTGTTAAAAGCCCGTGAATTGATTCGCACAATCATGGGTCAGGGTCCATTTTGGGCTGCTACCGGCCCGTGAGCTATTCGGCACGTTTCAGGCCCAACCTACTTCTTGGCCTCCTAAAAGCCCATTGAGTTTTCTTGCGAAAAGAGGGTCGGGGGTTACTCGGCCTATTAAAGGCCCGAATCTACTAGTGGGCCAGTTTGACGGGGCCCATGATGCGGATCATATATCGTGATTGCATGACGGACCGATTATGTACCGTAATTTTACGGTTTGGCCGGTTTACTGCGAAGACAAGATATATATATATACAGTAAAATAACTGCAGCATCATGAATAAGAAAAAACCTAGACTATACAATAAAGAAATTATGGCATATTACATCCACAGGGCATCAAAGTTCGCCACTATGATAATAAAGCACAAGCAGACAACAGATTACATACACTGGGCATCAAAGATCGCCACCAGTGCAAATAAACACGCCGACAAAATAATATACAAAACTGACAGCACTTCGATAGAGTTCAAGAAAGGTTAGCCCTGCTAGGGAGCTGCAGTATAAGCGGTGAAAGCAAGATGATGAGACTGCGCTTGTTCAACACTTATATCTTCCTCACTCTGAAAGATAAACAAGCAGACAGATGACGGGTTTTGCACATAAAAGTATCAGTGCTGGCAATTCATCACTTTCTTACTGACTAATAAAGTGACACAGTTTAAAATTGCGTTAACACAATATGGTATTGTTCAGGTCAAGACATGGCAGGAAATGACACTGTGAAGGAGTTGGCAGCTTCACGACACCACTGGATTACAGATCAAGAACTCATAAGTACCAATGGTTAGTGTGCTGTCAATTTATCCCATTTCAGATTGGCAAATAAAGAGCCGGTTTAAATAATAGTAGAATGATATGACATTGTTCATAGTTAAGACATTGCAGAATATGACATTGTGCTGTAGTGGGTAGGGTCACCACACCACTGGATTGCGGATGGAGAACAGATGCATACATGCAGTGCAAAAGAAGACCACTTGCTCTGTATAGTTTAATTTACATGGTATGAAGAAGAAACTTGGTTGTACAACTAAAAACTTAAATTGAGAAGGACAAACTTTTGCTTATGAACTACATAATAAACTTTAAACATGCAATTTGATGCAAACACCAAAAATAAACAGCTGTTGTAGTCATGCCTAACCAAATATACACAACAAAGTTTGAAGGCTTGAGAAGGACAAACTTACATTACTGGTGAAGACAGGCTCTATAAAGCCCTTGTCCATGCTGATGGGGGGGGGGCAATTCAAGAAGTTTAGCACAAAATCTTCTTCATAAGCATTGCCTTTATTCTACATTTTGTTAAGAGTAAATATAGATTTGATAATATATGAAAAATGGAGAATATTTAAGATAAGATGAAAAGTGATGCTACATAACCAAGTAGCTATAAATGTATGTGCAGCGATACAGGCAAAAGGCACAGCCAAGAGCAATGCACAGCTAAACTTCTTCAGTACCAACCTTATGGTAAGAGTAAATATAGATCTGATGTGTAGAAAATGGAGGGCAAAGGAAAATAAGCTGCAGAGTGATGGTACATGAACAACTACCTGTCAATATAAGTACACTGATAAAGGACAGAATGTACTTACAAGAACAATGCAGAGCTAAAAAAAATTCATTGGCATTGGATATATTCTACACTAGTGTAACCATTCATACATATCAGATAATTTGGAGCGAACAATTGATAAGCAAGCTATCATGCATACTGTTGTCACATAATGAACCAGGTATGTATGCAAGTACAGTGACACAGGACAACAGGTACTAACAAGAGCAAAGCAGCGGGCAACATATTTGCGATATCCTGTCGTTCTTTTCAAACGGGAATTCTTCTTCGAGCAGATTTCCTACAAAAAAATCCATAAGGCACATGCGGAAAAGTAGAAGTTCAAATTTTCATGTGATTTCATAGGCGATTACCTCATCACAGGAACGAGACCGATTGCATAACAAGGTTTTTCCATTCAATGTCTTCTAAATTTAGCACATGAGACTTCACCGGAAATTCGTTCATAGACTTGCCATCAAAGTGTGATTTCCTCAGGTAACACCGATACTGCTGCAATGCTTCCTTGAAAAGCACAAGCAAGCTTTGCTCGTCATGACCCTCGCCTAGTTACAATAATGTAATGTAAATCATTGATGTGTTCGATCAGCAGAAAACAGGAAAATAATAACCATGAATAATAGCACTTAAACGTAAGTTGGACAGGAAGATGTGAAAATGGTGTTTGTCTTCACTATAATCTTCCCATGATGGGAATATATGCACGTAGTCCCTAACAACATTGAAAGCATTGTCCTCTAAACTGGGAATAAATAGAATGGGGTTCCAATCTGCAGGAATTGGCCGTCTTTGTAGTTGGGATAGGTCTTCGGCCGGTGGACTTGCTGTAGTTTTTGCTGGAGTGGGATTCTTCTGTGGTACGGCTGGTGCTATGGCAAATGAAATCGGTATACCTTTTGCTGGAGTGCAGGTCCTGTGTGGTGGGGCTAGTGGTGTGGCCAGTGAAGTATGGGTACAGTCTGCTGGAGTCGGTCCTATGTTTTGTGTCACTTGGTTGTACAACCAATATAAGTGGTATTTGTCGATTTCTCCGGCACCACCACGTTTTTCAAGGACTTTGCTGGTGCTCCTTCAAGTTCGGCAATCACCCTCTTCCTTTTTGATGTCTGATGCACAAGAACAACATTTGAGTGAAAGAACATGGTATGATGACAGATGGAATATGTATTGATAATGGATGGGCATGGCATCTCGATTTATCTGATGAGTAAACTAAGCAGATGGCGGTGCAACAAAGTAGAAGAAATGCAAGACAACATATGCAAGATACGCGCAATCAATAAAACCTTGCCAAATTAGAACAGGCACCTTGATGGGTGAACAGGACAGGCCATCTGCCTTTGACTCGTCGAGGTTAGAATAGTCATTAGGATGATATTCTGAACAAGAATCAACAGGTGGGGAGCGTACGAGTTTCATTGCTTCCAGAATGGCACTCAATGCCTTGGTGCCAATTTTGTAAGTCATTGCAGTGTTCCACAATATTCTTCTGATGCGCGGATTCTGATATTCACTGTAATTGCGTATAATATCTAAACCATGAAAACATAAATAGTTGTGAGATTATCTTTGTAATGCAGATGATATTCTAATATAGGGGCGCCCCTGTAAACACTTATGTGCTATCACTGGATTCTGATGAGAGAGCTCATGTGTGTTGTAATATGGTGCGTGCATTTATATAATCTGGCACAAGTACACAAAAAAATAGGCTCCAGAAGTAAGGATAGCTGGCAGATGATAAGTTCATAATATACTGTATAGAGAGTTTATTGCCAAACCATGATAACAAGAGCACACAACAACTAGGCAGATCATAGTGTACATAACAGGGGTACACCATAACCACGATATATAAATCGGGAAAGTGGAACTGGCTTGAAAATAAGGTGTTATATTGCCGCTAGTAATTGAAAGCCTATCGATCACGTACAAGCCAGCTCTATCAAACATGGTAAAGAAGAGCAAGCAGATTTTGGATAACAAAATGTTGGTTCTTGATGCCCACATGATGAACGAGGCGCATTAAGAATGCAACTCCCAGCTGTCTCTCGACCATTTCAGGCGGTTGGATGAAGATCCTACGTCTCCTAACCCTTCTTCTTCCTCGTCTCTTAATTCTTCCCATCTGAGAACACTTGCAGACGGGCCGGTCGGACCACCGCCCCACCGCCTGTGTTCCTCCGCCACCCCACCCCCCACCCGCGTCGAGTTTTCTTCGTTTGGCGAGGCCCCACAACCACTCGAGCCCCTTGGATCGCACCGGCGAACTCCAGCGAGCTCTGAAAAATCGACTGACCCAATTTTGAAATTTAGTCTACTGTGATTTAACTAGTGTGGAATATAAAAGGGGAAAACCATAAGAATTGGGAGTATAGTGTTGAGCGTGCCATGGCGGATCTCAAGGTGCAAACCGGACAAAGGCAACTTCACAACCAAGACAAGAAATCAGAGTAAAGCAGTGGCGATCTATTTTCTTGCTGCGATAAATAATTTGAGCAGATACGAAAGAGTACCGCCTCTGGTGTGGCGCCGTGTACGCATCTGCTGAGAATTTGATGGTGTTGCGGTAGCGATGGCTGTCAGCGGCATGGAAGCAGATTTAGGAGGGTAGACGGTGGCGGCAGGGCGCGGTGGACAAGATGGTCGTAGGAGCGGCGCCGACAAGGTGGACGACAGCGGGGATGAAGCGAGAGGACGGGATGCAAGGATCTCGATCCGAAGGCATGGATGAGAGAGGTCGATCTCTTGTAATGGACGACGGCGTCGGGGTATCAGCTCCGGCATGGTGGAGGAGGACGGCGGTGGATGGGATGGCGGAGGGCGGCGGATGGAGGAGGGCGGGGTGGAGAGGGTGTTTTGGCGCCCACGGAGTACGAATGGGGAAAACGGAGGTAGAAAGGAAGGGGGGAAACCATGTATTCAGGGCATGCTTGTCTCAAATGCGAGGAAATTTACAAACTTAGACCCCGTTTCAAATTTCTACTACATCACAGCAACATTAATCGGTTGGGGATAGGATGGTAATCTCGCATACACCGAATATTTGCCGACGAGAGTTTGTTTTTGGCGCCCACCGTGTATGAATATGAATCGGGGAGGGAGTCGATTTTGGCTTGAGGGCACACTATGTTTTGGCGCCCACCGTGTATGAATCCGGGTGAGAGGCGGTTACGTCACGTTTGGGTGAAATTAAAAACCTACCCCTATCGAAACCTATAGAAATCCAGCAGATAGGCTTTGCCTGGCAGGGATAGGCAGTAGTGATTTCCATCTCTCAGATTTTGGTTTCGGGCGGTTACTGCGACTTTCCCCGCTTCGTTCAAATTTTGCACAATGCACGTTTATCGTGCCAACTCAATTCGAATCCCGTTTGTATTCTACTACTTTTTTCGGGCGGGGTCCATTTTCAATTGGAATTACATTCTATATACATCATTTTTTTATATATACTTTCAAAAGCACAACACCATTTATACATAAATATGGTTTACAAATGGCATGATCTTAGATTCATAAGGTTGTATCCATCAATTTGGATTTTCAAATATTTGAAACCACTTTATGTTGAAATCCAATGTATGCATTCCTCGCTAACTGTCTCTAGTTAATGTGTGTTTCATGCGGGTTTTTTTAACTTCTCAAACATGTATAATGTGTTTCACACACGCAACATATAGTGTAATCCCATTTAGACATTAATTGCATATAAACCATGCATTGTTTGTAATTGAAGACTCTATGGATCACCAATATTGATAAACTATATAACATTACACGTGTGCCCAAATTCAAATGACTATGCATGTTTGATACACCAATTTGCGTTATGATATTATCGATGTCGTGATCTCCAGTTTAAATATTTGAATCCCCTTTAATCCAGATATTCGTCTCATATAGCTATCACTCATGCTTATATAGGACTATCTCTCTGGAACTATACGCGCTCATCGTCTCTCAGGTATCTCTCGTGCTACCTGTATGTCGACAATGATCTTTTATCTTCGTAACACACTGACGGTACTCTCTCCCTCGACCTTCATCACTCTATCTCTCTCTAAGTATATCTCGCTCCCTGCTATGTGTCTCTAACTATGATTCTCCATGTGGAATCTCTTTCTCTAACACAAACACAAAACTTTGTCTACCGGGGTCGCATTTCTCTCTACTATTCCCATGTGTGCCACTCGCACACCCCTCATACAGAGATGTCTTTTGCTCCTTAGATATGAGAACCTACGACTCTTCCTCTTCAATATCTCTTTCTGACACACAAACACAAACTATGTCTCCCAGGGTCTCATATTTCTCCATTGTTCTCTTGTATGTCGCTCACACACACCCTCTCTCCCTAGAGATATCTTGCATTCCCTCATATGTCTCTCTCGTTGTGAAATATCTTTTTCTCTCGCAGACACAAAACTCCGTCTCTCTGGATCTCCTTTCTCTCTGATATCTGTTTGTATGTGACTCACATGCACCCTCTCTCTATCTCTCTCACACCCACACACATAACCCAACCTTCTGATCCACTCGACTCCTATCTCTAACACACTCTAGCTAGCATCTTTATCTTTATATTTATCTGTTTCTCCATCAACCTTCTTTCTCGCCCTCACTCTTGATTCCTATCACGCACACTACATATGTTTCTCTCTACATGCAGTCAAGTGCCACTACTAGGGAAAAGCCTATACACAGAATCTTAGCAGCAGCGCGGGTCAAAAAAGGGTGCTAGTGCTAGTTAGCAGTAGCGATTGAGAAAAAACCGCGCTGCAGATACAACCTTAACAGTAGCGCGTGTCGTGGCAAAAACGCTACTACTAATATTCCCATTGCTAGAAATGATAGGCTACGCATAGCAGTAGGGGGCTTGGAAGAAGCGCGCTACCGCTAGGAAATAAGTAGCAGCGCGTTTCCTACAAAGAGCGCTACTACTAATGGAAATAAAATAGGATGAAAAACAAATAGAAAAGTAAATGTAAATGAAAGAAATAGAAAAAGGAGAAAGGAAAAAATAAAATGTAAAGCAAAATAAATGAAAAAGCAAACAAACGGAGGAAAGCATAGCAGTAGCGGGTGTTCGTAAGAGGCGCTATAGCTAACGTAGCTGCAGCACGTGTCCTGGACTCCCGCTATAGAAACAGAAAAGGAAATTAAAAACTAGAAGAAAATTACATAGTTATAGCAGCAGCGCGTTTTGTAAAAACCGCTATAGCTATCTTAGCTATAGCGCGTTTTGCTAAACGCGCTACCGCTAAGTTTGACTTAACCAAAAAACCGTTTCCCCCCGGCCACCACTTCTCCCCCAAACCCCTCGACCCACCCCGCCGCCGTCTCCCCGGCCGATTCACCGTCGCCCCACTTGGCCGCCGTCTCCTGCCGATGTAGACGCCACCACAGCCGTGCGCCGTCGACGCCACCGGAGCCGCCCCCAACGCCACGGAGCCGCCCCCAACGCCACGGCCGAAGCCGCCCCCAACGCCACTGGTGCCGCTGTCGATGCCACCGGATCCTCCCTCGCCACAACTGCCTCCCTCACCGTCACCGGAGACGCCCCTGCCTCCCTCGCCACCACCATAGCCATCCTCTGTAAGCCCCCATCCCACCTCTCTCTCTCATGCATAGGTTAGCTAGTTTAATTAGGTTAATTATCTAGGTTAGGGCAAAAATTTAGTTAGGGCTTTGACAGAAAAGTAGTTAGGTTAACTAGTTTAATTACGTTAATTATCTAGGTTAGTGCAAAAAAATTATTTAGGGCTTTGACAGAGAACTAGCTGCGTTAACTAGTTTAATTAGGTTAATTATCTAGGTAAACTAGATTAACTAACTAGGTTAAATAGGTAGGTTGATTAGTTTCGTTGGATTAACAAGCTAGGTTATTGCAAAGATTAGTGAGGTCATTTTGCAAAGATTTTTGATTTTTGAAAAGACCACTATTTTTCAAAGAAAAGAATTTAGGCAAATTTTATTTTAAAGATGATCCCTTCCTAGACTTTTATTGTTGATTGATTATATCTTTTCATTGAAGTGGTCATGTTACATCTTTTCATTGAAGTTGTTCGATTGTGCCCAAGTGGCTTTGTTGTTTCCATGGAATGATGCTGAGTGCCCTATGTTTTGCCGGAATGTTGATTCATTTCTGTTCCGACAAATTTCAGGTTCTTGATTTGTCCACTTTTTAGCAAAGGTCATGCCGAAATTTTCCATGAATTTCGGCATGACTTGTGCTACAAACTAGGACATATCGAGTGCCCGGATTTGCCGCACTGTGAAGGAGTCAACATTCACGCAAAACTAATAAACCTTTTTATGTCATTATTCATTTTATTAGCTATAGGATTAATTGACTAGATTTAATCATAGGAAACATGGCTAGCAACGATGAAGGATAGGGTTCTGGTGATTGCGATGACGTCTACCGGGCGGCAGACAATTTTTTTAGCCTTACCGACGATCATACGATGTTGTTGCTAGGCCCACCCGTGGCATCGGGGACTGACACCGACACGCAGACCGGTGCTGATACTGAGACCGGCGCTGAGACTCAGACCGGCATCGAGACCGGCGCTGAGACTGAGACCGGTGTTGCCTCGGGGAGCGGAGTCGGTGTAGAACCGAAAGCAAAGAGGCAACGGCTTCCTAACAAACTCAGGACTACTAGACTGGTGGTCACGGAGGAGGAAGACGGCAATTTTGAGCCAAAGGCGCCCGAGGAAGCGCACTCGTGCTACGGTAATCAAATAGGCAGCATCGTACGGACAACAGCCACCATCAACAATGAGAAACTACAGAAGATAGAAAATATGAGGAGCTCCCTCCTAAAGAAGTTTCACCAGATATTCTTGTTCCCGGGCCGGAATGAGAAGGATTATGAAGATCCAAACGAGGACCCGACAATGAAGAAGATAAACAAACACGCCATGACCAAATTTAGCGACGCATTGGCCGCTTGGAAAACTCGAGTGAAAGCAAAGATCATCGACAAGAAGGAACCCTACTCCGAGATTGTAAAGGATAATCCGATAATCAGGGAAGAGCAGTTTCAAATATTCAAGGAGGCTTGCGAGGCCGAAGCTGCCAAAAAAAGTCTAAGTACATGAAGGGGCTTCAAGAGAGGAACATTGGGAGCCACCACCTCGGAAGCCGTGGTTATGGCGGAAAGAGGTCCAAATGGGCCAAGGAGGACGTGGAAGCCGCGAGTCTGGGCATCACAGACCCCTTGGCGGATTTCACCGTTCCGCAGGAGCGTGACATCTTGAGGGCCCGACACCGTTGGGACCCAGTGAAGAAGGTTTACGAGACAACACCGGTCATTACGGAGTTCATGAGACTGCTGGTAATTTTAGTTTCTGATCAATTCGACTGCACACGTTAGTCATATTTGTAAGAGATCCTTGTGCCTTTTGTAGAGAGAGCAGCACCAGATTGCGGCTGAAAGGACTCGCCGTCTGAGGCCTTGGCGAGGCCCAAGTGGGACACTCCGTTCAACCGGGCGTTGAACATATTGAAACGACAACCGGTGGATACTCGACCATCGTATGGACGCGTGAACGGTGTCGGAGACGGCGCCACGTGGAAGAAGTACTACCGTGAGACCACGGAGGAGAGAAAGGAAAGACGGAGGTTAACTGAAGAAAACATCGACAAGAAGGTTGAGATTGCGGTTGAGAAGAAATCATTTCAGATAGTCGCAACAGTGGTAGCTGCCGCAAAACAGGTGGTTACAGATTTGTCTACTTCCTTGGTGACGGGCGTTTTCACTTGGACAAGGCAAAATCCAGAAAAAATGTAGAGGACTTTCCCCTTGCTGACTTCTTGGGAGCACTGCTCCCTTTTGCTCCCCTCAAGACCCCTCAAGACTGCTCCCGCACCGAACGTGCTCGGCGGTGCTTCGTCTTTGGCTGAGCTCGACGCCCTCACAATATCTGTCACACCGGCCCCCTTCAATATAAATGTATAATCTCCCGTTTTCATTGCCTTTCGGATGTCTCACGTCGCAGACTTTTCTTTGCAGGCCGACGAAACCTTGTGCACCATATTGTACACCATCGGCGAACAGAAGGTGGACGTGGGGAAGGCAACGATAATGGAGCCGAAGGAACCATTATTCCACAGCCGGCCGATCCCCCCGAACATCTTCAAGGTTTCCGTGGCCAGTGTCAAACCGGGCCACGAGAATTTGCCTCCTCCAATACTACTGGTGGATGACGAGGAGACACCATGGCGGCTTGGTGATTGTTGCAATGGGTGGGTCCTGTTGTGGCCAAAGAGTCTGCTTCGTCTGGAGGCGGTCGGGAGCACACCCACGAGCACGCAGCCTCAGCAAGGTATGAACATCAACACCCCACCTACCCAATTAGCGTCGGGTGTCGGGTTGGGTGATAGCGGACGGGGTAAGGAGGAGGCTCCATTAGTCACTGATGACATCGCCATGGATGAGGATGAGGACGACGGTGGCGCTGAACAGTATGTCTATACTGGCGCCTCCTCGGGGTGTGAGCGTCATGAGTCGGTGCCTGAATTGCCGTCTCAAAGTAGTATGGAAGACCTTCCGGTGGGAAAGAAGTCTAGGAAGAGAGCGAGGAAAGGCAAAAAAGCTGATTCTATGATCCTGCCGCTTCAGCAGTCTCGGCTTCAGGACCGTATAGATATCCCCGATGCGGATAAATGGCATATCCCCGGTAAACCAATCCTACCTGCAACAGCGCTACAGGCCAGATTCGGCGATCTAAGGAGACTTCATGACGATGTGCTGCGGGTAGAGAAAGGCCTCATCGCCTCGACAGATCCAGGATATCCACTCTCGTGGTTAACATTCCGGCAAATGTAAATGCGTCGACAGCTTCCCCGCGGATAAGTTCTTTCTCCGATTCGATCACATATTCGACATGTTTCACGTGAAGAAGCTGGATTTTACGTTTGTCCGCCTTTATGCCTTGCACATGAACTACATCATCGGGTTTGAGCAGATATCTCATATCTGTTTCACTGACCCGTACTACATGCATGAGGGCTTCTTGGGAGTCTGCGCAGAGCACCGTGTATACGCAAGGGAATACATCGTCAATTTCATGCTCGCCAATAAGAACAAGGAGGCGATTCTCGTGCCTTATCATCCCGTGTAAGTCATCCGCGCTGCTATCCTTCCTCCAATTTCAATCATTCATTTGCACGGTGGAGGCTAAGTAATTTGAGGTGTACCTATTTTGCGCAGCGGCGGGCGCGCCGTCCTCATCATCCTATACCCCCGATTCTCCCATGCTCTTTACTTGGACTCGTCGAAGAACATTCACAAAAAGGATTACACCCACATCAAGGATGTGCTCGACAGTGCTATGTTTGACTACCAAGCAAGGGGTGGAGAGGTCAGGGACAAGAAGGGAAGGGGCTGCAGGGTCGCCTTCAGCCATAAGACCGACTTTTGCTGCATCCAGCAACCGAACGATTCTCTTAATGATGGATTCTATGGCCTGCACCACATGCTGGAGTACGGACGAGATCACCAGAACCTTCGCATGTCACCTAGATCCGGCGATGCCCATATTCTGCAATGGGCAAAGAACGTAGGAGATATCGTGGATCATCGACTTCAAGCCGAGTTCTATCACATCCAGCGCGAATTTGCCCAAATCATCATGAAGGAGGTCGTCGGAAAAACAGGGATGTTCTACGAAGAAGGACAAATGTCGCGGGAAGACGTCCAAACATGGGTAGCCGCTCAGCATCTCGACCTGAAGCCTTTCACTAGGCTCGAGTACTATCTCCCTGACATTGATGGATGGCACGACATGTTGGAGTGATTGTCGATATATGACAATGTGTCCGTTTAGTCCATAATTTCTGTATGACAAAACTTTGAGTTATGCATAGTGAAACTTTATTTGTGATGTAATTAAACCGTCCTCCTCCTCGACTAGCGAAAATCACTCTAGTTAGGGCATTTTGGGGTACAATGAACTTTGTTATTTATGCTTATGATATGTTGTTTCTATTTTTGCCAAGTCTGTCTCTTTTTGTTGCTCAACTATATATGTTGCATATCTCGACTCATGTGACGATGCAAGTGCATAGATCATCGATGGTGAATAAGTGCTACGCCAGGAGTATATATACGACAAGTGGCCGGAGTGTCAGGCCCAGGTGTACCGGTTTCCGATTTCCGAGCGACAGGCAGTAGTTAGTTTAGGTTCATGCTAATGCGAGAGAGGGATACGGACTCATGTACTCAAAGTGATAGATCTTCTCACGTATACCTTTTTTTAGATGGATGACAATGTATTTGCAAGTAATCGAGATTTGTATCGCTATTTTCGAGATGATAACGAGAGACCACTTTGTGTTGGATGATGATTATGATGATGACATGATTTGATGAGACTAGTTGTATGTATATACTATGATTACATTTGTATGTGTATGATATGCTAAAGATTATTGTATAAAGCCTATTCAAATACAAAACAAATATTCAAATACAAAACAAATATGAAAAAAAACTAATAAAACTAGTAGTAGCGAGGGGGGGAAGTTAGCAGTAGCGTCGCGTTACCAGTAGCGCTTCTCTGACAAAAGCACTGCAGATAATATCAGTAGCGCTCTTCACTGAAGTGCGCTGCAGCTATCCATGTATAGTAGTAGCGTGGGACCACAGGCGCTACTGATGCACGTTAGCTGTAGCGCCTTATCAGTAGCGCATCGTCCCGCGCTACTGATAGGCCTAAAACCCGCGTTGCTGCTAGGCTTTTCTCTAGTAGTGTGCCCTCTCACACACATATATAACTTCACCCTTTGAACTACCCGACGGTCATGTCCAACACCAAAACTAACGGATGTCCCTCTAGCTAGCATCTCCATCTCTGTATCTGTCTGTAGTTTCTCCGTCAATATTTCTTTCTCGCACGGAGTCTTGCTTCCTGTCACCCACACTATATATGTCGGTGTACTAAGGTAGGGGTACCTCAGTACCCCAACTTGTGCACGGGCAGCCGCAGCTCCCGGCAGCTGGGTTCGCCACACGCTTGCCGGAGACCGTTCCTTCTCCATATCAAGCCATTCAAGAACAAAGTGTACAAGACAGAGGTTAGAGACCCCGGCAAGAGGAGCTTGCCGGGAGGGCCGTTCCAGGCTAGAAGATCACATCACAAAATACACGCCCCGACGTTGCATACGTCCCGGCGAAGGCCGAGGGGCGGCAAGTTTCTGAGCCCGACAAGCCCTCGGGTCCGGCAAGGTCAAGACCCGGCAAGGCGCTTGCCGGGAGCTGCGCTGTGTGCCGTGCTCCAGCTCATCGGCCCAGCGTCACCACAGGGCCTCTCCAGGACGCGTGGCGGATGGCTGCGCAACGAGAGGGACACGGTGGCATTTCACGGTGATGATCCATCGCCGTGGCGAGCGGAGACGCAAGGCGGGAGCTTTTGGAGTCGACGGTGACGGGCATTTAATGCTCTTGTCCCCCATGTCAAAGTAGGTAGAAACCTTTGTCGAGCATTGTAGCTCCTTTGTTCCCGCGACTGTTCCAACTACCACCCTTTTTACGCTTTTACCCCTTTCTCCTACGTTGACACCTGTCGGTGACCCCTTGTGCTATAAAAGGAGGCCCGTGGGCAGCGAGGAGGGGGTTCGGATCCTTGGCAACTTCGCGCCAGAGTTCAACTCATTTCGAGTCCACCACATTCTCACGCTTTCGTACTCTTGAGCTAGATGAATAACAACACAAAGCAGCGAAGAGGAGTTTTATCTCTCGGAGAGCTCGAAGCTGGGTAAAAAGGCCCCGCGCCGCGCGCTCGCCTCGATCTGCTCTCCGTGCATCCTCCGCCCTCGTACCGCACGAACGAAAGGGGCCTCCCGGGCCCCATAGGTGCTCATGGGCGGCAATCAACCCGCCCGCCCGACATCTCTCGCGCGCCCGGTAAAGCGTCGAGGTTGTCTGAGACTGATCCGGCGTCGGACGGGCGCGTTCTTCATCAACCTCTCCAACTTCATCAGCAATCGCGCCATGGCCCCGAAGAGGAAGGTTTCGGGGGTTGCAGGCCCGTCTGCGTCCCATCCGCCACCGCCGGAGCCTACGGCGGGCGGTGGAGACGCCGTCGGAAGGATGGTCGCCGGCGAGGACACTCGCGGCGTTACCAGATCCAAGAACAATACGGATGACCGCGCCTCGGTCTCCGTGGGCACGCCAGGAAGAAGGCCAAGCCCAACAAGCGGCTCTAGGCGCCGTCCGGCGGCCGCACCTCCCCGGAGTGCTGCGTTGCCGTCGCGGGCGCGCCATCGAGCCCCGCCAACTGGCCTGCTGGCCAGCAGAGCAAAGAAAATCTCCAAGCTCCAAACTTTTGAGCTGTACCCCCAGAGAATCCGTATCCTGTATGGCGACGTAGTTGCGAAAGGGTCGAGTCTTGGCCCAGTTGCGCCCTTGTTTTGTTTTTGAGCCCGCTCAACAAACACAAGGCACAGAATCGCCCGCAAGGTTGCTTGCCGGAGGCAACACCGCCAGCGGGCCGCTGATGTTCCGCACTCAGCGAGCGTGTTCGCACTGCCGAGCTCCCCGAAAGCATAAAGTCGAGGCCATACGAAAAGGAAGGATCGGGGGAGGAGTGCAGCCTCGACAGATCAACAGGAATGAAAAAGCTAAGTCGCCCGAGCCTCTGTGCAAGGCATCCCTTAGCTCCATGATTTCTTTTTACGTTATATCCCTCGTGCATTCATCCTTTGTACGCGAAACCTGTGCACTGAGGAACCTACCCGTGGGCAGCCACACCCTTATCTTGTTTCGAGCACGCTCAACAGTGAGCCGCGACAAGCTTCGCGCCGTTGTTTTCGAGTCTGCTCAACAAGCTAAGTGCGTCGCGGCCAGCCGCGGCAAGGTTGCTTGCGGAGACAACACCGCCCGGTGGCTGCTGATGTTCCGCACTCAGCAAGTGTGTTAGCACCGCAAGTCTCCCTAGAAGCGAGGGTAAAGGCGCATAAAGGGGCGAAATCGAGGGCGAGCGTGGCAAGCCTTGCCGTCCGATGTCGCCGTATGAGAAACTTGCGCGTGGAGGAACCAGGTCGTGGTCGATTGCGTGCTTGTTTTGTTTCGAGTCCGCTCAACAAACACAAGTGTGTTGCTGCACCCTTATCTTGCTTCCGAGTCCGCTCGGCAAGGTAAGCGTCGAATCGCCCGGCAAGGTTGCTTGTCGGACGCGACACCGCCAAATGGCTGTCCTGCTGTTCGCAAGCGTGTTCGCCCCGGCAAGCTTCCCGAAGCGTCGGGTTGAAACATACGAAGGGCGAGGCACGGCATTGCATTACAGAGTTGCGCAGAGGAGATTTATACACGTGTACATTTGTTACTGTTGCATACCTACCCCAGTTGTTTTCGTGGCTAAAATTGCAGTAACAAGGAAAACACTATAAGAGCACACCGGCGCTTGGGTTTTTGCGGAGCCAGCGTCGCCGGGGGCTGCGAGCTCCAAGATTCGTCTCCGACAAGCCAGCGTCGCTGGGGGCTGCGAATGCCAAGACTCCTCCCCGGCAAGCTAGGATAGCCGGGGGCTGCAAAATCAGATAAGTTTTTACGTCCCTCATCATGCATCCTCTTATGGACAGGGGAAAGCAGGACTGTGTCTTTGAACGAGCGTGTCTTGTACAGACCCATACGCGGAGGAACTAAGTCGCGGCTCAGTTGCGCCCTTGTTTTGTTTTCGAGTCCGCTCAAAAAACACAAGTGTGCTGCTACGCACCCTTACCTTGCTTCGAGCATGCTCAGCAAGTTAAGCGCGCAACTGACCCGACAAGGTTGCTTGCCGGAGGCAACACCGCCGGCGGGCTGTCCTGTACTCGGCAAGCGTGTGCGCCCCGGCAAGCTCCCCGAGAGCGTAGAAACATACAAGATGCGAAACAAGTAAAAGACTCAGTCCGGCAAGTTTTCCCATCTTTTCATTAAAAGCATTCTAACATAGTACATGTCCATAGAGGATGAAAAACATGATAGAGAGGATTACAGTTTTCAAATACAGCTAAGGCCCGAGGGCTTACAAGTTAAAAGATAAGGTGCCCGTGATCCTTCTCCTGTTTCTCTGTTCAGGAGTGCAGGAGGTAGGTCAAGGAGCTCCCGGCAAGGGAAGCTTGCCGGGGAAGGAGACCCCGGCAAGAGAAGCTTGTCGGAGAAGGGCGAAAGGAGCGCCTAGGAGAGCGTGGCGGTGGCGCCGCCGTGCCCCCAGGAGCTGCGCAAGGTGGCGGGCATGGGGAACGCATGCCGGGGGCTCTGGTGCGAAGACACCAAGAGAACTCCCGGGGCCGCCAGAGCTTGGCGGAGACGCAGGCGTCGGAGGCGAGCTTGAAGACGGGTAGTGGGACATCGGCCGCTGACGAGGGCACCTCGCCCTCGTACTCGATTAACGACCTTGCCGCCACTCCCCTCTTCCTCTTCCGCAGCCTCCCACGCCAACCGCCAAGAAGACGGCCCGGGGAGTTCAGGAGGCGGCGACCCAGCTGGTGGGGTCGCCGGTGGCCTTGAGGCAGCGGTGTCCGACGCCTAGTCGGACCCGCCATCCCCTCGCCGCTGCGCGCCCCTCCTCGCACACTCGCCGAGGAGGAGCTCGCTATCCGAGGAGCTGTCCACACAGCATCTCGCCCGGGTCCCCATCTCCCCGAAGACCTTGACGGCGAGAAGGTCACCCTCCATTAACTTAAAATGGAGGGTAAACCCTGCCGTCATGCTATGGATCCGGGCGAATGTCTTCCACCCTCGGTCGAAGTACATCACGCCGGGGGCTGGGGACACGACACTCACTCGAGTGCCGCTGATCCCGCAGCCCCTCATGCGCAACTCCATCACCTCGGGCGGATCCGGTTCCATCGCGTCCGCGAACGGGGCCGGCAGCCGGAGGCGACGACGAGGCGCCCGGCGCAGCTTGATGAAGAACTCCTGGGTCATCTCCGGTGTGGACTGCATCGTGGGACGGGCTCGTCGGAGGAGACGGGAGGCGCGACGCCACGACCGCCTCTCCCGGCCACCTCGACCACGCCCTCGACCCGTCCGCGGCCTCGTCCCTCCCTCTCCCCTCGTGGCGGCTCCGCCCGCCAGGTGCGGATGGGGAGAAGAGCGCTGCCGGGAGGCGACTCTCGCTGCGACCGTGGAAGAACTAGGGTTTCCTCTTTCCATGGCGAAAGGAGGAACAGAAGATGAAGACGAAGAGAGAAGGAGAAGTGTGAGGCCAATGTGCTCCCCTTCCGCTCCTTTTAAAGGGCGAGGTGGGGGCACAACCGCCCTTCCTGGCCAATCAGGGGGCGCGAAAGACAGAGGAGCGGGGCTGGCTCGTCGTCTTCGCCCGTGACGGCTCGGCTTTCCACCGTCGCCGCCCACGACCCCTATGCATGCGGGCCGCGTGGCGAAAAAGGCGGGGCCGAAGCAACGGGTGGAGTGACCCCGCCCTGCACCACGATCACGGGAGTGGATGCCTTGATAACCGCAGGCGCCGCCCACGTCTCCCACGACGCTGAAATCAACGCGCGCCTTTACGGGAGGGGAGGCGGCAGATTCAGAAGCAGATTCGGCGCACCGTGGGCCGCGTGTGCCCGTGCACTGTCTTGGGCCTGGCCCAACAGCGCTCGGCACCGCGTATGGCCCAGGCCCGGGGGCTCCTGTCGGTGTACTAAGGTAGGGGTACCTCAGTACCCCAACTTGTGCACGGGCAGCCGCAGCTCCCGGCAGCTGGGTTCGCCACACGCTTGCCGGAGACCGTTCCTTCTCCATATCAAGCCATTCAAGAACAAAGTGTACAAGACAGAGGTTAGAGACCCCGGCAAGAGGAGCTTGCCGGGAGGGCCGTTCCAGGCTAGAAGATCACATCACAAAATACACGCCCCGACGTTGCATACGTCCCGGCGAAGGCCCGGGGGGACGGCAAGTTACAGAGCCCGACAAGCCCTCGGGTCCGGCAAGGTCAAGACCCCGGCAAGGCGCTTGCCGGGGGAGCTGCGCTGTGTGCCCGTGCTCCAGCTCATCGGCCCACGCGTCACCCTGGGGCCTCTCCAGGGACGCGTGGCGGATGGCTGCGCAACCAGAGGGACACGGTGGCATTTCACGGTGACAGATCCATCGCCGTGGCAGACGGAGACGCAAGGGCGGGAGCTTTTGGAGTCGACGGTGACGGGCATTTAATGCTCTTGTCCCCCACTGTCAAAGTAGGTAGAAACCACTGTTCGAGCACTGTAGCTCCACTGTTCCCGCACTGTTCCAACTACCACCCTTTTTACGCTTTTACCCCTTTCTCCTACGTTGACACCTGTCGGTGACCCCTTGCGCTATAAAAGGAGGCCCGTGGGCAACGAGGAGGAGGTTCGGATCCTTGGCAACTTTCGCGCCAGGGGTTCAACTCACTTCGAGTCCACCACATTCTCACGCTCGTACTCTTGAGCTAGATGAATAACAACACAAAGCAGCAGTAGGAGTTTTATCTCTCCGGAGAGCTCCGAAGCTGGGTAAAAAAGGCCCCGCGCCGCGTGCTCGCCTCGATCTGCTCTCCGTGCATCCTCCTCCCTCGTACCGCACGAACGAAAGGGGCCTCCCCGGCCCCATAGGTGCTCGCGGCGGCAACCGACCCGTCCGCCCCGACAATATATGTCTCTCCATACATATGCATTTATAGGTTGATCTCTTTTGCACTATCGTTGCGCCTCACCCCCACTGCTCGCCATAGATGCATGCTCCAGCCCACGCCACTATCTCTTAAAGACAAAAACACATGCTCAATTGTCGGGCCTTCTTCCCTGCATTCTCACATGCATGCATATTGTCATACCGATCCGTATCTCCCATGTCGTTGATCTTATGACGTATGTCTTCTTTCTTTTATCTCAATCATGCATGCGCGCACACATACACGTCCCGCGTATACATGTATACCTCTGACACATGCACGTTCAAGGTCTCTATGTCTCCATGCGTAGTTAATTACCCTCAATCCTAATGCCACATCGAATCGTTCTCCTCTTTTGTGCACATAACTTCCGCCTGGATGGGTAAAACACACACTCACACTTAACAATCTCCTTCTAGCTACCCCCCCCCCCCCGCGCGCCTCTCACTCTTCCCCTATATCCCCTAAACCAATAAGACCATCCCTTTGTTTAATTCCCGCCTACATGCACCATCGATATATAGTAGTCTTCCTCGGTGTCTCTCAAACAAACACGTTCTCTCGATCTCGACTCCTCTCACGCGCACGCACCTTCTCTTCCCTCTCTACGGGCATTTTCTCTCTCGCACCCCATCATTGGTGGCCTCTGCCATACACATCACCTCTCTATGATGAAGCCATGCACACTTAAATTACATCCGCCACAGAGGACCCTGCGACACACACACACACACACATGCACCCCCCCCCCACACACACGCACGCACCCCCTCCCCAAACACACACACAATAAGACTCCATCTCTTTCTCTATCTCACACACACACACAAACACACACACACACACACATGCACCCCCCACACACACATTTAGACTCCATCTCTCTCTGTCACACACACACAAACTAAGACTCCATCTCTCCCCTCTCTCTCTCTCTCTCTCTCTCTCTCTCTCTCTTTCACACACACACACACACCCACACCACACACACACTAAGACTCCATCTCACACACACATGCTCTAGGCGGAGCATTTGTTCCTACCACCCTTCATCCAACCTTACCCGTATGATAAACAATCACCTTTATTTACTTGCATAACATGGACAAATTCCACTTTACTTTAGTAGTCAGCAAACTTATCATCTGCCCTTATAAAAACGAGTTGGCGATGATGGTGTGCCTGCCATCTTATAATCTGAGACCATATGATCTATATCGGCGGATAGAAAGCAAATATGATAATTTTACAAAAGATACCCGCACCTCTCGCCACATCATTATCTCCCGCAACCTCATTGCTCAGCAATTAAAAAAGGATAAGTCTCTGGAACAATCTAGCATGCATGGTGGCCGCTGCCGCCTGCCGGCGCCGTCCATCCCCATGCCTCCACCCATTCTGACCACCGGTCACCACCACACTCCACTCCTCCTCGCCTTATCTCTCATCTTTCATTTTTTTTCGATGACATTCTCGAGATACCAGTTTCCCGATAAAATTCTCGAGATATCATTAGTGTTTACACATGGGATTACTCCTGCATGGGTCAATCACAACAGGTGTTTTGTAAAAAAATGCATATTGATGTTCCGTGCAATGCACGAGAATCTTGCTTGTAATTATATAACGCAAATCACGAGCAGGAAGTGACATTTTTTTGACACAACCACGTTAACATGGCCACGTAAATCACTAGCTAAAGTAAATACCATTGTACTTATATCCCGATGCAAAAGGTTGAGTACATGTCCAAAGAGTAGAGTCGCACACACGCACTCTGTCTCTTAGAATCTCTCTCACACACACACACCAGTTACGTGACGCCCACTTAAGCAGACACGAGTATGTTACAATTTGTGCACCCGCGGGTACACGTGATGCTGCACATTTATTTAAGCCGGAAGGCGAACCCAAACAGTAGCTGCATTCATTCCCCTCCCGCCGCCTCTTCTCTGGTCGCCGTCGCCCGGTAGCCATGGGCCGGCCGAAGGTAACAACATACGCCATACTCCCGCCGGAGCGGCGCTTTAATATGGAAATTTTAGTGGTCATGCATGCATCTTTTTGTGCTAGCACTCCTATATAAGGGTTGACCGATCGCTTCCGGCGGACGTGCGCGGGCGGTGGAAGAGAAAGGAGAAGGGAAGCGGGCTGTGGAGTAATGTTTTTTACCACAATTTCTTAGGAAACTGAGTGCAATAATTGAGTAGTTTTGCAAACTAGCAGTACTACACCTGAAACGGTTCAAAACCTATACTCCCTTGCCAGCGCGCGTTCCCGCGTCAAACGGTCAGTGTCACTCAAACGGTCAGTGTCACCCTGGAGCGTCAGTGCCGCATTAATGCCCGGCCAGAGCGGAGGCGACCTCTCACTGGCGCTGGCTTTGAAGTGGCGTGACGGCCGAGAGAGCGCCGCTTCCCGGTGCACGTGACTGCTCCGCGTCGAGACTGGCCATGGGCCCTGTTTGGATCCATGGGTTAGAGTTAGTTTGAGCTTGTTGGGGCTCAAATAGCCCTAAAGCATCCAAGCATTAGGGTTTAAATTGGAGTAAGTTGAACCGAACCCACCAAAAAAACTATCCCACCCAAGAGGTGCTAACTGGAGATAGTTCTCATTGGGACCACTGAAAAATCACTTTTCTCTCTCCATGAAGTGCATTTATTGTCAATCTAACCCTATCACCCAAACACCTGTTTGGCTACAGTTAGTTCAGGGTTAGTCATGAGTTAGTCTAACCTCTAGCTAAGTTAGAGTATCAAACAGGAGCAGTATAGGACATGCAAGTTGCTCAAAGCATACAGGCAAATTCGTACGTGAAAGGATTTTTTTCTTTATGAAAACGGAACGTGAAAGGAATTGTTTTAGAATGCTCTTGGCATGTCGCTAACATGTGATGAGTTAACCGGCCTCAATAGACGGCACAAACGCCAGCCCGCCGCACTTTGATAGAGACGAGGAGGGAGAAGCGATACATGCTGCTGGATTACTAGAGATAGGTGTTGCACGGAAGCCAAGAAATATGATGATAGCGTGGGTTAGCCATGTACTAGTATGATGTAACTACACTGGGCTGCCGTGTTTCGTACTCTTCCAGTCCACTATCGAGATGATTGGTTAATTTTATATCGCTGAATAATATTAAATATTATGAGTGCAGACGCTCCACCACGAGGTTCCTTGCTCCTTCTCGCTTTCTCGGTCGTCCGGAATCTATGTTCTTCCACTCTATTTTTTTACGTGAGCTTTGTTCATCCTTTTGCCAACACGCGAGACATCTAGCATTAAGGTGCACGTGTTATGCAAGGATCGTTCCATCTATATGAAGAACACGTGGGACTGGAACTACGAGACGGACATGTACCCAGGAGTGGACGTACGAACCTGAGTAATGTAGCGCAGTAAGTGAAGTAGAAAGGCACAAATGGTATGAACATGCATGGCATATAGGGTGTGTTTGGTTGCGTTCTCGTCTCAGCATAGTTGTTCCCTCTTCATGCATGCTCAAGTCAACACCCCTCTTCATGCATGCTCTCTTCATGCATGCTTCTAGTGTATTTGTGCTAAACTAGTGTGGACTCATGCACCCTCCATACACTCTACCAAACACCCAAAAGTAGGCCGAGAAGGGAACTCTTGGGCGGCATTTGTCTCTTACTATGTACTACCACTAAATGTTGTACGTGCAATGCACGGTGATGTTATAGATGCGTGCCTAAGTACTCTACTACTACTATATTAGTTGGAGGCACATATTAACTTTTATATTTGTTTACATGTATGCCCCGAGACTTTCCAACTAGACGTGTCTTTCTCTCCAGGTTGCACTTTGTATCGTTCATACCACTAAGTACTACTACGTGTGGTCTCCGACGGAGAAGTGGAAGAAGTGGAGACGCTCTACCACACTGTTTTTTTACGCTGGGCTCTACCATGTTGTTCATGTACCACTCCTTTCACTAACTTGTGGGACATCCAGCACGTGCCGTGTTTGGCACCCTTCGTCGTAAGAGTTGAAATGCTAGCATTCATCAGAAATAAAAAATAATTATAAATCGGTAGTGATACTATTTTTTTACGAACCAATCAGCAGTGATACTATACCACGCGGTTTCCTTGCTACTCGATATTGGAAAGAATACTTCCGTTCGCCAACATGTGGGACGTCGACCATCCTGGTCCACTTGCCACGCACGCAGAACTCCAAGGGAGAGTCACCCAGGTCGTCGCGCCGCAGTAACAAAATGACTAATGAGCCGTCAAATCACAGGTCCACTTCCCACTTTGAAGTTGCTCGGACGAAGGAACCATCATGACTTCGTTGAATTCCGCTTCTTGAAGAAAACTACTATACCAGCAGTACTGCTAGCTATAGTATTTACTCCAATAGAGGCCTCCTTTTGTTCATAGGATAGGATTATGAAAATCATAGGAAGTGAGATGACATGTATCTCAATTCCTATAGAGAAAGAGATGCCATTTGATGCTTAGGGTAGGAATTTTTCCATTTAGTCTAGGCTAATGTACTGGTAATTTGCTAAAAAAACTACAGTAGTAACTAGTAGTACTGGTACATGCTCGTACTCAGACACAGACACACACACTAAC
Source organism: Aegilops speltoides (assembly GCA_021437245.1). Taxonomy (NCBI): domain Eukaryota; kingdom Viridiplantae; phylum Streptophyta; class Magnoliopsida; order Poales; family Poaceae; genus Aegilops; species Aegilops speltoides. The sequence continues at coordinate 498,922,725 of CM038145.1, forward strand.
TACTAGTACTACTACTTCCACATGCTGTCCAGACGTCGTCGTTCTCCTTCCTGGATTTGTCGGCGACACCCCACCGTGCTTGGATCTCCGCCGACCTCTCCGCAGCAGCGCGTGCGTCCTTTTCTTTCTTGTGGCGGTGGGCCTCTCTTTTCTTGAGTGCTTTCTGACTTTTCCGCTCCCTCTGTGCGCCTTTGTCCGCCTCTTGCTCTACCGGCCATTCGGCCTTGGCATCTTCAAATTCCTCCCACATAGTTGTGAGGCCGTGAGCGGCGATGAACTCACGGCAGGATGCCATCGCTTCCCTACCATTTTGTGTGCGGTCGTGGGCGGCGAGGAACTCAGCGCGGCGGGATGCCATCGCTGCCTTACCGGTTAGTGTGCAGCGCGGTGGCATGAACGACGCTTGGTGAGAGCAATGGGGTGGAGTGGCCGGACAACCGTATAGTGCATTGGTTTGTCAAGAGCTCAAGGACAGAAGACGAAGCAAATTAGGATTCCCCTTCAATCCTGGTCATTTATTACCGAGTAAAATGCATTGGCGGTCATCGAACTTGTCTTGAGAGCTCACTTTGATCATTGTATACGAGATATGGTGATTATACGATCACTGGCTCAGCGTATAGCTCCGTATTTGTATGGTTGACCAGTCAAACAGCCCGCATGCGCCTCATCAGCTCGTGTTCTTTATCTATCTACGCGAGCCTACCTGTGAATGGAGAAAGAAATACTGTAAAAACCAAAATTATGCATATGTGGGGAATCAAACCACGGACTCGTCGCTGCAACGCACCCTCGTCAGCCAAATGAAAATGAAATACTTCACGTCAGACACGCACGCTCATGTTGTCAAAGCATGCTAATGCATGCACGTTGCCCTCTAAATCAAAGTCCTGCTCATGGCGCAACGCAAACGGCGAGTGATGTCTACTAGACAACCTTCTTCTTGTAGATGTTGTTGGGCCTGCAAGTGCACAAGTTTGTAGGATAGTAGCAAATTTCCCTCAAGTGGATGACCTAAGGTTTATCAATCCGTGGGAGGCGTAGGATGAGGATGGTCTCTCTCAAGCAACCCTGCAACCAAATAACAAAGAATCTCTTGTGTCCCCAACACACCCAATACAATGGTAAACTGTATAGGTGCACTAGTTTGGCAAAGAGATGGTGATACAAGTGCAATATGGATGGTAGATATAGGTATTTGTAATCTGAAAATATAAAAACAGCAAGGTAACAAGTGGTAAAAGTGAGCGTAAACGGTATTGCAATGATAGTAAACAAGGCCTAGGATTCATACTTTCACTAGTGCAAGTTCTCTCAACAATAATAACATCATTGGATCACATAACTATCCCTCAAACATGCAACAAAAAGTCACTCCAAAGTCACTAATAGCGGAGAACAAACGAAGAGATTATGGTAGGGTACGAAACCACCTCAAAGTTATTCTTTCCAATCAATCCATTGGGCTATTCCTATAAGTGTCACAAACAGACCTAGAGTTCGTACTAGAATAACACCTTAAGACACAAATCAACCAAAACCCTAATGTCACCTAGATACTCCAATGTCACCTCAAGTATCCGTGGGTATGACTATACGATATGCATCACACAATCTCAATTCATCTATTCAACCAACACATAGAACCTCAAAGAGTGCCCCAAAGTTTCTACCGGAGAATCACGACGAAAACGTGTGCCAACCCCTATGCATAGGTTCATGGGCGGAACCCGCAAGTTGATCACCAAAACATACATCAAGTGAATCACGTGATATCCCAATGTCACCACAGATACTCACGGCAAGACATAGATAAAGTGTTCTCAAATCTTTAAAGACTCAATCCGATAAGATTACTTTAAAGGGGAAACTCAATCCATTACAAGAGAGTAGAGGGGGAGAAACAACGTAAGATCCAACTATAATAGCAAAGCTTGCGATACATCAAGATCGTGCCAAATCAAGAACACGAGAGAGAGGGAGATCAAACACATAGCTACTGGTACATACCCTGAGCCCCGAGGGTGAACTACTCCCTCCTCGTCATGGTGAGCGCCGGGATGATGAAGATGGCCACCGGTGATGGGTTCCCCCTCCGGCAGGATGCCGGAACAGGGTCCCGAGAGGTTTTTGGTGGCTCTGAAGGTTTTGCGGCGGTGGAACTCCCGATCTATCTTCTGTTCTGGAAGTTTTAGGATACGTGGGTATATATGGGTGAAAGAAGTACGTCGGTGGACCGAAGGGGGGGGCACGAGGCAGGGGGGCGCGCCCTAGGGGTGGGCGCCCCCCCCACCACCCTCGTGAGCACCTCCCTTCTTTCCTGATGTGCACTCCAAGTCCATCGGGTGGCTTTCCTTCCAAAAATAACTTCTCCAGTTGAATTCGTTCCGTTTTGACTCCGTTTGATATTCCTTTTCGTCGAAATACTGAAATAGGCATAAAACAACAAATCTGGGCTGGGCCTCCGGTTAATAGGTTAGTCCCAAAGTAATATAAAAGTGGAAAATAAAGCCCAATATTGCCCAAAATAGTAGATAATATAGCATGGAGCAATCAAAAATTATAGATACGTTGGAGACGCATCAAGCATCCCCAAGCTTAATTCCTGCTCGTCCTCGAGTAGGTAAATGATAAAAAAGATAATTTTTGATGTGGAATGCTACTTGGCATAATTTAAATGCAATTCTTCTTAATTGTGGTATGAATATTCAGATCCGAATGAATACAAAATAAAAGTTCATATTGATAAAAGAAATAGTAATACTTCAAGCATACTAATCAAAGTAATCATGTCTTCTCAAAATAGCATGGCAAAAGAAAGTTCATCCCCACAAAATCATATAGTTAGGCTATGCTTCATTTTCGTCACACAAAGATGTTCCCAACTTCTATACACCCGATGACAAGCCAAGCAACTGTTTCATACTTAAATAATCTCAAACTTTTTCAACCTTCACACAATACATGAGCGTGAGCCATGTATATAGCACTATGGGTGGAATAGAATATGATGATGGGGATTGTGTGGAGAAGACAAAAAAGAGAAAGTCTCACATTGACGAGGATAATCAACGGGCTATGGAGATGCCCATCAATTTATGTCAACATGAGGAGTAGGGATTGCCATGCAACGGATGCACTAGAGCTATGAATGCTCAACAAAAGAAAACTAGTGGGTGTGCATCTAACTTGCTTGCTCATGAAGACCTAGGGCATTTGAGGAAGCCCATTGTAGGAATATACAAGCCAAGTTCTATAATGAAAAATTCCCACTAATATAAAAAGACAACTTATGCGACTCACTATATGAAAAACATGGTGCTACTTTGAAGCACAATATATGAGACTCACTACATGAAGAACAAGGTGCTACTTTGAAGGACAAGTGTGGAAAAAGAGATAGTAACATTGCCCTTTTTATTTATTTTCTTTTTTTCGGGCCTTTCTTTTTTTTGGCCTTTCTCTTTTTTGGGCAATGCTCTAATAATGATGATCATCACACTTCTATTGATTACAACATAAGGATTACAACTCGAAACTAGAACAAGATATGACTCTATATGAATGCCTCCGGCGGTGTACCGGGATGGTGCAATGAATCAAGAGTGACATGTATGAAAAATAATGCATGCTGGATTTGCCACAAATACGATGTCAACTACATGACCATGCAATGGCAATATGACAAAAGTAAAAGTATGTCATGAAGATGATGAACGGAACGGTGGAAAGTTGCATGGCAATATATCTCAGAATGGCTATGGAAATGCCATAAATAGGTAGGTATGGTGGCTGTTTTGAGGAAGATATAGGGAGGTTTATGTGTGATAGAGCGTATCGTATCACGGGGTTTGGATGCACCGGCGAAGTTTGCACCAACTCTCAAGGTGAGAAAGGGCAATGCACGGTACCAAAGAGGCTAGCAAAGGCGGAAAGGTAAAAGTGCGTATAATCCATGGACTCAACATTAATCAAAAGAACTCATATACTTATTACAAAAATTTAGAAGTCATCAAAAATCAAGTACTACGCACATGCTCCTAGGGGGATAGATTGGTAGGAAAAGACCATCGCTCGTCCCCGACAGCCACTCATAAGGATGCACAAGCCAGGTACACTTCATGTTTCAAATTTGTTACACAACTTTAACCATACGTGCATGCTACGGGATTTGCTAACTTCAACACAAGCATTCTTTAGATTCATAATCACCCAACTAGCATGACTTTAATATCGCTACCTCCATATCTCAAAACAATTATCAAGTATGAAACTTTTCATAGTATTCAACACACTCATAAGAATTCTTACAAATCTTTTTATACTTAGCATATTAGGATTATTCAAGCAATTACCATGCTATTTAAGACTCTCAAAGTAATCTAAGTGAAGCATGAGAGTTCATCTATTTCTTCAAAATAAAACTACCGCCATGCTCTAAAATATATAAGTGAAGTACTAGAGCAAATGACAAACTACTCCGAAAGATATAAGTGTAGATCAATGAGTAGTCGGATAATTATGCAACTATGTGAAGACTCTCCCAATTAAGGATTTCAGATCTTAGTATTTTATTCAAACAACAAGCAAAACAAAAGAAAATAAAATGACGCTCCAAGCAAAACACATATCATGTGGTGAATAAAAATATAGCTCCAAGTAAAGTTACCGATGAACAAAGATGAAAGAGGGGATGCCATCTGGGGCATCCCAAAGCTTAGGCTCTTGGTTGTCCTTGAATATTACCTTGGGGTGCCTTGGGCATCCCCAAGCTTAGGCTCTTGGCACTCCTTATTCCATAGTCCATCGAATCTTTACCCAAAACTTGAAAACTTCACAACACAAAACTTAACAGAAAACTCGTGAGCTCCGTTAGCGAGAGAAAACAAAACACCACTTCAAGGTACTGTAATGTACTCATTCTATATTTCTATTGGTGTTAAACCTACTGTATTCCAACTTCTCTATGGTTTATAAATTATTTTACTAGCCATAGATTCATCAAAATAAGCAAACAACACAATGAAAACAGAATCTGTCAAAAACAGAACGGTCTATAGTAATCTGAAACTAACGATAACTTATGGAACTCCAAAAATTATAAAATAAATTGGTTGACCTGAGGAATTTGTCTAGTAATCATCTGCAAAACGATACAACTAAATATCACTCTCCAGTAAAAAGTTCTAGCTAATTTCGTGAGCGCTAAAGTTTCTGTTTTTTTACAGCATGATCATAAAGACTTCACCCAAGTCTTCCCAAAGGTTCTACTTGGCACAAACAATAACTAAAACATAAAACCACATCTAAACAGAGTCTAGATGGGTTATTTATTCCTAAACAGAACAAAAAAGCAAGAAACTAAAATAAAAGTGGGTTGCCTCCCCACAAGCGCTAACGTTTAACGCCCCTAGCTAGGCATGATGATTTCAATGATGCTCACATAAGAGATAAGAATTGAAACATAAAGAGAGCATCACGAAGAATATGACTAGCACATTTAAGTCTAACCCACTTCCTATGCATAGGGATTTTGTGAGCAAACAACTTATGGGAACAAGAATCAACTTGCATAGGAAGGTAAAACAAGCATAACTTCAAAACTTTAAGCACATAGAGAGGAAACTTGATATTATTGCAATTCCTACAAGCATATATTCCTCCCTCATAATAATTTTCAGTAGCATCATGAATGAATTCAACAATATAACAGCACCTAAAGCATTCTTTTCATGACCTACTAGGATAGAAATTTTATTACTCTCCACATAAGCAAAATTCTTCTCATTCGGAATAGTGGGAGTATCATAAGAGACTTGAATACTATAAATTGTTTCCACATTTAAAGAGTAATGTTCAGAGAAAGGGTACTCATAATCATGACAAGTTTTATAAATATAATCATCACTACTCTTTATAACATCAGTTTTATCACAATAATCATCATAAGTAGCAACTTTGTTCTCATCATAATCGATTGAAACCTCTTCCAAGATAGTGGATACATCACTAAATAAAGTCATGACCTCTCCAAATCCACTTTCATAAATATTATAAGATTCAACATCCTCCAATACTGTGGGATCACTACTTCCTAAAGTTGACACTCTTCCAAACCCACTTTCATAAATATAATCATCATAGGTAGAAGGCATGCTATCATCATAACTACTTTGCATATCAAAACTTGAGAGGCTAAAAATATCATCATTATTAAACATAGCATCCCCAAGCTTGGGACAAACATTAATTGCAGCAAATATATTCTCAAATATGTCATCCTCATCAAACATAGCTTCCCCAAGCTTGGGCCTTTTCATATCATAAGCATAATCACTCTCATCATTAATAGTATGGATAGCACCAATAGTATAGCAATTATTATATTCTTCCAAGCAAGTACCAAAAAGATTTTCAAGATCATAAGAAGTATCATTATCTTCCCAATCATAATCATCACAACAAGCAATAGGCATAACGAGATCATCATCAAGTGTATCATATTCATTTTCATGAGGCACAACAATAATAGGAGCAACTTTATTTGGGAGAGATACCTTTTTACGTCTCTTCCTTTTTCTTTTCTTCTTCTTCACCGCATCATGTGTGGGTTCAATTCTCTTTTTGGAGCTCCTTATTAATGAGATTGGTTGAATAGAAAGCTCCTCCTTGTTACCTGATTCATCATAATAAATAATAGGAGGATATTGGGAAGTCTCTTCCCTTTCATTAGTATTCTCTTCATCTTCTATTTGTTTTCTTTTCTTTATGTAATTGGCAATATAAGGATTTTCAATGCAATTCACCGCACAATACATATAAATCTTTCCTAGATCAAAATCAAGAATTTTATCAAGACTAAATTTTGGAATACCCTCAGTTATACGTTTAATTTCTTCATAACCCAAAAGAAGGCTAAGTTCTTTATGATGCTCAAGGGTAATCAAATTATCACAATATTTGGACACGACTTGATCATGAAACAAATAGCATTGGAGCTTTAAATGACCATGTTCATTGCAAAGTTCACAAAGGACACGAAAAATATTGAATCTTTCAGCACATTCATCTAGCTCTTCTTGCAAAAATTTGGTTTCTAAGTACTTATGCCTCTTGCAATATCTATCTTCCCTATTTGGTGTGTACTTACAAACCCAATGCACCCCACAAAAATTGACATGTTTATAGGAGGCATTTTCATCATAACTACTGCAATCATCATTAGTACCATGGATATTCAAGGAATTCATACTAACAACATTGCAATCATGCTCATCATATAAATATTTAGTGCCAAACATTTTATAGCATTCTTCTTCTAACACTTTGTCACAATTTTCTTTTCCATCATACTCACGAAAGATATTAAAAAGATGAAGCGTATGAGACAAACTTAATTCCATTTTTTTGTAGTTTTCTTTTATAAACTAGACTAGTGCTAAACCAACAAACAAAAAGATTCGATTGCAAGATCTAAAGATATACCTTCACTTACCTAGCCTCCCCGGCAACGGCGCCAGAAAAGAGCTTGATGTCTACTACACAACCTTCTTCTTGTAGACGTTGTTGGGCCTGCAAGTGCACAGGTTTGTAGGACAGTAGCAAATTTCCCTCAAGTGGATGACCTAAGGTTTATCAATCCGTGGGAGGTGTAGGATGAAGATGGTCTCTCTCAAGCAACCCTGCAACCAAATAACAAAGAGTCTCTTGTGTCCCCAACACACCCAATACAATGGTAAATTGTATAGATGCACTAGCTCGGCGAAGAGGTGGTGATACAAGTGCAATATGGATGGTAGACATAGGTATTTGTAATCTGAAAATATAAAAACAGCAGGGTAACAAGTGGTAAAAGTGAGCGTAAACGGTATTGCAATGATAGTAAACAAGGCCTAGGGTTCATACTTTCACTAGTGCAAGTTCTCTCAACAATAATAACATCATTGGATCACATAACTATACCTCAACATGCAACACAGAGTCACTCCAAAGTCACTAATAGCAGAGAACAAACGTAGAGATTATGGTAGGGTACGAAACCACCTCAAAGTTATTCTTTCCAATCAATCCATTGGGCTATTCCTATAAGTGTCACAAACAGCCCTAGATTTCGTACTAGAATAACACCTTAAGACACAAATCAACCAAAACCCTAATGTCACCTAGATAATCCAATGTCACCTCAAGTATCCGTGGGTATGACTATACGATATGCATCACACAATCTCAATTCATCTATTCAACCAACACATAGAACCTCAAATAGTGCCCCAAAGTTTCTACCAGAGAATCACGACGAAAACGTGTGCCAACCCCTATGCATAGGTGCATGGGCGGAACCCTCAAGTTGATCACCAAAACATACATCAAGTGAATCACGTGATATCCCAATGTCACCACAGATACTCACGGCAAGACATACATCAAGTGTTCTCAAATCTTTAAAGACTCAATCCGATAAGATTACTTTAAAGGGGAAACTCAATCCATTACAAGAGAGTAGAGGGGGAGAAGCAACATAAGATCCAACTATAATAGCAAAGCTCGCGATACATCAAGATCGTGCCAAATCGAGAACACGAGAGAGAAAGAGATCAAACACATAGCTACTGGTACATACCCTCATCCCCGAGGGTGAACTACTCCCTCCTCGTCATGGAGAGTGCCGAGATGATGAAGATGGCCACCGGTGATGGGTTCCCCCTCCGGTAGGATGCCGGAACAGGGTCCCGAGAGGTTTTTGGTGGCTCTGGAGGTTTTGCGGTGGTGGAACTCCCGATCTATCTTCTGTTCTGAAAGTTTTAGGATACGTGGGTATATATGGGTGAAAGAAGTACGTCGGTGGACCGAAGGGGGGGCACGAGGCAGGGGGCGTGCCCCAGGGGGGTGGGCGCACCCCCCACCCTCGTGAGCACCTCCCTTCTTTCCTGACGTGCACTCCAAGTCCATCGAGTGGTTTTCCTTCCAAAAATAACTTCTCCAGTTGATTTCGTTCCGTTTTGACTCCGTTTGATATTCCTTTTCCTCGAAATACTGAAATAGGCATAAAACAACAAATCTGGGTCGGGCCTCCTGTTAATAGGTTAGTCCCAAAAGTAATATAAAAGTGGAAAATAAAGCCCAATATTGCCCAAAATAATAGATAATATAGCATGGAGCAATCAAAAATTATAGATACGTTCGAGACGTATCAGCGAGCCCATCACCTGCGCGTCCTGGCGGTGCCTGACATTATTGTTTAGACGTTTGATGGAGGCCTACGCGAACGCCGAGCATGTATTCACCTGGCTCAACACTAACGGTCATACTCGGACCGCCTTGCTCATGTATATCGTCCATCACAATGACAATATATAAAACAGCCTAAGCTAGAGAGGGTACTATGGTAGTATGGTACGGAGTATGTTCTATCTTGAGCGACCGATCTTAGTGCCACTGCACACCGAAACCCCTTCCATCGCTAGCGCGCGCTTCCCGCCTGAAACGGTCACCGTCTCTCCAGAATGTCAATGCCGCAATCAGCAGACTTAACTGCAGGTGCAATTGGTGTGTCACTGACATGCGGGCCTGACGCTCGTTGGGCCCACATGTCAGTAACCCAAACACATCTGCAGTTAAGTCACTGAAGCAGCGTCCCCATTCATGCCCGACGAACCTACTCTGGCGCCAGTTGGCCATTCGCCCACTATATTAACTTGAGCCCCAGCTCCCAGCCATAGCCAAAGACCCATACTTATTCTCCTCCGGTCCCTTCCTTCTGTCGGCACCACTTCAACCATGGCCTCCTGGCGCTCCGAAGCTCTCTTGGTCGTAATGTCGCAGGAGCAGACGAGGGACATTGGCGGCTCCTCTCCGGGCGCGCTCCAAAGCTCTCTTCGACGAACTATCGCAGGAGCAAACGAAGGAGATCGCCGGCACCCCCCCCCCCCCGGCCGCCCTCCGCCGCCACGACCACGAAGCCGGCGCGCGTGCACGGGCGCAGCCGGCAGCGAGGAAGAGTAGTACACGATAGGTCACCGCCGCTCTGGTCCTGGGAAGGCCACCGCTACTCCACTCAGTTGACGCCAAGCTTGGTGGGGTAAACATCGGCGGCCGATTAGCCGCTTGACGGTGACGTGGAGGCGGAAATCTTCAGAACCTTGTGCTCCGGCCGGAGGAGGAGGTTATCGAGGCGGATGAGGAGGAGGAAAAGGCAATGGCCGGCTTTCTTGGTTCATTGCCGGACATGGTGGTCGGGCGCCGGCGATCACTTAGATTAGGTTTACAGTAGGTTTAGTATGGTTTGTGCGAAATATGTAATGAATTTCGTCCAGTTTGTTGGAAAAGTTTTCGAAATGTAATGAATTTCATCCAGTTAATTTCATGCGGTTAATTTAAAGTTTGCTTTGTTTGCACGAATTTCGTCCGGTTAGTTCATATAGTTGTCGAAAGGTATGCGGGCAGCATCGGATGGCATCCATCAGTGTCCTCGGACAGATGCCGGTGTAAATTTGTGGGCCAGCGCTGGAGATGCCCTAACTATCATGCTATAATCACTAGCAATCCTCCATTATTTGGCAGGGAATAGTTATCCCTTGATCACAATCAGATCCATAGTGTTTCGCACTCCTCCCGCGTAAGAGTGTAAACTCTTGCTTACATAAAAATGGAGCAAGTGGATGGCATTGTAGCACCTCATATCACTCGAACTAGCCCGCCTAACGAGCGGGAAAGCACCGCCCTCGTCATTTTGTTCTGGATTTCTATCAATCGATCGCGCGAAAATGTTATGCTTCGCAATTTCTAAAGGAAAAGGCGGCACACTTACGACTCGTACGCGTCGCAACCCCGACAGTCTAGCTCGCACGCCGCTCACCAGAGGGGACACGCGTTGTCTTGCAATTTCACTGACATGTGGGACCGTAATTGAATAAACCATTGATAGCCAAACTCTAATCGCTCGGCGGGCGTCGGCTGAGAAGAGAGAAACGGGGGAGGGAGAAGAGATCGCCCGCCCGTCGCGCATGGACTCCAAGAAATATATGGTGATAATGTGAGGTGGGCCATGCTGGAGTCCGGACCGCTTCCGGAGCCCGCTCTCACTGCCCTGGCCCCTCAAGACGCCAACTGCCCGCTGCATGCATAGCAAGTAGTCCCCGCTTATGTGGAGGAGAGAGAGGCATTGACAAAGTCAAGGAGTAACAGTGGAGACAATAGCTTTCATCAAAAATAAACAATGAATACTCGTTGTTTGTCCTCTATATCGGAAAGAATAGTTTCATTCGCCGACATGTGGGACGTCGACCATCCTGGTCCACCTGCCATGCACAAAATTATCTTGGTCTACCCCGGTCGTATCGCAGGCCCAACCTTTCCCACTGTAAGTTGTTCGGACGAAGGAACCATCATGACTTCGTTGAATTCCGCTTCTTCAAGAAAACTTATTGTACCCACAATACTGCTACCACACGCGAAGACTGGACGGCACTGTACCACGTCATATCACTGAAACCCACTAGGCCAAACTAGCCAGCCAAGGTCATCTATTTTGGAACGGAGGGAGTACGTCTCTGCACTACTATGATTTTGTGTTGCATGTTCTCTGTACTTTTGCTATGATTTTCCTACCCTATATGAACCAAATGAGGCCTAAATGTATGTCGACTATTGTCTGATCGATCGCTAAGCCTACAATTTTAGGAGCTAGGGCTATTGGTCGATCAACAAGGGATAAGTATAAGCGTACCACGAGCTCATCAGCCCCAACGTTTCTCTTCGGTGAGTGTTTTGCAAGTGCTATAGCTCGCACAATAGCTAGCCTACTAACACCAAGAATCATCAAACAAGCCCTGCTGGTATGATAAATAGTTCAAACTTACATCTAAGCATGCCATATATTACATCAAAAGCTGGTGAGGATACATCTGTTTCCATAACTCGGAGAGGGTTCGCATGATTCACTATCAAACAAAAGTAGCAAGATCCACCCACAAAGATAGTGCACTAGCCCTAAGATGGTTTGATAACATGCATCGTTCTGGTAATTAAACACAGGGCAATGCAAACTACCCTGAAGGATTAGCGCGACCAACTATTTCTTGTCATCGATCTCTCGGGCAATGACCACAGCCCGGACAGCGGCGTGGGAATCAATTTCTGGGGCGATATCCACAGGGCTGACCGCGACATCGAAATCGATCTTTGGGGCGATGTCCATAGGATGGACAGCAGCATCGGAATCGATCTCCGGGGCGATGCCAACAGGACGGGCCACGACATCGGAATCATCAAGGACAACCTGCACAACCCTAACATATTAGCAAGCACATTGCAAATAATCAAAAACCACAACTATGGTAATAAGCCATTATTTTTTACCTTGTGTAGCTCACCGGGGGATCTCATCCCTCCGGGGGCCATCTCCTTGTCCTCGATGGGGGCCATCACCTTGCCAGGGGAATACTGCTTCTCAACGGTGACTATCTCCTCAAACTCGGCCTTGAGCCTCACATAGGTGGCAATCAGAGTTCCTGGGGTAGGCACGGTGGGGCCCTTGCTGTTCTTCCAACTTTCTTTGAGGAGTTCGTCCGCCAACATCCTCAACTCTTTGGCCAGTGCTTGTTTCTTGGAGTTCTTCGTCTCCATGGGTTGGCCCGCCAACATGGTCAACTCGTTGGTCGGTGCTCGCTTCCTGGAGATCGTTGTCTCTGGTTGTCCGCCGGCAACTCTTTGCCTAGTGCTCCAGGATCCATCAACGAAATGACAAAGAAAAAGCAATCGAAAGGAAACCACAATCGCAATGAAAACGGGAAAAGAATAGGATGTGAGAATCGGTCGGTGCTTCGCAAAAAGAAGTTTATTGGAATGAAAATATAGCAGCATAACTGATTCGCCCACTGTGGCTAGTCTGATGTCCCACATGTAGATAGAGCGGCTAGTCATATAGGAGTGCTCAATATTGTGCACCGCGACCAAGGCGGAGAGGAAAACGAGAGAACTACGTAATTAATGCATGAGTTTAATTAGGGTAGTTTTGTAAAGTACGTGATACATTCCTCCAATCGCAAAATGCCTTGGTTCATGAGATTTGAGATTTGAGCCCTATAAACCGGAAGGGAGGGGGTACTGCACACGGTGTAGTCTAGTCACTTGTTGAAATCTCTAGAAAGGCAAATACTCCTTTCCGGTTTACAGGTCTATACTACTCCCTCCGTCTAGGTGTGTAAGTCATCTTACGAAAACCAAATACTCCCTCTGTCTAGGTGTGTAAGTCATCTTACGAAAACCAAATAATCCCAAAACACTTAGGCGAGGTGCATTAACTTCTACCTCGTTTCTTGATTCTTGACATATCAACCAATAAGAGATGAGGGTGTGCATGCTTTTAATGACTTGGGACCATCAAACACGACATGCAGTGGTTAGTTCATTGCATGCAATACTGTTAATTAGCAAATAGACATTAATGTCTCTCATTTTTCTCTCCTCCTTGGTCACGGTGCACAGCCTAAGATGACTTACTCACCTAGACGGAGGGAGTAGTCCCAAAACACTTAGGCGCGGTGCATTAACTTCTACCTTGTTTCTTGTTTCTTGACATATGTATCAACCAATAAGAGATGAGAGGTGTGCATGCTTTTAATGACTTGCAATGGCTAGTTCATTGCATGGAATGCTATTACTACCTCCGTCCTGGTTTATAGGTCCCTTCTATAGTTTGTGCCAAATTTTGACTAAAGATTTAACTAACAAAATGTTAATGCATGTCAAGAAAAATTATCTCATTGGATTCGTATTTGAACATAGTTTTGAAAAATATAATGTTTGGTGACATGCGTGAACATTTTCTTTGTTTAATCTATGGTCAAAATTTGGCACAAAATACAATGGGGACCAATAAACCCGGACAGAGGTAGTAATTAGCAAATAAACATTGGTGACCCTAGGAGGAAACGGTGCTAAGCGCGTGGACCTATGCGGAGTGAGTATCAACCAATGGATAATAGAGTTTAATTGTTAAACAATAGCAATTTTGTCTCATGCAAGAGCCTGGCTAGTACTCCAAGGAACCGCACCACGCGAGCGTTGCAACTGCCACGTTCGGTTTGTGCTTGGCTCTTCGCCTCTTCGAGAAGACGAACAATGATGTTACTCCTACTTCTACAGTATCGAATCCACTGTTGCATGTCCGTCCACCTCGTGCGGGAGGGATAGCATGTAGCGAAAGCTTCTACTTACTACTCCTGCCTTTGCGTCTATGACTGGTGGGCCCAACAGGTGGTTGGCCCTCCTCTCATGCAGCCAAAGGCAGGTGCAGTTAAGGCACCGGAGCTCAATCCGCGAGGGAGAGGGCGTTGTAGTAATCAAATTTCTCGGTCTTGTACGAGTTGACGCAACACATCAAAGCACTACACTTGATAAAAGTCTTTTTACACATTTCAAATGGGCTACTTCGTATGTAGGAGTAGACATATTCTGCTTCGTATGTAGTCACTTGTTGCAATCTCTAAATAGACTTATATTTGGAAAATGAGGGAGTACAACACATGCATGCATGCCGTGACTTTCCTTTTGATACTTGCACGTGTTGATTTGATTCACCTTGCCAAATTTTGACTATAATTTTAACTAACCAAATTTTCATGCATGTCACAAAAAATTACGGGGCTGTTTGGATTGTGACTATGTTTGTCTTATGTTGCCACATTATTTTTCCCACACTTGCCACACTTGCCTAACCTGAGTTGCTCAAATTGTTAGACACACTTTGGCTTGCCTAAGGGAATCTTGCCACAATTTTTGTGTCTATGACATGTGGGGTTCACTGCTAATAAAAACAATTCTGGTCTTAGGTGTGGCTAATAAAAAGGACTTATATTTAGGAATGGAGGGAGTAGAAAATATAAATAATAATGCATGTTGGGGCAACCCACGTTTCCGCTAATTTTAGCCGTGGGCTTGTTCACAATTTTTACGAGGGGGTGGTTGTTCATTTAATGGAGGGACTTGTAGTACCAGACTTGAACGATATAAAGTGCAACCTGGCACACCGTAACACCACTTGGAACAAGCGGGTAGCTATCTCAAAAAACAATCAACAACTAAAAAATCTTCGACCTGGCATGTAGTAGTACACAATGTTAAACGATTGTTTTGATGGAGTGAAAAAGGAAAACTACCCCACTACTTATATATAGGTCGGAGCCTCCGCGCTTGCTTGCTATTGTTGCTCTATTCACACACTCTCATCCTCTCCAGATCTAAACAAGATAGGAGTAGTAACACTATCTTTCTCCCTTCAAAAAACATTGGCAGATCCGGACGTATCCCCCTCCACCGGTGAAGGGGAGGAGGGGCAGCGTTTAGGCCGTCGTCGACAGCGACAGAGGAGACCCACTGCCGGCCGCACCGTTATCTTTGGCCGAGCGCCGGTGCGAGAGGTCCTGCGATCCCTTCGTCGTTGCCTGTGGGCGGATCCGGCCTCCCGCCGCCCACCTATCCACATCCCGACGTCCTTCAGGTATATCTTTGTTCGAAACCTCCTTAGCTCTACTTCCCCAGCTCACTACGTCACTGCATGTGCATCATTTTCTACCTCTCAGCCCCTCTCGATCGGATGGTCCAACGTCACCTATTTTTTCTTCTTCTATTGTTAGAGGTAAAGCTACTTCATGGAGTCGAATCTTGTACTCCCTCCGTCCGAAAATACTTGTCATTGAAATAAAGTGGGGGTGGGGGAATTTAGTATGTACATCGGACTTGGTACAAACAGGAAGGAAAGGGGATGAAAGTAGTACAGGCTGGTCATCCAACCGGTCTCTTGGTCGAAAAGGGAAATATAGGGGTAACGCTGTACACAGTGGTATGACCAGGACTAGATTTGCTATCCGCACATAGGAGTAGGTGGCTAGAGTGAACAAAAAGGGGACCAACCCAGATAAGTTTCTTTGATGTTTGTTTCTCGGGGCAACAAACTATGAACCACCACTTTATGCCCCTGTTTACATACATGGTGATGTACTGCTGGTGCACCCACTGTCCCATGCCTTTATACCAAATATTTAGGCTCCGGTCAGAATAAAGGGGCAGAAAACATAGGTCTTGATGAAAATAGAGGAATAGGAAGGAATGTAGGTATAAAACTATGGAACAGCGAACCGGAGGAAACTCTCAAGAGAATGTGTTCGGATGGACTATGAAATGTACAGATTTTTTTATAGAGTAGCTTGCTTGGCAGTATGAGATGCTACTTGTTTATTCAGCTGCACAGTGACTACTCTTGTCCTCACCTCACGTACCACACATAGGTTGATTTTTTTATTCCGGCAAACACAGCACAGCAAACTTTGTCTAACGCATGGCGCGGCGCTGCCTCAAAGCTTCCGCCCAAAAAATGAGCAAAGGCGTGGATGTTTCTAATCCGATGGAATCAGTACTACCAGACCAGCTTTCCTATGAAACACTATTCACCTTTCCCGTGTTCTGAACGGTTGGAAGGGAAAGAATACCATAGGAATTGTGTTCCTACGAAAATCCTGCACCAAACCTGTGAACCGAACACAGCCTTAGCTGTTCTTAATATAATGTCCCTGGTAAAAATGAAGCCATGCCACTGTTTTTGCCTCTGATTGTTTGAGACTCTGACAAGTTTAGCCAAATGTTTTTGCCTGTAATTGTTTGAGACTCTGACTGTTTCCTCTGTGCCTTTTTGTGCAAATAGGGATATCAATTCACCTAGTTCTTTGTTGTGACCTTTGGTGCCTTTGCACAAAACTCTTCTTAAAAGAAGTGACTTTTGTGTTGTTTAACTGGAATGTCAGAATGGAACAGTTGGTTCATTTTGGTGGAACTGCACAAAGGGAGATCTGTGTTCCAATCCTCATCATCCATATTGGCGCCATAACCTTCCTTTAGGTAAGAATGATATTTAATGCATGTGTTCATCTCTATTTTCCGACTGCCATGAGAAAATAATGCCGTTTGTTACTAGTACACTTGTACTCCCTCACTAACAAAACCAATTCTGAATTAGAAGGCCAATCATGTACTTGGTTTCATCAACTGGTGAGGAGAAAGAGGAAGAAGAAGAAGAATAAACAGTGCCAAGGCGATCTTGCTGAAGCCAGAGGCCTCAGTCGAGGCTATTCAAGGGCTCCGGCAATGACTACCTTACATGTGAGACGATTCTCCAGGGAGCCCTTCAACTTCTGCTATCTCATTTAATTAATTAGGAGTACTTAAGTACCACTAATTTATTACTGCCTAATTGTCCTGTTGGAGTTAAACATATCTTTAGTAGGACCCTATGCTGAATCATGTACGTGTGAATGTTTGTCTATGGAGGTGAATCATGTGATGGAGTAGGGAGGGAATATTATTAGTGTCATGACATAATAGTGCTATTGTTTTGCATATCAATTTATTGCCATTGGTTCAATGAGGCAATGTTTTGCGTATTGTCCATCATGAATTTGATGCTACTGTTTGAGTAATATGCTAATGTCTTCCTATCCTTTCTCACTAAGATAATGAAGGTTTCACCTTGTTCTTACTTGTGCAAACAAGTATCATGTTGTGCCAATCATACATTTTAGTGGAACTACACAAGACAATATAATGAATTGTATCCCAGCCAGTGCTTTAACTCTGCTGGAAGTTGTTGATAATCTTTTGATATAATCTCAGCACTGGTAAACAAGAGTGATTTCAACCATACATTTGAAGTGCACAAAAATATATACTATTGTGTGATTCCAGTGAGTGCTTTATCATCTCTTATGGGACTACATGAATAAGCTTTTTTTCTCAGGTTGGTACGGGCCTAAGGCCTTCATCCATATTAGTTTGTTGTCATCTCTATTTGTATCGTGCTACTGTCATGAGAAACTCCTTTATCTTTGCACTTTTAAGTTTTGCAACCTATGATAAATGGTAATGCTTTGAGTGTTGAGTTGAGCTAATTGGCACTGATTAAATAAACTAATACCTCTCTTTAAGCAAGACTACTATGTTGCTAACTTTACCCATTAAGATAATGAGGGTGCTTCTATTTGTTAGTGTATGTTTCATCAACTAGTCCCACTATTACAGTAATCTCACTCTCTCAATATATGTGCCAACAGGGATGCTCGATTTTGGTGGAACTGTACAAAACCTTTGGGTGCTTCATTGCCTCGACAGCTTCCGTCCTTTCCTATCAATTACTAATCACTGCTTGCTTTCTTCCTTTGCTATCAGTCGCTTGGCTTATCTCGGCTTCCAGTCAAAGGAAATAGTAATTGATATGCTACCTCACACAGGTTGGTACTGGTCTTTATCCTGATTATTGTGCCTGTCATATGTATTGGTAATTTGGTATTGTGCTACTGTTTGCCGATTTCATAAAGGAGTAATTTGGAGCCTGAACTCGCAGGCAAATCATTACATCGGGTGATTTCAGTAGAACTACAAAAAATGATCAGATGGACAGGTACTTATGCTACTGCTATGTACTCCAAAGTTCACTCAGACAAGCATCGATGTTGACAAGAAGTGCCTATATTCATTTGAGTATCAACCGGCGTCAACCAATTGTCAAATTCCAAGTATTAGGAGAGTGAACGCCAAAAATATTGCTTGGTGCATAGCCCAGAAAAATGCAGTCCAGTCTTTGGTCCCAACTTGTGCCTTTTGGTTATCGGCACATATGGTAGCGAACTATATGGCATGGTGTCTAAAGATTCCAGACAAGTTGGTTGACGCGTATATTTATCGGCATAATCGATCTGCATGCCAAGGATGCTCCATTTCAGTTGAACTGCACAAAAATTTGGGTGGTTCATTTTCTCAACCGCCTCCTTTCTAAATGCGCAATGTAGAATTTTGGTGAGATATAGGACCAAGATGAGCCAGTAAACTAGTTGGATGAAAGTAGTGGCCAAGTTGCTCAAACCTCCCTCGGCACGAGGCCACTATTTGAGGATAAACCTACAAGCAAAGTTCAGATTATGCATCTTTGCCTCTTATGTACTCGAAAGTTTACTCGTACAAGAACTAATTTTAGCAAGAAGTACCTCCGATTGAACACCATTTACCAGTCTGTACCCTAGGTAATTAAAGTTCGTCCATGGATCATATTGGCCGTGATCTCAATCATTTGGATGCATAAACATACTGAACATGTGTATATCTGAATCATTTTGTGAATTATGTATGAATATTGTCGTGTGATCTATCAATCATTTGGATGCATAGGTATGCTCAGCTTGTGTATATATGAATCTTTTGAGTTGTTGATAGTGAATGTTGGCTATGAATATGAACGTGTCCTGTGAACCTGAGTTTGATCTGAATGTTTACCTTTTCTGTTGTATTTGTGTGTGAACTTGTTAGTATGCCTTCTGTGGGGTATAAAACGCAGGTCTCTTATAAAAGTAATGTTGTGTCCAATTTATTTTGAGCAATAACTCGCTAATTTCTTAATTATATATATAAAAAATGTGCCTCTCCGGTTTATTCTTTGATATTAATTGCTCCTTCTAACATAACATTATATATATAACGAGCCTACCTAATACGTGTATTTCAAGGAAGTGCAAATGGGCTGGGATTTCTTAGAAAATATAAATGGGCCTGATTGACGTGAAATTATTTGTTCACCCAGCCCAGCAAATGGACTGTACATTCTAGAAAACATGGGTTAAATATATGCCACATTTTTGTAGACTGACATGTGGGCCAATAGGTCGAAGCCTACGCAGGGCGTTGTCAACTTGGTCAACAAATGATTGTGTCATCCACAGCCATTGGATTTATATCCAACGGCCGACATGCACCTTCAATCTCTCGTCTTCTTCCTCCAGCGTCGCCGGGACCGCCTGGTCCAGCCTCCGGCGGCTAGCGGCTCTGCTTAGCATGCATCGCTACGAAGCGCTACCCCACCGCCGGCCAGGTTATCCCTCCACCCCTCGACATCTCCTGTTATTCTCCACAGACTACAGCCCCACGCCACAACAGAACCAGTTATAACCCTTCTCCTCCTCTCAATCTGCGACTCCACTACCACGTTTTCCCATCTCCGAGTCGTTCCCGACCGGGGCCTCTCCATCGTCCATCGCCTCACTGTGTTCGGTGCGGCATGGTCAACAAACAAGAGTCATCGGAAGAGGACTGTACATGGAGAGCCTGACGGCTGGGACCCACAAGGTCCATGCTTGCATGCAAGGAAAGTTCCTCCTTATTAAGCTGGAAAAAATGTTTCCTCCACCTGACAGCTGGGACCCACCGGCTGTATCTTCGCACGGAAGGAAGTGCCTCCTTGTTTTGCGAAAAAAATTATTCACCCCGTTGACAGCTGGGACCCGTTAGATTTGGTGACTGACTTGTGGTCCTACTAAGCGGACGTGTAAGCACGGCTTTGTCAACTTAATCAACAATGATTCTAGCAGCTGGACTGTTGGATGTTAATCCAACAGCCGTGCTCCTTCTACAACCTCTATTCTTGCTCCTGTCTCCGTATGCACATGCTGGCTGTGCTTTGCCAAGACCAACTAGTGAAGTTTCCCACTCCTCTCCATCTGTGACTCCACTGCCCTGTATCCCCCATCTCCGGGTCGTTCCAGTCTGGGTGCGCTCGGCACGGTGTGGTCAACATGGTCAACAACCGAGAGTTATCGAAAGATGATATGACGTGAGAGGCGATAGTGGGGACGCACCACGCCCATGGGCGCATGCATGCAGCGGGCGTGGCAAGGTCAGCGTGGTCAAGGAGGCGACTTCCATCGGAAGTATACTGTACGTGGAGAGTCTCAGCCGGGTCCACGGCCGCAGCAAGTAAGTGCCTCCTTATTACGCAGAAAATAATGATTCATCCAACTGACAGCAGGGACCCACTGGACGGGCCACCGTATTTTGCGAAAAAAACGTTTGCCCCCTGAATGCTGGGACCCACCTGACGGGCCACCGTATTTCACGAAAAAAATGTTCCCCCTACTGTCAGCTCGGACCCACCGGAAGTGCCTCCTTATTACGCACAAAAAAATGAATACTCCCCCAGGTAGCTGGGACCCACCTAGGTGGGAGGCTGACTTGTGGACCTACTAAGTTGACGGGGACGAAAGGCTTTGTCAACTTAGTCAATATGAATGATTCTAGCTCCACTGACCGTACGATGTCCATCCAACGGTCGTAGTGCTTCTTCAACCTCTGGTCTTCTTGCTCCAGCCGCCCAAACCAGCGCCGGTTGTGCCTCATGCTCCTGCCTCTCGTGGCCGGTTGTGCTGCCACAGAGGCCTCACCACCCCCTACTATTCCCACCGCTGGCCAGGCCCTGCGGCGACGGCAGCCTCACACCGCAGCCGAACCAGTGAACCCTCATAATGCTCTCCACGCGGGCTTCCACTGTCGCGTCTTCCCCGGCTCCGCGTCGTCCCCTTCCTAGGCCTCGCCATTGTCCACCGCCGTGGTGCTCTCCGCGCGGCGTGGTCAATGTGGTCAAGGAACGACTTCCATCAGAAGAGTATTGTACGTGGAGAGGCTGACGGCGGGGTCCACGACCACAGCCCAGTTTTTTTGTGATTTGCCAAGTAAGTCGCTTTGTCAGGCATGTTGGACTGCAAATCTTTCAAGACGAGGAGAGCTTTCATTCGGCTGGCCGAGAAAATGGCCCATCAGTAATGAGAAATGGGTTGTACATTTTTAAAACACATCAAACCCGCAATTAGTTTCAAATATCTTTTTTTTTCATTTCAAGATTTTAAATTACATTAATTTTTATGCGTGGAGAATTTGTTGGATTTTATATTGATATACATTTATTTTTAAAATCAGTTTGAATGTGAGTCAAAATTTCGGGATTAAAAACAGTTCGGACTGCACCGAAATATGCAAAAATTTCGTTATAATTTTTTAATAGTGGCCACAATATGGGCTGTAATGCTAACAAAAAGAATATGGGCTCCAAAAAAAACCTTAAGAATTAGCAAATGGGTTGTAAATTATTAGAAATACTAGCAGATGGGTTGTATGCTGTTTTCCACAGATTTGAGGCTTTCCTAAAAAAAGGTTGACGCACAAGCAGTGACTGTTGGATGGCCATCCAACGGCCGTCGTGCTTCTTCAATCTCTGCTCTTCCTGCTCCAGCCGCTCAAGCAAGCGCCGGCGGGACTGCCTGCTCCCTCCTTCCCGCGGTCGGCTCTGCTGCCGCGCAGGCCTCACCGTCCCACCGTACTCTCATCGCTGGCCTAGCCATCCCTCTACTCACCCACATGTGCTGTTATTCTCCGGCGACGGCAGACGAACCAGTAAACCCTCGTACAGTCGTACTCCCCTCCGTGTGGGAAACAACTGCCGAGTCCACCGCCCTGGTGCTCTCGGCGCGGCCTGGTCAACATGGTGAACGACCGACATGCATCTGAAGTGGACTGTACGTGGAGAGGCCGACAGTTGGGTCCACGGCCGCACGCAAGGAAATGCCTCCTTATTACGTGCAAAATAATGATTCCTCCACCTGACATCGGGGACCCACCAAAAGGGCCTCTGTATTTCGCGAAAAAAACGTTACCACCGCTGACAGCTCGGACCCACCAGCTATATCTTCGCACGCAAGGAAGTGCCTCCTTATTACGCACAAAAAAAATGAATACTCCGCCTGTTAGCTGGGACCCAGTATAGTGTCAGGCTGACTTGTGGGCCTACTAAGTTGACGGGGACAGAGGGCTTTGTAAACTTAGTCAATATGCACGATTCTAGCTCTAGTGACCGTATGATGTCCATCCAACGGCCGTAGTCCTTCTTCAACCTCTGGTCTTCTTGCTCCAGCTGCCCAAACTAGCGCCGACCATGCCTCGTGCTCCTGCCTCCCGTGGCCGGCTGCGATGCGGCGGAGGCCTCACCGCCCCCTACTACTCCAACCGCTGGCCAGGCCATCCCTCTACTCACCCACACCCCCTATTATTCTGCGGCGATGGTAGCCTCACACCGCAGCGAACCAGTGAACCCTCGTACTCCTCTACGCATGGGCATCCACTGCCGCGTGTTTCCCGGCTCCGCGTCGTCCCCTTCCTAGGCCTCACCGTCGTCCACCGCCCTGGTGCTCTCGGCATGGCGTGGTCAACATGGTCAAGGAACGGCTTCCATCGGACGTCGACTGTACATGGAGAGGCTGACAGCTTGGTCCACAACCGCAGCAAGAAAGTGCCTCCTTATTACGTGCAAAATAATTATTCCTCCACCTCACAGCGGGGACCCACTGGACGGGCCACCGTACTTCGCGAAAAAAACGATTGGACCCCCTGACTGCTGGAACCCACCAGCTACATCTTCGCATGCAAGGAAGTGCGTCCGGGCAAAAAAATGATTCGTCCCCCTGACTGCTGGGACCCACCAGCTACATCTTCGCATGCAAGGAAGTGCGTCCGGGCAAAAAAAATGATTCATCCCCCTGACTACAGGGACCCACCAACTACATCTTCGCATGCAAGGAAGTGCGTCCTGGCAAAAAAACGATTCGCCCCCCTGACTGCTGGGACCCACCAGCTACATCTTCGCACGCAAGGAAGTGCGTCCTGGCAAAAAAAACGATTCGCCCCCCTGACTGCTGGGATCCACCAGCTACATCTTCGCACGCAAGGAAGTGCCTAACAGTTGGGACCCACCTGGTCGAGGCGTACGTAGCGTTTTCATTCTGGTCACGAACATGTACGTACATATATACTGGTGGATGTAGAGGCGTGCACATGTCGTAGTAGAGGCGCACACGTAACATGTACACGTACGTACAACGGCTAGGGTGCAAGAAAGAAAATACAGCCACGCATGTGGACATACGGGCGGGGTCTCGAACGCCTACTCACGCATACGTATGGCGAGGGCTCGTGTACATGGCTGGGTCGGAACGGAGAAACAGCGTCGTCGTCGTGTTCATGGGGAGCCAACCGGCTGGGTCGGAATGAAATGCGTGGTCGTGTTCATCGGTAGGGCTTGGACGGAACAGATGATGGAAATGAGGCTTGGCATACCACACAACGGAGGAAACAGCCTTGTGTTCGACCTGCCACATTCGAATTGGGATCCTGTTCATCGGGAGGGGTCTGGTGTACTGCAAAACAGAGGAAACGGACCTCCTACGGTCGAAACGGGGTCCCTGTTGATCGGGAGGGGTGTGGCGTACTCGTACGGTCGAAACGGGGGTCCTGTTGATTGTGAGGGGTGTGGCGTAACGCAAAACGGGGAAACAGACCTCCTACGGTCGAAACGGGGGTCCTGTTGATCGGCAGGGGTGTGGCGTACCCCAAAATGGAAGAAACGGACTTGTGTTGGAGCGCTACGGTCGAATCGAGGGTCCTGTTCATCGGGAGGGGTGTGGCGTACCACAAAACGGGACTCCACAGGGTACTGTTCATCTCCACCGTCGACCTCCTCCAGCCTCCACGGGCTACCGTCGACCTCCTCCAGCCTCCACGGGCTCCTGTTCATCCAGCCTCCACCACGCGCTACTCCACCGGCTCCTGTTCAACCACCCCTCCACGGCCACCCCTCCACCGTCTATTGTTCATCCAGCCCTCCATACCACGGGGTCCTGTTCAACCACCCCTCAACGGCCACCCCTCCGCCATCTACTGTTCATCCAGCCCTCCACACCACGGGGTCCTGTTCATCCAGAGGCAACGCCACCGCCATCGCTCATCCAACCCCCCGCAACGCTCACTGTTCATCCAATCGATCGGCTTTAGTTAGCAGCAGTAGCGAAGGAATCGCTCGATCGGATTCAGTTAACAGCCATCGATCGATCGCTCGGGTTCAGTAACGTGTAGCCTGCAGTGCAATCGCTCGGGTTCAGTTAGAGCCCAACACCTCACTCGGGTTCAGTTAGAGCCAACGCCTCGCACGTGTACAAGAGAAACGCGCATCGGTCGGCCCCCGACCTCCCACCGTAACCGGCAACTCCCCGAAATTTTCCTCCCCCTCGCTTCTACCACGGTTTTTTCCATCATGGATGGTCCAAAGAATGTCATGCAGTTGCGTCTCCGGCCCGCCCAGGACGAAAAGCCCATTTTCTGTCATGATTTTTTGTCATAGAAGTAGGAGCCCACCAGCTACATCTCCGCATGCAAGGAAGTGCGTCCGGGCAAAAAACGATTCATCCCCCTGACTACAGGGACCCACCAGCTACATCTTCGCATGCAAGGAAGTGCGTCCTGGCAAAAAAAACGATTCGCCCCCCTGACTGCTGGGACCCACCAGCTACATCTTCGCACGCAAGGAAGTGCGTCCTGGCAAAAGAAAACGATTCGCCCCCCTGACTGCTGGGATCCACCAGCTACATCTTCGCACGCAAGGAAGTGCCTGACAGTGGGGACCCACCTGGTCGAGGCGTACGTAGCGTTGTCATTCTGGTCGCGAACGTGTACGTACATATATACTGGTGGATGTAGCGGCGTGCACGTGTCGTAGTAGAGGCGCGCACGTAACATGTACATGTACGTACAGCGGCCAGGGTGCAAGAAAGAAAATACAGCCACGTATGTGTACACACGGGCGGGGTCTCGAACGCCTACTCGCGCATACGTATGGCGAGGGCTCGTGTACATGGCTGGGTGGGAACGGAGAAACAGCGTCGTTGTCGTGTTCTTGGGGAGCCAACCGGCTGGGTCGGAACGGAATGCGTGGTCGTGTTCATCGGGAGGGCTTGGACGGAACAGATGATGGAAATGAGGCCTGGCATACCGCACAACGGAGGAAACAGCCTTGTGTTCGACCGGCCACATTCGAAACGGGATCCTGTTCATCGGGAGGGGTCTGGCATACTGCAAAACGGAGGAAACGGACCTCCTACGGTCGAAACGGGGTCCATGTTGATCGGGAGGGGTGTGGCGTACCACAAAACGGAGGAAACGGACCTCGTACGGTCGAAACGGGGGTCCTGTTGATCGGGAGGGGTGTGGCATACCGCAAAGCGGGGAAACGGACCTCCTACGGTCGAAACGGGGGTCCTGTTGATCAGGAGGGGTGTGGCGTACCGCAAAACGGACGAAACGGACTTGTGTTGGAGCGCTACGGTCGAATCGAGGATCCTGTTCATCGGGAGGGGTGTGGCGTACCGCAAAACGGGACTCCACGGGGTACTGTTCATCTCAAGCCTCCACCGCGCGCTACTCCACCGGCTCCTGTTCAACCAAACCTCCACGGCCACCCCTCCACCGTCTACTGTTCATCCAGCCCTCCACACCACGGGGTCCTGTTCAACCACCCCTCCATGGCCACCCCTCCGACGTCTACTGTTCATCCACCCTCCACACCACGGGGTTCTGTTCATCCAGAGGCAACACCACCACTCACTGTTCATCCAACCCCCCCCCCCTCGCAACGCTCACTGTTCATCCAATCGATCGGCTTCAGTTAGCAGCAATAGCGAAGGAATCGCTCGGTCG
Source organism: Aegilops speltoides (assembly GCA_021437245.1). NCBI lineage: Eukaryota > Viridiplantae > Streptophyta > Magnoliopsida > Poales > Poaceae > Aegilops > Aegilops speltoides. The sequence goes on from CM038145.1 coordinate 498,949,113, forward strand.
GGTTCAGTTAACAGCCATCGATCGATCGCTCGGGTTTAGTAACGTGTAGCCTGCAGTGCAATCGCTCGGGTTCAGTTAGAGCCCAATGCCTCACTCGGGTTCAGTTAGAGGCAACGCCTCGCACGTATACGAGAGAAACGCGCATCGGTCGACCCCCGACCTCCCACCGTAACCGGCAACTCCCCGAAATTTTCCTCCCCCTCGCTTCTACCACGGTTTTTTCCATCATGGATGGTCCAAAGAATGTCATGCAGTTGCGTCTCCGGCCCGCCCAGGACGAAAAGCCCATTTTCTGTCATGATTTTTTGTCATAGAGGTAGGAGCCCACCACATCTATGATGATACTGGGTTTTGTCACAATTATCGTCATAGAAGTGTCATATGTATGACAGAAAAAATTTTGTTCGGCCCAAAATGTCACGGATGTGTCTTTTTTTTTTGTAGTGCATGTGAAACATTAGGAACAGAAAAGGACAGAGTAGAAAGAGTGCCACAACTAGTAACAGGAAGAGGTGTGCCATCGGCGGTGAGAACATTAACATGTGAATCAAGAGGTCGAAGAGAAGACAGTGCGGAAGAATCAGAAGACGTATGAAAGGAAGCTCCACAATCCAGAACCCACGAAGATGTACCTGACTGTGTAGGTGCCGGAGGTGGTGGAGTGGTGGATGCAGTCACAGCGGCAGCAGAACCAGTTGACGAGGAGCCAGAGGAAGCAAGTAGACGCTTGAGTCGTACAATATCATGGTCTGTGAGTGAAGGAGTCCCACTAGAAGGCGAGGAAAACACAGGAGTCCCACTTGAAGAGGAACGCCTCTGATCTCGCTTCTTCTGGCGACAGTCAGACTCAGGATGACCAGTCCGAGAGCAGTAACCACACAAGGTGTCATGGCGCGACATGCCCTTCTCAGCATAAGGAGGGCCCCCTGAAGGAGTAGGCAGGAGCGATGGAGCGGTGAGACGAGCAGACGGCATAGGAGCTCGGGCAGCCAACACTGACGAAACTGCAAGCAAACCAGCAGAGCAAAGGCGGGTCTCCTCAGCACGAAGCTCGGCAAGCACCTTTGAGATAGGAACACGACCACGAGCAAGCAAGTGAGCACATCGAGGCTCAAAATCTGAACGGAGACGACATAAGAACTCATGGACCCTCTGAAACTCCAAATCGGACCGCGTAGTCTAACAGCAACGGAAAGTCCCACAAACAACTGTCTGAAGGGAGTCAACCTGGCGCCAGATGGCAGACACTAAGAATAGAACTCATCAACAGAGGAATCACCTTGCTGGAGTGCGTGCTCCTGACGCACCACAGATAGGTAGAGAGCATCACCAAAGGGCTGATAGCACTGACAGAGATAAGACCACATGGTTGCAACTGTGCCAAGTCCCTTGAACTCCGAAGCAAACTGAGGGAGGACACTCGCAGTGAGAACAGTAGCAACACGAGCATCGTCATTGCACCACTGAGTGTAAGCAGATAGATCATCACGGTACACAGAAAGAGCATCTGAATAAGCTGATACCTGCTGGTCATACGCATCAACTACAGCATCATCGTCAGCCTTGGCTGCATCCCGGTCAGCCTAAGAAGCATCAGCAGCAAGGACCAGCGGCACCGGTGGGATTGGGGCCACTAGCGCAATAGGGCATGGCGGACAGGGGACCTCGCCAGAGAGAACACCCCATAGAAGAAGGCCACACATATGGATGCGCATGAAGCCCACAAACTCAGTGTAGTTGGTGCCATCAAAGATCACCGAACACCTAGGAACAGTGACATAGCCCGAAGAAGACATGACGTTGCTCTCTCTGGATTTTTTTTGGAAGTCAACTGCCGCAGAGACTCGATATGGATCAAGAGAAGCGGGCACAGGCGCATGCGCTCACGCGCGAGGCAGGATCAAGGGGCAGTGGGGAGTACGGGCGTCCGATCCAAAACTAGATTGATACGTCTCCAATGTATCTAATTTTTCTCACGCTTTTCCTCTTGTTTTGGACTTTAATTTCCATGATTTGAATGAAACTAACCCCGGACTGATACTATTCTCAGCAGAACTACCATGGTGTTGTTTTTGTGCAGAAATAAAAGTTCTCGAAATGAAACGAAACTTTGCGAGGATTTTTTATGGAATTAAATAGAATTACGGAGCCAAGACCCACCAGAGAGGGGCTCCTGGGTGGGCACAACCCACCAGGGCGTGCCCCCTCTCCTGGCGCGCCCAGGTGGGTTGTACCCACCTAGTGGCCCCGTAGACGATCCCCTGATACTATAAAATCACATTATTTCAGAAAAAATCAGGGAGAAAGAATTATCGCGTTCCACGAGATGGAGCCGCCAAGCCCTGTTCTTCCTCGGGAGAGAAGATCTGGAGTCTGTTTGGGGCTCCGGAAAGGGGGGTCTTCGTTCTTCATCATCACCAACCAATCTCCAGCGTCAATTCCATGATGCTCCCAACCGGGAGTGGGTAATTCCTTCATAGGCTCGCTGGTCGGTGAGGAGTTGGATGAGATTCATCATGTAATTGAGTTAGTTTCTTAGGGCCCAATCCCTAGTATCCACTATATTCTTAGAGTGATGTTGCTATGACTTTGCTATGCTTAATGCTTGTCACTTTGGGCCCGGGTGCCATGAACTCAGATCTAAACCGTTTATGAATACATCATTATATCCATGTTCTAGATCCGATCTTGCAAGTTATAGTCACCTACTACGTGTTATGATCCGACAACCCCGGAGTGACAACAACCAGGCCCACTCTCGGTGATGACCGTAGTTTGAGGAGTTCATGTATTCACTATGTGTTAATGCTTTTTTCCGGTTCTCTATTAAAAGGAGGCCTTAATATCCCTTAGTTTCCAATATGGACCCCGCTGCCACGGGAGGGTAGGACAAAAGATGTCATGCAAGTTCTTTTAATAAAGCATGTATGACTATTTACGGAATACATGCCTACATTATATTGATGAATTGGAGCTAGTGCCATATTGCCCTAGGTTATAACTGTCACATGATGAATATCATCCAACAAGTCACCGATCCAATGCCGATGAATTTATCTTAAATTGTTCTTGCTAAGTTACTACTGCTATTGTCACTATTACATTTGCTACAGAATACTGATATCAATGTGACTGTTACCATTGCTGCTACTACTACTATCAAAACTATCATATTACTTTGCTACTGATCACTTTGCTGCAGATAATTAATCTCCAGGTGTGGTTGATTTGACAACTCAGCTGCTAATACCTTCAAATATTCGTTGGCTCCCCTTGTGTCGAATCTATAAATTTGGGTTGAATACTCTACCCTCGAAAACTGTTGCGATCCCCTATACTTGTGGGTTATCAATACCTTTTTCTGGCGCCGTTACTGGGGAGCATGGCTATATTTGTTGAGTCACTTGGAATTTTATTATCAATTTATCACTATGAAGAATTTGCAGGACGCTAAGACTACTATATTTCCCTCAAAGACAAGGGGAGGTAAGGAACTGCCATCCAGTTCTGCTTTAGATTCACCTTCTCTTATAAGTAAACTTGCAATGCCACCACATGCTATCAATTCTAATATGTCGCAAGTAATTGATGAATCTAGTACCTTGCTTGATAATGATGATGTGCCACTTGGTGAATTTCTTGATGAACAAATTGCTAGAGTAATACAACATGATGTTGTTGAATATGATGATGAGCTTGAAACTGAAACTCCTAAAACACCTGCTAGAACTAGCCTTCCTAGACACGAATTGCCGAAGGTACCGGAAGGTTATGTTATGAATGAGGAGACAACTAGAGATATTTTTGCTTGTAAGGATAGAGATGATCTAGAAAAATTACTATGCAAGTATAAAGAAAAATCTTTGAATGCTAGAATGAAATGTGATCCTAAGTTTGCTACTTCACTTATCTTTATTGCTGATAAGGATTATGAATTCTTTGTCGACCCGGAGTTAATTACTTTGGTTGAATCTGATTCTTTCCATGGTTATGAAACTGAAACTGTTGTGGCACATCTTACTAAGTTGAATGACATAGCCACCCTTTTTACTCATGATGAGAAAACTCGCTATTACTTTATTCTCAAATTATTTCCTTTCTCATTAAAGGGTGATGCTAAAGCTTGGTACAATACTCTTTCTCCTGGTTGTGTGCGTAGTCCCCAGGATATGATTTATTACTTCTCTGGAAAATATTTTTCTGCTCATAAGAAACAAGCTGTCTTACAGGAAATATTTCACTTTGTTCAAACTAAAGAAGCGAGTCTCCCACAAGCTTGGGGGAGGCTTTGCTAGTTACTTAATGCCTTGCCTGATCATCCTCTTAAGAAAAATGAAATACTTTATATCTTCTATAATGGACTAACCGATGCTTCTAGGGACTTCCTAGATAGTTGTGCTAGTTGTGTTTTCAGGGAACAAACTATTGCTCAAGCTGAAGAATTATTGAATAACATATTGAAAAATTATGATGATTGGACTCTTCCTAAACCACCGCCTAAACCCACCCCAAAGAAGAGGGGTATATTATATCTCAGTCTTGAGGATATGCAGGAGGCAAAGAAATCTATGAAGGAAAAGGGTATTAAAGTTGAGGACGTTAAAAATTTACCTCCTAATGAAGAAATACATGGGCTTAATACACCACCACTGCCTAAGGTGGTAGAGGTAAATTCTCTAATGAAATTCAATGATAATGATAATCCTCACAATATGCATCCTAGTCAATGCCTTTATGAGTTTGAAAACTATATTTGAAAACAAGATCATTCAATGCAAATGTTATGAAACAATTGAAATATAATTCTGATATGATTGCTCGCTTGAGTGACTTGTTATTTAGAATTTTAAATGATGTTAGAGGTGATGGAAAACATGCTTCTATGGTTCAAACCCAGTTAGAACAAGTTGCTAAATCTCAAAGAGAGTTGCTTGATGAAATGAATCATAATATAAATGACTTTGCTGTTAGAGTTGCAACTAGAGGAGGTAAAATGACTCAAGAACCTCTTTATCCTGAGGGACACCCAAAAAGAATTGAACAAGACTCTCAAAGAGCTAATACTAATATACCTAGTCCTTCTAAAAGGAAAAATAAGAAGAAAAATGATAGGACTTTGGATGCTTCTAGTGAAGCTGAAATAGAAAAACCTCCTGATAATGATAATGAAACTTCTATCTCAGATGCTGAAACTCAATCTGGTAATGAACATCCACCTAGCGATAATGAAAAAGATAATGCTGATGTTCATGAAGATGCTAACCAAATAATGAAAAAGAACCAGATAATGATGTTGAGATAGAACCACCTGTTGATCTTGATAACCCACAACCTAAGAATAAAAGGTATGGTAAAAGAGACTTCATTGCTAGAAAACATGGTAAAGAAAGAGAACCGTGGGTTCAAAAACCTATGCCTTTTCCACCCAAGTCAACTAAAAAGAATGATGATGAAGAATTTGAACGCTTTGCTGAAATGTTGAGGCCAGTCTTTTTGCGTACTCGCTTGACTGATATCCTAAAAATGCCTCCTTATGCAAAGTATATGAAAGACATCATCACAAATAAGAGAAAAATACCGGAAACTAAAATCTCCACTATGCTTGCTAATTATACTTTTAAAGATGGAGTACCTAAAAAACTTGGAGATCCGGGAATACCAACTATACCTTGCTCCATCAAAAAGAATTATGTGAAAACTGCTTTGTGTGACTTAGGAGCTGGTGTTAGTGTTATGGCTTTCTCTTTATATAAAAGACTTGACTTGAATAAACTCACACCTACTGAAATATCTTTGCAAATGGCTGATAAGTCAACTGCCATACCTATCGGTATTTGTGAGTATATGCCCGTTGTTGTTGCTAATGTTACTATTTTGACTGACTTTGTTATACTTGAGATGCCCAAGGACGACAACATGTCGATTATCCTTGGTAGACCCTTCTTGAATACTGCAGGGGCTGTTATTGATTGCAATAAAAGAAAGGTCACTTTTCATATTAATGGTAATGAGCATACGGTACACTTTCCGAAGAAACAATTCCAAGTGAATGGTATTAATATTATTGAAAAATCTCCGACAATCACTATTGGAAGTTTTCAAATACCTCTACCTATTGTCAAAAATAAATATGAAATGCTTATTGTTGGGGAGATGCATATCCCCATTGAGGTAACTTAGTGATTTACGAAAGTTCTTCGGTTTCATGCTAATCAAAAGTGGTTGTTAATAAGATCTGATCGACCTTATTAATGAATAATTTTTTAGTGGTATGAAGTTGATGAATTTAGTAAGCACTACCTTCCGGCCTACCCTTTTTTCTATTTTTATTAGTTGAATAAAATAAAATGCCATGTTTTGTCCGTTTTCTGAATCTCCCGTGCAATAAAAAATGACCCAAAATAAAAGTTCTCAGAATGCCCTGAAAATTTATAGGATTTTTTTCTGATTATTTCTGAATTTCTGGTGCAAATAATATCAGTGGGAGGTGCACGAGGTGGGCACAACCCACCTGGGCACGCCAGGACCCGAAGGCACGCCCTGGTGGGTTGTGGTCCCCAGGTGGGCCCTGATACGTCTCCAACGTATCTATAATTTTTGATTGTTCCATGCTATTATATTATCTATTTTGCATGTTTAATGGGCTTTAATATGCACTTTTATATTATTTTTGGGACTAACCTACTAACCAAAGGCCCAGTGCAATGTGTTGTTTTTTTGCCTATTTCAGTGTTTCGAAGAAAAGGAATATCAAACGGAATGAAACCTTTGCGAGGAACGTTTTTGGAACAAACGCAATCCGGGAGACTTGGAGTGGACGTCAAGGAAGCAATGAGGCGGCCATGAGGCAGGAGGGCGCGCCCCCACCCTTGTGGGCCCCTCACAGCTCCACCTGCCTACTTCTTTCGCCTATATATACTCATATACCCTGAAAACATTGAGGAGCACCACGAAACCCTATTTCCACTGCCGCAACATTCTGTACCCATGAGATCCCATCTTGGGGCCTTTCTCGGCGCTCTGCCGAAGGGGGAATCGATCACGGAGGGCTTCTATATCAACACCATAGCCTCTCCGATGATGTGTGAGTAGTTTACCATAGACCTTCGGGTCCATACTTATTAGCTAGATGGCTTCTTCTCTTTCTTCGGATCTCAATACAAAGTTCTCCTCGATCTTCTTGGAGATCTACTCGATGTAATACTTTTTGCGGTGTGTTTGTCGAGATCCGATGAATTCTGGGTTTATGATCAAGATTATCTATGAACAATATTTGGTTCTTCTCTAAATTCTTATATGCATGATTTGATATCTTTGCAAGTCTCTTAGAATTAGCAGTTTGGATTGGCCTTCTAGATTGATCTTTCTTGCAATGGGAGAAGTGATTAGCTTTGGGTTCAATCTTGCGATATCCTTTCTCAGTGACAGCAGGGGCAGCAAGGCACATATTTTATTGTTGCCATCGAGGATAAAAAGATGGGGTTTATATCATATTGTTTGAGTTTATCCCTCTACATCATGTCATCTTGCTTAATGTGTTACTCTGTTCTTATGAACTTAATACTCTAGATGCATGCTGGATAGCGGTCGATGTGTGGAGTAATAGTAGTAGATGCAGAATCATTTCGGTCTACTTGTCACGGAGGTGATGCCTATATACATGAATATGCCTAGATATTCTCATAACTATGCGCTTTTCTATCAATTGCTTGGAAGTAATTTGTTCACCCACCGTAAAATATGCTATCTTGAGAGAAGCCACTAGTGAAACCTATGGCCCCGGAGTCCATTTTCCATCATATTAATCTCGTTAACTAGCTATTTTTATCGTAGTTTATTTTGCAATCTTTACTTTTCAATCTATACAACAAAAATACCAAAAATATTTATCTTATTATCTCTATCAGATCTCACTTTTGCAACTGGCCGTGAAGGGATTGACAACCCCTTTATCGCGTTGGTTGCAAGGTTCTTAATTGTTTGTGCAGGTACTAGGGATTTGCGTATAGTCTCCTACTGGATTGATAACTTGGTTCTCAAAAACTAAGGGAAATACTTACGCTACTTTGCTGCATCACCCTTTTCTCTTCAAGGGAAAACCAACGCATGCTCAAGAGGTAGCGAGAAGGATTTCTGGCGCCGTTGCCGGGGAGATCTACGCACAAGTCAAGACATACCAAGTACCCATGACAAACTCTTATCCCTCGCATTACATTATTTGCCATTTGCCTCTCGTTTTCCTCTCCCCCACTTGACCTTTTCCGTTTTATTCGCCCTTTTTTGTTCGCCTCTTTTTGCTTGCTTCTTGTGTCTCCGTGTGTTAGATCATTTGTTTCGCTGTCATGGCTAGCCCTTCTATCATTGTTAGTACTCCCGAGAATGAAGTTCTTAATTTTAAACAAAGGGAGGGAGAAAATTTAAAAGATGCTTGGTACAGAATTTGCAATGCTCAGCATAGATCCACTAGGAAGAAATCTACTTCCGTTCTTCTTCGCAATTTTTATGTAGGCATCACACCTTGGAACATATATATTCTTGACACCATTACCGGAGGAAATTTCTTGGGTAGTCATACTTTTGATTCTTATAATGCTATGATAGATTTGTTTGGCCCACCACCTCTTTTGGTTAATGGGACTATTTTAACTTTGGAGCACGTAATGCAAAGGCTTGAAATTACTGAAAATAAAGTTGCCACTGTTGGGGAACATAGTAATTTCAAAAATTTCCTACGCACATGCAAGATCATGGTGATGATATAGCAACGAGAGGGGAGAGTGTTCGTCCATGTACCCTCGTAGACCGTAAGCGGAAGCGTTAGCACAACACGGTTTATGTAGTCGTACGTCTTCACGATCCGACCGATCCAAGCACCGAACGTACGGGGCCTCCGAGTTTAGCACACGTTCAGCTCGATGACGATCTCCGGCCCTCCGATCCAGCAAAGGCTCCGGAGATGAGTTCCGTCAGCACGACGGCGTGGTGACGATGTTAATGTTCTACCGGCGCAGGGCTTCGCCTAAGCTTCGCGACGATATGACCGAGGTGGAATATGGTGGAAGGGGGCACCGCACACGGCTAAGGAACGATCCGTAGATCAACTTGTGTGTCCATGGGGTGCCCCTGCCCCCGTATATAAAGGAGGGAGGGAGGAGGAGGCCGGCCCTCTCTATGGCGCGCCATGGGGAGTCCTACTCCCACCGGGAGTAGGATTCCCCCTTTCCTAGTCCAACTAGGAACCCTTCCATGTAGTAGAAGTAGGAGAGAAGGAAAGGGAAGAGAGAAGGAGAAGGAAGGAAGGGGGCGCCCCCCCCCCCTCCCTAGTCCAATTCGGACTAGTTCAAGGGGAGGGGTGCGGCCACCCTTTTGGCCCGTTCTCTCCTTTCCCGCAGGGCCCACGAAGGCCCAATACTTCTCCCCAGCGAATTCCCGTAACTCTCCGGTACTCCGAAAAATACCCGAATCACTCGGAACCTTTTCAAACTCCGAATATAGTCGTCCAATATATCGATCTTTACGTCTCGACCATTTCGAGACTCCTCGTGATGTCCCCGATCTCATCCGGGACTCCGAACTCCTTCGGTACATCAAAACTCATAAACTCATAATATAACTATCATCGTAACGTTAAGCGTGCGGACCCTACGGGTTCGAGAACTGTGTAGACATGACCTAGAACTATTCTTGGTCAATAACCAATAGCGGGACCTGGATGCCCATATTGGCTCCTACATATTCTACGAAGATCTTTATCGGTCAAACCGCATAACAACATACGTTGTTCCCTTTGTCATCGGTATGTTACTTGCCCGAGATTCGATCGTCGGTATCCAATACCTAGTTCAATCTCGTCACCGGCAAGTCTCTTTACTCGTTCCGTAATACATCATCTCATAACTAACTCATTAGTTACATGCTTTCAAGGCTTAGGTGATGAGTATTACTGAGAGGGCCCAGAGATACCTCTCCGACAATCGGAGTGACAAATCCTAATCTCGAATTATGCCAACCCAACATGTACCTTCGGAAACACCTGTAGAGCACCTTTATAATCACCCGATTCGTTGTGACGTTTGGTAGCACACAAAGTGTTCTTCCGGTAAACGGGAGTTGCACAATCTCATAGTTGCAGGAACTTTGTATAAGTCATGAAGGAAGCAATAGCAGTATACTAAATGATCAAGTGCTAGGCTAACAGAATGGATCATGTCAATCACATCATTCTCCTAATGATGTGATCCCGTTAATCAAATGACAACTCTTTTGTCCATGGCTAGGAAACATAACCATCTTTGATAAACGAGCTAGTCAAGTAGAGGCATACTAGTGACACTATGTTTGTCTATGTATTCACACATGTATTATGTTTCCGGTTAATACAATTCTAGCATGAATAATAAACATTTATCATGAAATAAGGAAATAAATAATAACTTTATTATTGCCTCTAGGGCATATTTCCTTCAGTCTCCCACTTGCACTAGAGTCAATAATCTAGTTCACATCGTCATGTGATTTAACACCAAAATTCATATCTGTATATGATTAACACCCATAGTTCACATCATCATGTGACTAACACCCAAAGGGTTTACTAGAGTCAATAATCTAGTTCACATCGCTATGTGATTAACACCCAAAGAGTACTAAGGTGTGATCATGTTTTGCTCGTGAGAGAAGCTTAGTCAACGAGTCTGTCACATTCAGAGCCGTATGTATTTTGCAAATATTCTATGTCAACAATGCTCTGCACGGAGCTACTCTAGCTAATTGCTCCCACTTTCAATATGTATCCAGATTAAGACTTAGAGTCATCTGGATTGGTGAAAAAGTTTGCACTGATGTAACTTTTACAACAAACTCTTTTATCACCTCCATAATCGAGAAACATCTCCTTAGTCCTTACTAAGGATATTCTTGACCAATGTCCAAAGGATCTACTCCTAGATCACTATTGTACTCCTTGCCAAATTCAGAGCAAGGTATACAATAGGTCTGGTACATAGCATAGCATACTTTATAGAACCTATGACTGAGGCATAGGGAATGACTTTTCATTCTCTTTCTATTTTCTGCTATGGTCGGGATTTGAGTCTTACTCAATTTCATACCTTTGCAACACAGGCAAAAACTCTTTCTTTGACTGTTCCATTTTGAACTATTTCAAAATCTTGTCAAGGTATGTACTTATTGAAAAACTTATCAAGCGTCTTGATCTATCTCAATAGATCTTGATGCTCAATATGTAAGTAGCTTTTACTGAGGTCTTTTCTTTTAAAGAACTCCTTTAAAACACTCCTTTATGCTTTGCAGAAAAATTCTACATCATTTCGATCAACAATATGTCACTCACATATACTAATCGAAAGGTCTGTAGTGCTCCCACTCACTTTATTGTAAATACAGGCTTCATCGTAAGTCCATATAAAACTATATGCTTTGATCAACTTATCAAAGCGTATATTCCAACTCCGAGATGCTTGCACCAGTCCATAGATGGATCGCTGGAGCTTGCACATTTTGTTAGCACCTTTAGGATTGACAAAACCTTCTAGTTGCATCATATACAACTCTTCTTTAATAAATCCATTAAGGAATGCAGTTTTGACATCCATTTGCCAGATTTCATAAAATGTGGCAATTGCTAACATGATTCGGACAGACTTAAGCATCGATACGAGTGAGAAAATCTCATCGTATTAAACCCCTTGAACTCGTTGAAAACCTTTTGCAACAAGTCGAGCTTAATGGATAGTAACACTACTATCAGTGTCCATCTTCCTCTTGAAGATCCATTTATTTAACATGGCTTGCTGATCATCGAGCAAGTCAATCAAAGTCCATACTTTGTTCTCATACATGGATCATATCTCAGATTTTATGGCCTCAAGCCATTTCGTGGAATCTGGGCTCATCATCGCTTCCTCATAGTTTGTAGGTTCATCATGGTCTAGTACCATGAATTCCAGAACAAGATTACCGTACCACTCTGGTGCGGACTATACTTTGGAAGACCTACTAGGTTCTGTAGTAACTTGATCTGAAGTTTCATGATCATCATCATTAGCTTCCTCACTAATTGGTGTAGGAATCACTGGAACTGATTTCTGTGATGAACTATTTTCCAATTCGGGAGAAGGTACAAATTACCTTATCAAGCTCTACTTTCCTCCCACTCACTTCTTTCGAGAGAAACTCCTTCTCTAGAAAGGATCCATTGTTAGCAACGAATGATTTGCCTTTGGATCTGTGATAGAAGGTGTACCCAATAGTTACCTTTGGGTATTCTATGAAGACGCACTTCTCCGGTTTGGGTTTGAGCTTATCAGGATGAAACTTTTTCACATAAGCATCGTAGCCCCAAACTTTAAGAAACGACAACTTGGGTTTCTTGCTAAACCACAGTTCATATGTTGTCGTCTCAACGGATTTAGATGGTGCCCTTTTAACGTGAATGCAGCTGTCTCTAATGCATAACCCCAAAACAATATTGGTAAATCAGTAAGAGACATCATAGATCGCACCATATCCAATAAAGTGCGGTTACGACGTTCGGACACACCATAACGTTGTGGTGTTCCAGGTGGCGTGAGCTGTGAAACTATTTCACATTGTTTTAATTGAAGACCAAACTCGTAACTCAAATATTCGTCTCCGCGATCAGATCGTAGAAACTTTATTTTCTTGTTACGATGATTTTTCCACTTCACTCTGAAATTCTTTGAACCTTTTAACTATTTCAGACTTATGTTTCATCAAGTAGATATACCCATATCTGCTCAAATCATCTTGTGAAGGTCAGAAAATAACGATACTTGCCATGAGCCTTCATACTCATCGGTCTGCATACATCAGTATGTATTATTTCCAATAAGTCGGTAGCTCGTTCCATTGTTCCGAAGAACGGAGTTTTAGTCATCTTGCCCAAAAGGCACGGTTCGCAAGCATCAAATGATTCATAACCAAGTGATTCTGAAAATCCATCTTTATGGAGTTTCTACATGCGCTTTACACCGATATGACCCAAACGGCAGTGCTACAAATAAGTTGCACTATCATTATTAACTTTGCATCTTTTGGCCTCAATATTATAAATATGTGTATCACTACGATCGAGATCCAACAAACTATTTTCATTGGGTGTATGACCATTGAAGGTTTTATTCATGTAAAATGAACAACAATTATTCTCGATTTTAAATGAATAACCGTATTGCAATAAACATGATCAAATCATATTCATGCTCAACGTAACGCCAAATAACATTTATTTAGGTTTAACACTAATCCCGAAAGTATAGGGAGTGTGCGATGATGATCATATCAATCTTGGAACTACTTCCAACACTCATCGTCACTTCCCTTCAACTAGTCTCTGTTTATTCTCAGAACTCTAGTTTCGAGTTACTAATCTTAGCAACCGAACAAGTATCAAATACTTAGGGCTACTATAAACACTAGTAAGGCACACATCAATAATTTGTATATCAAATATACCCTTGTTCACTTTGCCATCCTTCTTATCCACCAAATATTCAGGCATTTCCGCCAAAGTGACCATTTCCTTTGCAGTGTAAACACTCAGTTTCAGGCTATGGTCCAGCTTTGGGCTTCTTCGCGGGAGTGACAACTTGCTTGTCTTTCCACTTGAAGTTCCCTTTCTATCCCTTTGCCCTTTTCTTGAAACTAGTGGTCTTGTCAATCATCAACACTTGATGCTTTTTCTTGATTTCTACCTTCGTTGATTTCAACATCACGAAGAGCTCGAGAATTGTTTTCGTCATCCCTTGCATACTATAGTTCATCATGAAGTTCTACTAACTTAGTGATGGTGACTAGAGAATTCTGTCAATCACTATCTTATCTGGAAGATTAACTCCCACTTGATTCAAGCGATTGAAGTACCCAGACAATCTGAGCATTTGTTCACTAGTTGAGCGATTCTCCTCCATCTTTTAGCTATAGAACTTGTTGAAGACTTCATATCTCTCAACTCGGGTATTTGCTTGAAATATTAACTTCAATTCCTGGAACATCTCATATGGTCCATGACGTTCAAAACGTCTTTGAAGTCCCGATTCTAAGCCATAAAGCATGGTGCACAAAACTATCAAGTAGTCATCATACTGAGCTAGGCAAACGTTCATAACGTCTGCATATGCTCCTGCAATAGGTTTTTCACCTAGCGGTGCATCAAGGACATAATTCTTCTGTGCAGCAATGAGGATTAACCTCAGATCACGGATCAAATCCGCAACATTGCTACTAACATTTTTCAACACAGTTTTCTCTAGGAACATATCAAAATAAACATATGAAGGCAACAACGCGAGCTATTGATCTACAACATAATTTGCAAAATACTACTAGGACTAAGTTCATGATAAATTAAAGTTCAATTAATCATATTACTTAAGAACTCCCACTTAGAAAGACATCCCTCTAATCCTCTAAGTGATCACATGATCCAAATCAACTAAACCATGTCTGATCATCACGTGAGATGGAGTAGTTTCAATGGTGAACATCACTATGTTGATCATATCTACTATATGATTCACGCTCGACCTTTCGGTCTCCGTGTTCGAGGCCATATCTGCATATGCTAGGCTCGTCAAGTTTAACTGAGTATTCGCGTGTGCAAAACTGGCTTGCACCCGTTGTAGATGGACGAGAGCTTATCACACCCGATCATCACGTGGTGTCGGGCACGACGAACTTTGGCAACGGTGCATACTCAGGGAGAACACTTCTTGATAATTAGTGAGAGATCATCTTAAAATGCTACCGTCAATCAAAGCAAGAATAAGATGTATAATAGATAAACATCATATGCAATCAAAACATGTGACATGATATGGCCATGATCATCTTGCGCCTTTGATATCCATCTCCAAAGTACTGTCATGATCTCTATCGTCACCGGCACGACACCATGATCTTCATCATCTTGATCTATATCAATGTGTCATCACATGGTTGTCTCGCCAACTAATGCTCTTGCAACTATTGCTATCGCATAGCGATATAGTAAAGCAATTATTTGGCACTTGCATCTTATGCAACAAAGAGACAACCATAGGGCTTCTGCCAGTTGCCGATAACTTCAACAAAACATGATCATCTCATACAACAACTTTATATCTCATCACGTCTTGACCATATCACATCACAACATACCCTGCAAAAACAAGTTAGACGTCCTCTACTTTGTTGTTGCAAATTTTACGTGGCTGCTACGGGCTTAGCAAGAACCGTTCTTACCTACGCATCAAAACCACAACGATAGTTTGTCAAATAGACTCCGTTTTAACCTTCACAAGGACCGGCCGTAGCCACACTCGGTTCAACTAAAGTTGGAGAAACTAACACCCGCCAGCCACCTGTGTGCAAAGCACGTCGGTAGAACCAGTCTCGCGTAAGCGTGCGCGTAATGTCGGTCCGGGCCGCTTCATCCAACAATACCGCCAAACCAAAGTATGACATGCTGGTAGGCAGTATGACTTATATCGTCCACAACTCACTTGTGTTCTACTCGTGCATATAACATCAACGCATAAAACCTAGGCTCGGATGCCACTGCTGGGGAACGTAGTAATTTCAAAAATTTCCTACGCACATGCAAGATCATGGTGATGATATAGCAACGAGAGGGGAGAGTGTTCGTCCACGTACCCTCGTAGACCATAAGCGTAAGCGTTAGCACAACGCGGTTGATGTAGTCGTACGTCTTCACGATCTGACCGATCCAAGCACCGAACGTACGGTGCCTCCGAGTTCAGCACACGTTCAGCTCGATGACGATCTCCGGCCCTCCGATCCAGCAAAGGCTCCGGAGATGAGTTCCGTCAGCACGATGGCATGGTGACGATGTTAATGTTCTACCGGCGCAGGGCTTCGCCTAAGCTTCGCGACGATATGACCGAGGTGGAATATGGTGGAAGGGGGCACCGCACACGGCTAAGGAACGATCCGTAGATCAACTTGTGTGTCCATGGGGTGCCCCATGCCCCCGTATATAAAGGAGGGAGGGAGGAGGAGGCCGGCCCTCTCTATGGCGCGCCATGGGGAGTCCTACTCCCACCGGGAGTAGGATTCCCCCTTTCCTAGTCCAACTAGGAACCCTTCCATGTAGTAGGAGTAGGAGAGAAGGAAAGGGAAGAGAGAAGGAGAAGGAAGGAAGGGGGCGCCCCCCCCCCTCCCTAGTCCAATTCGGACTAGTTCAAGGGGAGGGGTGCGGCCACCCTTTTGACCCTTTCTCTCCTTTCCCGCAGGGCCCAATAAGGCCCAATACTTCTCCCCAGCGAATTCCCGTAACTCTCCGGTACTCCGAAAAATACCAGAATCACTCGGAACCTTTCCGAACTCCGAATATAGTCGTCCAATATATCGATCTTTACGTCTCGACCATTTCGAGACTCCTCGTGATGTCCCCGATCTCATCCGGGACTCCGAACTCCTTCGGTACATCAAAAGTCATAAACTCATAATATAACTGTCATCGTAACGTTAAGCGTGCGGACCCTACGGGTTCGAGAACTATGTAGACATGACCTAGAACTATTCTTGGTCAATAACCAATAGCGGGACCTGGATGCCCATATTGGCTCCTACATATTCTACGAAGATCTTTATCGGTCAAACCGCATAACAACATACGTTGTTCCCTTTGTCATCGGTATGTTACTTGCCCGAGATTCGATCATCGGTATCCAATACCTAGTTCAATCTCGTCACCGGCAAGTCTCTTTACTCGTTCCGTAATACATCATCTCATAACTAACTCATTAGTTACATGCTTGCAAGGCTTAGGTGATGAGTATTACCGAGAGGGCCCAGAGATACCTCTCCGACAATCGGAGTGACAAATCCTAATCTCGAATTATGCCAACCCAACATGTACCTTCGGAAACACCTGAGAGCACCTTTATAATCACCCGATTCGTTGTGACGTTTGGTAGCACACACAGTGTTCTTCCGTAAACGGAGTTGCACAATCTCATAGTTGCGGAACTTTGTATAAGTCATGAAGAAAGCAATAGCAAGATACTAAACGATCAAGTGCTAGGCTAATGAATGGGTCATGTCAATCACATCATTCTCCTAATGATGTGATCCCGTTAATCAAATGACAACTCTTTTGTCCATGGCTAGGAAACATAACCATATTTGATAAACGAGCTAGTCAAGTAGAGGCATACTAGTGACACTATGTTTGTCTATGTATTCACACAGTATTATGTTTCCAGTTAATAAAATTCTAGCATGAATAATAAACATTTATCATGAAATAAGGAAATAAATAATAACTTTATTATTGCCTCTAGGGCGTATTTCCTTCAGCCACTGTGGAGTGGATTGAGAATTTGGATAAAAAAATCCACAACCAAATTACCCAATATGGATCTAAGGTAGGAGCCACTTTGAAAATTTTTAAAGAAAAAAACCCATAGTTAATGAAAAAATAGATCAAGATTCCACTAGAATTGATAAACTTGAGGATATTGTTACCAACTTAGGGTCTGCTTTTTCCGCCGTGAGAAATACTTCAAACCCTCCTACTACCAAAGTTGCCAAATTTGTGTATGTTCCTAAAAATAAGGGTGAATATTTTAGTAAGGAAACTGCGGATCTCAAATCAATAAGTGTTCACCCCAACTTTTTTGCTATCATTAAGGAACCTTTTGCTACAAATGAATTTCTTGATTTCTTGCCTAGGAGTTTGATCATTAATAAAAAGAAGGAAACCCCTAAGGGTTATAAGTGTTCAATTGAAGAATTGCCAACCAAAGATGATAATACCTAGATCTATTCTTATTTTTATGCCTAGCTAGGGGACTTAAATGGTAGCGCTTGTTGGAAGGCAACCCAATTTTATTTTTGTTCCTTACATTTTGTTCCTGTTTAGTAATAAATAATTCATCTAGCCTCTGATTAGATTTGGTTTTATGTTTTAATTAGTGTTTGTGCCAAGTAATACCTTTAGGATAACCTACAGTGATAGTTAATTTGATCTTGCTGAAAAACAGAAACTTTTGCATGCACGAGATTAGTTTTCATAAATAACAGGAACATGCTTTTCAGTTGATTATTTTTGAAGAAGATTAATAAACAAATTTCTTAGGACTTCCTTATTTCTAAGGATTTTTGGAGTTACAAAAGTATGCGTTTAATACAGATTACTACAGACTGTTCCGTTTTTGACAGATTCTGTTTTGCGTGTGTTGTTTGCTTATTTAAATGAATCTATGACTAGTATCGTGGGGTATGAACCATAGAGAAGTTGGAATACAGTAGGTTTGACACCAATATAAATAAATAATGAGTTCATTATATTACCTTAAAGTGGTGGTTTGTTTTCTTACACTAACGGAGCTCATGAGATTTTTTGTTGAGTTTTGTGTTGTGAAGTTTTCAAGTTTTTGGGTAAAGATTTGATGGGTTTTGGAATAAGGAGTGGAAAGAGCCTAAGCTTGGGGATTCCCAAGGCACCCCAAGGTAAAATTAAAGGACAAACAAAATCCTAAGCTTGGGGATGCCCCGGAAGGCATCCCCTCTTTCGTCTTCGTCTATCGGTAACTTTACTTGAGGCTATATTTTTATTCACCACATGATATGTGTTTTGCTTGGAGCGTCTTGTATGATTTGAGTCTTTGCTTTTTAGTTTAACACAATTATCCTTGATGTACACAACTTTTGGAAAGACTCACATGAATCGGAATTTATTAGAATACTCTATGTGCTTCACTTATATCTTTTGAGTTAGGTAATTTTGCTCTAGTGCTTCGCTTATATCTTTTAGAGCACGGTGGTGGTTTTATTTTATAGAAATTATTGATCTCTCATGCTTCACTTATATTATTTTGAGAGTCCTTTAGAACAGCATGGTAATTTGCTTTGGCTATAAAATTAGTCTTAATATGATAGGCATCCAAGATGGGTATAATAAAAACTTTCATATAGAGTGAATTGAATACTGTGAGAAGTTTGATACTTGATGATTATTTTGAGATATGAAGATGGTGATATTAGAGTCATGCTAGTAGAGTAGTTTTGAATTTGAGAAATACTTGTTTTGAGGTTTGCAAGTCCTGTAGCATGCACGTATGGTAACCGTTGTGTGACAAATTTGAAGCATGAGGTATTTCTTTGATTGTCTTCCTCTGTGTGGAGGTCGGGATCATGCGATGGTTAACTCCTACCAACCCTTCCCCTAGGGGCATGCATGTAGTACTTTGTTTTGATGACTTGTAGATTTTTGCAATAAGTATGTGAGTTCTTTATGACTAATGTTGAGTCCATGGATTATACACACTCTGACCTTTCCGCCATTGCCAGCCTCTCTAGTGCCGCGCAACTTTCACCGGTACCATAAACCCACCATTTACCTTCCTCAAAACAGACACCATACCTACCTATTATGGCATTTCAATAGCCATTCCGAGATATATTGCCATGCAACTTTCCACTGTTCCGTTTATTATGACACGCTTCATCATTGTCATATTGCCTTGCATGATCATGTAGTTGACATCGTATTTGTGGCAAGGCCACCATGCATAATTTTTCAGACATGTCACTCTTGATTCATTGCCTATTCCGGTACACCACCGGAGGCATCCATATAGAGTCATATTTTGTTCTAGTATTGAGTTGTAATCTTTGAGTTGTAATTAAATAGAAGTGTGATGATCATCATTATTAGAGCATTCTCCCAAAAAAAGGCCAAATAAAAAAAGGAAAGGCCCAAAAAGGGGGAAAGAATAAAAGGGACAATGTTACTATCCCTTTTCCACACTTGTGCTTCAAAGTAGCACCATGATCTTTATGATAGAGAGTCTCTTATTTTGTCACTTTCATATACTAGTGGGAATTTGTCATTATAGAACTTGGCGTGTATATTCCAACGATGGGCTTCCTCAAATGCCCTAGGTCTTCGTGGGCAAGCAAGTTGGATGCACACCCACTTAGTTTCTTTTGTTGAGCTTTCATACATTTATAGCTCGAGTGCATACGTTGCATGGAAATCCCTACTCGCTCACATTGAAATCTATTGATGGGCATCTCCATAGCCCATTGATAAGCCTAGTTGATGTGAGACCATCTTCCGCCTTTATTTTTGTCTTCTCCACAACCACCATTCTATTCCACCTATAGTGATATGTCCATGGCTCACGCTCATGTATTGCATGAAAGTTCAAAAAGTTTGAGAATACTGAAGTATGAAACAATTGCTTGGCTGAAACCGGGGTTGTGCATGATTTGAGTATTTTGTGTGATGAAGATGGAGCATAGCCAAACTATATGATTTTGTAGGGATGAACTTTCTTTGGCCAAGTTATTTTGAGAAGACATGATTACTTTGTTAGTATGCTTGAAGTATTATTATTTTTATGTCAATATTAAACTTTTGTCTTGAATCTTTTGGATCTGAACATTCATGCCACAATAAAGAGAATTACATTGAAAATTATGTTAGGTAGCATTCCACATCAAAAATTCTGTTTTTATCATTTACCTACTCGAGGATGAGCAGGAATTAAGCTTGGGGATGCTTGATACGTCTCCAACGTATCTATAATTTTTTAGTGTTCCATGCTATTATATTATCTGTTTTGGATGTTTAATGGGCTTTAATATGCACTTTTATATTAGTTTTGGGACTAACCTACTAACCAAAGGCCTAGTGCAAATTGCTGTTTTTTGCCTATTTCAGTGTTTCGCAGACAAGGAATATCAAATGGAATCAAAACAGAATGAAACCTTCGCGAGGATCGTTTTTGGAACAAACGCAATCCAGGAGACTTGGAGTGGACGTCAAGGAAGCAACGAGGCGTCCACGAGGCAGGAGGGCACGCCCGGGGGGGGTAGGCGCGCCCCCACCCTTGTGGGCCCCTCGCAGCTCCACTGACCTACTTCTTTCGCATATATATACTCATATACCCTAAAACATCGAGGAGCACCACGAAACCCTATTTCCACTGCCGCACCTTCTGTACCCGTGAGATCCCATCTTGGGGCCTTTTCCGGTGCTCCGTCGGAGGGGGAATCGATCACGGAGGGCTTCTACATTGTCGGTGGGAAACGACACCTATGGGATCATTGAATCCCTTCTACGGTTGCAGGGCGCGGGGATCGTGAGAAGAGCAGGACTAACAGATGACACAAGGGGGATTTACCCAAGTTCGGGCCGCAAAGATGCGTAAAACCCTACGATCCTGCTTTGGTGGATATATTACTGTTCTCGAGCTCGCGAACTAGCTCTGGGTGCTGAGGGGTTCAAAAGAGCTGAATCCTCTCTCCATGCACCATGGGCCTCCTTTTATAAGCGAAAGGGGCTGCCACAGTGGCACACAGGAGGTGGAAAGTGCTACAGTATGGTGAGTTTATCGCTAGCATTACAGGACAAGACGCATTTAATGTGAGGCTTAGGTGTCCCTTCGCTTTACCGGGGACGAGAGCGAGGCCCATCCCGTTCGTCGCTGCTCCTTCATGCTTCGACACGCGCCCTGGCCAGCGATGCATGGGGCACCATGTAGGCAGGCAGGCAGTTGAGGTGGCACGGTGGGAGCCTTCACGAAGGTCTGCATGCTACCACGCAGGTGCCTGCCTAGCTGGTTGAGTTGGCAGCTGCATGCGAACGGCGGTGAAGACTTGGTTGGCGCGGGCCTGGCGGTGGCCCTGCCAGTGCGTTTGGCGAGGGCTTCGTCGGGTGGCCCGGCAAGGGTCTTGCCGGCTAGCTCGGCAAGGGTCTTCCCATGGTGCGCTGGTTTCCTCGGCAAGGGACCTTGTCGGGGGTCTCGTGGGTTTCTTCGGTGAGGATGGTTGCCTTCCTATCCTCATTTGGTCTTGTCTCTTCCTCATCTTCACAAAGATATGCATGCCACCACAGAGGTGCCTCCCGAGCCTCGCCCCAACGTGTTTGTTGAACGTTAGCGGGCTCAAGGGTGGCTCACTCCGGCTGGCGCGGGCGAGCTGCCCCGGCAAGGGTCCTTGCCGGGGGAACCTGCTACGCCCATCCGATCTTTGTGGCCTTGGTCCTTGTTGTTGCCTCGTTTGTTTTGTGGCCTCGGCTTCTCTCCGGCTTCCCCTTCCTGACTGCCCGTGCTCAAGTAAAGGGGTCAAAAGGAGAACCCCTACTTCTGTACACCGACAGGAGCCCCCGGGCCTGGGCCATACATAAGCGCAGCATGATGTTGGGCTAGGCCCAGAACGGTGCGCGGGCAGTTGGGGCGGAGTTTTACCGCGGCCACTGTTCCGTCCGCTGCGCTTCCCCACGACCCGTGTTGAACGCGCGACATGGGGGTCGTGCGCGTGCATGACGTGGGACAGCACCCGCACGCATGCGTTGTGTTGCAGTTAATGGGAAAGGAGGCGGCCCGCGCCTTCCCCATAAAAAGGAATAACCGCGGGCGCGCTGCTCACTTTACCCCTCCCCTGCGCCGCCTTCCAATCTCAGAACCGCCGCCCCCTTTTCCTCGAGCTCCTCTGTTCTCTCAATCACCGTCGCACTTCCGCCATCCTCTGCCTTTTCACTTCCTGCAGCCGCCATGGCGCCTAAGTCCACCAAGAGCAAGGGAGCGGTGAAGGACGCCGGCGTGTCGGAGCAGTCGGAGAGCGAGCTGGTGGTGCGGCAGGCGCAGTTCGCCTACTTCCTCCCTTCGACGGTCGGCGTTCCCGAGCTCCGGGAGATGTTCAAGTGCTTGTGGGGCGTGAAGACGGGGGGAGAGAAAACGGGGCATCCGGCCACGACTGTCGTCCCTACCAGCGTCGGGCCCTACCCCACCGGTACTCTTTCTTCGTCGATTATTTCTCTTGCGGGCTCTGTCCCCCCTTCTCTGATTTCTTCAAGGACATCATGCACACCTATGGCTTCCGCCTCTTGAATTTCACTCCGAATGTCGTGGCGTGCATGGCCCTCTTCACCCATCTCTGCGAGGGCTTTGTCGGGGTGTACCCCAGCATGGCGCTCTTCCGCCATTACTTCTCCCCTCGGATCGAAAAAGGGGGCGCCATTGCCGGCTGCGTTGCCTGGATCCCGAGGGCCAAGGAGGCGTACCCGGATGGCACCACAAAGGAGAGGTGGGAAGAATGGCGGGGCCGGTGGTGCTGGATTGAGGAGAAGGACCCACCATCATTCTGCAAGGTTCGCCAGAAGCCGCCGGTCCGTGGCGGCGATTGGGGCGACGTCGACGCCAACGACACGAAGCTCACGATCGCCACCACTAGGATTCTCCGGCTCACCCAGGCCAGGCTCACCCTCGAGATGATTGGGGCGGACTTCATTCGCCGCCGGATTGCCCCTCTTCACGACAAGGGGAGGCCGGCCTAGCTCTATGTGAATGCCGTCGACATCATGAGGCTCCGTCCCGGCCTTCACAACAACTTGACGGTGTTGCGGCACGCCCATCTTTGCCAGCGAATCTTCCAGCTCGAGGTCGATGATGCGGGTGAGGTCTAGCGGTATGGCAAGCTTGCCAGGGCCGCCGCGAAGGCCAGTAAGGTCGACAAGGAGCCTGTTTTCAAGCTACCGGCGGGAGTTGTTCCGTTGAGCAATAACTCTCGCCGGAACGAGATCATCGCCATGATGCCGCTCTTCAACGCGCACGGCCTCGACCCGAAGTGGGTCGAGCCGAACGAGCTCGTGGTGCAGGAGTTCTTCGATACTCTGCATGAGATATACATCACCGACGAGCCGCGGCTCATTCAGGACACCTCCCCGGCAGAGCTGGATTATATTGCCGCCATGGTGGAGGAGGCGAGACTTGCCGAGGAGGAGGCAAAGCTCGTCAAGGCGGCTGGCAGCACCGGCGGAGTGGTGGACAAGGCTATGGCAGAGGCGGAGGAGACGGAGCTCACCCGATGGGCCGCAGCCGCTGGGAAGGCCAGCGGCACCGACATCGGGGCTCCCATTGTTGAGGACGCCGTCAACGGGTCATCGGAGGAGGAGGGTGAGGAGGAGAGGGCCGCGACCGCCGATCCCCCGATCACCGAAAAAAGGCGGGTCCTGCGGCAGGCCACCTCCAGTGAGCCGGTCCGCTCCGACCAGGCCGGGCAACTGCGCCCAACCCAGGAAGCGTCTGTGCGCTAGACGAGGGCGGTGACGATGAAGAAAGCGGCAAAAGTCGTGGCGTCGAAGAAGAGGATGCCTGCCTCTTCATCATCTAAGCGCGTCCGGACGCCATTGCCTCCCCCCTCGCCGGCAAACATTGGTGCGGGTATTGGGGGTGAGTTGTTCAATTTCGAGCCTCTCAGCCCGGAAAGAGAGCCCGGGCCTCTCAGCCCCGTGCGGAAGAGGAAGACAACAGAGGAGGAGGAGGAATAGAACGAAGAGTAAGCCTCCGCTTTTTTTCCCTCATTCCTCACGCTCCTCCCCGATGGCGTTGCTTACTTGTCTTCATCTTGCAGGGATGTGGAGACGCTGGCCCAGAGGATCAAGAGGGCCAGGACTTCGGCGAGCGGCCAGCCCCCGGCAGGCACCTCCAGTACGCCACCGGTGGTGTCGAGTAGCCCGGACAGCAGCCCCCAGCATAAGTCCACCATCTGCCCTCTATCAACGTGCGACATGGTCGATGCTTCGGTGCTAACCGTGTCGCGGATGCAGGAGAAGAGCAGCACCAAAGGGAGCCACAGGGGGCCTCTCCGATCGTGCCGCCTCCGTTAACCACACCGCCCCAAGGGGCGTCCCCGGCAAGGACACCAAGCACCGAGGTTGTGCACACGGAGGAGGGGGAGGAGAACGCAGGCGCCAGCGGCTTTGCCTCAACGTTGGACCTTGGCGGAGAAGGGGCTTCCGCCTCTCGGCCTGGGACGGGTAGGCTACTCGCCCTTCTTTTTTGTTTGCATCCTTCTTTCCTCTTTTCCTCATCGGCTTTTGATCTTGGCTTCGCCCCGTCTCTTCCTTGGCATCCAGGCCCCTCTTTGGAGGACGTCGACACCACCATCAAGGACGTCGCCGCGGAGGCCGCGGTAGAGGCGGAGAAGATTGCCACTAAGGAGGATGCCAGGGGTGCCACCGAGGACGCCGCCAGGGGTTCCACCGAAGAGCCCGGCAAGGGGCCTGTCGGGGATGCCGGCAAGGCCACTGCCGAGGAGGGGGCGTTCGACGACCTGCCCTCCTCCTCGGCAGCCTTTGGCTCTGGCAGGTACCTGAGGGTCAGCGACGATCTCTTCGTCCACCTTCTTGGCGCATCGAGCACCACGGCTCCCTTCGAGGGAGAGGTGTTTGATGAGGAGGCGCTTGCCACCGCGGGGCTCGAGGTTGTTGACGAGCCGGGCGTTGGTGGCACCGGCTCCTAGGAGGAGCAGCTGCTCCAAGCCATGGGCTCCAGCTTCCGTAAGCTCCAGGCGCTCCACCGCGCCCGCCTGGACAAGATCAAGTCCAGGACGGTGGTGGTGGAGAAGATGGAGGAGGACTTCGGGGGGCGCGTCGCCGAGGCACAGGACTGGTTCCGCCAGGCTTAGGACGAGCAAAAGGCCGCCCAGGGTGAGCTGACCAACCTTAAGGTGGAGCTCGCCCTGAAGCTGGCCGACATCGAGAAGGCCCAGGAGACGGCGAAGAAGTTGGCCGACGAAGCCGAGGCCGTTCGGTCCCAGCACGAGGCTGCCCTAAAGACCCAGGAAGAGGACCTTGCCGAGCGCGAGGAGAAACTTGCCGCCATGCTCCATGGCAAGGAAGAAGAGGTGGACAAGCTCGTCCTGCAGCGGACCCAAGAGCTGGAGCGGAGGCATCAGGAGGCACTCAACGCCCTGGCTCAGGCCCATGCCGGCAAGGTGAAGAGCTGGAGGAGCAAGCCCTGAAGCTGGCCCAGGAGAAGGATACGCTCAACAGCGCTCTGACGATGGCGCAGGGCGAGATTATCAGCAAGTCCGGAGAGCTCTCCGAAGCCAATGCCTCCATCAAAGATCTCAAGCAGAAGCTGGGAGAGCTCGAGGAGATGCTGTCAGGAGCCTTGACCCGGGAGGGGCTCCTGACAAAGGAGCTGGAGATGGAGAAGCAGCTGCTAAGGAACGAGACCGCCAACCTCAAGGATTACAAGGCGGGCGAGAAACGCTGGCTCGGTCGCCTTGCCGCCGTTGCAAACTCGGCCGCCGATCAGCTGGCCAGTATGGGGATGCCGGAGATGGCGTATGTCCCAGAAGCGAGCCTGCCAACGCCAACCTGACCATATATTTCGAGAAGGTCGTCGACGCGCTAAGGCGGCTTCACTCCAACTGGGCGGCGTCCCTGGCCGAGGAATCCCGGATACTCTGCCGGGGGACCATGACCAGGGTGCTCACCAAGATCGTGCATTGGCACCCCGACCTCGACTTTGGAGCTGTGCTGAAGAGCTTGCCGGAGGGTGTCGACACCACGACGCTCAATGAGCGTATCCAGCCCATCCTCAGCCGCATGAACAAAATCAAGAGGGTGGAGGGCCAGCGCCGGGACTAGGAACCCGTTCTTCGTCGCCGCTGCAGGTTCATGACCAAGACAAAGCTATCTTTAGTTAGAACAGCGCCGGCAATTTATGTAATATAACTCTGTGATGCCCCTGAAACTATGCATGTTATTTTCTTGTTTAATTTTCCTTTGTATGTCCACCCCACGTCAAACAGGTAAGCTCGCCGGCACGTAAACCCAGGGCGGCGTTTTGAGGATGGATCCTCATCGGCCTACCGGGTGTGCTTGTTGTCGGGCAAAGCACCTTTCCACCCTTGGCGCGGCCGCTCGACCTGTCGAGTTTGACTCAAGTCAGGACTGAGAGCGTTGTCAATGGCAAAAGGCTACCCCGCCGCTCTTGACGCGGCCACTCGAACTATTGAGCGGGCTCAAAACAGGACAAGGGCGTTGCCGATCGCAGGAGGGCCCCTCGGCGTATAGGCTTCCCATACGTAGGCATAACCGTCGAGGATAATAACCTTGTATCTAAGGAAACAGACTCAAAGTTCAGCATGACTTAGCTTTCCCATTGCCGCCTCGGCGTCCTTCATGCCAATGGGCGGTATCGCCTTCTTGGTCGCCTTCTACGTAGGAGCCGTGGCGATGGAGAGCAGCTAGGTCGACTTGCTAGGCCAGATCCTCACAATAGCGCCCCCTACCTGGCGCGCCAAAGATGTTGGTGGGAAACGACACCTATGGGATCACTGGAATCCCTTCTACGGTTGCGGGGTGCGGGGATCGTGAGAAGAGCAAGACTAACAGATGACACAAAGGGGATTTACGCAGGTTCGGGCCACAAAGATGCGTAAAACCCTACGATCCTGCTTTGGTGGATGTATTAGTGTTCTCGAGCTCTCGAACTAGCTCTGGGTGCTGAGGGGTTCAAAAGAGCCGAATCCTCTCTCCGTGCGCCATGGGCCTCCTCTTATAGGCGAAAGGGGCTGCCGTAGTGGCACACAGGAGGTGGAAAGTGCTACAGTATTGTGAGTTTATCGCTAGCATTACAGGACAAGACACATTTAATGCGAGGCTTAGGTGTCCCTTCGCTTTATCGGGGACGGGAGTGAGGCACGTCCCGTCCGTCGCCGCTCCATCATGCTTCGACACGCGCCCTAGCCAGCGATGCACGCGGAGCCATGTAGGCAGGTAGGTAGATGAGGTGGCGCGGTGATGGAGCCTCCACGAAGGTTTGCATGCTGCCACGCAGGTGCCTGCCCAGCTAGTTGAGTTGGCAGCTGCATGTGAACGACGGTGAAGACTTGGTTGGCGCGGGCCTGGCGGTGGACCTACCGGTGCGCTTGGCGAGGGCTTCGTCGGGTGGCCCAGCAAGGGTCTTGCCTGGTAGCTCGGCAAGGGTCTTGTCGTGGCATGCTGGTTTCCTCGGCAAGGGACCTTGCCGGGGGTCTCGTGGGTTTCTTCGGTGAGGATGGCTGCCTTCCTATCCTCATTTGGTCTTGTCTCTTTATTGTCTTCACAAAGATCTGCATGCCACCACAGAGGTGCCTCCCGAGCCTTGCCCTAATGTGTTTGTCGAACGTTGGCGGGCTCAATGGTGGCTCACTAAGGCTGGCACGGGTGAGCTGCCCCGGCAAGGGTCTTGCCGGGGTTGCTGAGGCTGCCCCGGCAAGGGTCCTTGCCGGGGCAACCTGCTACGCCAATCCGATCTTTGTGGCCTTGGTCCTTGTTGTTGCCTCGTTTGTGTTGTGGCCTCGGCTTCTCTCCGGCTTCCCCTTACTGCTGTGTCTGTGCGTGGTCGTGGCAGGAGGCTCTGACTGCCCGTGCACAAGTAAAGGGGTCAAAAGGAGAACCCCTACTTTTGTACACCGACATGCATCAACACCATAGACTCTCCGATGAGGTGTGAGTAGTTTACCACAGACCTTCGGGTCCATAGTTATTAGCTATATGGCTTCTTCTCTCTCTTTGGATCTCAATACAAAGTTCTCCTCGATCTTCTTGGAGATCTATTCGATGTAATACTTTTTGCAGTGTGTTTGTTGAGATCCGATGAATTGTGGGTTTATGATCAAGATTATCTATGAACAATATTTGGTTCTTCTCTGAATTCTTATATCCATGATTTGATATCTTTGCAAGTCTCTTCGAATTATCAGTTTGGTTTGGCCTACTAGATTGATCTTTCTTGCAATGGGAGAAGTGCTTAGCTTGGGTTCAATCTTGCGGTGTCCTTTCCCAGTGACAGCAGGGGCAGCAAGGCATGTATTGTATTGTTGCCATCGAGGATAAACAGATGGGGTTTATATCATATTGTTTGAGTTTATCCCTCTACATCATGTCATCTTGCTTAATGCGTTACTCTGTTCTTATGAACTTAATACTCTAGATGCATGCTGGATAGCGGTCGATGTGTGGAGTAATAGTAGTAGATGCAGAACCGTTTTGGTCTACTTTTCACGGACATGATGCCTATATACATGATCATGCCTAGATATTCTCATAACTATGCGCTTTTCTATCAATTGCTCGGCAGTAATTTTTTCACCCACCATAAAATATGCTATCTTGAAGAAGCCACTAGTGAAACCTATGGCCCCAGGGTCTATTTTCCATCATATTAATCTCTCGTCAACTAGCTATTTTTATCGTAGTTTATTTTGCAATCTTTACTTTTCAATCTATACAACAAAAATACCAAAAATATTTATCTTATTATCTCTATCAGATCTCACTTTTGCAAGTGGCCTTGAAGGGATTGACAACCCCTTTATCGCGTTGGTTGCAAGGTTCTTAATTGTTTGTGCAGGTACTAGGGATTTGTGTGTAGTCTCCTACTGGATTGATACCTTGGTTCTCAAAAACTGAGGGAAATACTGATGCTACTTTGTTGCATCACCCTTTCCTCTTCAAGGGAAAACGAACGCATGCTCAAGAGGTGGCAGGCCCCCTCACTTATCTGTTTAGCCCACATCATCACTTACCTCCATAAAAAATCCCCATTGCTCTCTCTCCCGTGTTCTTGAGCTCAAACCCGCGGATTTTGATCTCTTTGCTCGAAGCTCTGTTTCCGAAAATATTTTGGGGGATTGTTGCTTGGTATGTGACTCCACCGTTTGTCCAATTAGTTTTTGTTTTAGTTTTTATACTTTAAATAATTAGCTACACTTGGTGCTGCTGTAGATGAGCTTGCATGTTGAATTCTTAGTGCTCTAAGTAGTTTGAATGCTTGCTATGGCCTCTATGTATCCCTATGAGTAGTTGCTACCAATATTATGAAGTTTTGTTGAGAAATTTTGTGGACTAAAAATTCAGATTTTTTTTTTCATGCGGAAAATTGTACACGGACATTATGAACTTGTTTGGAAGGAGTTCTTTGAGGAGAAGATCCTCGGGGGCATCTTCTAGTGACAGTTCCGCCCGCCGGTCTTATGTTGAACCAACACTACTGGAAACAGCTTCTTTGCCGCCCGCCATGGCAGACGGCAAAGGCATAGATCCCGGACGGCAAACATCGTTGCCGTCCGCCAGCAGACGGCAAACTGTCCGTCTGAACAGGTGCCAGCAAAGGCTTTCTTTGCCGTCCGCTTTTGCGAAACTGGCGGCAAACGATTGTGTCGTCCGCCGTCAAAGGCCAGCAGATGACAAAGACTACGGACGGCAGTGGGGTGGCGTCAGAGCCGTTAGGGCATTAACGGTGCTCTTTGTCGTCCGCCAGCAGACGGCAATGATTCAAAGGTCTTTGCCGCCCGTCAGCGGATGGCAAAGAGCAAAGTTAGGCCAGCACTGGGAAGCTGCCACGTGGCCAGCTATGCCGTCCGCCAGCGGACGGCAAAGATTCAAAGGTCGTTGCCGTCCGCCAGCAGACGGCATAGCTGACCAAATAGGCAGCCAGTGTTCCCAGTGTTCCCAGTGTATTCTTTGTCGTCTTCTAGCAGACGGCAAAGCTCTTTGTCGCCCACTAGCAGACGACATAGAGGCTATATATCCCCTGTTTGCATTTATATCCATTTAATTTCACTGGAATTCACACAAACATATATATATATATATATATATATATATATATATATATATATATATATATCACAAAGCAATGCAGATATATGATCTATGCAACACATATATAGCTCCATCCATGACAACATATATATATACATAAGAAACATAGTATCATCCATACATCTTACACTACTATCACAATATTCATCCAACACATTGTTCCATGCATCCATATAACAAGTTCCACATTATTCTTCGATAAAAACAAAAAGAAGAACAGAGAAACAAGCACTCCATCCATGCAAGCTTCCATATAGTGAATTAAATCTGCAAAATGGGAAACAAGAAAGTTAGAAGAATAAGAGGAAGAAAACTAGAAGAAGAAGAAGAAGAAGAAGAAGAAGAAGAAGAAGAAGAAGAAGAAGAAGAAGAAGAAGAAGAAGAAAAAGAAGAAGAATAAGTAGAAGAAGAAGAAGGAGAAGAAGACTAGAAGAAGGAGAAGAAGACTAGAAGAAGAAGAAGAAGAAGAAGAAGTAGAACTTCTTCTTCTTCTTTTCTTCCTATTCCTTCTTTTCTTCCTCTTCCTTGATTTTCTTCATTTTATTATGTCATTTGTGGACTAAATAGGCTAAATTATGTCATAAATGGACTAAATAGGCTAAATAAGAAGAAAAGTGCCATTTTTTAGCTAACATAGCAAATTATGCCATTTTTGACCTAACTAAGCTTATTGTGTCATTTTAGAGGACAACAAGCTAAGTATATGACATTTATGAGGTTAGCAAGGTTATGATGCCATTTACGAATAAAAACAAGTAAGAGGAGCAAAAGAAGAAGAAGAATAAGAAGAAAAGAAGAAGAAGAAGAACTTCTTCTTCTTTTCTTCCTATTCCTTCTTTCCTTCCTCTTCCTTGATTTTCTTCATCTTATTATGTCATTTGTGGACTAAATAGGCTAAATTATGTCATAAATGTACTAAATAGGCTAAATAAGAAGAAAAATGCCATTTTTTATCTAACGTAGCAAATTATGCCATTTTTGACCTAACTAAGCTTATTGTGTCATTTTAGAGGACAACAAGCTCAGTATATGACATTTACGAGGTTAGCAAGGTTATGATGCCACTTACGAATAAAAACAAGTAAGAGGAGGAAAATAGGAAGAAGAAGAAGAAGAAGTCTTCTTCTTCTTTTCTTCTTCTTCTTCTTCTTCTTCATATTCCTTATTTCCTTCCTCTTCCTTGATTTTCTTCATCTTATTATGTCATTTGTGGACTAAACAGGCTAAATTATGTCATAAATGGACTAAACAGGCTAAATAACAAGAAAAATACCGTTATCACGGAGGTGTAGGAATGGTTGGGGTTGCGCCTTTGGCACACGGAGTTGAAGGACCGGTCGAGGTTCCGGCATTGGCAGATGCGGAAGGATTGGTCGATGCTTGTCGGGAGCCATGCTGAACCAAAGATCATTTCCAATAATGTCACGTTAGCATGATGCAAACTGAAATGTGAATAGTAGTAACTAAGGACCATTCAAATCAAACTCACCGTGCCCACCGGAGCAATCTGGGCCATCGGCGGAGGGGTGTGACCGTTTTTCTCGCACATGGTCTGCACATTTGGTTCTCACGAGTCAGACATATTAGTTAGTAATGCGAACATTACGTGCATGATTGGGCTAATATGCACAAGAAACGTACCACGATGAGCTCGTATAGGGCCCGGTGAGACGCCTCGTTCCGGTTCCTCTCCTCCTCCAACAGCTTAGCCGTATTCTCCTCCCTCTTCGCCGCCTCCCTTTTTGCCTCCTCCAAAAGCTCCTAGGTCTTCAATCTCTCTTTCTGAACCGCTTCCTGCAACACAACACTCCTCATTAGCATTATAATGATCGACGGACGCACACACAATGTAATGGAGGAAAGGTCAGAGAGTCCGTATAACTAACCCCCACGGCGAGCTCCGCGGGTTGTGCACGAGGCGTTATCTCAGGATCAGAGCTACTCTGGCGCTTCTTGATCTGCGGGAGAGTCTTAGGACAACATATCAGTCCATCAGCAATGTCTTGAGATCCATGGGACCTCCCGCCACCAGATATCATCACCAGCTCTGTATCAAAAGGATCCTGTTTCGGGTTAAAGTCCTCCCCTTTCCTCGTCTTCCCCTCGTCTTTGTACTTCACAAGCTTGTGGTGGGAGGAGATGTTGGTGAAGTTCTCTGGATGATCTATGTCAGACTCTGTGAATGCCTTGGCCTTCTTGTACGAGGCCATATGGGCCATGCCATAGAGGTCGAACAGAGAAGGCACAGGCTTCTTGTGGTAGTGTGCCTGAGAGAGAGGAACAAAATATTAGTTAATTAGGGCTCAAGCTAGCATTAAGAATGATATTACTATGTAAATAGGTCATTTTGGAGCTAGGAAAGGTTATTATGCCATTTTCGAGGAAAATAAGCTAAGTTTAGGTCATTTTAGAGCTAAGAAAGATTATTATGCCATTTTTTACCAAAGTATGCTAATTATGTCATTATTGAGCTATCGAAGGTAGTTATGCCATTTTTTAACTAACTAAAGCATATTAAGTCATTTTATAGAGCTATCTAAAGGTTATTATGTCATTTTAGAGCTAAATATGTCATTATTGAGCTATCCAAGGTAGTTATGCTATTTTAGCTAACTAAAGCATATTAAGTCATTATTGAGCTATCGAAGGTAGTTATGCAATTTTTTAACTAACTAAAGCATATTAAGTCATTATTGAGCTAATTATGTCCTTACTGAAGTATCTGTAGGATCGAAAGTATGTCTAGAGGGGGGGTGATTAGACTACTTGACAATATAAAAGTTTAGCCTTTTGATTAGGACAAGTTTTTAGCAAGTTCACAATAATGATCAAGTCAAGTATCACCCTACACATGCAATTCTAGAGTATTGGCAGCGGAAAGTAAATTGCACATGTAGTAAAGAAGAGGTGGAGAAGAGCAAACGCAATTTGGAGACACGGAGATTTTTCTCGTGGTTCCGATAGGTGGTGCTATCGTCAATCCACGTTGATGGAGACTTCAACCCACGGAGGGTAACGGCTGCGAGAGTCCACGGAGGGCTCCACCCACGAAGGGTCCACGAAGAAGCAACCTTGTCTATGCCATCATGGCATACGCCCACGGAGGACTAGCCTTACTCAGGATAGATCTTCACGAAGTAGGCGATCTCCTTGCCCTTACAAACTTCTTGGTTCAACTCCACATCTCGACGGAGGCTCCCAAGCGACACCTAACCAATCTAGGAGGCACCACCTCCAAAAGGTAATAGATGGTGTTGATGATAATGAACTCCTTGCTCTTGTGCTTCAAATGATAATCTCCCCAACACTCAACTCTCCTCACTGATTTGGCTGTGGTGGAAGAAAGGATTGAGTGGAAAGCAACTTGGGAAGGCTAGAGATCAAGCTTCATATGGTGGGAGTGGAGCAACTTGATCTCAACACAAGGGTAGGTAGTTTTCTTCTCAGAAATGTAAGGTAGGAGTGGTAGTTCTTTCTGATGGCTCTCTCCACGAATGAAGAGGGGGTGGAGGGGTATTTATAGCCTCCACACAAAATCCAACCGTTACACATATTTGACCAATCTCGGTCAGACCGAAGTTGACAACTCGGTGAGACCGAAAGTTCAAATCTTGTGAACGTTGGGATTTTCGGTGGGACCGAAAATACAATCTCGGTTAGTCCGATTCTTCCAAAGACTAGGGCTTGCCAATCTCGGTGAGACCGACTTCATCATCTCGGTGACACCGATTTGATGATGAATGTTCTGAAGCTTGGCAACACTAGTTTCGTAAGACCGAGTTCGAATCGGAAAATCCAAATATCTAGGGTTTGGCTTTGTGGTGAGGTGGTTCATCTCGGTGACTGAGTTTAGGAAATCGGTGGGACCGAGATTACTTATGAGTGTATGTTGGAATGAAAGATTGCTGATGGTTTGGGAGATGTATCACTAAGCACTTTGAGCAACCAGATCATTAACATAACCTCATCCCCTTTTAATAGTATTGGCTTTCCTATGGACTCAATGTGATCTTGGATCACTAAACCAAAAATGGAGTCTTGAGCTTTTGCCAATGTTTTCCTTACCATTTTGAGGGGTCCACTTCTTCAGTCATTGCCATACCCATATCACTGAACTTTCTGAAATGTTCTCAAGAAACTATTAGTTCAATGATATATATGTTGTTATTAATTACCAAAACCACCCGGGGATTAGTTGCGCTTTCAATCTCCCCCTTTTTGGTAATTGATGACAACATATAGATCAAAGCTTCGACAAAGGATATAATCAATGAATAATATTGTCGCTTTGAGAAGTATGTGATAAGCAAGAGCTCCCCCTAAATTTGTGCATTATTTAAGATTTGCGTTTGAATGCAAATGCACAATCGATTAGGATCATGGGTCACTCTTCCATGTCACATACATCTTGGTGGAGCGCACAAAATGATAAGAATGAACAGCATGCACCCAATCACCAAGTCATGAGTAAATGGTCATACAAGATATGAATAGCATATGATAAGCATTAAGCACACATTAAAGCATAGTACGACCAAGCACTCATTAAGGTAGATCAAACGTAGTATCAAACACACAGAATGTCTCGAAAAAACTCAAAAGTATCTCAAAAAGACCGCAAATAAACGAAAGAGCAAAAGCGCAAAGAAAAAGGCACTCTCTCTCTCGAAGTCCTATGATCTATACAATTTCTCCCCCTTTGGCAACAAGTTACCAAAAAGTTCGAAAATGCATAGAGCTAAACGTCACTAGGGACTCTGCTGGCGGCTCCTGCTTGGGTTGATGGAGTTGAGATAGCTGCTTCTGCAAAGGCTTCTGCTGATGTCTGTGGAGCTGGAGGAGTGGACACTGGAGCTGGAGCTGGAACTGATGGAGCTGTGGAGGTGCTGATGCTATAGTCCTGGTGTCTGTCACTGGGATAGCAGCTGATCTGGGTCTTGTGGGAACCGGAGCAGGCTGCTCATAGTCATCCTGGACAAGGTCATCCTGCATCTCCTGCATGAGCTCTGCCTTCTCCCTCTTTGCTTCCTCTATATCTCGCCTCAAGCTTGTTGAGCACTCGCACTTCATCGACTTGACATCCAGAGCATGGAACTTGTCTTCAACAATCCTCTCAAGACTCTCCCGAGATCGCACAATGCTGGCCAGCGTTGTTCAATCCTCCGGTAGCTTCAAGGAGCTGCTCTCCAACACTCTTTGGTTTAGCTGCTGTTGCTGCTTCCTTCTCAGCTTTGGCTTGTTTGGCAGCTTCAGACTTTGCTTGACCTTCAACAGACGTGGATCATCCTCACCATCACAACTTCATTGTCCTCATGTTAGAGGGCTGCAGTGGCAAGTGTGGTCGTTCCAACAAGTAGGTGCCCGTGCCAAACTTGGCATTTATAAGCATCTGAATGTGCGGGGCAAATCCACACGACCTCTTCTGGTCTGCTGCAGTCCTCTTGATAGTCTCAACTATCAGGTCCATCACCTTGAAAGGTGCCTTCTGATCTAGTATATGCAGCATGTTGATAGAATAGCCTCTTATCATGCGATAATCTCCAGACTTGGGCATCAAGGTATGCCTCAGAATTGTGTTTGTGGTAGGTAGACCTGCCTGGAGATGATACACTGAGCCGAGCTTCCAGATTTCCACATCCTTAGCTGGTACCTCATTGTACATATTTTTCATAGACTCATGGTTTTTCTTGGGAATTCCATAGACATCAACATCATCATCTCTCTGCACTGGAGCATTCAGCAGTGCAGCCCACTCTTCAACAGTTGAAGAGAATCTCTGACCTTCAGTCATCCAACAATCCTGCCATCTGGATAGAAATGAGTTGTGGCATAGAATTGCATGATCATCTCATCATTCCAATCTGTCAACTTCTGACCAACGAACTCAGCAACACCACATGCATTAAAGCTCTCATGCACATGTGGAAAGAAGTCTTTGTGCTCTTCACTGTCAATGTATGCCCAATCAACATAGCGAGTGTCTGCAACTATGGGCTTCTTGTCCATTAGCATAGTCTCATAGAAGTCCTGCTGCTCTCTGGTGTGGAATCGTGGATCAACAGCAGTCCTTCTCCTCATAGCATATGGATCAGCTTGTCTCCATAGCCTGAGACCTCTATCCTTTCTTTCCTTCATGTTTCCAGCTCGAGGATGAGCATCATTGTGAATTGGCAATCTCTGACGGAGTTTCAGCAACACAGGTGCCTCATCATCTGACTCAGCTGGTGGCACATTGTCTTTCTTCTTCTCTGAAGCAGGAATGTTTCTCACAGTTTTCTTGGGCTTGGCAGCAGGCTTGGCTTGAGCTGCCTTTGCTGGAGCAGAAGGCTTAGACTTTGAAGGTGCTCCTGCCCTGATGGCATCGCCCATGAACTTAGGCTTCTGAGGAGGAGGCTTTGGAGCTTCCTCATCATCATCAGAATCTGCTGCTTCATCATGCACAATCCTCTTCCTCTTGGAAGTTTTCTTCACCTTGCTGGATGTTTCTCTTTCTTCCATGCTCAGCTTCTTGGCAACAGTGGACTTCTTCACTTTACTGGTGCCTTTCTTGGTTTGTTGCCCTTGATTCTCTTTGGCAACCACTTTCCTCTTAGGCTTAGATGAGATCTCTTCCTCAGCTATGAAATCAGAATCTTCTTCATCAGAATCCTTCTTCTTCCTGGCCCTGGTGGCAGCTGGAGGCAAACCACTTGGTGTGCTCCTCTCACCATCATCAGAAAAACTGCTGGCTTCAGGACTAGTGCCTGCCTCTGGAATTTCAGCAATTGGTGATTCAGACTGTTCGCTGTCACGGCATCGACATGGCCGACAACCTGTGAATAGATAAGGTGTAGGCAGAGTAGAAGAGTTATCACAAACTGCAGAAGATTTTGCAAAAAGAATGAGTTCAAATTTCAGTTTTAGGTTTTCACAGAATGCATTTCGGTCAGACCGAGTCTAAAATTTGGTGAATCCGAAGTGTTCTAACAGAAGCATTCACACCACTTTCGGTCAGACCGATGTGGGTTTTGGTCCTGCCGAAAACACTAGGGTTTCACTAAATCCTCATTTCGGTTGCACCGATTTGCACAACTCGGTTGGACCGAAAAGTGCAGTGCAATGGCCAGAGGCCAAATCGGTCATACCGAGAATGTAAAATCGGTCTCACCGAGATGTGTTCGGCGGAAACCTAACCCTAAAACTTTCACTCGAATTTCGTTCTAAGAACTAATCTGCTGGATAGGAAGATCTCAAACGTGGCAAGAAATTAGGCAAACCTATCGTGCATAGAATCGGAGGTTGAAGCACGAGAGGGATCGAAACTCACCCTAACTTGGTGGAGTTCCTCTACGGCGGCAACGGCACGGAGAGATTGTCCGTTGACGGCGACGGAGACCTGCGGCGAGGGCTGATGGACGACGGAGACGATCCGGAGACCACGGCGACGGCAAAAAGGGTTTGGGGCGAGGCGTTTGAAGAATGAATCAACGCGCTGCCCTCGGTATATATACCCTTTAGCTATCGGTGGGACCGAGTTGTAAAACTCGGTGGCACCGAGATGGTTAATCGCAAGCGATTACACACTTCGTCACGCCGAATTTGTAACTCGGTTTCACCGAGGTGAAAACCTAGATCAATCCAAGTGATTTGGTCCGTCCGATTTGAGTGGGTTGGTCTCGACCGAAAATACTTAGAAGGTTTTGGAAGTTAAGTTTTGACGGATCGGTGGCTCGAGTGCTCCTCACTCGGTGGGTCCAAAAAGACTTGTCCAAAGTTTGTGATATAAGCATGAATAGAGTTTGAGACAAGAAAGCATAGATAGCTAGGGAGGAACTTAGGCATTCTTGTCCATCCATTTGGTCAAAAGAAAAATCCAAAAGACCAAAGCAACAAATGGATGTCCTCGAATGGATAAAATCATGCATCCAACATGCTCACACAATAAGATAGCAAATGAAATATGTGTCAAACATGCACAAACAAAACACTAGCTACTATCACACAATTTGTCGATGACTAGGTCATCTATATATGAGTATATTGACTTAGGAGTCAAATGAGAACATTTGATCATAGGTCATACTCATCGCTTAAGCACAAGTGGGGTTACCACTTTTACATAAAGCATTAATGTGTTCACATCATTTGAAGATGCTTTAGCTCAATTCTTTAGAGCAAAGCTCCCCTTGATGTGAGAACCCCTTTAAAGGGTCAAACTAACCTTGGGTTGTCGAGAAGACTTCATGTAGATGTTGAAGATGTGGATGCTCAATGTTGATGAAGATCATCAAGAGTTGGGAGCAATCCTTTGGATTCGGGCACTTTCAATACCTACATGGGTTAGTCCCACAAGGAACAAACAAGGATATCCATGGACATAGATTGAAGTACACAAAAGATGATGTCCATGAAAGCAATGATTACCTTGTCCCTTGACTTACCAACAAGAGGGTTTGTGACTCCATGAACTAGTGCAAGATGTGGAAGTTGATTGCACAAGTTCTTTGCCAAAAAGAATGTGAGTGAAGTATGTTGGCGGAGTCACCCTCAAGAACTCTCTAGTTCTTCTTCTTCGGGATCCACATCATCTTGATGGGAATCCTTGGGGTAGTAGTTGAGCTTGACGAAGTAGAACTTGAAGTTTCCTTGGGAACCCACTTGACCATGGCTTTGGGTGCTTCAATAGATGCATCAATCTCCTCTTGAAGCTTGTCCTTGCCTTTTAGCTTGTGGTCTTGTGGTGGAAGGTCATCTTGTGCTTGTTCCACATTGGAAGAAGTAGGATCATACTTCTCCTTTTGAGAAACAAACTTTGGAGTGGGATATTGACCTTCTTCCCATTCAACACCCTCGGCGTTGAACTTTCGCTCAAAACCAATTCCTTGATTCTTCGGTGCCTTCATTGCTTGTAACAATTTCCTCAAAGTTCTTGCTTCCGCAAGGCTCTTGTAGACACCTTTCTCTATAATCCCTTTCAATAAACTATTTTC
This sequence comes from Aegilops speltoides, assembly GCA_021437245.1. Taxonomy (NCBI): domain Eukaryota; kingdom Viridiplantae; phylum Streptophyta; class Magnoliopsida; order Poales; family Poaceae; genus Aegilops; species Aegilops speltoides. Next base: position 498,988,521 of record CM038145.1, read on the forward strand.
TTGCTCAAGTGTAACTTGGCTTGAAACATTGTTAGTGGAATCAAGAGAACTACTAGAAGTAACAACATTGGATTTAGCATGGTTATTGTTACTACTAGATGAAGAATTTTTCTTATGCTTGTCATGCTTAGTTTTAATAGGTGGCAAGAAATTAGACAAGAGAAGTCGTTTGGCAAGATATGAAGAACTCTTCTTTCGAAGATCGTCATTGATAGCTTTTAGAAACTCATGTTCTTGCTCTAGATTGAGCTTCTCGAAGCGTAGCTTCTCATGAGATCTTAGAAGCTCTCTATGATCTTCTTGAGTTGTTTCATGAGCTAACTTAAGAGTGTTTAGTTCTTTAGTTAAACGCTCAATCTCCTTCATAGCATTGTCATTCGACTCTTCTCGACTATAAAGACTACTAGCATGTTCAACATTACTAGGCTCACTAGATTTATCATGTAAAAGCTCATCTTCACCAAGCAAGTCATCCTCATTACTATCAAAGTCAATGAATTCAGGGTGTGATACCTTGGGGCCTTTTGCCATGAAGCATCTTCCAATTCCCTCATTTGGTGAATCAAATAAGTCATAGGAGTTGGAGTTGGAGTTGGAGGATACGAGAGCAAGACCGGCAACACCTTCATCTTGACTGTATTCGGAGTTGGAGTGATAGCTTCTTTCAGAGTGATTGTCGGAGTCGGAGCCGGAGACACATTCACCTACATGAGCTTGATGTTTTCTTCTTGTGTAGCTCCTTGATGACTTGTCTTTCCTTTCCGAATCCTTGCTTCTCCGAGAGGATCTTCGTTCATAACGATCATCTCTACTCCTTCTCTCTTTCCGAGGTGACTCTTCTCTTGAGCTTCTTCTTCTTGGAGATTCTTCTCTTCTCTTGTGGGGAGCCGAGCACTCATTTGAGTAGTGTCCGGGTCTTCCACAATTGTAGCAGTTTCGATCACGACTAGAAGATCTCTTTTCATCATATGATCTAGACTTTGAGCTTCTTTCCTTGCTTCTACTCTTGTAGAATTTGTTGAAGTTCTTCACCATTAGGCTTATCTCTTCATTGGAAACAAGCTTGTCACTTGATGTTGTGGGAGCTTCAACTGTAGCTTTGTAAGCACCACTTGACTTGTTGTGAAGCTCTTCCTTATCTTTAAGTGTCATCTCATGAGCAACAATTCTTCCAATGACTTGGTAGGCTTGAGATTCTTGTAGTTTGGCATCATTTGGATCAAAGTGCACACGGTGTCATACTTTCCATCCAAAGCTCTGAGAATCTTCTTGATGATGAATCGGTCGGTCATTTCTTCGCTTCCTAAGCCGGCAATCTCATTTGTGATGAGAGCAAGCCTAGAGTACATTTCAGCGACTCCTTCACCTTCCTTCATCTTGAACTTGTCAAGTTGACCTTGAAGAACATCTAGCTTTGATTCCTTCACGGACTCGGTACCTTCGTGCATTTCACCAAAGTATCCCAAATCTCTTTTGCATTCTCAAGACGGCTGATTTTGTTGAACTCCTCGGGACACAAAGCATTGAAGAGAATGTCACAAGCTTGAGCATTGTTTTGCAACATCCGCAATTCATCCGCTGTAGCTTCACGATCCGGAACTTTTCCTTCCTCGAAGAACTCACCTTGCAAGCCAACACAAATAATGCCCCATACGGCAGGGTTATGTCCAAGAATATGCATTTTCATTTTATGCTTCCAACTAGCAAAATTTGAACCATCAAAGTAAGGACCTCTACGAAAATTACCCTCACTAGACGCCATACTCTCCTAGGTTGTGAGACCAAGCTTATGGAGTCCAATGCAATGGAAACCAATACAATGGAGACCAAAGCTCTGATACCACTTGTAGGATCGAAAGTATGTCTAGAGGGGGGGTGATTAGACTACTTGACAATATAAAAGTTTAGCCTTTTGATTAGGACAAGTTTTTAGCAAGTTCACAATAATGATCAAGTTAAGTATCACCCTACACATGCAATTCTAGAGTATTGGCAGCGGAAAGTAAATTGCACATGTAGTAAAGAAGAGGTGGAGAAGAGCAAACGCAATTTGGAGACACGGATATTTTTCTCGTGGTTCCGATAGGTGGTGCTATCGTCAATCCACGTTGATGGAGACATCAACCCACGGAGGGTAACGGCTGCGAGAGTCCACGGAGGGCTCCACCCACGAAGGGTCCACGAAGAAGCAACCTTGTCTATGCCATCATGGCATACGCCCACGGAGGACTAGCCTTACTCGGGGTAGATCTTCACGAAGTAGGTGATCTCCTTGCCCTTACAAACTTCTTGGTTCAACTCCACATCTCGACGGAGGCTCCCAAGCGACACCTAACCAATCTAGGAGGCACCACCCTCCAAAAGGTAATAGATGGTGTTGATGATTATGAACTCCTTGCTCTTGTGCTTCAAATGATAATCTCCCCAACACTCAACTCTCCTCACTGATTTGGCTGTGGTGGAAGAAAGGATTGAGTGGAAAGCAACTTGGGAAGGCTAGAGATCAAGCTTCATATGGTGGGAGTGGAGCAACTTGATCTCAACACAAGGGTAGGTAGTTTTCTTCTCGAAATGTAAGGTAGGAGTGGTAGTTCTTTCGATGGCTCTCTCCACGAATGAAGAGGGGTGGAGGGTATTTATAGCCTCCACACAAAATCCAACCGTTACACACATTTGACCAATCTCGGTCGGACCGAAGTTGACAACTCGGTGAGACCGAAAGTTCAAATCTTGTGAACGTTGGGATTTTCGGTGGGACCGAAAATACAATCTCGGTTAGTCCGATTCTTCCAAAGACTAGGGCTTGCCAATCTCGGTGAGACCGACTTCATCATCTCGGTGACACCGATTTGATGATGTATGTTCTGAAGCTTAGCAACACTAGTTTCGTAAGACCGAGTTCGAATCGGAAAATCCGAAATATCTAGGGTTTGGCTTTGTGGCTGAGGTGGTTCATCTCGGTGTGGTGAGTATAGGAAATCGGTGGGACCGAGATTACTTATGAGTGTATGTTGGAATGAAAGATTGCTGATGGTTTGGGAGATGTATCACTAAGCACTTTGAGCAACCAGATCATTAACATAACCTCATCCCCTTTTAATAGTATTGGCTTTCCTATGGACTCAATGTGATCTTGGATCACTAAACCAAAAATGGAGTCTTGAGCTTTTGCCAATGTTTTCCTTACCATTTTGAGGGGTCCACTTCTTCAGTCATTGCCATACCCATATCACTGAACTTTCTGAAATGTTCTCAAGAAACTATTAGTTCAATGATATATATGTTGTTATTAATTACCAAAACCACCCGGGGATTAGTTGCACTTTCAGTATCCAAGGTAGTCATTATGTCATTTTAACGAACTAAGCATATTAAGCCGTTTTGAAAAGGATAAATGCTATCATGAAGAATGAAATTGCATGAATCATGTGGCAAACCACATACCCAGATATCCCCGTACTCAAATAGGTTGGAGCTCCCTTGATGGTGTGGCACACCTTCCATTTGGTCGCGCTTATCCTTGGCCTTTGGTGTTCGAGCCGCCATTCAAGAGAGCACCACACATCCACCAACGCCTCCCAACATTCCATCTTATCGACACACCATCTCGGGGGCACCTAAGTGAGTCACGAGAAATTTCAGCGCTACGAATCAAATCAAGAAAACTAAGTTCAAGGCCTTAAGAATAGGTATAATTACCGACAAGTACTTCTCCCTACTCAGAAACTTGTTGCGACACTTCTTCTTGGCCCTCCTAATACCCTGCGAGGCGTAGTAGTCTCGAACGGCCTGCACTCGAGCCTCATGCCGTAAGTTCTGAAGTAGGCGCTTGCACTCGGCTTTGACAACCATAGCCGCGGCCTCCTGTTCTCCCTCTGAAACCCTGTAGGAGGTCTACAATCAAACAAGACAACAATGATTAGTACAATCACTAGGTAGGTAGTGTTCATTTTTAATTCTCTAAAGGAGAAATTACCCAAAACCGACGAAACACAATGTCGGCCACCGTCTCGCACGCGACACCGGCGACCATCTCCCCTCGAGGGGCCGGGGCAATAGAGTACAGCTCCCAGCTTAGTGCTAGCTATGGAACCTGACCCTCATCGGGCATCATGAGTTCGTGACCCACCCAGGGAAGTGCTGCCGGCAAAGCGTGCCAAGGACCCGGTTGGGCCCGCGGACACCACGGTCACGGGGGTAATCCCAGCCTCTGCAGTATGACAAGGCAAACACATTAGATATTAATTTGAAGGAACATGAAGGCAAAAGGTAAAAAATAGTAAATGCACTTACTTCAACCCTTTAGGCGCAAACAACCACCTCTGGTCGGGGGGGTCATCGGCACGGGCGGGAGCTTTGTACTGCCACGCTTGTAGACCTTCTTGCCCTTCTCAACCATCTTGTCCTCGCTGTAGCTATCATCTGAAAAGGTGTCCTCGCTACCATCATCCGGGCCACTAGCCTCCGGAGTCTCGTGGGAAGAAGACGGCGGGACCGGAGTCTCGTGGGAAGAAGACGGCGGGACCTAAGTCTTCTAGGACGAAGACCCCGTGACTGGAGTCTTTTGGGACGAAGACTCTAGGACTGGGCTCACGTGGGCCGAAGGATCAGCGACCCGAGTCTGGTGGGGCGAAGGATCAGCGACCGGAGGCTCATGGACCGGAGTCCGAGACGGGTCCACGTCAGACGGAGCAGTCTTGTGGTCGGGTGAATTAGTTTGAGGGTGGCGGTAAGGAAGGCGTAGCAGCCTTCCTACCTCTCCCGCTACCACGTCCACCTCTACCAGCCTTCTTCGTCCTTCCCCGACCTCTCCCAGCCGAAGTAGAAGCGCCCGCCACAGTTGTCTGCATACTATCTAGCAGCGCTCTCTGGAGGGGCTAGGGTGGAATAATGGAACCACCCCTCCTAGTAGCGCTCGGAGGAGGCTCGGGGCGCTCTGGACCCTTGCCCACCATCCTGTCAACACCTGCAATGGCAAAAGGTAGACAAAATTAGTACAACATAAAAAAATTGGATACCTGACATGAACATAATAATATGTATATAATTTAAGTGTATCATCATCATGAACATAATAAAAATACACCCAAACAACACAAATATATATGATGTTTTTGAATCATCATCATGTCCGGGGTCGATCGGGGTGTCAGGGTGTCAAGTTGTCGGGGTCGGGGTGTGGTGTCAGGGTGTCGGGGTTCGGGTCGGGGTGGGGGTCGGGTGTCGATTGTCGGGTCTCGTGGTGTCGGGTCGGGGTGTCGTGTCGGGTCGGGGTGTCAGGTGTCGGGGTCGGGTCGAGGTCGGGTGTGGTGTCAGGGTGTCGGTTGGTCGGGGGTCGGGGTCGGGGTCGGGGTGTGGTGTCAGGGTGTCGGGGTCGGGGTGTCATGCTGGGGTGTCGGGGTGTCGGGGGTCGAGGGTCGGGGTCTCTTTTTTCCTTGTCTTCTTCTCTTATTCTTCTCCTCCTCTCCTGTTTCTTCTTCTTCTCCTCCTCCTCCTCTCCTCTTTCTTCTTCTTCTTCTTCTTCTTCTTCTTCTTCTTCTTCTTCTTCTTCTTCTTCTCCTCCTCCTCCTCCTCCTCCTCCTCCTCCTCCTCCTCCTCCTCCTCCTCTTCTTCTTCTTCTCCTTCTTCTTCTTCTTCTTCTTCTTCTTCTTCTTCTTCTTCTTCTTCTTCTTCTTCTTCTTCCCTTCCACTTATTCTACTTTTCTTCTTCCGTTTTCATCTTTTTTTCACTTCCTTTAATTATGACTATTTAACTAAAACCTAACTCTAGTCTAATATAATCTAATCTAGCTAACTATATAACATAAACTTAAACTAATTAAAACTAAACTATTTAAACTAATTAAACCTAAACTAAATAACCTAAACTAATTAAACCTAAACTGAAAAAACTTAAACTAAAAAACTTAATCTAAACAAAAAAGAAAAATAGGAAAAACAGAAAAGAAAATAGGACATGTGGGGTGGTGAGGGGCTCACCGTGGGGGGGCGATGGTCGGAGAGGAGGCGGCGATGGGGCGGCAGCGAGGCAGGGCGGCGATGGGCGGGGATGGGCGACGATGGCGGCGCTCCTCGGGCGGTCGACCAGCGTCAGCAGCCGCCGCTTGTGTTGGTCGGGGTCAAGGCGGGACGTCCGCGACGGACGGGCGGGACGGCATGGCGCGGCTGGCCGACGTGGAAGGAGCAGCGGGCCGCGATGGAGGTCGGGAGGGTGCGGGAGCGGCTACGCCGGACGGGGTCGGCGGCGGCAGCGGCGCGGGCCGGTGTGGGCGGGGTAACGTGGAAGGGGCGGCGGGATGCGGTGGAGGTTGGGGCACCATAGGGGAGGGGTGCATGGCGGCGGGGTGTCCGGCTATGGCAGACGGGGTCGGCAGCAGTGGCGCGGTTGTGGGTGGGGAGGGAACGAGAGCGAGAGAGAGAGTGGAGAGAAGAGACGGAGGACGGGGGCGGGGCGGCCGTTAACGTACCCGCCTCTTTGTTGTTCGCCAACGGTCGGCAAAGAGGTGGGGCCAGTGGGCTTGGGTTTGTTACAAAATAACTGGACCAACCAACCTCTTTGCCATCCGCTAGCGGACGCCATAGTTTCTTTGCCGTCAGCCAGCAGACGGCAAACAGATGGATGATGGCAAACACCTTGTTTGCCATCAGCCATTTCTTTGTTGTCCGTTTCCTTGCGGCTGACGGCAAAGAGATGGCGGACGGCAAATAAGCTAATTCCAGTAGTGCAAGTGAAAGTTCCACACGAAGTGCCGCTACCAAAACGTGCTTATGGCCTTGCGATGAGTATATGATGTGAGTGGGCATTAAGAAGGAATTTGAGGAATATGTTCACGATGCCGGTCTCGGTCCCTACATTTTAGATAAGTGTGAACAACGCCACATTCTCACTGAAACGTTTGTCAAAGGATTAAAAAAATTCCCTCGTGACTCCAGGGTGTCTTTTAAGCTTTATGATAATCCATTTACTATTCCACTAGAGAACTTTGCTTACCATTGCAAACTTCCATTTTGGGGTTCACTTGATGAGCCACCAATGGCTGAGTATGAGTCTTTCTTGACTAGCCTTTGTTACGGTGAAAATAGGGGAGTGAGATAAGGAAGAATAAAGAGCATTCACTTTCCCACAATTCAGTATTTTGCATTATTGAACAGGAAATGCATAGTAGGCAAGCAAGACTGTAGCATACTTAGTGCGCCAGACTTGAGCATCATTCACACCGCTCTCATTGGTGAAAGGAATTATAACCTTGGAGCGATTGTTCCACGTAGACTTCAGCATAATGCTAACAGTGGTTGGTTCTATGGTGGGATTTATGCCACGCGTTTAGCACGAGGGTTGGGTGTTTCATCTTTACCCTTTGATCCCATCCTACCCACGCAGTATTTAGATTTTGACACCTTAAAAGAGCATAAGATTCTCAAGGGAAAGGTTGATAACTTCACTTATAATCTGTTGTTTAACCAATCACATGTTGTGGATACATATTTGCCTGCGCCTACTCTCTTTGATTATCACAGCAGAGGAAGACATTTTGTTCTTGAGAGCGAGGCTCGAGCTCACAATGGAGCAGCGAAGGCAGCACAGCAGGTTGAGGCCTCCGCACGGAGAGCCTCCGTGAGCTACCACGCCAACTACTATCCAGGCTACTGATTGACTACCAAGCTAGGCCAAAAGCCTAAGCTTGGGGGAGTACGTGTTCTCACCGACATTACATTCATGTTCACGTATCATTCCACTTGTCGGTGTTCACACTCTTTCATTGTATCATCCATGCTTAGATTTATTTTCTTGCTTTCTTCTTGTGTGTTTGATAAACTTTAGAAAAACCAAAAAAAAATAGTTGTAGTAATTTATTTTCTATGCATGCATAGTAGTAGAACTAAAAAGAGAAAACCCAAAAAGATCTCCTTGTTCTTCTTTTGCTTGTTGGGAGCTTTCCCGTGTAAATAGTTTTTCTCATTTTTTTGCTTTTTCCTTGTATTTGCTTGTTCATGAAAACCAAAAACTCCAAAAAATATTTCAGCGTGTTTCTCTGAATTTCTTTTCTTTTTATTCGAGTCCTACCGAGGAGAAGACCATGATGACAATGTTGAGTGGCTCTCATATGAATAACTGTTGAACTAATAAGAGCACATTTTACATTGTCTTCTCCTGTTGAATAAAATGTTTTGCAGATTCCAGCTTAGTCCATGGCATTCTTGCACAATCATTATTCTCATATCATTCGGTCATGCAAGTGAAAGGCAATAATGACGACATTCGATGAACTAGTCGTGCAGAGAGAAATGGGTAAGAACTCGACTTGTTCTGTTTGTGTAAATATGTTTAACCTAGTATCCAGGCTTCAGCCTATTATGATTAAACATGTTTGCAATGACAATTAGAGATTATAGTTTCTCATGCCATGCATAAGTAGCTGGGAGTTGACAATGATTTATCTTGGATATCAACATAGCGTTAAAATGATTGTGATGTAGTATGATGATATGGTATCCTCCTCTGAATGTTCGAGTGGCTTGACTTGGCACATGTTCATGCATGTAGTTGAATCAAAACCAACATAGCCTCTATGATATTTATGTTCATGGTGTTCATATCCTACTCATGCTAGTGTCCAATGTTACTTATGCATAATGCATGGTTATGATCGTTGTTGCTCTCTAGCTGTCCGCTTATCAATCTAATTGCTAGCCTTCGCCTGTACTAAGTGGGAATTCTGCTTGTATATCAAAAACCTCGAACCCAAAGTTATTCTAGATGAGTCCACTATACCTACCTATATACAGTATTACCCTGCCATCCTAAGTAAATTTGCATGTGCCACCTCAAAAAACTTCTAAAAATTGTCCTTTTTGTGTGCATGGATCGTTCATGGAACAACAGGAGGTGATCGGTATCTTCCATGCTAAGCGGGTTATTCTCAGGTCGAGTGTTTATTCACTCGCCATCGCACGAGAAAAGGGCGGGGATTCCCAGTCCCGAACTCAAAAATGAAAAAGAGTTCATCCCTTAAATAATCAAACAAAAACTCGCAATGGATTCAAAACCTTTACTTTTATCGCTTGGGAACCACCACTAGCATGCTTAGCATGGAAGATGTTGATAACTGATGGTCATGAAGTGAATGAGAAGGGTGCATGTCTCAAAAAATCATTTATCTCTATTTTAAAAATTGAGCTCTGTCACCTCTGCGAATCACTGCTTCCCTCTGCAAAGGGACTTTCTATTTACTTTTATGTTGTGTCATCCCCTTCTAAAACAAGTACTAGAAACTGAGAGAGCACAGCTGTCATGATTTATGCATTGTGTGTAGCTAATGCTGGGTACATCATGACTGGATCTTTTCTACCATGAATTACAATGTTTAGTCGCTGCTTGAACTTTGGAGGTGCTCTGCATTTATGTTTGCGGTCTCAGAAAGGGCTAGCGAGATGCCACTATTGTCATATTATATCATGGTTGTTTTGAAAACGTGTTGCTGTTAGAAATCTCGTATTATCGCTCGCTAGCTGATTATGTCATTGATATGAGTTAATATAATCATTAAATGTTATTGTTGACATGGTTAGTTATAATGTTGGCTGAAAACTTGGGTGCTGTTTAAGCTTATTTATGCAAACAAGAGCAAAAGAGTTCGTAAAAGTTTTTCTTTCTCACTTTCAGTTTATCAACTGAATTGCTTGAGGACAAGCAAAGGTTTAAGCTTGGGGGAGTTGATACGTCTCCAATATATCTGCTGTTTCTCACGCTTTTCCTCTTGTTTTGGACTCTAGTTTGTATGGTTTGAATGAAACTAACCCCGGATTGACGCTCTTCTCAGCGGAACTACCATGGTGTTGTTTTTGTGCAGAAATAAAAGTTCTCGGAATGAAACAAAACTTTGCGAGATTTTTTATGGACTTAAAGAGACTTACTGGAGCCAAGACCCACCAGAGAGAGGCCCCTGGGTGGGAACAACCCACCAGGGCGCGCCCCCCTCTCCTGGCGCGCCCAGGTGGATTGTACCCACCTGGTGGCCCCGCAGACGATCCCCCTGATACTATAAAATCAAATTATTCCAGAAAAAATCAGGGAGAAAGAATTATCGCGTTCCACGAGATGGAGCCACCAAGCCATGTTCTTCCTCGGGAGGGAAGATCTGGAGTCCATTTGGGGCTCCGGAGAGGGGGATCTTCGTTCTTCGTCATCACCAACCAATCTCCATCGCCAATTCCATGATGCTCCCCACCGGGAGTGAGTAATCCCTTCGTAGGCTCGCTGGTCGGTGAGGAGTTGGATGAGATTCATCATGTAATCGAGTTAGTTTGTTAGGGCCTGATCCCTAGTATCCACTATGTTCTTAGATTGATGTTGCTATGACTTTGCTATGCTTAATGCTTGTCACTTTGGGCCGGGTGCCATGAACTCAGATCTGAACCGTTTATGAATTCATCATTATATCCATGGTTTAGATCCGATCTTGCAAGTTATAGTCACCTACTATGTGTTATGATCCGACAACCCCGGAGTGACAACAACCGGGCCCACTCTCGGTGATGACCGTAGTTTGAGGAGTTCATGTATTCACTATGTGTTAATGCTTTGTTCTGGTTCTCTATTAAAAGGAGGCCTTAATATCCCTTAGTTTCCAATATGGACCCCGCTGCCACGGGAGGGTAGGACAAAAGATGTCATGCAAGCTCTTTTAATAAAGCACGTATGACTATTTACGGAATACATGCCTACATTATATCGATGAACTGGAGCTAGTGCCGTATCGCCCTAGGTTATTTTTGTCACATGATGAATATCATACAACAAGTCACCGATCCAATGCCTAAAAATTTATCTTAAATTGTTCTTGCTAATTTACTACTGCTATTATCACTGTTACACTTGCTACAACATACTGCTACCACTGTTACTGTTATCGTTGCTGCTGCTACTACTTTCAAAACTATCATATTACTTTGCTACTGATCACTTTGCTGCAGATATAATCTCCAGGTGTGGTTGAATTGACAACTCAGCTGCTAATACCTTCAAATGTTCTTTGGCTCCCCTTGTGTCGAATCTATAAATTTGGGTTGAATACTCTACCCACGAAAACTGTTGTGATCCCCTATACTTGTGGGCTATCATGAATCGAGAGCCAGCTCGTAGCCACGAGCGGGCGGACGAGACGGCGGCCTTAGCGGCCGGTCGGGCTGACAGGCGAGGCAGTGGCGGACGAGGCGAGGCAATGCCGACGGGAGGGCCAGGGGAGATGACGGCCTGACGGACGGGGCGGTCTTGTTGGAAATATGCCCTAGAGGCAATAATAAATTATTATTATTATATTTCCTTGTTCGCGATAATCGTTTATTATCCATGCTATAATTGTATTGATAGGAAACTCAGATACATGTGTGGGTACATAGACAACACCATGTCCCTAGTAAGCCTCTAGTTGACTAGCTCCTTGATCAATAGATGGTTACGGTTTCCTGACCATGGACATTGGATGTCAATGATAACGGGATCACATCATTACGAGAATGATGTGATGGACAAGACCCAATCCTAAGCCTAGCACAAAGATCGTGTAGTTCGTATGCTAAAGCTTTTCTAATGTGAAGTATCTTTTCCTTAGACCATGAGATTGTGCAACTCCAGGATACCGTAGGAATGCTTTGGGTGTACCAAACGTCACAACGTAACTGGGTGGCTATAAAGGTGCACTACAGGTATCTCCGAAAGTGTCATTGGGTTGGCACGAATCGAGGATGGGATTTGTCACTCCGTAAACGGAGAGGTATCTCTGGCCCACTCGGTAGGACATCATCATAATGTGCACAATGTGACCAAGGGGTTGATCACGGGATGATGTGTTACGGAACGAGTAAAGAGACTTGCCGGTAACGAGATTGAACAAGGTATCGGCATACCGACGATCGAATCTCGGGCAAGTACTATACCGCTAGACAAAGGGAAGTTTATACGGGATTGATTGAGTCCTTGACATCGTGGTTCATCCGATGAGATCATCGTGGAACATGTGGGAGCCAACATGGGTATCCAGATCCCGTTGTTGGTTATTGACCGGAGAACGTCTCGGTCATGTCTGCATGGCTCCCGAACCCGTAGGGTCTACACACTTAAGGTTTGATGACGCTAGGGTTATAAAGGAAGTTTGTATGTGGTTACCGAATGTTGTTATTGGTCCCGGATGAGATCCCGGACGTCACGAGGAGTTCCGGAATGGTCCAGAGGTAAAGATTTATATATGGAAAGTTGTTGTTCGGGTTCCGGAAAAAGTTCGGGTTCTTTCGGTATTGTACCGGGAAGCTTTCAGAAGGTTCCGGAGGATTCCGGAGGGGTCCGGAGGTCCGTAAATTGTTCCACCACGTCCAATACAGTAGCATGGGCTGTAGGGGGCGCCCTAGCCTTAATGGGCCAAGGGCACCAGCACCCCCAAGGCCCATGCGCATGGGAGGGGGGAAACCCTAAGGGGGAGGGCCCCCACTTGACTTGGGAGGCACTCCTCCCCCCCCCTTGGCCGCACCCCTTCCTTGGAGGAAGGGGCAAGGCTGCGCCCTCCCCTCTCCCTTGCCCCTATATATAGTGGAGGGGAGGGAGGGCAGCCGCACCACAAGTTCTGGCGCAGCCCTCCCCCTCTCCCAAGTACTCCTCCTCTCTCGCGGTGCTTGGCGAAGCCCTGCAGGATTGCCACACTCCTCCACCACCACCACGCTGTTGTGCTGCTGCTGGATGGAGTCTTCCTCAACCTCTCCCTCTCTCCTTGCAGAATCAAGGCATGGGAGACATCACCGGGCTGTACGTGTGTTGAACGCGGAGGTGCCGTCCGTTCGGCACTAGGATCTCCGGTGATTTGGATCATGATGAGTACGACTCCTTCAACCCCGTTCTCTTGAACGCTTCCGCTTAGCGATCTACAAGGGTATGTAGATGCACTCTCCTTCCCCTCGTTGCTGGTTTCTCCATATATAGATCTTGGTGACACGTAGGAAAATTTTGAATTTCTGCTACGTTCCCCAACAGTGGCATCATGAGCTAGGTCTATTGCGTAGATTCTTTGCACAAGTAGAACACAAAGTAGTTGTGGGCATTGATTTTGTTCAATATGCTTACCGTTACTAGTCCAATCTTGTTTCGACGGTATTGTGGGATGAAGCGGCCCGGACCGACCTTACACGTACTCTTATGTGAGACAGGTTCCACCGACTGACATGCACTTGGTGCATAAGGTGGCTAGCGGGTGCCAGTCTCTCCCACTTTAGTCGGAACGGATTCGATGAAAAGGGTCCTTATGAAGGGTAAGTAGCAATTGGCATATCACGTTGTGGTTTTGCGTAGGTAAGAAACGTTCTTGCTAGAAACCCAGAGCAGCCACGTAAAACATGCAAACAACAATTAGAGGACGTCTAACTTGTTTTTGCAGGGTATGCTATGTGATGTGATATGGCCAAGAAAAATGTGATGAATGATATGTGATGTATGAGATTGATCATGTTCTTGTAATAGGAATCACGACTTGCATGTCGATGAGTATGACAACCGGCAGGAGCCATAGGAGTTGTCTTAATTTATTGTATGACCTGCATGTCATTAAACAACGCCATGTAATTACTTTACTTTATTGCTAACCGGTAGCCATAGTAGTAGAAGTAATAGTTGACAAGACAATTTCATGAAGACATGATGATGGAGATCATGATGATGGAGATCATGGTGTCATGCCGGTGACGATGATGATCATGGAGCCCCGAAGATGAAGATCAAAAGGAGCAAAATGATATTGGCCATATCATGTCACTATTTGATTGCATGTGATGTTTATCATGTTTATGCATCTTATTTGCTTAGAATGACGGTAGTAAATAAGATGATCCCTCATTAAAATTTCAAGAAAGTGTTCCCCCTAACTGTGCATCGTTGCGAAAGTTCGTCGTTTCTAAGCACCATGTGATGATCGGGTGTGATGGATTCTTACGTTCACATACAACGGGTGTAAGACAGATTTACACACGCGAAACACTTAGGTTGACTTGACGAGCCTAGCATGTACAGACATGGCCTCGGAACACAAGAGACCGAAAGGTCGAGCATGAGTCGTATGGTAGATACGATCAACATAAAGATGTTCACCGATGATGACTAGTCCGTCTCACGTGATGATCGGACACGGCCTAGTTGACTCGGATCATGTAATCACTTAGATGACTAGAGGGATGTCTATCTGAGTAGGAGTTCATAAGATGAACTTAATTATCCTGAACATAGTCAAAAAGATCTTTGCAAATTATGTCGTAAGCTCGCGCTTTAGTTCCACTGTTTAGATATGTTCCTAGAGAAAATATAGTTGAAAGTTGACAGTAGCGATTATGCGGACAGTAGAAAGCTTATGCCCTTAATGCACCGCTCAGTGTGCTAAACCCCAAACATCGTTTGTGGATGTTGCGAACATCGGACATACACGTTTTGATAACTACGTGATAGTTCAGTTAAACGGTTTAGAGTTGAGGCACCAAAGACGTTTTCGAAACGTCGCGGAACATATGAGATGTTTCGAGGGATGAAATTGGGATTTCAGGCTCGTGCCCACGTCAAGAGGTATAAGACCTCCGGCGATTTTCTTAGCCTACAAACTAAGGGAGAAAAGCTCAATCGTTGAGCTTGTGCTCAGATTGTCTGAGTGCAACAATCACTTGAATCGAGTGGGAGTTGATCTTCCAGATGAGATAGTGATGTTTCTCCAAACTCATTGCCACCAAGCTGCTAGAGCTTCGTGATGAACTATAACATATCAAGGATAGAGATGATGATCCTTGAGGTATTCGCGTTGTTTGACATCGCGAAAGTAGAAATCAAGAAGGAGCATCAATTGTTGATGGTTGGTGAAACCACTAGTTTCAAGAAGGGCGAGGGCAAGAAGGGATACTTCATGAAACGGCAAATCAGCTGTTGCTCTAGTGAAGAAACCCAAGGTTTAACCCAAACCCGATACTAAGTGCTTCCGTAATAAGGGGAACAACCACTGGAGCAGAATTACCCTAGATACTTGGTAGATGAGAAGGCTGGCAAGGTCGATAGAAGTATATTGGATATACATTATGTAAATGTGTACTTTACTAGTACTCCTAGTAGCACCAGGGTATTAAGATACCGGTTCGGTTGCTAAGTGTTAGTAACTCGAAATAAAAGAGCTACAGAATAAATGGAGACTAGCTAAAGGTGAGCTGACGATATATGTTGGAAGTGTTTCCAAGTTTGATGTGATCAAACATCGCACGCTCCCTCTACCATTAAGATTAGTATTAAACCTGAATAATTGTCATTTGGTGTTTGCGTTGAGCATAGACATGATTGGATTATGTCTATCGCAATACGGTTATTCATTTAAGGAGAATAATGGTTACTCTATTTATTTGAATAATACCTTCAATGGTCTTGCACCTAAAGGAATGGTTTATTGAATCTCGATCGTAGTGATACACATTTTCATGCCAAAAGATATAAGATAGTAATGATAGTACCACTTACTTGTGGCCTTCGCCATGTAAGTCATATTGGTATAAAACGCATGAAGAAGCTCCATGTTGATGGATCTTTGGACTCACTCGTTTTTGAAAAGTTTGAGACATGCGAACCATGTCTATTGGTGTATACGCATGAAGAAACTCCATGCAGATGGATCGTTTGGACTCACTTGATTTTGAATCACTTGAGATATGCAAATCGTACCACATGGGCAAGATGACTGAAAAGCCTCGTTTTCAGTAAGATGGAACAAAATAGCAACTTGTTGGAAGTAACACATTTTGATGTGTGCAGTCCAATCAGTGCTGAGACATGCAGTGAATATCGTTATGTTCTTACTTCACAAATGATTCGAGTAGATGTTGATTATATTTACTTGATGAAACACAAATCTGAATTACTGAATGGTTCAAGTAATTTCAGAGTGAAGTTGAAGATCATTGTGACAAGAGGATAAAATGTCTATGATATGATCACAGAGATGAGTATCTGAGTTACGAGCTTTGGCACGCAATAAAGACATTGTGGAAATTGTTTCACAATTAATACCGCTTGGAACACCATAGTGTGATGGTGTGTCCGAACATCATAGTTGCACCCTATTGGATATGGTGTGTACCATGATGTCTCTTATCGAATTACCACTATCGTTCATGGGTTAGGCATTAGAGACAACCGCACTCACTTTAATAGGGCACCACGTAACTCCGTTGAGACGACACCGTATGAACTATGGTTTTGGAGAAACCTAAGTTGTTGTTCCTTAAAAGTTTGGGGCTGCGACGCTTATGTGAAAAAGTTTCAGGTTGATAAGCTCGAACCCAAAGCGGATAAAATGCATCTTCATAGGACACGCAAAACAGTTGGGTATACCTCCTAATTCAGATCCGAGAGCAATAGGGATTGTTTCTTGAATCAGGTCCTCTCTCGAGGAAAGGTTTGTCTCGAGAATTGAGTGGGAGGATGGTGGAGACTTGATGAGGTTATTGAACCGTCACTTCAACAAGTGTGTAGCAGGGCACAGGAAGTTGTTCTTGTGGCGCCTACACCAATTGAAGTAGAAGCTTATGATAATGATCATGAAGTTTTGGATCAAGTCCTACCGTACCTCGTAGGGTGACAAGGATGCGTACTACTTCAGAGTGGTGCAGTAATCCTGTCTTGAAGGTCATGTTGCTAGACAACAATGAACCTACGAGCTACGGAGAAGCGATGGTGGGCCCAAATTCCAACAAATGGTTAGAAGCCATGAAATCCGAGATAGGATCCATGTATCAGAACAAAGCATGGACTTTGGTGGACTTGCCCAATGATCGGCAAGCCATTGAGATAAATGGATCTTTAAGAAGACGGACGTGGACGGTAATGTCACCGTCTATGAAGCTCGACTTGTGGCGAAGAGTTTTCACAAGTTCAAGGAAGTTGACTACGATGAGATTTTCTCATCCGTAGCGATGCTTAAGTCCGTCGGAATCATGTTAGCATAAGCTGCATTTATGAAATCTGGCAAATGGATGTCAAAACGAGTTTCCTTACCAGTTTTAGTAAGGAAAGGTTGTATGTGATAGAATCAGTAAGGTTTTGTCAATCCTAAGGATGCTAAAAGGTATGCTAGCTCCAGCAATCCTTCCATGGACTGGAGTAAGCATCTCGGAGTTGGAATATGCACTTTGATAAGATGATCAAAGATTTTGGGTTTATACAAAGTTTATGAGAAACTTGTATTTCCAAAGAAGTGAGTGGGAGCACTATAGAATTTCTTATGAGTATATGTTGTTGACATATTGATGATCAGAAATGATGTAGAATTTCTGGAAAGCACATAGGGTTATTTGAAAGATGTTTTTCAATAGGAAACCTGGATTAAGCTACTTGAACATTGAGCATCAAGATCTACGAGGATAGATCAAAAACGCTTAATGGTACTTTCAAATGAGCACATACCTTGACATGATCTTGAAGGTGTTCAATATAGATCAGTCAAAGAAGGAGTTCTTGCCTGAGTAGTAACGTACGAAGTTAAGACTTAAAGCTCGACCACGGCAGAAAAGAGAGAAAGGACGAAGGTCGTCCCCTATGCTTTGGACGTAGGCTCTACAGTATGCCATGTTACATACCGCACCTGATGTGTGCCTTGCCGCTTGTCTGGCAAGAGGGTACGAAGGTGATCAAGGAGTGGATCACTAGATAGCGGTCAAAGTTATCCTTAGAGGAATAAGGATATGTTTCTCGATTACGGAGGTGATAAAGAGTTCGACATAAAGGGTTACGTCGATGCAAGCTTTAACACCTATCCGAGTGACTCTGGGTAGCAAACCGGATACGTATAGTGGAACAACCATTTGGAATAGCTCCAAGTGGAGCGTGGAAGTAGAATTTACAATATGACATAGAGAATTGCGAAGTACATACGGATCTAAATGTTGCAGACCCGTTGACTAAAACCTCTCTCACAAGCAAAACATGATCAAACCCCAGAACTCATTGAGTCTTAATCACATGATGATGTGAACTAGTTTAATGACACTAGTAAACTCTTTGGATGTTGGTGACATGGCGATGTGACCTGTGAGTGTTAATCACATGGCGATGTGAACTAGACTATTGACTCTAGTGCAAGTGGGAGACTGTTGGAAATATGCCCCAGAGGCAATAATAAATTAGTTATTATTATATTTCCTTGTTCACGATAATCGTTTATTATCCATGCTATAATTGTATTGATAGGAAACTCAGATACATGTGTGGGTACATAGACAACACCATGTCCCTAGTAAGCCTCTAGTTGACTAGCTCGTTGATCAATAGATGGTTACGGTTTCCTGACCACGGACATTGGATGTCATTGATAACGGGATCACATCATTAGGAGAATGATGTGATGGACAAGACCCAATCCTAAGCCTAACACAAAGATCGTGTAGTTCGTATGCTAAAGCTTTTCTAATGTGAAGTATCTTTTCCTTAGACCATGAGATTGTGCAACTCCCGGATACCGTAGGAATGCTTTGGGTGTACCAAACGTCACAACGAATCGGGTGGCTATAAAGGTGCACTACTGGTATCTCCGAAAGTGTCATTGGGTTGGTACGAATCGAGATGGGATTTGTCACTCCGTAAAGCGGAGAGGTATCTCTGGGCCCACTTGGTAGGACATCATCATAATGTGCACAATGTGACCAAGGGGTTGATCACGGGATGATGTGTTACGGAACGAGTAAAGAGACTTGCCGGTAACGAGGTTGAACAAGGTATCGGCATACCGACGATCGAATCTCGGGCAAGTACTATACCGCTAGACAAAGGGAATTGTATATGGGATTGATTGAGTCCTTGACATCGTGGTTCATCCGATGAGAACATCGTGGAACATGTGGGAGTCAACATGGGTATCCAGATCCCGCTGTTGGTTATTGACCGGAGAACGTCTCGGTCATGTCTGCATGGTTCCCGAACCCGTAGGGTCTACACACTTAAGGTTCGATGACGCTAGGGTTATAAAGGAAGTTTGTATGTGGTTACCGAATGTTGTTCGGAGTCCCGGATGAGATCCCGGACGTCATGAGGAGTTCCGGAATGGTCCAGAGGTAAAGATTTATATATGGAAAGTTGTTGTTCGGGTTCCGGAAAAAGTTCGGGTTTTTTTGGTATTGTACCGGGAAGCTTCCAGAAGGTTCCGGAGGGTTCCGGAGGATTCCGAAGGGGTTCGGAGGTCCGGAAATTGTTCCACCACGTACAATATAGTAGCATGGGCTGTAGGAGGGCGCCCTAGCCTTAATGGGCCAAGGGCACCAGCCCCCCCCCCCCAGGCCCATATGCATGGGAGGGGGGAAACCCTAAGGGGGAGGGCCTCCACTTGACTTGGGAGGCACTCCTCCCCCCCTTGGCCGCACCCCTTCCTTGGAGGAAGGGGCAAGGCTGCGCCCTCCCCTCTCCCTTGCCCCTATATATAGTGGAGGGGAGGGAGGGCAGCCGCACCACAAGTTCTGGCGCAGCCCTCCCCCTCTCCCAAGTACTCCTCCTCCCTCGAGGTGCTTGGCGAAGCCCTGCAGGATTGCCACGCTCCTCCACCACCACCACGCTGTTGTGCTGCTGCTGGATGGATTCTTCCTCAACCTCTCCCTCTCTCCTTGCTGGATCAAGGCATGGGAGACGTCATCGGGCTGTACGTGTGTTGAACGCGGAGGTGCCGTCCGTTCGGCACTAGGATCTCCGGTGATTTGGATCACGACGAGTACGACTCCTTCAACCCCGTTCTCTTGAACGCTTCCGCTTAGCGATCTACAAGGGTATGTAGATGCACTCTCCTTCCCCTTGTTGTTGGTTTCTCCATAGATAGATCTTGGTGACACGTAGGAAAATTTTGAATTTCTGCTACGTTCCCCAACAGGTCTCGGCGAGACGGCGGCCGGATGGGACTGGTATGGTGTGGCGGCGGCTGAGGGAGTCCTAGACTATGGGGTCCTCGGGGAGCCGGCCTATGTGACATGGGCCGGACTGATGGGCCATGAAGATACAAGACAGAAGGCCTTCTCCTGTGTCCGGATGGGACTCTTCTTTGCGTGGATGGCAAGCTTGGCGTCCCGATGTGTAGTTTCCTTCCTCTATAACCGACTTTGTACGACCCTAGTCCCCTCCGGCGCCTATATAAACCGGAGGGTTTAGTCCGTGGAGGCTATCACAAATCATATAGGCTACACATCTAGGGTTTAGCCATTACGATCTCGAGGTAGATCAACTCTTGTAACCCCTATACTCATCAAAGTCAATCAAGCAGGAAGTAGGGTATTACCTCCATTAAGAGGGCCCAAACCTGGGTAAACATCGTGTCCCCTGCCTCCTGTTACCTTCGATCTTTATACGCACAGTTCGGTACCCCCTACCCGAGATCTGCCGGTTTTTATACCGACAGCGGCCGGACAGAGCAGCGGCCAACCTGGGGCGGCCGGACGAGGGTCTTCTTTGGGCGAGACGAAGGCGGAAGCAGCCAAAGGGGCGTCGGGCGGCGTCTGGCAGGCGGAGATGCAGCGGCCAGACGGCCGGAGACGAGTAGGCTAGGAACGAGAAGCATGGAGTTGCATCATGCGGGAGGACGGGGCTAACCTGGCTCTGATACCATGTTGGATAATCAAGAACTAGTATTCACTGAGGGCCAAAGGTCATTACATATACATGTGTGGTAAAGTCCAGATAACCCCTTATGGAACGGGGATGTACACTATACACATCTAACAACTATATCTGTAAGTCAACAAAGAAATTATTCTTTATTTTTACACACTTCAATTAACTCGACAATTTTTTTTGTAACTACTCACATTGATGAGAGAATATCAGGTGCGCCTCGATACCCCATGCCCCCATGCTATAGGAGCTCCTCGCTCCTTAGCATGGAGCCTTTGGACCTGCGTGAAACTACAAGACTCCTAAGCAGGTAACACCTGATAACGGGGCTCCTCATGATAGTTTCATTTTCAATTTTCACCTGATTTGCTTTGGTATTTTCTTTTTCCTTTTCAATTTTTCTTTTTCTTTTTCTGATTTTTTCTGTTTTATTTTACCATTTGTAATCATTTTTATACATGAATATTTTTTATGAATTTAGAACCGGCCCAGTGTCAGCCCTAAAGATTGTTGCCCTGGATGGTGGCTCATAAGGGTCCGGAATACTGTTGCCATCAATATAGCCCCCAAACCCACCATCTTCAAGATGGTAAATTGACTCTGTCTCACCGGTCGAGGACTCATCACTTGAATAGATAGCCGTCTCTCCGCCTGCATACGAATCTTCAGATCCGTGCCATGCAAGCCAACAAAAGCACGCCTCTGGCGGGTTGAACTCGGGCGGGTTGCGCGCGCTGAGCCAACTCGATGAGGTTGGTGGAGATGTCCGGCTCAGAGCCGCCGATTTTCCCGATGTAGACGTGAATTCCGCCAAAGGGGACCTGGTACCCGTTCTCGATCGAGTCGGCCTCGGGGCCCCAACCAACATCGTCAATGTAGAGCTTGCCGAGGCGACTCTTAGTCATCCTGCCGACGGCGTATCCTTCGATCCCTGGGAAAGTGCCCTTCAAGAACTCAAAAACACTATGCTTTGACCCCACGATGGGCGCCAACTGTCGTGGTTTTGTCACGGCAGATGTCCTAGTGAAAGGACTTAAGTGTGGATCTATTGTAACATACGTTAGCTCAACGGGGTTGAATGGGAGTTTACCCAGGTTCAGCCCCTCACAACGAGCTAAAAGCCTACGTCATGCTTTGAGTTGTATTGCTTGAATATCAATTACAAGGGAGCGGAATCGCTTGACCTAGCTATTGATCAATTGTTTTTTAGTTAACCCCCCGGGTCACGCCTTTATATACACAAAGTTGAGGCCCCTGGCTTTCAAGAGTCCAAGTCGGACTACACAACGTGACCAACTCAGTTTCTAAATCGCCCTACCTTGCTAGGCAAGTCGCCATCAGGCGGCTCACACCTTCCGGTCATGACTTCACCTCCGTGTTCGGGCTTTCAACAAGCCCACCTTGTAAGCCGCCATTAGTCTTCATGTTTCATCCTCTTGGGCCTCTTGGGGCTTTACGGTATTGAGTCACCAACAAATGTAACCGGCCCCTCTTCATGGTCACACCTCGAGTTATATCCCCAACAAAGTCACAAAAATCCGCCGGAAAATGTGTCGAATACATAGAGCGCAATGTAGAGCAGAGAGTTGCGGACGTACTCAGTGGCGTTCGGGCCGATGACAAGGGCGAGAGAGAGGACTGCTCACGAGCCGACGTCACGATGCTAGGAACGGTTGTGGAGTGCGCATGATGGCGAGGCGGTGAGACGGACGTGGAGAAGGAGGAAGAAGAAAGGAGAGAGCAGATGGATCTGGTAGGTCGATTTGGTGGATTTGGTTCATTTTCATGTGGGGTAGGGCTGACGGATCCGACGTGGCGGACTCGCCCTGGCGCCCCATATCCGCCCCATATTTGGGCTAGATATGAGTGGTGCCGGCCAGTCCGGGCGTTTGAGGCTCGTTTAAGGTGCCCGTCTGGGTCAAAATTTCGTTACCGATCACTGACCAGCCCATCCGCCCTAACGTTTCATATCCGCCCCATATTTGGCCTACATATGAGAGGTTCTGGTCAGCTCGGGCATTTGAGGCCCATTTAAGATGCCCGTCTAGGTTGAAATTTCGTGACCGGTGAGTGACGTCCGCCCGGAAGTATAGGGCGGGGTTTGGGCGTCCTGTTGTAGATGCTCTTACATTCCTCCCCTCGCTCTCCAATTAATGTTGGGCTCGAGCTTCCGCATCCGCCTAGTTGAAATTGGTCTGGCCTGCACCGTCGTCGTCGACAGGAACACGGCGGCAGCCACTTTTGCTTGTTGGGAGCTTTCCCGTGTTAATAGTTTTTCTCGTTTTTTGCTTTTTCCTTGTATTTGCTTGTTCAAGAAAACCAAAAACTCCAAAAATTATTTCAGTGTGTTTCTCTGAATTTCTTTTCTTTTTATTCGAGTCCTACCGAGGAGAAGACCGCGATGACAATGTTGAGTGGCTCTCATATGAATAACTGTTGAACTAATAAGAGCACATTTTACATTGTCTTCTCCTGTTGAATAAAATGTTTGGCAGATTCCAGCTTAGTCCATGGCATTCTTGCACAATTATTATTCTCATATCATTCGGTCGTGCAAGTGAAAGGCAATAATGACGATATTCGATGAACTGGTCGTGGCAGAGAGAAAGCGGGTATGAACTCGACTTGTTACATTTGTGTAAATATGTTTAACCTAGTATCCGTGCTTTAGCCTATTATGATTAAACATGTTTGCAATGACAATTAGAGATTATAGTTTCTCATGCCATGCATAAGTAGTGGGAGTTGACAATGATTTATCTTGGATATCAACATAGCGTTAAAATGATTGTGATGTAGTATGATGATATGGTATCCTCCTCTGAATGTTCGAGTGGCTTGACTTGGCACATGTTCATGCATGTAGTTGAATCAAAACCAACATAGCCTCTATGATATTTATGTTCATGGTGTTCATATCCTACTCATGCTAGTGTCCAATGTTACTTATGCATAATGCATGGTTATGATCGTTGTTGCTCTCTAGCTGGCCTCTTATCAATCTAATTTCCAGCCTTCGCCTGTACTAAGTGGGAGCTCTACTTGTATATCAAAAACCTCGAACCCAAAGTTATTCTAGATGAGTCCACTATACCTGCCTATATACAGTATTACCCTGCCATCCTAAGTAAATTTGCATGTGCCACCTCTAAAAACTTCTAAAAAATATCCTTTTTGTGTGCATGGATCGTTCATGGAACAACAGGAGGTGATTGGTATCTTCCATGCTAAGCGGGTTATTCTCAGGTCGAGTGTTTATTCACTCGCCATCGCACGAGAAAAGGGCGGGGATTCCCAGTCCCGAACTCAAAAATGAAAAAGAGTTCTTCTCTTAAATAATCAAACAAAAACTCCCAATGGAGTCAAAACCTTTACTTTTATCACTTGGGAACCGCCATTAGCATGCTTAGCATGGAAGATGTTGATAACTGATGGTCATGAAGTGAATGAGAAGGGTGCATGTCTCAAAATATCATTTATCTCTATTTTAAAAACTGAGCTCTGTCACCACTGCAAATCACTGCTTCCCTCTGCAAAGGGACTTTCTATTTACTTTTATGTTGTGTCATCACCTTCTAAAACAAGCACTAGAAACTGAGAGAGCACAGCTGTCATGATTTATGCATTGTGTGTAGCTAATGTTGGGTGCATCATGACTGGATCTTCTACCATGAATTACAATGTTTAGTCGCTGCTTGAACTTTGGAGGTGCTCTGCATTTATGTTTTGTGATCTCGGAAAGGGCTAGCGAGATGCAACTATTGTCATATTATATCATGGTTGTTTTG
Source organism: Aegilops speltoides (assembly GCA_021437245.1). NCBI lineage: Eukaryota > Viridiplantae > Streptophyta > Magnoliopsida > Poales > Poaceae > Aegilops > Aegilops speltoides. The sequence continues at coordinate 499,012,953 of CM038145.1, forward strand.
ACAACGTGTTGCTGTTAGAAATCTCTTATTATCGCTCGCTAGCTGATTATGTCATTGATATGAGTTAATATAATCTTTAAATGTTATTGTTGACATGGTTAGTTATAATGTTGGCTGAAAACTTGGGTGTTGTTTAACCTTATTTATTCAAACAAGAGCAAAAGAATTCGTAAAAGTTTTTCTTTCTCACTTTCAGTTTATCAACTGAATTGCTTGAGGACAAGCAAAGGTTTAAGCTTGGGGGAGTTGATACGTCTCCAATGTATCTACTGTTTCTCACGCTTTTCCTCTTGTTTGGACTCCAATTTGTATGGTTTGAATGAAACTAACCCCGGACTGACGCTCTTCTCAGCAGAACTACCATGGTGTGGTTTTTGTGCAGAAATAAAAGTTCTCAGAATGAAACGAAACTTTGCGAGATTTTTTATGGACTTAAAGAGACATACTGGAGCCAAGACCCACCAGAGAGGGGCCCCTGGGTGGGCACAACCCACCAGGGCGCGCCCCCTCTCCTGGCGCGCCCAGGTGGATTGTACCCACCTGATGGCCCTGCAGACGATCCCCCTGATACTATAAAATCACATTATTCCAGAAAAAACAGGGAGAAAGAATTATCGCGTTCCACGAGATGGAGCCGCCAAGCCCTGTTCTTCCTCGGGAGAGAAGATCTGGAGTCCATTTGGGGCTCCGGAGAGGGGGATCTTCGTTCTTCGTCATCACCAACCAATCTCCATCGCCAATTCCATGATGCTCCCCACCGGGAGTGAGTAATCCCTTCGTAGGCTCGCTGGTCGGTGAGGAGTTGGATGAGATTCATCATGTAATCGAGTTAGTTTGTTAGGGCCTGATCCCTAGTATCCACTATGTTCTTAGATTGATGTTTCTATGACTTTGCTATGCTTAATGCTTGTCACTTCGGGCCGGGTGCCACGAACTTAGATCTGAACCGTTTATGAATTCATCATTATATCCATGGTTTAGATCCGATCTTGCAAGTTATAGTCACCTACTACGTGTTATGATCCGACAACCCGGAGTGACAACAACCGGGCCCACTCTCGGTAATGACCGTAGTTTGAGGAGTTCATGTATTCACTATGTGTTAATGCTTTGTTCTGGTTCTCTATTAAAAGGAGGCCTTAATATCCCTTAGTTTCCAATATGGACCCCGCTGCCACGGGAGGGTAGGACAAAAGATGTCATGCAAGCTCTTTTAATAAAGAATGTATGACTATTTACGGAACACATGCCTACATTATATCGATGAACTGGAGCTAGTGCCGTATCGCCCTAGGTTATAATTGTCACATGATGAATATCATCCAACAAGTCACCGATCCAATGTCTACGAATTTATCGTAAATTGTTCTTGCTAAGTTACTCTGCTATTGTCCTTCATTAGGCGGGCGGATGGGACTGGTATGGTGCGAGATGGCGGCGGACGGAGGGAGTCCTAGACTATGGGGTCCTCGGGAGCCGGCCTATGTGACATGGGCGGACTGATGGGCCATGAAGATACAAGATGAAGGCCTTCTCCGTGTCCGGATGGGACTCTTCTTTGTGTGGATGGCAAGCTTGGCGTCCGGATGTGTAGTTTCCTTCCTCTATAACCGACTTTGTGCGATCCTAGTCCCTCGGCGCCTATATAAACCGGAGGGTTTAGTCCGTGGAGGCTATCACAAATCATATAGGCTACACATCTAGGGTTTAGCCATTACGATCTCGAGGTAGATCAACTCTTGTAACCCCTATACTCATCAAAGTCAATCAAGCAGAAGTAGGGTATTACCTCCATTAAGAGGGCCCAAACACAGGTAAACATCGTGTCCCCTGCCTCCTGTTACCTTCGATCTTTATACGCACAGTTCGGTACCCCCTACCCGAGATCTGCCGGTTTTTATACCGACAGCGGCCGGACAGAGCAGCGGCCAACCTGGGGGCGGCCGGACGAGGGTGCTGCTGGACGAGACGAAGGCGGAAGCAGCCAAAGGGGCCGTACGGGGCGGCGTCCTGGCAGGCCGGAGATGCAGCGGCCAGACGGCCGGAGACGAGTAGGCTAGGAACGAGAAGCATGGAGTTGCATCATGCGGGAGGACGGGGCTAACCTGGCTCTGATACCATGTTGGATAATCAAGAACTAGTATTCACTGAGGGCCAAAGGTCATTACATATACATGTGTGGTAAAGTCCAGATAACCCCTTATGGAACGGGGATGTACACTATACACATCTAACAACTATATCTGTAAGTCAACAAAGAAATTATTCTTTATTTTTACACACTTCAATTAACTCGACAATTTTTTTTGTAACTACTCACATTGATGAGAGAATATCAGTGCGCTCGATACCCCATGCCCCCATGCTATAGGAGCTCCTCGCTCCTTAGCATGGAGCCTTTGGACCTGCGTGAAACTACAAGACTCCTAAGCAGGTAACACCTGATAACGGGGCTCCTCATGATAGTTTCATTTTCAATTTTCACCTGATTTGCTTTGGTATTTTCTTTTTCCTTTTCAATTTTTCTTTTTCTTTTTCTGATTTTTTCTGTTTTATTTTACCATTTGTAATCATTTTTATACATGAATATTTTTTATGAATTTAGAACCGCCCAAAGGTCAGCCCTAAAGATTGTTGCCCTGGATGGTGGCTCATAAGGGTCCGGAATACTGTTGCCATCAATATAGCCCCCAAACCCACCATCTTCAAGATGGTAAATTGACTCTGTCTCACCGGTCGAGGACTCATCACTTGAATAGATAGCCGTCTCTCCGCCAGACACAGAATCTTCCAGATCCGTGCCATGCACGAAGCCAACAAAAGCACGCCTCTGGCGGGTTGAACTCGGGCGGGTTGCGCGCGCTGAGCCAACTCGATGAGGTTGGTGGAGATGTCCGGCTCAGAGCCGCCGATTTTCCCGATGTAGACGTGAATTCCGCCAAAGGGGACCTGGTACCCGTTCTCGATCGAGTCGGCCTCGGGGCCCCAACCAACATCGTCAATGTAGAGCTTGCCGAGGCGACTCTTAGTCATCCTGCCGACGGCGTATCCTTCGATCCCTGGGAAAGTGCCCTTCAAGAACTCAAAAACACTATGCTTTGACCCCACGATGGGCGCCAACTGTCGTGGTTTTGTCACGGCAGATGTCCTAGTGAAAGGACTTAAGTGTGGATCTATTGTAACATACGTTAGCTCAACGGGGTTGAATGGGAGTTTACCCAGGTTCAGCCCCTCACAACGAGCTAAAAGCCTACGTCATGCTTTGAGTTGTATTGCTTGAATATCAATTACAAGGGAGCGGAATCGCTTGACCTAGCTATTGATCAATTGTTTTTTTTAGTTAACCCGCCCGGGGTCACGCCTTTATATACACAGGTTGAGGCCCTGGGCTTTCAAGAGTCCAAGTCGGACTACACAACGTGACCAACTCAGTTTCTAAATCGCCCTACCTTGCTAGGCAAGTCGCCATCGGGGCGGCTCACACCTTTCCGGGTCATGACTTCACCTCCAGGTTCTGGGCTTTCAACAAGCCCACCTTGTAAGCCGCCATTAGTCTTCATGTTTCATCCTCTTGGGCCTACTGGGGGCTTTCTGGTATTGAGTCACCAACAGTGTAACCCGGCCCCTCTTGGGCGGGTCACACCTCAGGGTTATATCCCCAACAAAGTCACAAAAAATCCGCTCGGAAAATGTGTCGAATACATAGAGCGCAATGTAGAGCCAGAGAGTTGCCGGACGTACCCTGGTGGCGTTCGGGCCGATGACAAGGACGAGAGAGAGGACTGCTCTGCCGGAGCTGACGTCACAGATGCTAGGAACGGTTGTGGAGTGCGCATGATGGCAGGGCGGTGAGACGGACGTGGAGAAGGAGGAAGAAGAAAGGAGAGAGCAGATGGATCTGGTAGGTCGATTTGGTGGATTTGGTTCATTTTCATGTGGGGTAGGGCTGACGGATCCGACGTGGCGGACTCGCCCTGGCGCCCCATATCCGCCCCATATTTGGGCTAGATATGAGTGGTGCCGGCCAGTCCGGGCGTTTGAGGCTCGTTTAAGGTGCCCGTCTGGGTCAAAATTTCGTTACCGATCACTGACCAGCCCATCCGCCCTAACGTTTCATATCCGCCCCATATTTGGCCTACATATGAGAGGTTCTGGTCAGCTCGGGCATTTGAGGCCCATTTAAGATGCCCGTCTAGGTTGAAATTTCGTGACGGTGAGTGACGTCCTTGGGAAGTATAGGGCGGGTTTGGGCGCCCTGTTGTAGATGCTCTTACATTCCTCCCTCGCTCTCCAATTAATGTTGGGCTCGAGCTTCCGCATCCGCCTAGTTGAAATTGGTCTGCCTGCACCGCTGCTGCCGACAGAACACGGCGGCAGCCACTTTTGCTTGTTGGGAGCTTTCCGTGTTAATAGTTTTTCTCGTTTTTGCTTTTTCCTTGTATTTGCTTGTTCAAGAAAACCAAAAACTCCAAAAATTATTTCAGTGTGTTTCTCTGAATTTCTTTTCTTTTTATTCGAGTCCTACCGAGGAGAAGACCGCGATGACAATGTTGAGTGGCTCTCATATGAATAACTGTTGAACTAATAAGAGCACATTTTACATTGTCTTCTCCTGTTGAATAAAATGTTTGGCAGATTCCAGCTTAGTCCATGGCATTCTTGCACAATTATTATTCTCATATCATTCGGTCGTGCAAGTGAAAGGCAATAATGACGATATTCGATGAACTGGTCGTGGCAGAGAGAAACGGGTATGAACTCGACTTGTTCTGTTTGTGTAAATATGTTTAACCTAGTATCCAGGCTTTAGCCTATTATGATTAAACATGTTTGCAATGACAATTAGAGATTATAGTTTCTCATGCCATGCATAAGTAGCTGGGAGTTGACAATGATTTATCTTGGATATCAACATAGCGTTAAAATGATTGTGATGTAGTATGATGATATGGTATCCTCCTCTGAATGTTCGAGTGGCTTGACTTGGCACATGTTCATGCATGTAGTTGAATCAAAACCAACATAGCCTCTATGATATTTATGTTCATGGTGTTCATATCCTACTCATGCTAGTGTCCAATGTTACTTATGCATAATGCATGGTTATGATCGTTGTTGCTCTCTAGCTGGCCTCTTATCAATCTAATTTCCAGCCTTCACTTTGTACTAAGTGGGAGCTCTACTTGTATATCAAAACCTCGAACCCAAAGTTATTCTAGATGAGTCCACTATACCTGCCTATATCTGAGATTACCCTGCCATCCTAAGTAAATTTGCATGTGCCACCTCTAAAACTTCTAAAAATATCCTTTTGTGTGCATGGATCGCTCATGGAACAACAGAGGTGATTGGTATCTTCCATGCTAAGCGGGTTATTCTCAGGTCGAGTGTTTATTCACTCGCCATCGCACGAGAAAAGGGCGGGGATTCCCAGTCCCGAACTCAAAAATGAAAAAGAGTTCTTCTCTTAAATAATCAAACAAAAACTCCCAATGGAGTCAAAACCTTTACTTTTATCACTTGGGAACCGCCATTAGCATGCTTAGCATGGAAGATGTTGATAACTGATGGTCATGAAGTGAATGAGAAGGGTGCATGTCTCAAAATATCATTTATCTCTATTTTAAAAACTGAGCTCTGTCACCACTGCAAATCACTGCTTCCCTCTGCAAAGGGACTTTCTATTTACTTTTATGTTGTGTCATCACCTTCTAAAACAAGCACTAGAAACTGAGAGAGCACAGCTGTCATGATTTATGCATTGTGTGTAGCTAATGTTGGGTGCATCATGATTGGATCTTCTACCATGAATTACAATGTTTAGTCGCTGCTTGAACTTTGGAGGTGCTCTGCATTTATGTTTTGTGATCTCGGAAAGGGCTAGCGAGATGCAACTATTGTCATATTATATCATGGTTGTTTTGACAACGTGTTGCTGTTAGAAATCTCTTATTATCGCCGCTAGCTGATTATGTCATTGATATGAGTTAATATAATCTTTAAATGTTATTGTTGACATGGTTAGTTATAATGTTGGCTGAAAACTTGGGTGTTGTTTAACCTTATTTATTCAAACAAGAGCAAAAGAATTCGTAAAAGTTTTTCTTTCTCACTTTCAGTTTATCAACTGAATTGCTTGAGGACAAGCAAAGGTTTAAGCTTGGGGGAGTTGATACGTCTCCAATGTATCTACTGTTTCTCACGCTTTTCCTCTTGTTTGGACTCCAATTTGTATGGTTTGAATGAAACTAACCCCGGACTGACGCTCTTCTCAGCAGAACTACCATGGTGTGGTTTTTGTGCAGAAATAAAAGTTCTCAGAATGAAACGAAACTTTGCGAGATTTTTTATGGACTTAAAGAGACATACTGGAGCCAAGACCCACCAGAGAGGGGCCCCTTGGTGGGCACAACCCACCAGTAGCGCGCCCCTCTCGGGCGCGCCAGTGGATTGTACCCACCTGATGGCCCTGCAGACGATCCCCCTGATACTATAAAATCACATTATTCCAGAAAAAACAGGGAGAAAGAATTATCGCGTTCCACGAGATGGAGCCGCCAAGCCCTGTTCTTCCTCGGGAGAGAAGATCTGGAGTCCATTTGGGGCTCCGGAGAGGGGGATCTTCGTTCTTCGTCATCACCAACCAATCTCCATCGCCAATTCCATGATGCTCCCCACCGGAGTGAGTAATCCTTCGTAGGCTCGCTGGTCGGTGAGGAGTTGGATGAGATTCATCATGTAATCGAGTTAGTTTGTTAGGGCCTGATCCCTAGTATCCACTATGTTCTTAGATTGATGTTTCTATGACTTTGCTATGCTTAATGCTTGTCACTTCGGGCCGGGTGCCACGAACTTAGATCTGAACCGTTTATGAATTCATCATTATATCCATGGTTTAGATCCGATCTTGCAAGTTATAGTCACCTACTACGTGTTATGATCCGACAACCCCGGAGTGACAACAACCGGGCCCACTCTCGGTAATGACCGTAGTTTGAGGAGTTCATGTATTCACTATGTGTTAATGCTTTGTTCTGGTTCTCTATTAAAAGGAGGCCTTAATATCCCTTAGTTTCCAATATGGACCCCGCTGCCACGGGAGGGTAGGACAAAAGATGTCATGCAAGCTCTTTTAATAAAGAATGTATGACTATTTACGGAACACATGCCTACATTATATCGATGAACTGGAGCTAGTGCCGTATCGCCCTAGGTTATAATTGTCACATGATGAATATCATCCAACAAGTCACCGATCCAATGTCTACGAATTTATCGTAAATTGTTCTTGCTAAGTTACTACTGCTATTGTCACTGTTACACTTGCTACAAAATACTGCTACCACTGTTACTGTTACCATTGCTGCTACTACTACTATCAAAACTATCATATTACTTTGCTACTGATCACTTTGCTGCAGATATAGTCTCCAGGTGTGGTTGAATTTACAACTCAGCTGCTAATACCTTCAAATATTCTTTGGCTCCCCTTGTGTCGAATCTATAAATTTGGGTTGAATACTCTACCCTCGAAAACTGTTGTGATCCCCTATACTTGTGGGTTATCATGGATCGAGAGCCAGCCCGTAGCCGCGAGCGGGCGGACGAGATGGTGGCCATAGCGGCCGGTCGGGGCGGCTAGGCGAGACGGTGGCCGGACGGGCGAGGCAGCGGCCAGATGGGGCGGGCCAGGGGAGATGACGGCCTAACGGACGGGGCGGTCTAAGCGAGATGGCGGCCGGACGGGACTGGTCGAGCGTGGCGGCGGCTGAGGGAGTCCTAGACTATGGGGTCCTCGGGGAGCCGGCCTATGTGACATGGGCCGGACTGATGGGCCATGAAGATACAATACAGAAGGCCTTCTCCTGTGTCCGGATGGGACTCTTCTTTGTGTGGATGGCAAGCTTGGCGTCCGGATGTGTAGTTTCCTTCCTCTGTAACCGACTTTGTACGATCCTGGTCCCCTCCGGCGCCTATATAAATCGGAGGGTTTAGTTTGTGGAGGCTATCACAAATCATATAGGCTACACATCTAGGGTTTAGCCATTACGATCTCGAGGTAGATCAACTCTTGTAACCCCTATACTCATCAAAGTCAATCAAGCAGGAAGTAGGGTATTACCTCCATTAAGAGGGCCCGAACCTGGGTAAACATCGTGTCCCCCGCCTCCTGTTACCTTCGATCCTTAGACGCACAGTTCGGGACCCCCTACCCGAGATTTGCCGGTTTTTATACCGACAGCGGCCGGACAGAGCAGCGGCCAACCTGGGAGCGGCCGGACATGGGTGCTGCCAGAAGGGGCAGCTGCCGGACGAGACGAAGGCGGCAGCAGCCGAAGGGGCCGGACGGGGCGGCGTCCTGGCAGGCCTGAGATGCAGCGGCCTGACGGCCGTAGACGAGTAGGCTAGGAACGAGAATCATGGAGTTGCATCATGCGGGAGGACGGGGCTAACCTGGCTCTGATACCATGTTGGATAATCAACAACTAGTATTCACTGAGGGCCAAAGGTCATTACATATACATGTGTGGTAAAGTGCAGGGAACCCCTTATAGAACGGGGATGTACACTATACACATCTAATAGCTATATATGTAAGTCAACAAAGAAACTATTGTTTATTTTTACACCCTTCAATTAACTCGACAAAAATTTTTGTAACTACTCACACTGATGAGAGAATATCAGGTGCGCCTGGATACCCATGCCCCCATGCTACAGGAGCTCCTCGCTCCTTAGCATGGAGCCTTTGGACCTGCGTGAAACTACAAGACTCCTAGGAAGGTAACACCTGATACCGGGGCTCCTCACGATAGTTTCATTTTTAATTTTCACCTGATTTGCTTTGGTATTTTCTTTTTCTTTTTCAATTTTTCTTTTTCTTTTTCTTTTTCTTTTTCTGTTTTATTTTACCATTTGTAATCATTTTTATACATGACTATTTTTTATGAATTTAGAACCGGCCCAGTGTCAGCCATAAAGATTGTTGCCCTGGACGGTGGCTCATAAGGGTCCGGAATACTGTTGCCATCAATATAGCCCCCAAGCCCGCCATCTTCAAGACGGTAAATTGACTCTGTCTCACCGGTCGAGGACTCATCACTTGAATAGATAGCCATCTCTCCGCCGGACACAGAATCTTCCAGATCCGTGCCATGCACGAAGCCAACAAAAGCAGGCCTCTGGCCGGGTTGAACTCGGGCGGGTTGCGCGCGTTGAGCCGACTCGATGAGGTTGGTGGAGATGTCCGGCTCAGACCCGCCAATTTTCCCGATGTAGATGTGAATTCCTCCGAAGGGGACCTGGTACCCGTACTTGATCGAGTCGGCCTCGGGACCCCAACCAACATCGTCAATGTAGAGCTTGCCGAGGTGACTCTTAGTCATCCTGCCGACAGCGTATCCTTTGATCCCTGGGAAAGTGCCCTTCAAGAACTCAAAACCACCGTGCTTTGACCCCACGGTGGGCGCTAACTGTCGTGGTTTTGTCACGGCAGATGTCCTAGCGAAAGGACTTAAGTGTGGAGCTATTGTAACGTAGGTTAGCTCAAAGGGGTTGAACGGGAGTTTACCCAGGTTCAGCCCCTCACAACGAGCTAAAAGCCTACATCCTGCTTTGAGTTGTATTGCTTGAATATCAATTACAAGGGAGCGGAATCGCTTGACCTAGCTATTGATCAATTGTTTTTTTGAGTTAACCCGCCCGGGGTCACGCCTTTATATACACAGGTCGATGCCCTGGGCTTTCAAGAGTCCAAGTCGGATCACACAACGTGACCAACTTGGTTTCTAAATCGCCCTACCTTGCTAGGCAAGTCGCCATCGGGGCGGCTCACACCTTTCCGGGTCATGACTTCACCTCCAGGTTCTGGGCTTTCAACAAGCCCACCTTGTAAGCCGCCACCAGTCTTCATCTTTCATCCTCTTGGGCCTACTGGGGGCTTTCTGGTATTGAGTCACCAACAGTGTAACCCGGCCCCTCCTGGGCGGGTCACACCTCGGGGTTATATCCCCAACAAAGTCACAAAAAATCCGCTCAGAAAATGTGTCGAATACATAGAGCGCAATGCAGAGCCAGAGAGTTGTCGGCGTACCCTGGTGGCGTCCGGGCCGATGACAAGGACGAGAGAGAGGACTGCTCTGCCCGAGCTGACGACACAGAGGCTAGGAACGGATGTGGAGTGCGCATGATGGCAGGGCGGTGAGACGGACGTGGAGAAGGAGGAAGAAGAAAGGAGAGAGCAGATGGATCTGGTAGGTCGATTTGGTGGATTTGGTTCATTTTCATGTGGGGTAGGGCTGACGGATCCGACGTGGCAGACTCGCCCTGGCGCCCCATATCCGCCCCATATTTGGGCTAGATATGAGTGGTGCCGGCCAGTCCGGGCGTTTGAGGCCCGTTTAAGGTGCCCGTCTGGGTCAAAATTTCGTTACCGATCACTGACCAGCCCATCCGCCATAACATTTCATATCCGCCCCATATTTGGCCTACATATGAGAGGTCCTGGTCAGCTCGGGCATTTGAGGCCCATTTAAGATGCCCGTCTAGGTCGAAATTTCGTGACCGGTGAGTGACGTCCGCCCGGAAGTATAGGGCGGGGTTTGGGCGTCCTGCTGTAGATGCTCTTACATTCCTCCCCTCGCTCTCCAATTAATGTTGGGCTCGAGCTTCCGCACCCGCCTCGTTGAAATTGGTCTGGCCTGCACCGTCGTCGTCGACAGGAACACGGCGGCAGCCACTTTTGGAAAAAAGTTGATTAAATCTCCTTTTGAGATTATTTTCTTGATGTGTTCGTTTCTATATTTGGCAGGTCTTACAGGGGAAGCGGAGAAGCTACGCCAGGGCGCCGAAATGATAAGATCCAGCACAATGAAGCTAATGAAGCTCTGCGAGACATCCAGGCGATTGGGCGATGATGCGGGGGGCGTCTTATCCTGGTGATCAAGCAGCTGTCTCGTTCAGGTCCAAAAATATGGGTGTGTTTGGCGCTGCCATGTGATGGTCTCATACATGTCGTTAGCAAAAACTTTTTCTAGGTCTCCTGGTACTGATAACCATGGTAGGGCCTTTGTTTCCAGAACTGTATCTCATACCCCTGCTGTTTCTGGGTTTGTGCCCCGCTGTTCTGGGCTTGTAATAGGCTAGTTTATTTTGGTGCTCTCAGGTTTTCGCCTCATAACATTTGTTTCGATGACGGGCGAATGCGGTGGGTTTTTTAGAAGTACGTTAAACTCGCTTCTTCTCTTTTCTCTCCTCTTTGATGTTTCTTGGACTATTTGTATTTCCGTTCTTTGCAATGAAAAGGGGTTATTCCGGTTAAAAAAAGAGAGAACTCGGCGGCAGCTTGGCGCAGGCGGCGAAGCGGAACGACAGGAACTCGGCGTGCAGCAACCCGAACCCGTCGGTGGTCGGACCGGCCGGTCAAGAAAAAATCAACTTTGTACGAGTTATAATCAAATTCCAACGAACTTAATACGTACTTAATAAATAGTCCTGCCCATAGAGAATCCGCAGCGTCCCAGCTGAATCTCAGCAACCTCTGCCACCGCGGATCGATGGAGATGTGGAGACATCGAGTCCTAGGATCATCGGTGGCGCTGCTCCTGCTGCTACTCACCCTCGTCCAACCTTTTACTCTGAACCAGATCGCGGAAGACGTCGGCCGGGGGCAGAGAACGACCTCGGCGTCGTCGACCTCGCCCGCTTCGCCGTCTCCGAGCACAACAGCAACACCGTAAGCCCTCTCCTCTCCTCTCCCTCTCTCGTCTCCTTCCTGAGTCAGGTCCAACCAAAACTGAATCTGTGTCATCAACCAGCCCCACGGTTGCTTCAGTTGAAATTACCAATAATTATCCAGTACATCTGGGCATGAGTGACAATGGAGGTTTAGGGTTTATGGTTAATGATCTTGGCGCTGCTCCTGTTGCAGAATGCTGTGCTGGAGTTCCGGAAAGTGGTGAAGGTGAAGCAGCAAGTTGTTGAAGGCTGGATGTATTACATTACAGTCGAGGTGGATGAAGGCTGGGCAAAGAAGCTCTATGAAGCCAAGGTTTGGGACCGGCCGTGGCTGGATTCCAACCCCAGGCAGCTCTCGGAGTTCAAGCCGGCGGAGGATAAACTGTGTACCTTGTTGCGTAACATGCCTGCTTTTCTGCCGGGGTTGAATCGTGCAGGCTGTATTGAATATAAATAACTATGCTCAGAAGTTTTTTTATCAAGCATAAGGACTATGAGTCAACTTCCAAAAAGGCTTGTGATGTTGTCTTTTTTTTTTTTTTTTTTGCTGAAGTCTTTCCTTTGTGATGTTGTCAATATGAAAATTTATCGTGGGATAGATCCCTTTGTTTCTCCCACGGCCCTGCATGTATATTACTCTCTATCTATCTATAGAACTGTTCATCATCCATGCATGATGCAGCATTAGAGATTAAGACACTCATGTGTATAAGAATATAACCTTGTTCGCCATTTGTTTGCCGAGATTTGATTAATCCAAAGCTGCTAATTTCAGGCACTTCCCTATTGCGCAAGGATCTTCACATATGGTTTAGCGTGCTCTCTTGTGTAATATCAAGAATAAGTTTACTTCTTGCAAATCGTTGCTAATAGAAGAGTGTATGCGGACTATCTCAGCTCGAGCTCATTGGGTGAACAGAAAAATCCGATAACAATGACAAAAACAGAAACTTTTTTTTGTGACAAACGTTGATGAACGTTTCATCAACACTCAAAACATTTTGTCAATGTTTGGCACAAAAAAAAACCAGAAAATTTCTTTTTCATTTTTCTCTTTAGATTTTGCTGTTCATGCCCGAGCTTATATGAACTCAAATTGAGAAGGGTCTTTTCGATAGAAGAGCAAATAACACAAAATGCAATTTCATGGATCATTATTGCACTTGACCACCACTATCGGGGTTTGAACCAAGGAGCCACATGAGCATCCCATTGCCAAAAGCTTTACTTAGGAGAGAAAATTTTGATGTAGGGGATTCAGCCCTATCTACCACATACCCTAAACCTTTATTTTTCTAAGAAAATAGTTTTGTATACCTTATATTGTTGCACTTCTCCCTATTTTTACTCTGGGAAAGGCAAACTCTCAGTAAAAATGAGAAGATGCTCGCTTCCCATAGCAATTGCCACACTGCCAGCGCAGAGCCCGGTTTGACCATCACCGGCTATAAAGCCTGGCGCCACGCCCAAAACACTAGCCCACACCGCCCTCAACCCATTTATGTTGTCGTCTTCGCTTATTCGGGCCTCCACCTTCCCCGATTCGGTCCGCAGCTGACACCCCCTTGAACTCGAGATCCTCACCGCTCTCAAGCACCACCGCATCTTGAGCTCCACGCCGCCTCCCGGCGCTCCCGTGTCGCCTTTCCTGAGCTCTAGGCCACCTCCAGTCGCCTTCTGTGTTGTCTTCTCTGTCTCGAGCTCTCACCGCCATGGTTCATGAGAAGGTGGCCACATACAAGATGCTTACGGTTGAGCAAGGCACGAAACTCACCTTGAGGAGTGTGAGTATGTCGCGCGGCACACATTGTCTCCGGCGAGCATCCATGCTCGTCGGAGCCAAGCTCAGAGGAGGAGGGCATGCAGGTATACCCATCCGCTGGGTTCACCGCCACCGGGTTCGAGGTGGTCAACGCTGCGGCCAGGGACGATGGTGAAATTGCATTGTCTCTCAAGTAATGTCTTGATGTTGATGGCAACAAGATTAGTGAGATATAATGTCATTTTTCAAGACTATTTCAAGATTGGACTCTCGGTGATTGTCTGCGGACGTGGGTGACCCCTATTTAAAAAGGAGAAAAGGCAGTGGTTTTCCGAGGACTCTGAAGTTTTTTGGTTTATTTTAGTCGTAGGGAGGCCACACTACAAAGAGGAGACACGGTGTTGAGAGTGTTGGGGGTCATTTCCAAATACATAAAAGCCTTCCCCACCATGCCATCTTTGGAAAGGGTAAAACCCCAAGTTAGGACAACTAATGCAAGGACCTCCAAGTGCCCCGGGCCTTGGAGCTCTGGGTGTCCAGAGTTACTAGAGAAGAAACGGTATCCAAAGCTCCCTCTAGATGGGTCAGTTGCCCCATGTGGGTATATCACCCCTGGATACCCTGGGTGCATGGAGTTTCTAGTCTGGGTGCCCGAACATCTCTGGGTGATTCTCTTGTGTGCAATCCGAGTGCCAGGAGTCCCGGCGGGGCAACTACTCTTTTGACTTTGAGGGGGAAGGTGTAATTATCCCCATTCTTCTACCTCTCAATCTAACCTTCACTAAGAGCTGCTCCACCATTTTCCAAACACGAAAATCTCGTCTACTTCCTCCCCATCTGCCTAAACACTCTGATTCTTTGGGGACTGGAAGAGGTTCACCCGATCTAACGATCTATGATTCCTCAAATAGTTGTTTGTCAACACTTGTTGCACTTGGAGCTTGGGGGCCTACGCAGTTAGGTTACTCCAGAATCCCTTGCTTGAAATGTACATTGAGAAACATAAAAGACAAATCTATATGTGAATAGTGTCATTTCTGACATTGTTCATGTTTTGCTTCTTTTGTCACTATTCATTCTAGATTTGTCATTTTTGTTTCTCAACAGACATTTCAAATTTGGATCTAATTTTTTTTACGGGCCGTAGACGTATGTCTTGTGAATATCCACAAATGTTTTCCAGAATTTTCTGAAACATCTAAATGTGATTTTTCAAAAGTTCTATCACTTGGTCATATGCTGACTTATTGTAAATTTGAGGGACAGAAATATAAATATGTAGAGTACATCCCTGAAACTGCAACTGACGTGGTCTTCCACACTCTTTAATTCCCTTCCCGGATCGGCAGCGTCCACCGCCGCTTCAGCCAAGCCATCCGCCGCCCAAATCGATCACCGCCGCCGCAAAACCGAGCCAGCGTCTCCCCTCCTCCGCCGCTGCGGCGGACTCCGATCGAGAGAGATGCGGAGATACCACCGAGTCCTACGATCGGTGGCTGCCCCTGTGCTGCTCCTGCTCCTGCTACTCACCCTCGTCCTGCCGTTTATTCAGACCCAGATGCAGAGCGCACGGGAGAAGGCTTCCGACGAGCTGCCGTTGGACGGAGGCATCGTGGACTCGCCGGGGGCAGAGAACGACCTCCGCATCATCGGCCTCGCCCGCTTCGCCGTCTCCGAGCACAAGAACAAGACCGTAAGCCCTCCACCCACCCACTACCCCTCCCTCTTCCCTGCTTGAATCTGTATGTTTCTTCTGTTGGATCGACGCACGCAGGTCCTTCCTTGTGTAGGAGTATATGTACATCGATCTATGCCAAATTCGAGTGCTGTAAACAATACTACTATGAGTAGCATGTGCGATTTGATTTTCTGCATGACTAATAATTTTGGTTGCAGAACGCTCTGCTGGAGTTTGAGAAAGTGGTGAGGCTGAAGCAGCAAGTTGTTGCTGGCATGATGTATTACATTACGATTCAGGTCAATGAGGGCGGGGCAAAGAAGATGTATGAAGCCAAGGTGTGGGAGCAGCCATGGCTGGATTTCAAGAAGCTCGTGGAGTTCAGGCCGGCAGAGGGCGCCTCTGCGAGCCCTTAAGGTAAAATTGCATCTATTTCATGCAGCAAAGTATCAAGGTTGTTACTCGTTTCAACAGCTGCCTTTTTTTTTTGCCCTGGTTGACTGATGCAGGCTGTGATAAATAACCATGGTGACAACTTTCTTGATTAATCACAAGGACTATGAATGAACTTCGAAAAATGCTTGTGATGTTATAATATGTTTTTTTTTCATGGGATCCCTTTGTTTCTCCCAGGACCCTGCGTATTAGTTATAAAAGATAATTGTTCATCATGCATGCATTACTAGAATAGATATTAAGACACGTCTCACGGCCTTATACTCCCTCCGTCCCCAATTACTTGTCGCAGAAATGGGTATATTTAGAACTAAAATACATCTAGGTACATCCATTTCCGCGACAAGTAATTCCGGACAGAGGGAATATATATGTAACCAAAAACCTTGTATTGTAATGTGTTGTTCTCCGCATATCACTGTCATTCCCTCAAAAAAACCAGGACATGTGATGTACAGAACCTTATTCGCCCTTTTGTTTGTAGATAATCGATTACTCTAAATCTGCTAATTTCAGGCGGGGCGGTCCCAGCTGTGCAACGATCTGCAGATATGGTGTGGATATAGCTATCTATCTATGGGACATGTGCTCTCTTGTGTAATATCAAGAACCAGTCTGCTTCTTGCGAGTTGCTTTTAGCTGCCCATCATATATCTTAATTAGAGTTACAGATGGCTGATATCCAATGTGATTAATTTAGCTTGGCATGATGGCCTCTCTTTTGATGGGTGACCTAGCATGAGCTGCTAATTAACTTTTCGGGGTAGGACGACATAAACCGGGGCCTCGACTCACTCAAATTCGAATTGTTTCGTTTGGGGTGTTGATGATAGCTTAAAATTCAGAAGGTTTCTTAGGGAAGAGACTATGGCTATGCGGCAAAACCTGAAGGGTATCCTGGTGTGCTCAGGTCAGGTTAAGTAATGAGCCTGACCGTGTTAAATGGTCGAGGACGAAATGTGGTGACTTTACTGTTAAATCTTGCTATGGGTATCTTGTACAGTAGCTAGAAGAGTAACTTTTTCCATATACAAAAACAAAATGGTGTGGACTCTCAAGCTACCCTTGAGGATGAAAGTGTTTTCTGCTGGCTAGTGATCAGAAATAGAATTCTGACCGAAGCAAATCTTAAGAAAATGGGATGGAAGGAGTCTGACATGTGTGAATTTTGTGGTGGTGGAGTCCTTGCTCTTCCTCTGCCCTCTAGCTAAATGTGTCTGGAATGTTACCTCAGGGTCAGGACAAAGCCTACTGCTTTCTCTGATTTGTCCAATGCTTGGTTTAATTCTTTTTTTTTCCTGGTAGGGATCGGAGGAGATTATGGTCGGGGCTACTGCCAGTTTTGTATTGCTTACCACATATGTCACGTGGTCTGCCAAATAACTGCATTGATGTAAATAAATTATCTGATGATGATGGTCCATGTGTCATGCTACAGGAGCAGAGCAAAGTTTAAAAGACGGTGTTGCCTTCAAAAGTCCGTCTCCATCCTTCTTGACCAGCCACGGGAGATTTGAACTCCAACCCTTAAAATTTACTTCAAGTATTAGTAACCAACCATGACAGGTTACTTGTTGTGACCACTTTTTTTCTTTTTCGCTTTTTATTATGTGCAAATGTAACTTCGTGAACTTTCAAGCCGGATTTGTCATGTTTTTTAAAACCAGGTTTTGTTCTGTTTTTCTTTCTTTTTATTTTTATTTTTTGTTCCTTTTTCAAATGTGTGAACCTTTAAAAATTAAATAAAATCAAATTAGTAAACTTTTTCTCAAACTTATGAATCTTTTTCTTTATTTTTAGTGCAACATTTTTAAAATCTATGATTTTCCGAAATTCATGAATAGTTTTTCAAAATCAATGTACTTTTTTTCAGATCCCAACATGCGCCCGGCGGGGGCGATGTCATCGCCTAGTTGGGCTAAGGCCTAAGCGTTTCTTTTTTATTTTCTCGTTTTGCTTCTATTTTCTCCTTTTTAAACTTTCTTATTCCTTTTGAAACCTGTTCAAAAATTTGAAATATTGTTTGGAATACCAAAAATGTTGTTGTTTTCAAATATTGTTTTACAATTTTAAAAGATATTCTGGAACTGCAAAAAAAAACCTTTTTTAAATTTTTTTCACAAATTTAAGAAATGTTTGTGTTTCAAAAATATGATTACTTTCTAAAAATAAGTACGTGAGTTGCAATTTGTGGTCAAATTTTAATATCAATTGTTGCTAATTTGTTAACAATTTTGAAAAAAGTGTTCAAGTTTGTAAAAAAAATATTCATACACAGTTTGAAATTTCAAAATTGTTGAATTTTTTAAGAAACGATTAGGAGATAAGAAAATGTTCGTGTTGATTGATAATGATAGAAATTGCAAATAACAAAAGCATCCCGATTAGGAAAAACTACATGCTCACGCATGCACCCGTCTAGCGCATTCCTCTCAACTGGAGATTTTTTTGGACTATGGATGAATGACCTCAACTTTTGCAACAACCTGACATGCTCACGGTAGACATCCGTACCAGGTTTGAACGTCCGACACCATATGCAAGTTGTGACGTATCCGGCCATTTATCAGACTTTTTTGTCCGAGAAAACTTTAGGAAATGCAAAATTTATCGAAAACCAAAACAATTTGGCATGGTGCATTGAATTTGTTATACAAGCCAAAAAAGATTAAAGTCATTTGACGGATGTCGAGAAACAATGTGCTCTTAAATGGAGCCTTTTGGCTTTACATGGACACCCCAACTTTTGCCAGCAGGTGAGCATGCCCATGGTAGGCATCCATGCCAGTTTTGAACGACTTCCGACATCGTATGCAAGTTGTGACACGTCCTACCATTTGTCGGTCTTTTTTGACCAAGAATTTCTAGAAAATGCAAAAAATATCGAAAACCCAAGCAACTTAGTATGGTGCCATGAATTGGTCATACAATGTTATGGGGGGAAATTGTGGCCACTTGACGGATGTCAGAAAAAAAGGGTGTGCTCTTGAACGGAGCCTTTTGGCCTTCCCGGACATCCCACATTAAACATGGTGTTTTTTGGACATTTTGAAATGATCCAACTTTTGTCGGCAGGTGGCCATTCCCATGGTAGGCATATATGCCAGGTTTAAATGATTTCCAACACTGTATGCAAGTTGTGACACGTCCTGCCATTTATCGGCCTCTTTTTACCAAAGAAACCTTAAAAAAATGCATAACTTGTCAAAAACTCAATCAACTTGGCATGGTGCCTTTAACTGATCTTACAAGACCATAGAAAAAATTGGGCCATTTGACCGATGTCAGAAAAACAGTGCTCTCGAATAGAGCTTTCTGCCCACCCGGACACCCTACGTTGATGTGTTTTTGGATATCCTTGAAATGGCCTCATTTTTTCCATCAGGTTGGCATGCCAATAGTAGGCCTCCATACCAGGTTTGAACGATTTCCGACATAATATGCACCTTGTGACACTTTCGGCCCTTTTATCGACCTTTTTTGACCAAGAAAACTCTAGAAAATGCAAAACTTATTTAAAAAACCCAAACAACTTGGCATGGTTCTTTCAATTGGTCATAGAAGTCCATGAAAATCAATTGGGGCCGTTTCAAGATGCCGAGAAAACAGTGTGCTCTCAAACGGAGCCTACTGACCTCTATGCGGACATCCTCCGTTGAATATGGTCTATTTTTTGACATTCTTGAAATGGCCAAAACTTTTTTAAGCTGGTGGGAATGCCCATGATATGCATCCATGTCAAGTTTGAATGATTTCTGATACTGTATGCAAGTTGTGACACGTTCGGCCATTTATTGGCCTTTTTTTTACCGAGATAACTTTAGAAAATGCAAAACTTATCGAAAACCCAAGCAACTTGGCAAGGTGCCTTCTAGCCTTCTAGCCTTGTCGAGAAACAACTACGTTGAACATGGTATTTTTTCGACATTCTTGAAATGACCCCAACTTTTTCTAGCAGGTTGGCATGCCCATGGTAGGCATTCATGCCAGGTTTTAACGACTTACAACATCGTATGCAAGTTGGGACGTGTCCGGCCATTTATCGGCCTTTTTTGACCAAGAAAACTCTAAAAATGCAAAACTTATCAAAAACTCAAGAAACTTGGCATAGGACCTTAAATTGGTCGTACAAGGCCATGGAAAAATTGAAGGGCCTTGAATTGGTCATACAGGGCTACCAAAAGAACTTGCTCTTGAAGGAAGCCTTCTGGCCTTCCCCAGATACCCTACGTTGAACATGGCATATTCTTGGATATCCTTGAAATGACCCAACTTTTTGAACCAGGTGGTCATGCCCGTGGTAGGCATCCATGTCAGATTTGAACGACTTCTGATAGGGTATGCAAGTTGCGACAAGTTCGGCATTCATCATCCTTTTTATCGAGAAAAGTCCAAAAATGCAATATTTGTTGATAACGAAAAGAACTTGGCATGGTGTCTTGAATAGGTCACAAGTCATTGAAAAAATTGAGGTCATTTGGCAGATGTCAAGAAACAACATGCTCTCAAATATTAAAATCATAATTTAAACAAGTACTTAATTGTTATTTTAAGTTTTTGACATAACGAATAAATACAATGGGATAAAATTGAAACTAGTAAATGCTTTGTTAAAAGGCATTTCATAAATATTTGAAGGAAAAAATAATTTAAACGATAATATAAAATAGTTACTTAATCTATTATTTTAGTATTGCAAACAATATATCAATATTGTGAATTTTTCAAAAATAATAAGAAATTTCAAAAAGGAGAAAAATTAATCAAGAAGAAAAGAGAAGAAAAAGGAAAAAAAATGGAAAATAAAAAACGCTTAGGCCTTGGCCCAACTAGGTGATGACATCGGTCTCGTTGGACGCTAGTTGGGACAGCCCAACCGCTCGCCGATTGGAAAAAAATCATCGATTATAAAAAAAAAACTGTTACAGAATTGAAAAAATTCACAGATTTTATTTATAAATGACTAAACAAAGTAGTAAAAAATAGTGTTAGGCGGTTTTGGGAACCTAGGGAGAGCAACTAATTAACGAGCGCTCCTTCGGGAGCCTTGCAACGATCAGTGCCACTTGGCGCGCTCCCAGCCGTTCGCCACATGTCGCGCTCTGGATGCTCCTTTCGGATTTGTTTTTTTATTTTCTCACACGCATTTTTGGCTTTTTAAACGGTTTTTTCCGGGTTTTTCGACGTTTCAATTTTCCACCGGTCTTCCTGAACTTTTAGACAAAAAACATCGAATTTTTCCCCGTCAATAAACGTGTTTTTTCCTTTCGCGAGAGACACGGTTTTGTTTTTTCGCGAGAGGCACGGTTTTGCTTTTGCAAGAGTCACGGCGTGCCTCTCGGAAACGAAAAAAATGCGTTTTCTGTTTTTTTCCTTTCGCGAGAGTCACAATTTTGCCTCCGCGAGTGATGTGACGGTGGCCCGATCTTTCGATGAGAGTGGGGATAATTATCGATTTGGTGGATTTTGACCTTGACGATCCGGCTATACCGTACCCGACGATACGCCTCGACAATCGCTAAACCAATCTCCGATGGTTATTGACCTTGCCGTAGGCACGATCAACCTGAACAACGAGGTTCGAGTTCCTGCAAGCAACCGAAGAACCAGCAAGAACAAAGGTGAATTGCAACTGAATTTGCGGATGATAACTTGAGTACCCGAACTAGATGAAAGGTTGGGGTTCCACTGTGGATCTGACAAGGCGGTAGTCCTACACGTCTCGTAGATGCGAATTGTAGCGATGGCTAGACAATACAATAAAATCCCAAGTCTAAACCTAACAATAGATAACTATTTATTAGCGTACGGCCGCCGCCCTCGTTGCGCCTCGACGTGTCCCATCTGGACAGATACGATCGAAGCAAATATCCATCAGGAGCAGGCTCGTACGGGAGGCCTACATGGCCTGGCCGCATTAATTTATTGGCCCATTGTTGCAATCCTCAGGCATCAAAAGTTCTCGACCCATGTACGTGGCTGGTTTTGCTTTTGTGGTCTTGTGGACGTTGCATGCATGATGCACGGTCTGGCAGGGGACGTGCATGCAAGTGCTACTTCTTGTAGATTTAGACATGTATCTTCATTCTCCATCTTTAAATAAGTCTCTTTCGGTCTTTATTTCTGATGGCTTAATTTCCGCGTGCGCGCACATATTTTCTGTGTCTTCATCTCGCATCTTGACACGTGGCTTGTACAAATACTCCATAATTCTGCATGTAATAAAAAGAGGTGTTGTATCTTTGTTTTCGACCATAAAACAATTCATGAAATTGTTAATAGAAATCACCTTTAAAATATATATTATTTTCGACCATAATTCTGCGTTATTTTTGGTCGTATCCATAGATGCCATGTCCACATCATCCTCCCTTTCTTGAAAACAAAGCCGTCCTCGGCTTTGGATAATCTGAAATGTACGAACAAAAGAAAGAAGATGTATTCATGGTATATGTATATGTCATTCGTTTTTATTCCTCTCATGGGTGGTAGCCTTGGTGGTACTTCCTTTGAGAAAACATCATGACACTCTTGCAAAAGGTTAGCGACAACATGAGGCAAAGAAGGAAGCATATCCTCAAACGAATACAAAACTTCTTTGCAAATAAGAGCATAACATTCATCTGTTTGAACATCTAAGTTAAAAATTTCAGCACTTTTAGTTCTTGCATGTGACAAATGCGTAGGTGGATCCATCAAAAGAGAATACAAAGAATTACCATGAGAAATTCTAGCAATTACTTCATCATGTTTAATCAATTGTATGCGATCAAAAACAGATTTAAGTATTAAGTCACATCGTTCAACAAAGGTGTCCTTTAATTCATTGGGTGCACTCAAATCAACGAATATTTTAGTTGTTTGATCACATGGTGAACTCAAATCAGCAAGATAATCATCTAAAACAGGTGGTGTGAGCAAATCAGTACCTTCATTATTACCTTGTAGTCCTCGCTCACATGAAATAAGAGCGGTCGGTGACGATGCCTCATAAACTCCATGTGGCGCAATCATAGTTGGTGGTGCAGCGGAGGAACTAACCTTCTTTGATGGGGATTCCATCGCACACTTGTTCTTCGTGTATACGCATCCTCTTAATTTATGTTCGGCTTTACAGGCAAGACGAAACAAATTGTCGATGGAATATAGTTCTTCATGCAATATTATGTCTTGTATATCATGGTTTAAACCTCTCCAAAATCTATTCAGAAAATCTTCCTCACATTCTTCTAATCCACAACGAAGCAAAGCAGTACACAAATTATCATAATATTCTTTAACAGTGTTATTGCCTTGTGGTA
Source organism: Aegilops speltoides (assembly GCA_021437245.1). NCBI lineage: Eukaryota > Viridiplantae > Streptophyta > Magnoliopsida > Poales > Poaceae > Aegilops > Aegilops speltoides. Next base: position 499,035,886 of record CM038145.1, read on the forward strand.
TACGTTGCAATTTTCTAAGCAAATCACTAGCATGGTATGAAGGAACAAATCGGTCTCGCATAACAAATTTTAAAGATTTCCATGTAGTAGGTCTGTTATAAATATTTCCCCGGCAATAATTTCTCCACCAAACTGAGGCAAAACCGGAAAAACTTTGAGTGACATCATTTATTTTCTTATGCTCAGAAAAATCATGGCTACCAAATATTTCTTCTACCTCAATTTCCCAATCAATATACAAATCGGGTCATATTTACCCTCAAATTTTGGCAAAGAAATAACCTGATGATGTGTGTTTCTACCATGATGTACATCTTGTGACGGTCGTCGTACCTGCTGTGGTGGGAAAAGAGATTTGCATCAACATATGGTAAGTCATCTCCCACGATAGATGCAGCCCAACTATTGATCACTCGAGAATCTGCCATGGTTAGTACCAAACAAGAACAAAATCACAAGTATAATGTTCCTATAATACAACTCGGAGGTGGTGAAAATGTCGCTCAACTCTCTAGCAGTGACCAAGCTCTTACCAGTTCTTACCGTGCTGCAGTGGCTGTCGGCCGTTGGCGATGTCGTAGTTATCAAAAGATTGATATAGCGATTACCAAGGGACCGAACAAGATACAATATAGGAAGTGAAGCTTGGTGAATGTTTTCTCAACTCACAATATGTGGCACAATTTAGCAAAAAGTAATGCAAGCTGAAAAATTGCTCAAACTCCTAACTAGTGCTGGCAGTCGACTAGTAAGAGAGAAAACAATCTAAGCCTAGATACCGAATCACGTGAGTGGGAACCGGTGAAAATTTGAGACAACTCTAATTAGCTAGATATAAGTGAAGTACAAGCAAGTGTATAGCAACGGAGACAGTGTCACTGGGATGATAAAGAATAAGTCCTGAACAGAAGGAAAATAATGCCCAAAAGATGCTAGCCGGCCTGATTTTTTGCAACTTTTTCTTTTAACTTTTTTTTTTCTTGCTCTTTTGTTTTTCTTTTTTTTCTTTTTTTTTGCTCTTTTTTATTTTGGCCGGTTGCTAGCAGAATCACGGACAGACTTCAAGTCACAAAAGATAGGAATTTTTTTTACCAAAACAATGCAAAGCTATTGGACACAAGGTGCTACGAAAGCTAGCTAGAAGTGATTTGGTGTTGAGATTAGCTAGGAGCCCAGGAGTAGTACTACTAGTGCGTAATGCACAGGAACAGTTGCTGGAGATTGTTGGTTGTGGCACGCGTGGAGGCAGACAACCAGCGATGGATGTCTGGTGCCTGGCGTGTTTGCCTGTGGTGAAGCGCGGTGTCTGGCTCTGGCGAAACACTACGTGGATGCGGCCCGCGCGGTGATAGACACAGTTGATCGTATGTCTGGGTGTTTGCGTACCCTGGGGTAATATACAAAGTGATCGAATCGGCGCCTGATAAATATTGTATCAAAGGAAAATAAAGGCGTCCAGAGTCAACACAGATTGGAAACAACCGATCGCAATATATGGTGGACAAAAGAGGATCGATCTAGTAGATAATTTCTCCCGAACCAATCTAAACCAGCACTAATTCTAGGATGAATGCAACCAACAATTCAACTATGCAAATACTAGATGCAAAAATTGCTAAAGGCTAAAAAGGTAGGTGTAATGGATGAACTAATCTGAATTTTTTTTTGGCTTTTTCGTGGGTTTATAGGACAGAAAAATAACTAATCTAATAAAACTGTAAATCTCTCACCGATGAACCTGAAAACTGATACCACTTGATGTGACGGTGGCCCGATCTTTCGATGAGAGTGGGGATAATTATCGATTTGGTGGATTTTGACCTTGACGATCCGGCTATACCGTACCCGACGATACGCCTCGACAATCGCTAAACCAATCTCCGATGGTTATTGACCTTGCCGTAGGCACGATCAACCTGAACAACGAGGTTCGAGTTCCTGCAAGCAACCGAAGAACCAGCAAGAACAAAGGTGAATTGCAACTGAATTTGCGGATGATAACTTGAGTACCCGAACTAGATGAAAGGTTGGGGTTCCACTGTGGATCTGACAAGGCGGTAGTCCTACACGTCTCGTAGATGCGAATTGTAGCGATGGCTAGACAATACAATAAAATCCCAAGTCTAAACCTAACAATAGATAACTATTTATTAGCGTACGGCCGCCGCCCTCGTTGCGCCTCGACGTGTCCCATCTGGACAGATACGATCGAAGCAAATATCCATCAGGAGCAGGCTCGTACGGGAGGCCTACATGGCCTGGCCGCATTAATTTATTGGCCCATTGTTGCAATCCTCAGGCATCAAAAGTTCTCGACCCATGTACGTGGCTGGTTTTGCTTTTGTGGTCTTGTGGACGTTGCATGCATGATGCACGGTCTGGCAGGGGACGTGCATGCAAGTGCTACTTCTTGTAGATTTAGACATGTATCTTCATTCTCCATCTTTAAATAAGTCTCTTTCGGTCTTTATTTCTGATGGCTTAATTTCCGCGTGCGCGCACATATTTTCTGTGTCTTCATCTCGCATCTTGACACGTGGCTTGTACAAATACTCCATAATTCTGCATGTAATAAAAAGAGGTGTTGTATCTTTGTTTTCGACCATAAAACAATTCATGAAATTGTTAATAGAAATCACCTTTAAAATATATATTATTTTCGACCATAATTCTGCGTTATTTTTGGTCGTATCCATAGATGCCATGTCCACATCATCCTCCCTTTCTTGAAAACAAAGCCGTCCTCGGCTTTGGATAATCTGAAAATGTACGAACAAAAGAAAGAAGATGTATTCATGGTATATGTATATGTCATTCGTTTTTATTCCTCTCATGGGTGGTAGCCTTGGTGGTACTTCCTTTGAGAAAACATCATGACACTCTTGCAAAAGGTTAGCGACAACATGAGGCAAAGAAGGAAGCATATCCTCAAACGAATACAAAACTTCTTTGCAAATAAGAGCATAACATTCATCTGTTTGAACATCTAAGTTAAAAATTTCAGCACTTTTAGTTCTTGCATGTGACAAATGCGTAGGTGGATCCATCAAAAGAGAATACAAAGAATTACCATGAGAAATTCTAGCAATTACTTCATCATGTTTAATCAATTGTATGCGATCAAAAACAGATTTAAGTATTAAGTCACATCGCTCAACAAAGGTGTCCTTTAATTCATTGGGTGCACTCAAATCAACGAATATTTTAGTTGTTTGATCACATGGTGAACTCAAATCAGCAAGATAATCATCTAAAACAGGTGGTGTGAGCAAATCAGTACCTTCATTATTACCTTGTAGTCCTCGCTCACATGAAATAAGAGCGGTCGGTGACGATGCCTCATAAACTCCATGTGGCGCAATCATAGTTGGTGGTGCAGCGGAGGAACTAACCTTCTTTGATGGGGATTCCATCGCACACTTGTTCTTCGTGTATACGCATCCTCTTAATTTATGTTCGGCTTTACAGGCAAGACGAAACAAATTGTCGATGGAATATAGTTCTTCATGCAATATTATGTCTTGTATATGGTTTAAACCTCTCCAAAATCTATTCAGAAAATCTTCCTCACATTCTTCTAATCCACAACGAAGCAAAGCAGTACACAAATTATCATAATATTCTTTAACAGTGTTATTGCCTTGTGGTATACGTTGCAATTTTCTAAGCAAATCACTAGCATGGTATGAAGGAACAAATCGGTCTCGCATAACAAATTTTAAAGATTTCCATGTAGTAGGTCTGTTATAAATATTTCCCCGGCAATAATTTCTCCACCAAACTGAGGCAAAACCGGAAAAACTTTGAGTGACATCATTTATTTTCTTATGCTCAGAAAAATCATGGCTACCAAATATTTCTTCTACCTCAATTTCCCAATCAATATACAAATCGGGGTCATATTTACCCTCAAATTTTGGCAAAGAAATAACCTGATGATGTGTGTTTCTACCATGATGTACATCTTGTGACGGTCGTCGTACCTGCTGTGGTGGGAAAAAGAGATTTGCATCAACATATGGTAAGTCATCTCCCACGATAGATGCAGCCCAACTATTGATCACTCGAGAATCTGCCATGGTTAGTACCAAACAAGAACAAAATCACAAGTATAATGTTCCTATAATACAACTCGGAGGTGGTGAAAATGTCGCTCAACTCTCTAGCAGTGACCAAGCTCTTACCAGTTCTTACCGTGCTGCAGTGGCTGTCGGCCGTTGGCGATGTCGTAGTTATCAAAAGATTGATATAGCGATTACCAAGGGACCGAACAAGATACAATATAGGAAGTGAAGCTTGGTGAATGTTTCTCAACTCACAATATGTGGCACAATTTAGCAAAAAGTAATGCAAGCTGAAAATTGCTCAAACTCCTAACTAGTGCTGGCAGTCGACTAGTAAGAGAGAAAACAATCTAAGCCTAGATACCGAATCACGTGAGTGGGAACCGGTGAAAATTTGAGACAACTCTAATTAGCTAGATATAAGTGAAGTACAAGCAAGTGTATAGCAACGGAGACAGTGTCACTGGGATGATAAAGAATAAGTCCTGAACAGAAGGAAAATAATGCCCAAAAGATGCTAGCCGGCCTGATTTTTTGCAACTTTTTCTTTTAACTTTTTTTTCTTGCTCTTTTGTTTTTTTTTTTTTTTTTTTTTTTGCTCTTTTTTATTTTGGCCGGTTGCTAGCAGAATCACGGACAGACTTCAAGTCACAAAAGATAGGAATTTTTTTTACCAAAACAATGCAAAGCTATTGGACACAAGGTGCTACGAAAGCTAGCTAGAAGTGATTTGGTGTTGAGATTAGCTAGGAGCCCAGGAGTAGTACTACTAGTGCGTAATGCACAGGAACAGTTGCTGGAGATTGTTGGTTGTGGCACGCGTGGAGGCAGACAACCAGCGATGGATGTCTGGTGCCTGGCGTGTTTGCCTGTGGTGAAGCGCGGTGTCTGGCTCTGGCGAAACACTACGTGGATGCGGCCCGCGCGGTGATAGACACAGTTGATCGTATGTCTGGGTGTTTGCGTACCCTTGGGTAATATACAAAGTGATCGAATCGGCGCCTGATAAATATTGTATCAAAGGAAAATAAAGGCGTCCAGAGTCAACACAGATTGGAAACAACCGATCGCAATATATGGTGGACAAAAGAGGATCGATCTAGTAGATAATTTCTCCCGAACCAATCTAAACCAGCACTAATTCTAGGATGAATGCAACCAACAATTCAACTATGCAAATACTAGATGCAAAAATTGCTAAAGGCTAAAAAGGTAGGTGTAATGGATGAACTAATCTGAATTTTTTTTTGGCTTTTTCGTGGGTTTATAGGACAGAAAAATAACTAATCTAATAAAACTGTAAATCTCTCACCGATGAACCTGAAAACTGATACCACTTGATGTGACGGTGGCCCGATCTTTCGATGAGAGTGGGGATAATTATCGATTTGGTGGATTTTGACCTTGACGATCCGGCTATACCGCACTCGACGATACGCCTCGACAATCGCTAAACCAATCTCCGATGGTTATTGACCTTGCCGTGAGGCACGATCAACTGAACAACGAGGTTCGAGTTCCCGCAAGCAATCAAGAACCAGCAAGAACAAAGGTGAATTGCAACTGAATTTGCGGATGATAACTTGAGTACCCGAACTAGATGAAAGGTTGGGGTTCCACTGTGGATCTGACAAGGCGGTAGTCCTACACGTCTCGTAGATGCGAATTGTAGCGATGGCTAGACAATACAATAAAACCCCAAGTCTAAACCTAACAATAGATAACTATTTATTAGCGCACGCCGCCCTCGTTGCGCCTCGACGTGTCCCATCTGGACAGATACGATCGAAGCAAATATCCATCAGGAGCAGGCTCGTACGGGAGGCCTACATGGCCTGGCCGCATTAATTTATTGGCCCACTGTTGCAATCCTCGGGCATCAAAAGTTCTCGACCCATGTACGTGGCTGGTTTTGCTTTTGTGGTCTTGTGGACGTTGCATGCATGATGCACGGTCTGGCAGGGGACGTGCATGCAAGTGCTACTTCTTGTAGATTTAGACATGTATCTTCATTCTCCATCTTTAAATAAGTCTTTTTCGGTCTTTATTTCTGATGGCTTAATTTCCGCGTGCGCGCACATATTTTCTGTGTCTTCATCTCGCATCTTGACACGTGGCTTGTACAAATACTCCATAATTCTGCATGTAATAAAAAGAGGTGTTGTATCTTTGTTTTCGACCATAAAACAATTCATGAAATTGTTAATAGAAATCACCTTTAAAATATATATTATTTTCGACCATAATTCTGCGTTATTTTTGGTCGTATCCATAGATGCCATGTCCACATCAGCGAGAGGCACGGTTGTGCTTTGGCGAGAGTCACGGCCATGCCTGCCGGAAGCGGAAAAGAAAACACGTTTTCTGTTTTTTTTTCTTTCGCGAGAGTCACGGTTTTGCTTCCGCGAGAGGCAAGAGTCACTGTTGTGCCTCTCGGAAACGGAAAAAACATGTTTTCTATTTTTTTTCGCGAGAGTCACGGTTTTGCTTCCGCGAGAGGCACGGTTGTGCTTTCGCAGGAGTCACGGCCATGCCTCCTCGGAAACGGAAAAAACGTGTTTTCTCTTTTTTTTTCCTTCCGCGAGAGTCACGATTTTGTTTCCGCGAGAGGAACGGTTGTGATTTCATGAGAGGCACGGGCGTGCCTCTTTCGAAAAGGGAAAAAACATGTGCTTCGGGTTCGGTTTTTTCGTCTGTTTTTTTCATACAAAAAAAGTTCATCAAAACCTATCAACATGGGATCTAGTTTTGAAGATCTCAATGCGAGGAATCCAATGGTGAAAACGGTTCGAGATTTGGACTCACGGTTTAAGAGATAAAACGTTTTGAATAAACAGATCTACGAAAAAAGGAAAAACTCTCATGTTGCGACATGTCGCGCACATGCAGGGCGCCACTTGTCACAACTGGGAGGGTTGGAGTGATCTTTCAAAGAGTACTCCTCAACTAGTGATTTCGGAACCTAGGAGTTTCCCAAATTGCGTGTTTTTCTTTTTTCCATTTCATTTTGTCTTTTATATATTTTTTCCGAGTTTTTTTTCTTTCTTTTTTTCTTTTCTTTATATTTTTTATTTTTTCTGTATATTATTTCTACTTTCCTAAGTTCAAAAAAATCCAAATTTTAAAATTAAGTTTACGAGTTCGAAATATTTCATGTTCAGAATTTTAAAATAATTCATGTTCAAACAATGTTTAGACTTTTGGATTTTTGCATATTTATAAATGATGATCTAAAAATCCAGAAAATATTTAGAATTTCCAAATTCCCTTCATGTTTAGATTTTTGTTCATACTTATTAATCAATGTCCAAAAAGTTAAAAAATGTTCACACTTCGAAAAAATGTTCGTAAATTTGAAAACAAAAGCTCAAGTTATTGTTCAGTCTTTATAAAACTGTACCCATTTTCAAAAGTTGCTCACAGATCCAAAACATGTTCACATTCTGAGCAACTTTTAAAAACAAGGTCATTTTTGAAAATATCTATAAATTATTTTTTAAAAGAATTAACGGATTTAAGAAAATGGAACAGAAAAAGTTCATGGATTGGGGCCATTTCAAGTTCATCGATTTGAAAAAAAGTTAACAAAATTAAAAAATGTTAATTGATTTGAAAAAAAAAGTTCACAAGTTTGGAAAAAGTTTGTGAAATTAAAAAAAGTTGATCGATTTTTATAAAAGTTCATGAAATTGAAAATTTTCAACTATTTGCAAAAAAATCATGGATTTGAAAAAGTTTGCGAATTTTATGAAAGGGTGTGGCTAGATCTCAGTGGACTAAGACTTAACCAATTCTCAATCAAATGAAAAACCATATAAAATGAAAAAATATATTTTTTTGCATGGATCTCCACGCAAGGTCTCATGAATATAGCATCGACTGAGACCTGATTAAGTCTAAGTCGACTGGGATTTAGCAACCCCGTTTAAGTAAATGTTGATGGATTTGAAAAATTATTTACAAACTGAAAAAGGTTCACAAATTTAAGCAATTGAAAAAGAAAGGAAAAAAGAGAAAAAAATGAGTACAACTGGAAAAACCAGACAGAGAAGATTCACAACTAGAAGAAAAAAGAAAGTAACTAGGCACATCAAGGTTGCTTTCCCGGTTGGTTAGATGATATGGAAGTACACCCGGAGGTTGAGAGTTTGAACCCCACTTTATGCACCTATTTTTTCGAGGTTAAAAAGGAAAAAGAAAGGATAATAGGCACATATGATATATACATTCTGGTGGACGATCCATCATACATACAAATGTGGATACGATGTGCCAAAGATTCATATTGTCCTTTATACGTTTAATGAGGAAGTTGTATCGAAACAAGCTCTTTCATTTTTCTTTATCGGCCGCGAGCGTGAAACGTGACTGGATTTCACTTTCCAGTGAGCCCATATGAGCAGCCATCTGGGAACAGAAACTAAAATGTGAACAGGAGCAATAAAAATGAAAAGTAGTTTACTGGTTTATTTTTGCAGCAAATCATCTTTGCAAACTTACGCGGCTTCTCACATGTGATCGTGGAAACAGATTGCCTGGAGATTGTCAATCTCTAGAAAACTAGTCACTATGGTCTTTCTGTAGTGGCACCAGTACTAGGAGAGATTAGAGAGCTAGCTACTCGCCCTCGCCCTGCCATCTACTCAGACCCAGTCCCAGAAGCAGAGCGCGCCAGAGAAGGCTGCCATGGCGGCGGAACCCGCGCGGCGGTTGGCGGGAGGCATCGTGGAGTCGCCGGGGCGAGAGAACGACGTCTACATCGTCGACCTCGCCCGCTTCGCCGTCTCCGAGCACAACAAGGAGGCCGTAAGCCCTCGACCTACCACCACTCCACCCTTCCCTTGTCGAATCTGTATGCCCGTGTTCGACACCCGGCCGGCCTGCCGGACGATTCCATCGACGAAGGAGTAGTATTGCATTGGTCTAATCTGAATTCACCGCTGCAGAATACCCAGCTGGAGTTGGAGAAAGTGGTGAAGCTCAAGGAGCTAGCAAGCTGTTGCTGGCAGGCTCTACTACATCACAATCCAGGTCGACGAAGGCGGGGCAAAGAAGCTGTATGAAGCCACGGTGTTGGAGCAGCTGTGGCTGGATGTCAAGAAGCTCCTGGAGTTCAAGCCGGCAGAGGGCGCTTAAGGTAAGATTGTATCCATTCCATGCAACAAAGTATCAAGGTTCTCACTCGTTTCAAGACCATATCATGTCTTGCCTTTTTTGCCCTGGTTTTGGTAGGTTTCTTGATTAATCGTAAGGACTATGAACTTGGATCAAAAAAGCTTGTGATGCTGCCATATGAAAATTTATCATGGGACCCTGCTTATCAATTATAGAAGAGAATTGTGCAAGCATTACTTACTAGAATAAGATAGAGACACATGATTCATACCCCCTCCGTCCGAAAAAAACTTGTTCCCCAAAAGGATGTATCTAGCACCAAGTTAGTGCTAGATACATCCGTTTGAAAGACAAGTTTGGGACAAGCTTTTCCGAATGGAGGGAGTAGAACCTTGTTCGCCAATTTTTTTTTTGCTGAGAATTTATTAATGTAAATCTCGTAATTTCAGGGTCGTCCCAACTCCCAACTGTGCAAGGAACTGCAGATTTGGTGTGGATATAGCTACCGCTCGTGCGATATATGTTTAGCATGCTCTCTTGTGTGCTACAGTAGTAATCTAGTATGAAGAACAAGTCTGCTTCTTGCGAGTTGTTTTAACCTGCCCATTATATAAATATCTCGCCATTCGAGTTTCAGATGGTGCATATATATCTAGTGCAGTTAATTTAGCTTGGCCTGATGGCCTCCTACTTCTTACTAACCTCCACTATGGCTAGTGATCAGGAATATAATTCTGGCCAAAGCAAATTGTAAGAAAAGGGGATGGATGGTGGAGCACCTGTATCCCCTCTGCCGTCTAGCTAAATGTGGCTGGAATGTTGCTGGTTTTGCCTTAAGGTTAGAGATCAGCACAATGCCTACTTGCTCCTCCATTTGGAGCGATAACTGGTTTAACTCTTGTTTCTGCTAGAGATCGGAAGGGCATTATGGCCTGTGGTTCTGCCATTTTTCAGACTCCCTGGAAAACAAGAAATAAATCTTGGAATTAAGCCTGCTAACGTGACCTTACTTTGATGGCATTCTCTATACACCTGGTCGAACCTTCAGAAAAGCGCGCTGCGACAGGGAGCTGGCATGAAGGCGCAGGCTGACAGTGTTGTTCTGTATGCTGATGTTGGGCTCCCATGTCGTCTGATTTGAACGCAGTCCTGCTGAATCTGTTTACCTAGCAGCTGCAGTTTGCTGTTATATTGCTGCTGTTTCCGTACTTCAGTTAGCTTCTGGCAGTGCGTAGGGGCTGTCCCCTGCAGTTTCTCAAGACCTGTTAGTACGGTGCAGCATGAGTGATGTATCCAGAAATGAAATTTGGGAGGTCAAACATAACCGTCATTTCAACAATCTCTCGACACATCCTACATAGGTGCTTCGCTATTTACAAATAAGTAGTAGTATGTTCCTCTGGCAAATGCAGTAAGACACGCGCACCCAACTCATCTCACCAGCGCACAACTACACCTCTGATCAAGCCCTCAAACTATCACACTACACCGCAGACGACGTTAAGCAATCCAAAAGGTAGCTATGGGCGCATCAAATAACCCTACAGCAGCAGCGCCAAATCTAACTCGATTCAAACGTGTGACCTCACACCACAAACTTGGCTGACAGTGAAGCTATGCCGTCCACGCATTCGTACAGCTCTTTCTTCATCTCGGCAGTCATCTGCTCCACAAACTCCTTGTACTCCGCAATGGAATCAATGAGCTTGAGCAGCTCCCTCGCGCACATCTGGGTTTCTTCGTCGGTCTCCTTCAATGCAGCTTGGAGGCCCTCTTCAGAGTTCTGAAGAATCACAACAGTAACGTAAATAAATTATCTGATGATGGCCCGTGTGCCATGCTACGGAAACAGAGCGACTTTAAGAGACGATTTTACCTTCAAAAAGACCTCTGCCTCCTTCTCAACGGTGCTCAGGTGATCTTCCTTTTTCTCTAGCTCGTCCTTCATTTTTTTAGCATCAGCTGCGCAACGTGAAACATGGCTTTGGATTTTGTGATCCAGTGAATCCACCTGAGCAGTCATCTGGGTACAGAAACTAAAATGTAAACAGGAACAATACAAACGATAACTAGTTTACTGTTTTATATTGCACCAAATTATCCACAAGGTTACAGACTAGTTTCTGATTGTGTTGTGTGAAAGGGGAGTCCAAAATATCTAAGTTGGTGCAATCTTGACATAGTTTCCCAGGTACATGCAGTGACTCATTTTTCAGAAACCAACTATACAAGCTAGCCAGGAGTGATGATCTGTCATATTGAAGTAAATCCAGAATCCACATCAACGCCTATGTGTTCATAAATCATTATATGGAGAATTAATACACTAAGGCAACACATGCAACACTACATTCATGAACAAGTAAACATGGCAAATCTACTATCAGTTCAATGCTTTCAGCTCAAGCATATGCTTGATCAATAAAACATGTTCAGATGTTTAGCTATCTTAATGAACTATTCAGAATAATTGCATAAAAATGCAAGTAGAGATCAAATCCATTAACTGTTTTACATTTTTTGGAAACTCCAAAATAAGTTATTTGAATAATGGGGTGCAGCGGCAACTGGTTGCACAAAATCCACTCTTTTCAAACTAAAGGGATTCTATGGAAAGAAAGAATTTTACAGGAACCATTTTATTTCCCAGGGGAAAAGGGATATATCCCGTATTTTGAACAGAGCTTAAATGTGTTTGTTTATCATAAGCTAGGCATCTCAACCAGTTTATGCAGCACAAATAAGAACATGTGAAGATATATAGCATACCACTTGTAACAGGTTACAGATGAATATCAGTCATTACATTATGTTCAGTATTCACCAAGGCCCTAAACACTCATAGGCGATGGAGGGCCTAATCGCCAAATATGCAGGAGGGATTGGCTAGTTCTTAGGCGATGCCTTTCAGGGCATGTACAGTGGCTGAGAAGGCAGCCTCCTCTTAAGCTTCCATGTCATTTAAGATGATAACTTGAGCATGCTAGATAATGGATCATCTCTTTGTGTTATTTTCTAGCAAAGTAATATTTGCATGCCCCTAAAATTGTGTAGTGATAACTAAATAAGGCCAAGATATGGCATCTGACTCAATCGATAAAAATGTCTTATCTTAAGCGCTAAGAGAACATCTCTTAGTTAAGAAAAGACCCCCCTCTTTTCACTTCCCTCTCTTCCAACTCAGCAATTATCCTACATGGCAGTGGCATTACCAAGAGAAAACTGACATCACCCCACTGTACGTGCCCTCAAAACTGGTTCTCTAGCAGTTGGAACAGATGAGAAATAAAACAAACCACATTACCAGCAGTATAGCAAGTTTTCTACCATAAAATGCAGGTCATCAGAACTTTGTAACTATTGCAACCAATTAATATCTCCATTTCGGAATATATGTAACACATCTCTACCTTTGACAACTGATGTTCATAATTTGGATTGGCAGAGTGAAAACAGTATGATTAGGTTTGCCATGAAAATATTTAGTAGAAGTAGAACCTTATGACTCTTTTCTAACTTATTCATATGAAAACTAACAGCCAAAATTGCACGCTAGATACCATGTCAAAAGTCATAACCCAAAACAACATGTATTGTTGAACTGGAGGAGTATAAGAGAAGGAAGTAAGCCATTGGCCAGTGTTGACTTTAGATTTTCCATAAAAAAGAGTTCACTTGAGTACTTTTTGCATGATGAGTAATAAATTAATGACATTTTAGACAAGTGGAGTAAGTTGATCAACTCAATAGTACAGAACGTCCATAATACTTTGCTAGAGTTCACCTGAGCACATAAATAATAAGCCAATTAATTTTTTCTAGGCTGTAATGAGTAATAAACTAATGACATTTTAGACAAGTGGAGTAAGTTGATCAACTCATAGTACAGAACCTCCATTTTGCTAAGATAATGAACAAGTTTTGCTACAAGATATACAGGCAGAATTTCCACTTTGATGCATGAGTTTTTAATAAGTCAATCATGAACATACTACTAGCAAAAGAGCCCATGCGTTGCAACGGGAGAAAAAAATAACACACACTCTAAACCCAATAACCATAATATGTTCATGCCCTTTATTTTAGCGAGGCATCATTTTTGTGTTGCCGCTTATCCTCCTTCTCATCTTCAGTGGCCTTTGTGTTCACACAAACCAAAGTGTGTTTGAATGTTGTTTTTCCCCTGCCAGTTTGTTCAGAGGTGCTCATGTGTGGTTATTGATGTTTTCTTTCGTCTTTTTATGATTTTAGTGGTTGTTTATTTGCAATCCAGATCGTCGCGGTACGAAAGAAAAACGGACGTGCCCTATAGGTTACAAGTTTGCTTTTAAAATAATATTTTAAAATACTTAATAGGTAAAAATAAAATCATATTCAAATTCTACATATTTTTCTATTCAAATTTCATATATAACATGTTAAAATCAGAGTTACGGTTTAATAGATATGGATAATTAAGAAAAATATTTGTTTGACTTAAATATCTTCCAAAATAATATTTAAAAAATATTTAACAAACAAAATAACATCATATTTAGATTCTACACATTTTTCTAATCAATTTTCATATATAACATGTTAAAATCGGAGTTACGGTTTAAAAGATATGGATAATTTAGAAAAAACATGTGTTTGACTTGTATATGATCGGCGGGTGAGTTATCTAATACGTCAGGGGGGTTTCCGTAAAAATGTAAAATAACGGTTCGGTTATGACTTAAGTGTGTACTGCGGGTTAATTCATAGAAACCGCAGGGGGTTTTCTGCAAAAGTGCATGACGGACCGCCGAAACCCAATTTGCTTTATTATTAGGTAGAGATGGGTTAAAATGGACTTGAGGTCTTTTGTTTTATTTTATCACGCTGTGATATACCATATATCGTATAAGGTGACTGACCTCATTATTTTTAGCCTGTAGAACAGAAACATGACTCCTTTTCTCCTCCAGCATTTTAACAATTCCTTGCAGCTGCTTTTGTAGATCAATTGACTCCTCGTGCTTTGAGATAGTTAGCCATTTAGTCTCATTGGCAAGAGCATTGAGCGCGGGCTTTAGAGTGGTTTTGTAGGTGGTACCAAGGATCTCAGCCGGGGAGGATCCTTTTGCATTTACCTCGTACTGGAAATCAATACTGGGTTTCAACCTGCAAAATGGCACAGTGATGTTTGACAGTAAGGCAACAAGCTCTACTGCTCTACATATAAATTGACGAAAGAGAAGTCAAAGAATAAACAACAGATAGGGAACCATAATAAAATGATAACTTTTCTGAGATCTTGATCTTGTTTGCTTCAGTCTGCCACTAACTGAGCACTGAGGGGCAATACTTGAGAATACTGTGTTACAGAGAATCTATCTTGGCGATGTTTTTTTTAATTACAAAATGTTGGCATAGCCTTCATTTTTTATATTTCTCAATTATGAAGAATATTATGATGTGAAACATATTAGAAGCTTTTTGTGAAGACATATGTATCATAGCCATACCCAATTAACATATAGACATGCAATATATAATATTGTTGCAATAGAGGAGTAGTCTGCATTAATTCTAACTAAGTCTGCCTAAACATTGTGTTCATCACCCAAAAGAAAGATTTAAAAAATACCGATAGAACACACATATAGCTTTATAGCCCTGCTGGAAATGCTTTCATATGAAGTCATCGATTTGCAACATGATACTATGTTCAACAGCAAAACTTAAGAAAAGGAATGATGAGAAACAGAGGGGAAGGAATTACACAGAGAGTTAAGCTACATAAACAAATGAGAAGAGGGAATGGGAGGTAAAGTAAATCAAGGGCAAAAACATACGATGTCCTACAACTTCCCTGCACTTTCTGATGTGTAACACTGCAACATTTGAACCGTCTCTATTAGCTAATGTTAACTACTGGAGGACTGCCTTGTGCACGCCCTTATTCATTGTCTGAATCAGAATTCTATGTATGCACAGATACAAGCGGCTGACAGTATAACTATTTTTTATGAACAGAAAGCAGTTTCCTTGTCTTAACTTGACATCTCGATCATGGTCCATAAAAGAATCATGCCTTCTCCTAACATATATACTTGAACACATAGAAGACTAGCAGAGTTGCTCCAAACCGTTACGAAAACAAGCAACAATACAAGTTAAGACATCAGGAAAGGTAAAAGGTAACCTAAAAGACAAAAGACTGATTGCACAATCAAGAGAGTACTATCGCAAGCTAAAGCACAATCTTGTAAACTGAGTGACCGAAACTCCTAAACAAAGCAAAAGATTATCAAAATAATCCTCTGACATTGAGAGATTGAATTGCTGAGGCAAGACCAAAACTAATTGATTCACCGAAAGAACTACTATTTGAACTGTGGAGGGTAAGAAGAACAAACATATTGAGCTATGGAGCACCATGTCAGCATTGGAATAGATACATGTTTGTTTAAGTACTTCATTTCTACATATAAAATGAGAGAGGCATGGTTACTTAGTTAACATCAGTTTTAAGGTGCTTTAAATAACAAGTGAATCATTGGTGAAAGAATAACAAACATGGAGGAGGGGGGGGGGGGGAATCAAAGAACCAGGAGATCAAAGTTCTTCTAGGGAATTCATACTTTCTGAGGGACTGGTTGCACAGCTCCGCAAGGCCCTCGATCTCCTCAAGCTTACTGACCAGTGCAGCTTCGAGTTCCCACCCCTTCTCCTCCAGCACGGCATTCACATTCTCCAGCTTTGCAATATCATTCTCCACAGCTTGCATCTCCCTAGCCATCCTATCGACATCCCTCACATGGACCACCTGCGTCTGGACCTGTTTCGCCAGCTCCTCATTCTCGGCCATCGTCTGCTGGCAATTCATCACCTTGGCCTCCAGCTCCTTCTCCTTCTCCACCAAGCCATCTTCCTCCTTCTTGATCTTGGTGGACCAGCTCTTCACCACTGCCTCGAACTTCTGAACGTCTGCAGTAAATGCATCCTTCTTATCCTCCAGCGCCTTGAGGCGAGAGGGCGCCGACATTTGCTTGCTCCGCTTGGCCTCGAGATCCTGAAGCTCCTTCTCCAGCTCCTGGATGGCCGCTACCCTCTCACCGATTTGGGTGCGGGCCTTGGCGTGGTAGTCGTCGTCGAGGGAGGCGACGGCGTCATCCTCGCCGGTGAGGAACAGGTGGTAGCTCTCGGTGATGTAGGTCAGGAGGTCATTGGAGGCGGAGACGGGAGGGGAGGCGTCGAGGCCGTCGGTGAAGCGGCAGAGAAGGGTGAGCCAGTAGAGGACGGAGAGGAGCGGCGGCCAGGAGTGCGGGGTGCCGGGGGCCTTGAGGGCGGATCTGGTGACCTTGTAGGGGCAGCCGAGGGAGCGGAGGAGTGCGAGGAGGTCGTCCTCCCAGGCGGCGGGCTTGAGGGGGTAGCGGAGGCAGTCGGCGAGGTGGTGGAAGGCGGCGACGATGTCCTTGGCGGGCGGGAGGGGCGGGCGGAGGTTGATAGCGGCGGGCGCGAGGTAGGCGTTGACGGCGCGGAGGGCGGCGACCTGCGAGCCGCGGTCGGAGAGGCTGGTGATGGGGCCCCCGGCGTGGGAGGCCGCCTGAGCCGTGCCGATGGAGGAGGGGCGGCTGCTGCAGATGCTGTAGGCGTCGGAGTCGCGGCGGGAGAAGGCGTGGTCGAGGTTCCTCTGGATGCTGAAGGCGTCCGACATCGGGGTGCGGTCGACCGCCGCCGAGGAGGGGGGCGCCTTCGGGTGCCGCCCGCCGCCGCCGCGCCCGCGCCCGCGCCGCATTTCCGTCGCCGGAGTTGGGGTTGGGGTTTGCTCTGGAAATTGCGGGGCTCCGATTTGATTTTGGGAGAGGAGGATGTTCTTTTCTCGGTAGAGAAAAATGGAGAGCCTTGCCTGGGCTGGTCTTTTGCGTGGGCTACGCGGCCTGCGACGGAAGCCGGGTTGGGCCGGGCCGGGAGGAGAGAGCAGGAGCTCAGTCGGACTGAGACTTGGACTCGGCTTTGGGCCGAACATGATATATACTGCTCCTTTGGAGATCGAACGAGCTGCTCCCCTTTGGCCCTTGCGCACGCAAATCGATCCCCGTCAACGGAAAACAATCCGCCATGGACGCCGACGATTACCTCGCGGTGCTGCAGGCGATGACCCGACTGCACCTGGATTTCCCAGGAGACAGCAGCCAAGGGGCTACAACTCATCGGGACGACGCTGATGCCCCGGCACAGCCCGCTGCCGCGGAGAACGACGGCCATGCAAAGCAACCGGCGGGTGAGTGGGCGGAGGTCCTGGTGAGCGAGATGGCGAGCGCCACCTCCATGGACGACGCCCGGCTCCGTGCCGCCAGGATCCTCGAGGCATTCGGGGGTGCCGTCTGCGCTCGCGCCGCGCGGGTAGTCGCCGATAAGGACCGCGAGCTGGAGAACGTCCGGCGGCAGAACACCATCCTGAAGAAGGCGGTGGTGATCCAGCACCGGCAGCACATGGAGGACGAGGAGAAGGGCGGGGAGCTCCAGGTGCAGGTCGCCCAGTACCGGGAGCAGGTCAGGCGGCTCGAGGCGGATAATTATGGGCTGTCCATGCACCTCAGGAACGCCGGCCGCGGGGCCTCCATGCCGGGGAGCTTCCACCCAGAGGTTTTCTGATCGACCCAAGACGGATGGTGATTCTGTGGGAATCTGTCTAATCGACTGTTATTAGCGGGTTGATTTCCATTGCATGATGATAGATTGATAGCTCATCCTCTATTTGTTTACTTTGCGATGTCCCATCCTCTATTCAGGGTCCGGATATTTTTGTCTTGTACTCCCCCGATCCAAAATAAGTGTCGAAGTTTTGAACTAGGAAGGATTAGTTTAAAAATCAAAACGGTGACACTTATTATGGATCGGACTTTGCATTTAACATTGATAGTTGGGCATTTTTCATCACTAATAATAGCATTTTTTTTGTTTGTTTATTCTATTTATACGTTTATTCATCTCGCCAAGGTATCTTTTTTAAGCTTAATACCTAGATACTTCCCACCGACTAGCACTCTCGCGAGATGGTAATGCACAAATGTTTAGCACCCGTCGTCACCCAATTTAGAGCCTCGCTACATACTTGAGCGGAAGTGATTGTTGGCGGCTTGAATTTACTGTTGAAGACTCTTGTGTTGCGCTAGTTCCAATTTCTCAATGCCACAAGCATGAGAGGGCATCGTCTTGCACCTTTCATGGTCATTATGCATCAAAAGAGTCGGCCACAGCTTTGACGTTTGTTGGAAACTTGCCAATATTACAGGTCGAGCCCCGGGATCGCAAACCAATCCTTGGCCAAATTACAAATCCTAAGGGAGTAGCGGCATTGGAAGAGCGAGTGTGCCCTCGTTTCATGAGCCCCCTTACAAAATGGTCAAAACCCCACAATTTGGTCGCCCTCGTTTCTCAAGGTGGTCCGCCATCCAAATCCGTTTTGTTAATGATTAGCCAAGCAAAGAAATTGCACTTAGTGCGGCGTCCAATTCCTCCTAACGGTGCTCTTGAGGTTGGTGGTGTTGTCTCACCTGAATTGTGGCTTATATGCGGAAGCCGTCAAGTATTGGCCGATAGCAGTCATCCTACAAACAATGAAGTCTTAATGCCCCTCACGTGGTAGAGTTTGTGAAAGTGACCTCGCAAATACTGAGGAACTCCCGGATGTGCTGAGTTGTGAACCCATTGACGATGTTTGCGTCCAACCCAACATTATTGTGAAGAGACCTTTTAGCGCACTATTTTTTTCTTTGAGATGGCAAACATAGATGGCTCCAAGTCTTTTGGCCTACGACCATTAGCCTAAGTGGAGTTCTAGAAGCTAGCCTTGTTTCCGTCTTCGATGGTAATGGTGGTGAGGGCATAAAAGAATAAAAGATGTTCATATCATTGTCGTTGAATGGATTTCCCGTGCCCAACCAAGTTCTATTTGGGAATGTCCATTCAAGCCACGACCACCGAAGTCTAGGGCGTGTCAAGTTGTGAGTCCATCGGTGATGTTTATTTTGGTCCACCCAAACATTATTGTGAAGAACCTTTAATCTGCCCATTTTTCTTCTTTGAGATGGCATAAATAGATGGGTCCAAATGTTCCGGTCAACGACTATTAGCCCAAGCATTTTAAGACTTCGAGTAAAAATATCGAGGAACGTAAGATGTTATACTGTTATGGTTGCGAGCACCGCCTTGACCAAAGCGGGACAACCAGCAAGAGCGTAGTGCTCTCCCCGCCAAGGGAGGAACTGGCCCACAATCATATTTTGAAAATGAGTTCTCTTCAACCGCTTGAGCGCAAGAGGGAGCTCGAAAAATCCGACATGAAATGTTGTTCTGGCTGCTGGTAAGTTCTGCATGATCTCTTCGAGGTTTAGGTCGCGCCAGCGAGTGGGGGAAACAAGCTTCTTCCGAAAATTGGTCGGGAAAAGGCATTTACTTTCGCGTTCCATTCACAACGTGTATCTCGACCGCCCAAATCTACCCATGATGCATGTGAGAAAGCTGAGAATGGCCCCGCTAGGACCCAGGCTAGTCTTGTCCAGTAGTAGGTGACGCTGTTGGCTAGTCTTGTCCTGTAGTAGGTGACGCTGTTGCTAGATTCTCTTTACCCCTCCAGTTGTGGAATTAATTCATGTGATTATCTCTCTAGCCTATGTTGTTGGAAGTAATTTAAACATCAAAAAAATTAAAATATCATGTTATTGAAATTGTTCTCAAAGAATGTTCTTTAAATAGTTTTAAATAGAACCAAACTTTGTTAAACTGGTATCTGAACTTTGCCATGACAAATAGAAGAACTTTTGGAAAACCCTGGCATAGCTCGCAATTTTTGAAAAATAGGTAGAGAATTTTTTAACCATATTTTTGGAACTTTGTCGCCAAAACTCAAAGAACTTTTCAATTTTTATTGGTTTTTCCAAAAGTCCTCCCGATTTTTATGGCAAAGTTCAGGCACATCCTTCATAAAGTCTGACAAAGCCTTCATAAAAAATGCATGTGCGTGATTTTTTAGTGAGGCTGTGCGTTAACCTGTAATAAGCCCACAGTACCTAGCTAGTGACGTTATCCCGCCAAAAAAGTAACTAGCGACGTTAATTATCCACGCCGGATATAATTATGAGGCTGGCAGTGCGCAGAGCATGCACATGACTAGCTAGAGAAACGAATCTACTAGCCTGTGGCTGGTGCATGGCTGACACAACGGCGGGCCTAACTGATTGGACAGCATGCATGATGACCGGCTCGGATTCGCGCTGCATACGGAACGCAAACGTAAAACCCGGCGTCCAAATTGGTTCTCAAACCGGCGAAGTTGCCATGTTATTTATGACGCTGACAAGGGATCGGACTATTTGTGGGTGAAAAGTTTAGAAATCCAAATGGGCGAAATTTTGGAGGGCCATATAAACATTCTAATTTTGAATTTTTTCGACGTAGAATGAATCGGGCGGGGAGCTTTTTAAATCCAAAGTCAACGTAGCGTAGGAAGGCCATCATGATGCGCCAACAATGTCAAACCTTTCTTTTCGGCGATGGCTTGAGTTTGACTCCAACACTCGTCTTCCTCCCTCCCTCCGCTCCGCGCGGCGAACATGGGCACCGCCGCACGCGTCGTCTCCCATCCTCCACCTCGGCTCCCACGCCGGCCCGCGACCTCAGTCCCTTCCGCCGCACGCCGGCTCTCCCCTCCCCGCACCCCGAGGCCGCGCCCGCGTTGACCCTCGCGTCCCTACTCTCCACCACCGAAGGCGCCAACCACCTTCTTCCACCTCCTCCTGCCGCCCCCCTTTGCGTCCCCTCCAAGCCCCTTCATGGCGTCGAAAGGCATCTCCCCCTCCCCCATTTTAGCATCTCCCACCCCCCCTTCGCCTCCCCCCACCACCACCAAGCACCACCCCGCATTTCTTCCCCGGCCGCTGAGGTTTGCTTCCTTCCGGGCCCGGCTTCCATGTCACTGGACCACAGCCCCACGGGCTCCCTCGTCGTGTACGGCGATGACATCGAGGAGGCCATGTCCCCCAACCGGAGCGTCGCCGCCGTGGCCGTCAAGGACGGCGACGCCTCCGTGTACAAGATCATCCACGGCTTCCTCAAGCAGAAGAACAACTCCATCATCAACGTGGCCGCCAGCGTCGCCCGGAAGGCGGCCTCCAACAAGTAATGCAGATTGCTTCTGCGCTAGTGCCTGTCACTCTGTCAAATTTTCGTCATGGATGCCGGCTTCAGGGATTGATTCTGCGCTCTGTTTCGCAGGCTGTCGAGGAAGACTTCGGATGTTTTCGACACCTTGATTCAGCAGCAGCAGAGCAGGCTGGGGAACAAGACCGGGCCTCTGCTCTCTGGGATATCCTACTGCATAGCCTCTTGCAGCATGATATTGCTCAACAAGGTGGTTCTCTCCAGCTACAATTTTAATGCTGGCATATCACTGATGTTGTACCAGGTAATCAGTCTGTTTAGTCTGTCTCTTAGTCGAACCATTTTGAAGTAACTTCATAGCTCAATACTGGCATATGAGATGTGGTGCTTGCATTGACAAGTTATTATCGATTCATCATTGAGCTGATTTATCATGACTACTTTGGTTCAGAATCTTATATCCGTGGTCATTCTTGTGGCACTCGAGTTCTTCAGCGTAATTTCAACGGAAGAACTGACATGGAAGTTGATCAAAGTCTGGATTCCAGTTAATCTCATTTTTGTTGGAATGCTAGTGACCGGAATGTACAGGTGCGTCCTGCTTAAATGTGTACTCCATGGTCTGAATTGATTTCTACAATCTTCTTACAATAAAATTGGCCTAACCTTCTTTTTTTCCTCTTCTTTGTATCATCTTTCAGTTTGAAGTACATAAATGTTGCCATGGTGACGATATTAAAGAACATGACAAACATTTTAACGGCTCTAGGGGAAATATATGTTTTCAGGAAGGGTCAGAACAAACAGGTTTGGGCTGCCTTGTGCATGATGGTACGTCCTTTTTGCTAGGCATTCCTTCGTTTTTCTTCCAAGTATCAGCTAATGATTTCATTACTGAACCGATTTAAGAGTGTAACAACAGACGAGCATGATCGATGACCTCAGTGTACTTTCTCTGTTTTTCGTGCAGATTGTATCAGCTGTATGTGGCGGTATGACAGATCTTTCTTTCCATCTAATTGGTTACACTTGGCAGATTTTGAATTGCTTTCTGACAGCAGCTTACTCGGTTAGTTCATTTTGTGCATAAGACGCCACTTTAGTATTTACAGATGTATGTGAACTGACCAATACTATTATGGGGCATTTGAAATCTTGAAGTTAAGTTGTTTGGTCGATCCATATTAGATTATAACGCCATTGGCAACACCGAAACTTCGTTTAACCTTGGATTGTATCGATTTCAGAGGCCTTCTTTGACTGATCGCTAACATATGGTTTCTTATATCAGCTTACACTGAGACGCCTAATGGACACGGCCAAACAATCAACGAAATCTGGTTCCCTCAATGAAGTTTCTATGGTGTTACTTAACAATGCGCTCTCGATCCCTTTCGCGGTCATCTTGATTATTGTCTTCGATGAGTGGGAATACGTTTATCAAACGTAAGAGTTTAATCTTACTCCCTATCTTAACCATACATAAAAGCAATACAAACTTATTATGATGTGCAGCAACTCTTATTTATTCAGAACTGAATATTCTAGAGTACAGTTAACAATACTAACTTGTCCAGCAGTAGTTATCATGTACTCCATTTCTGCAAGTTATGTATCTGTAGGTATTAAAAACTCATTTTGTTCTGCTCCACTTTGAAATTTAACTTGTCTTAGGCGTTTGGAGTTTTTTTTCGAAAAGGGGGAATTCTCCGGCCTCTGCATCAGAACGATGCATACGGCCTCAGGCGTTTGGAGTTTGCTCGCAAAAGAAACTATCTCTGTAACCAACTTTAACATGAAGTCTGATTTTTTTTTTCCGAATAGGAAGTTATACTCCCAGTCTCTGCATCATTGCGATGCACACAACTATTAACATGAAGTCAGATGAAACAGAAAAATTAAAGAGTTTTCCAGTATTACCCCATAATAATTATTTTCTTTCCTCAAAAGATGGCTTGGAGCTCTGCCTTTGCGCTAACCCATAATGGTTCTCTCAAAGGTAGTTTTCATCGGTGTTTTTTTTTTCAATTACACTTATGCGTGTCTTTTCGTGCCATCGCAGCAAAGTTATTCGAGAGCCTATGTTCTGGTTTTTTGCGACCGCCAGTGGATTGTTAGGACTAGCGATCAGCTTCTCATCCGTGTGGTTTTTACAGGAGACTGGCCCAACAACTTACAGGTGAGATGATAGATACTACTAACTCAATTCCTTCTTCAATGTGCCCACAGGAATGTTTGCATGAAAAAAAGTATCATACTAACTGTAACACCATCAAAGTTCTATTCACATGTTGATAATCATTTTCTCCTTTTTTTCAGCCTTGTTGGCTCACTGAACAAGATACCCATTTCGGTCGCTGGTGTCTTGCTATTCAACGTCCCTGTCAGCGTGGAAAATTTGTTCAGCATAGTTTTCGGTGAGTATTTTGTTTCATCAAGTGTTGAGTTGTGTTGCATGTTACCTCGCTACCCAAGAATATCTCTGATTGATATATTTTTCTACTCGATCTCAACATCTGCAGGTCTTTTCGCTGGGATATTCTTCGCAAAGGCAAAGATGTCCAAGTCCTAATGCTCATTTGCATGGCGTGACTGTAACACGAAAAGGTTGCACGGCAAGGCCTCCTATCAATCGACTGTACAGATATATGATCAGAGTCCGTTTGACCTTGTCGAGTCGATCGGGATTTCGTGAAACATTCTGTTTATTCTTTCCCAGATTTGTTTCATAACTGTGTCAAGCAAGCATGCAGAAGGCAGTTTGCAGGACTTGCCACACCTTCTATCCAATTGTTGATCTCTGCTCAATAAGTTGAGCAGGACAACCATACAAAATAAAGGGAAAAGATTTGGCCATTTTAACACCGGGAATTTGCTGTTGCTGTGACCCAAGAGCTTCCTCTGTTTCTCTCTCTGATGATGATATTTTCAGTTTGTTAATCGTTGTAAATAAATTGGAATATCACAGCCAACCAATCTTTGGCTATGATCTAGATAATAGATATGTATGCTTATGTTTAAAATCAGCAGTCCCAGAGTTATAAAGGTTGTCAGTATTGGGATCTTAGCAAAGCAAGCTTAACATGGGTACATCATGCACATAATGAGCCTTTGAGAGAAATTACTCCAGAAGTTGTGTGAAGAAGAATACAAATCTATAAGGCATCACAGCAAGAATCATTTGAGTAGTCACACCGCATATACATATATGCAAATCTCTGCGATGTTTTTCATGGAGTTACAGCAATAAATCGAGCTATGAGATCGAAGCACGCACCCAAGCGCGCGCGTACTTGTGTGGTTCAGCCTTTCTTGGCGAAGAGGCCGCCGAGGTTGAACCCGCCGCCGCCCTCGCTGCCGGCCGCGGGCTTCTTGCCGGAGGTGGTGCCGCCGGCCTTCCTGGAGGCGGTGCCGCCGGCGGAGGGCGCCGGGCCGTCCACCTTGTTGAGCAGCGGGTTGGTCTCGATGAACTCCTGCTCGTCCTTGACGATGGCGCTGACGATGAAGTCGAGGATGCTCTTCTCCTTCTTGGCCGGAGCCGGCGTGCCCCTCGTCGCCGCCGGCACCGCTAGCCGCGTCCGCTGCGGGCGAAGGCTCGTCCTCCCCGCCGTCGACGACGCCGGCGCCACTGCGGCCACGCTGCTGCCGAACCCCACAGACGCCATTGCTAGCTACTGGCTCTCCTGGATATCTTGGCGATTCTTGGCGGCGATAGATATGGATGTATGGTGGGACTGTTGAACTTGGTGAGGGTGGCGATCGGGAGGCGGGCGGGTGGCCATATATGCGTGCGCGGCAGGGAGGCGATCGGGAGGGGATGGTGGCCACAGGCGGCTTATCCGCACCTACGTATGCGTGCCACGGTGCCAGCCACCGGCGGGTGAGGTGCACTGGCCGTGCGTCCCGCGAGAGGTCGGCGTGGGCTCGGCACAAGCGCAAGCGGGATCGACTCGGTTGTAGGGCCAGCGTTGCTTCGTCTCTTTGCCGTAAAAATGTCACAAAAAGATCCCAAGACAAATGACCATATATATGCAATATTTGTTGGGAGTACCTAGAACTCATCTAGATGAGACATAATTTGGTCTCATTCACTTTGAAAACAAGAACAAATACAACCCACTCAGCACACACGCATCTTATAGCATCACATCCAATGGCTATAAAAGGTGAATGAGACCAAACTATATCTCATCTAGATGAGTTCTAGCAAAACCGATATTTGTTTATTTGCGGGAATATAGATGCAATACCTACAAACAAACATCCCAGAGTCAATTACACCACATGTGTCTAAACTTGGCACAAAAAGTCAGTTTAGTACTGAAACTTGTGGCATACGTTGACCTGGTTACAAAACTTGGCTTGATCGTTCATATACGGTCAGAATCACGTTTGGATACGAATAGAGGGCTGACTGGGATCGCCAGCGTGGCGACATGCCCATTGTCAGTGGCTGCAAGGCGCGGGCAGAGGCGTGTGGCCTGGATGTTTGCAGAAAACCCCCTAGAAGTTTTTTTTGTCACGAAAAAGCCCCTGCACAGGTGGGAGAGGTTTGGCATGTTAGTTATACGGCCCCGCATATGGCTGAATCAGTTTACTAAAACCCTCCCTCATCGACTCCCTCGCCTCGTGCTCTCCTCCTGTGTCTCTCCTCTTGATCGTTTGCAGGTGACGGCGGCGTCGATCGGGGCGACCGCATTGATCGGCGGCGTCGACGACGATGGAGCCCCGTCGGCAAGATCCCGGGGAATCAGCCCCTGTATATGGTGAGCATGCCCTCTATCTCTCTCTCGGTGTCCGCCACCTCTTTCTCCCCTGTTTATGTTAGGGTTTTAGTCAATGTGCTCGAACCGGTGAAAACCTTTAGATTGGCCTTGATTTTGCCAGTGGATGCTTCCTAGATGCCCTGACGTAAGAAGCCCCCTTTCCATTCATCCGTAGTGTGGGCTGTGTATAGGATTTCTCCCGGGTCCAAAAAGGCTCTGTTTTCATGATCTGAAATATTCAGATATCTCTGAATAATTAACCCCCGTGTAGAAGATTATTAGAACATGTTTGCTCCAGTGAAACCATTGGATGTGGCAGCTTGTATTTTTTGATGAAATTGTACTTAACTGAATTTTCGACACTTGCTAACTGAATCTTCGATAGTTGATAACCGAATATTTGGACAACAGTAGATATTTGGAAGTTAGGAATTTTGAGTAGTTTGTTTGCTGTTTTTTCAGTAAGTAGTGTTAACTACAAATCCAGTAGTTAGATCCAATATTTCTGACTGGACATGACAGAATCGTAATGGAATTTGACATTAATGTTAAATGAAGATGTGCATTCTCAACTAAAATTATTTTGGTTGTGTGAACTATAGATCCCTGCTTTTTTGCACTGAATTGCAGACGCATGCTATTTTTGGCACTATGAAGTGAACATGTTAGCTGTTGTAAGCATAATTAATTGAAGATGTGTATAGTTTACTGAATGATTTTGCATTCTCTCCATTGTAGGTGATTTTGATGGGCGATTCACGGTTGAAATTCATCACAAAGGATTTTTATGTGGAGCTGACAGCAACAGAAGCTACATTGACTATCAAGTTGACTGGTTTGATCACTGTGACTCTGACACTTGGTCCATACTATGGATTGAAGACTTTGTGAAGCAGCTGGGCTATGATAGAGAAACAGGGCAGCATGTTGTATACTGGTGTCAGCCTGGTAGGACAGTTAAAGAAGGAATGAGAGAGATGACTTGTGATGCTAATAGCCTTGCAATGATAGCAGCTAGTACATTCCACAAGAATCTGTTGCTGCTCATAGACCATGGAGAGACACCGATTAGCCTTCTTAGAGATGATGTTACAGTTGATGGACTGCCCGAGTTGCCAAAGGTCATAACCCCAACAAAAGATGGCAAGGGCAAAGAACGAGCTAGCTCAGCTGAAGTGATAAGTGACTCAACTAAAAGGAGAGCAAGGAGATTGTTTACTAAAGCAACATCTTCAAGATGTGCTTCTGAAGAAATGGAGGAAGAAGATGAAAATCGTGCAGCAGGTTCAGACACAGATGAGGAATTCTATGACAGTGACTATGATATTATGGATGGGGATGATGATCTGTTTGAGGAACATGTTGACAAAGAGGTGGATGCTCACAGAGAGAAGGTTTACACATGTGACTATGAAACAGAGCTAGCTGAAGATGTTCTAGATGATCCAACCATAATGTTATCCAAAGAAGAGAGGGACAAGCTCAAATACAACTTCAAGGCTTTTAATCCAGAAACTGATTTGAATGCCCCTGTATTCAGATTAGATATGATGTTTGGTACTGTTGAGGAGATCAGGCATGCTATTACCTCTTATAGCATCAGAAATAGGGTTCCAATCAAAAAGACCAGAAACACATCAACTACAGTAGAAGTAGTATGCATTGATGATTGCCCATGGTACTTGAAAGCAGGGATGGACAACAGGAAAAATAGCTTTGTGATCAACAAGTACTTTGATGAGCACACATGCCCTAAGACATGGAAGCTCAAGGGTCTAACTGCTCCATTTTTAACCAAGAAATTCATAGATGAGTTCAGGGGCAATGAGAAGATGCCATTGCAGAAATTTGAGGAGAAGGTTCAGCAAGAGTACAATCTAATTCCAAGCAGGAGCAAATTGGGAAGAGCTAGAAGAGCATCAGTAAAGCAGATTAGAGGTGAGGATGATGACCAGTATAAGATGTTATGGGATTATGGAGAGGAGTTGAGACAAACAAACACTGGCAACAAGCTCTACCTTTGCACAAAGGAGATCTTTGATGAAAAGACCAAGGAGACAAAAGAACATTTCTTAACTTTGTACTGGTCATTGGATGCGTGCAAGAGAGGTTGGTTGATGGGATGTAGGCCAATAATATTTGTAGATGGATGTCACATTAAGAACATTTACAAAGGGAATTTAATGACAACGGTGGGCATTGACCCCAATGATTGTATTTTCCCCCTAGCATTTGGGATTGTAGAAGTGGAGTCCACTAGCAACTGGGAGTGGTTTTTGGCTAGCCTAAAGGATGACCTCAACATATGCAACACCTCTCCATACACAATAATGAGTGATAAGTAAAAGGTATGTGCAATACCTTATATTTTTTTACCTTATTGCTTGCTATAATTTAGTGTAGTTAGATTTAATGGGTACTTGCATTGTTTATGTGATATCTAGGGTCTTATAGCTATAGTTGCAAAGGTGTGGCCAGATGCTGAACACGGATTTTGTGTCAGGCATATGTATCAGAATTTCCATAAGCTTCACAAGGGGGAACAACTAAAGAATAATCTATGGGCTATTGCAAGAGCCACTAACAATCCAACATACAAAAAAGCAATGGAGAAGATGAAGGCAAATAGTGTGCGTGCATACGAATGGGTTGAGAAATGGCCACCAAGAACATGGATTAAAGCTTTTTTTAATCCTTTTCCAAAGTGTGACATCCTTCTCAATAATATGTCTGAAGTATTTAATAGGTACACATTTCTTGATTGTGCTTTTCTGAACTATTAAATGCACTAGAGTGTTAGATGGAATGAACTAACAAGTTTTTTCATTTGAAATGACAGCTGGATTTTGCCATCCAGAGAACTTCCTATTTTCTCCATGGTGGACAACATAAATAGCAAGATAACAACAAGGTTGTACAGCAAGCAGAAGGAAGTTGCACAAGATAGGAAATTGAGTATGAGATTGTGCCCAAAAATCCAGAAAAAGTTGGACAAGTACACTGATTGGGCTGCAAACTTCATGGTCTTTGGAGCTGGTCAGAAAGTTTTCAAGGTTGTTTCAATGAACCACTCCTACATAGTGGACTGGGAAATGGAAACCTGTGACTGCAAGAGATGGGACCTATC
Organism: Aegilops speltoides; assembly: GCA_021437245.1. NCBI lineage: Eukaryota > Viridiplantae > Streptophyta > Magnoliopsida > Poales > Poaceae > Aegilops > Aegilops speltoides. The sequence continues at coordinate 499,065,090 of CM038145.1, forward strand.
CGGCATCCCGTGTCACCATTCTATTGCTTGTGCTAGAAATGAGAGAATTGATCCTGCAAGCCTGGTGCATGAGTGCTATTCAGTAGTGTAGGACCTTGAAGTATGTCTAGAGGGGGGGTGATTAGACTACTTGACCAATAAAACTTAACCTTTTCCCAATTTTAGAGTTTGGCAGATTTTAGCTACTTTAGGACAAGTCAAGCAATCATCACACAATTCAAGCAAGCATGCAAAGAGTATATAGGCAGCGGAAATTAAAGCATGCAACTTGCAAGAATGTAAAGGGAAGGGTTTGGAGGATTCAAACGCAATTGGAGACACAGATGTTTTTGGCGTGGTTCCGATAGGTGGTGCTATCGTACATCCACGTTGATGGAGACTTCAACCCACGAAGGGTAACGGCCTGCATGAGTCCACGGAGGGCTCCACCCACGAAGGGTCCACGAAGAAGCAACCTTGTCTATCCCACCATGGCCGTCGCCCACGAAGGACTTGCCTCACTAGCGGTAGATCTTCACGAAGTAGGCGATCTCCTTGCCCTTACAAACTCCTTGGTTCAACTCCACAATCTTGTCGGAGGCTCCCAAGTGACACCTAGCCAATCTAGGAGACACCACTCTCCAAGAAGTAACAAATGATGCGTTGATGATGAACTCCTTGCTCTTGTGCTTCAAATGATAGTATCCCCAACACTCAACTCTCTCTCAATGGGTTTGGATCTAGTGGAAAGAAGATTTGAGTGGAAAGCAATTTGGGGAAGGCTAGAGATCAAGATTCATATGGTAGGAATGGAATATCTTGGTCTCAACACATGAGTAGGTGGTTCTCTCTCAGAAATGGTAAGTTAGAAGTGTAGGTTCGTTCTGATGGCTCTCTCCACGAATGAAGAGGAGGTGGAGGGGTATATATAGCCTCCACACAAAATCTAACCGTTACACACAATTTACCAAACTCGGTGGGACCGAATTGTTAAACTCGGTTGGACCGATTTAGTAAACCTAGTGACCGTTAGTGATTTTCGTGGATGACATGCATCTCGGTGAGACCGATTCGGTTAGGGTTAGGGCATAACGTAATCTCGGTAAGACCGACATACAAACTTCGGTGAGACCGATTTGGTAATAAGCTTTCAGAGAGTTGGTCGTAAACTCGGTGGGACCGATTTGCTCTTTTCGTGAGACCGAAATGTTACAAAAAGGAAACATAGAGTTTACATTGCAATCTTGGTGGGACCGATCGCTCACTTCGGTTAGACCGAAACGTTACGAAGGGAAACAGAGAGATTGCAACCCCATCTCGGTGAGACCGAGATCCCTATCGGTAAGACCGATTTGCTTAGGGTTTGTGGCAGTGGCTATGACTTTTGGAATCGGTGGCGCCGGATAGGAAGTTTCGGTGTGACCGATTTTTGCTTTGGGTTTAGGTCATTTGTGGATGTGGGAAAGTAGTTGAGGGTTTTGGAGCATATCACTAAGCACATGAAGCAAGAGGCTCATTAAGCAACACCTCATCCCTCCTTGACAGTATTGGCTTTTCCTATAGACTCAATGTGATCTTGGATCACTAAAATGTAAAATGAGTAGTCTTGAGCTTTTGAGCTTGAGCCAATCCTTTGTCCTTAGTATTTTGAGGGATCCACTTTCATCATCCATGCCATGCCATTCATTGAGCTTTCCTGAAATAATAGTCTTGGAATAGCATTAGCTCAATGAGCTATATGTTGTTATTAATTACCAAAACCACCTAGGAATAGTTGCACTTTCAATCTCCCCCTTTTTGGTAATTGATGACAACATATAGATCAAAGCTTCGACAAATGATAATAAGATTGAATAACATCATCGCTTTGAGAAGTATGTGATAGGCAAGAGCTCCCCCTAAATTTGTGCATGGGTTAAGATTTGCTTTGGACTGCAAATGCACAATGAATTAGGCTCATGGGTTACTCTTCCATGTCACATACATCTTGGTGGAGCGCTCAAAATAATAAACAATGAATACATGCACTCATCACCAAGCATAGTGAATGATCACATAAGATAGATAGGATAATATCAAGCATGCATAAGTGTAGCTTATGATCAAACACATGATCATCAATGTCTCATAGGCATAGTATCTCAACCAAAAGCAAACAAAGTTTGAAAAACCACCAAATAAAGCAAGAGAGAATAAAAGCAACACACTCTCTCGAAGTTTATGATCTATACATTTTTCTCCCCTTTGGCAACAAGTTACCAAAAGTTCATAAAAATGCATAGTGCTAGATCGACTCCTGTGCTTGATCTTCCGGTGGTGGTGTCCGATAGCTCCTTGGACGAAGGCTTCAGTTGAAGTAGAGGGTGCCGGAGTGGATGCTTGGAGCTGGTTGCACTGGAACTGTGGGGCAGAGTGGTGTGTCAAGTTGTTGCTCTAGTGTCTGCCACCGCACTGCAATCGATCTCTGGCTCTGGGCACTCTGGCAAACACATTGGTGGTTGTCTTGCCCTTCCTCCTGCATGTCATCCAGTAGCTGCTTCTACAACCGATCAATCTCGCCACCTTGACATCTAGATCATAGAATTTTTGTTCCATGATTCTTTCCAGCTCTCCGGTTTTGAGTTAGGGTGGCCAACCCATTCTCAATCCTCAGAGTTGATGCTATCAAGTAACCAAGCTGCTCTTGTTTGGTTTTCAAGAAATACTCAGATGCCTCCTCTTGAGTTGGCATCTTGGCAGCCTTCTCCTTCTTTGCCTTCTCCTTCTTCTCCTGAGCTTGGACTGATTGTGGATCATCTTCATTCATGACAACCTCATTGTCCTCAAAGTCTGGATAGATTGGAAAATGTTCCTTATCCAACTGATATTTCCCTATGCCCATCTTGGTGTTGATCAATTCTTGAATCTGAGGTGCATATCCACAGCTCCTCTTCTGATCTACTACAGTCCTTTTGATTGTTTCAATGATGAGGCTCATGACTTTGAACTTCTGGGGCACAGCAAACACATGCAGCATGTTGATGGCATGCCCTCTGATCATGTTATGGTCACCTGACTTGGGCAACAAAGTGTGCCTCAGGATCCAATTGATGGTTGCCAATCCTGACAGCAGAAAGTGAACTGATCCAAACTTGTGAGTCTCTACAGCCTTGTCAGGAATTTCCTTGTAATGTGAGCCATTGAATTGTGACCCAACTTCTTCTTTGCATAAATGTCCAGGTCATCCTCTTCTTCCTTGGGGGCATTTATGAGACTTGCCCATTCTTCAACAGTGGATTGGTACCTTGTACCTTCAGACATCCACACAATTCTACCATCTGGATAAAAGTGTGTTGTGGAGTAGAACTGCATAATAAGCTCATCATTCCAGTTGGTGAACTTCTGTCCAACAAAATCTGCTACTCCACAAGCAACAAAGCTCTCCTCCACCTGTGGTAGTGCTGCTCATTCTCCCGATGAATTTCCAGTCAACCCACTTCATGTCACAGACTATGGGATTCTTGTCCAATGAATGGTCTCATAAAAGTCCTCATTGTTCCTTTGTGTGGAACCCGTAGTCAACAGCAGTCCTTCTTCTTGAAGCATATGGGTCTTCCATCCTCCACAGCCTCATCCTGAATCCTTCCCGATTCTCATGTCCTCACCACAGGATGGGCATCATTGTGGTCTGTATCTTGGGCTTGAGCTTTCTAAGGACTTGTCCTTCCTCATCCTCTTCTTCAAAGAACATTGGGCACTGGGGCCTTGTTCTTCTCAGCAATTGGAATACTCCTAATATTCCTCTTTGGAGCTTGCTTGGCCTTGGAGGCATCTTTGGGTGCATCTTTGGGCTTGGATGTTGCAGCCCCGACTGATTGCATCTCCCATAAGCTTAGCTGCCTTAGGTGCTGGTGCAGCATCCTCTTCCTCTTCATCAGAATCCTTTCTCATTGAGGGCTTTCCAAGGACCTTGGTAGTTGTGGTTCTTGCTCTCTTCTTTTTCTTGTCCTAATCACCATCATCCTCTGATTCAATTGTGAACTTCATGGTTGCACCAGTGGGGACTTTCTGAGGTTTTGATGGTGCTTCTTTCCTTGCAGGTGCCTCTTTGGGTTGAGCCTGAGCTGGCACTTGAGTGGACTTCCTGGCCTTTGGCATTGGAGATCTCTTAGCAGGAACTTTCTTCTTCAGACCTGGCTTTGTGCTCTGTGCAGAGCCATACTCTTTCTTGAGAACCACTTTCTTGGAAGTGGCCTCATCTTCCTCAGCTTTGTAATCTTCATCCTCGAATCAAGTTCTTTTCCTCCTTTGCCTAGTAGCAGCCTTAGGCAAGTTGCTAGGAGTACTTCGCTCCCATCATCCGGGTTAAGGGACTAGTGCCCTCACTCAAGTCCATGTGCTCTTTCGACTGTTATGGCTGTCACTTTGATCAAACATACCGCAAAAGCTGATCTGAATTCGTGAAGAGTTATAGATGTGATAGAATAGATGGGCATCACAAAATGCGAGATTTTTCCAAAAGAATGATTCAAAAGTTCAGTTTTAGTTTTCCACGTAAAGCATTTGGATCAACCGATTTTCAAACTCGGTGATCTGAAGCAGTTTTGGAACCTAAACCGATGATCTCGATTGGACCGAGTTTCATTCGGTGGCACCGAGATCGCTAGGGTTTCACAGAATCTTCAAATCGGTCGCACCGATTAGTAATTCTCGGTCAGACCGAGAGTCACTAGTGCAATGGCATGAGCCAAATCGATGAGACCGAGTTTTTCAACTCGGTGGGTCCGAGATGGTTTCGACGGAAACTTAACCCTAAAAATTTGAATCGCATTTAATCTATGGACTATTTTGGCTGGATAGAAGAATCTCAATCGTGGCAAGAATCAATATGAAAACAATGTGCTAGGAATCAGACGTGGATAGCACAAAGATCAAGTCCATACCCTAACTTGGCGGTGGACTTGCTACGGCGGCAACGGCGGGGACGAATTCCGTTGACGGCGGCGAAGACTAGCGACAGGAGGCTGCTGGCGGCAAGGAGACGATCCGGAAACCACAATGGCAGAGTGAGCTGTTCATATGGCGAAGGGTTTCAAGAAATTTCCAAACTTTGCCCGTGGCTATATATAGCCCGACCACTGTCGGTGTGACCAAGTGGAACAACTCGATGGCACCGAGATGCATAATCGTGTTCACATAAAGAAATCGGTGAGACCGAAGTTCAAATCGGTTGCACCGAGATTGAAAACTCAGATCAACTTGGTGATCTCGGTAGGACCGAAATGGAAGAATCGGTCAGACCGAGAATCACAAAGAGGTTTTGGAAGTTTAAGTTTATGACAAATCGGGGACTCCGAGTGCTCCTCACACAGAGTGGTTCGAATCTGACTTGATCAAATTTTGTGATGTAGCATGAATAGAGTTTGAGATGAGAAAAGCATAGATAGCTAAAGAAGGTTCTTAGGCATTCTTGTCCATCCACTTGGCAAAAAGAAAAGAAACCAAACAATCAAAACAACAAGTGGATGTCCTTGAATGTGTAAAATATGCACCAACATGCTCACACAATAAGATAGCAAATGAAATATGTGGCAAAGCATGCTCAACCAATTCTAGCATCTATCAAACAATTGGCGATGAATAAGTCATCTATATATGAGTATATTGACTTAGGAGTCAAATGAGAACATTTGATCATAGGTCATACTCATCGTTTAAGCTTAAGTGGGGTTACCACTTTTACATAATGCATTAATGTGTTCACACCATTAGAGTTGCTTTGACTCAATTCTTAGAGTTAAGCTTCCCCTAGATGTGAGATCCCCCCTTAGAGGGATGAACTAACCTTTGGTTTTGTCGATGATGACTTCATGTAGGTGTTGAAGATGTAGATGCTCAATGTTGATGTAGATCATTTGGAGCAATCCTTTGGAGTGAGTTGCACTTTCAACTTACCTACATGGGTTAGTCCCACAAGGAACAAACAAGAATATCCATAGACATAGAGTGATGCACACACAAGATGATGTCCATGAAATCATTAGGTTACCTTGTCCCTTGTCTTACCAACATGAGGGTTTGTGACTCCTTGAACTAGTGCAAGATGTGGAAGTTAATTGCACTTGTTCTTGCCAAAATGATATGAGTGAAGAATGTTGGCGGAGTCACCCTCAAGAACTCTCTAGTTCTTCTTCTTCGGGATCCACATCATCTTGATGGGAATCCTTGGAGTTGTAGTTGTACTAGATGAAGTAGAACTTGACGTAGTCTTGGGGACCCACTTGAACGAGGCTTTAGGTGCTTCTTCAAATGCATCAATCTCTTCTTGAAGCTTGTCCTTGCCTTTGTTCTTGTGGTCTTGTGGTGGAAGATCATCTTGAGCTTGTGTTCCCTTGAAGGAAGTAGGATCATACTTCTCTTGTTGAGGAACAAACTTCGTCTTGGGGTATTGATCTTCTTCCCACTCAACTCCATTGGCATTGAACTTTCGTTCAAAACCCTTGATTCTTCCGGTGCCTTCCTTGCTTGTGCACAATTTCCTCGAATTGCTTACTTCCGGCAAGGCTCTTGTAAACACCTTTCTCTATAATTCCCTTCAATAAGCTATTTTCTTGCTCAGGTGTTACTTGGCTAAGAGAATCATTAGTGGAATCAAGAGAACTACTAGAAGCAACAATATTAGATTTGACATTATTATTGTTACTACTAGAGGAAGTATCTTTCTTGTACTTGTTACTAGACTTGACTTGAGGCATGTAAGTAGATAAGAGTAAACGCTTGGCAATGTAAGAAGAACTTTTCTTGCGAAGATCATCATTGATTGCTTTTAAGAACTCATGCTCTTGCTCAAGATTGAGCTTTTCAAAGCGTAACTTCTCATGAGCCCTTAAAAGTTCTCGATGATCTTCGTAGATAGTTTCATGAGCTAACTTAAGAGAGTTTAATTCTTTAGTTAGAAGCTCAATCTTCTCCTTATCATTGTCATTTGTTTTATCTTGTTTAGCATGATTAATTGACGTTTCATCATAGTATTCATCACTAGAGTTGTCAACAAGTAAATCATCATCCACAAGCAAGTCATCTTCATCACTACTGAAATCAACATACTCGGGATGTTTTAACTTTGGACCTTTCGCCATGAAGCATCTTCCAACACCTTCATTTGGTGAATCAAATATGTCGTAGGAGTTGGTTGACACAAGTGCTAGACCGGCAACACCTTCATCTTGAGTATATTCGGAGTCGGAGCGATAGCTTCTCTCGGAGTGATTGTTGGAGTCGGAGCCGGATACCCATTCACCAACATGAGCTTGATGTCTTCGTTTTGTGTAGCTCCTTGATGACTTGTCCTTCCTTTCCGAATCCTTGCTTCTCCGTGAGGGTCTTCGTTCATAACGATCATCTCTACTCCTCCTCTCTCTTGGTGGTGATTCTTCTCTTTTGCTCCTTATTCTTGGAGAATCTTTCTTCTTTTGTAGGGTGTCATACACTCATTGAGTAGTGTCCGGTCTCCCACAATTGTAGCAATTGCGCCTCGACTAGAAGATCTCTTGTCATTGTAAGACCTTGATTTGGAGCTTCTTTCTTTGCTTCTACTCTTGTAGAATTTGTTGAAGTTCTTCACCATTAAGCTCAATTCTTCATTGAAGGTTTGTTTCTCACTTGATGATGTGGGGGCTTCAATTGAGGCTTTTTAAGCACCACTTGACTTGTTGTGAAGTTCCTCCTTATCCTTGAGTGACATCTCATGAGCAACAATTCTTCCAGTGACTTCCGTTGGCTTGAGATCTTTGTAGTTTGGCATCATTTGATTCAATGTGCACACGGTATCATACTTTCCATCCAATGCTATTAGAATCTTCTTGATGATGTCATCTCTTCACTCCCTAAGCCGACAATCTCATTTGTGATAAGAGCAAGCCTAGAGTACATTTCAGCGACACCTTCAACATCCTTCATATTGAACTTGTCAAGCTGACTTTGGAGCACATCCAACTTGGATTCCTTGACGGACTCGGTACCTTCATGCATATCAATCAAAGTATCCCAAATTTCCTTTGCATTCTCAAGACGGCTGATTTTGTTGAATTCTTCGGGGCACAATCCGTTGAAGATGATATCACAAGCTTGAGCGTTGTATTGCAGCGTCTTCAATTCTTCCGCATTAGCTTCACGGTTAGGTTCTCTCCCATTGAAAAATTCACCTTGCAAGCCAATACAAATAATTGCCCAAACGGCGGGGTTATGTCCAACAATATGCATTTTCATCTTATGCTTCCAACTAGCAAAATTAGTGCCATCAAAGTAAGGACCTCTACGGTGATAATTTCCCTCGCTAGACGCCATACTCTCATAGGTTGTGAAACCAAGGCTATGACCACCAAAAGCTATGGAAATCAAAGCAAATGGAGACCAAAGTTCTGATACCACTTGTAGGACCTTGAAGTATGTCTAGAGGGGGGGTGATTAGACTACTTGACCAATAAAACTTGACCTTTTCCCAATTTTAGAGTTTGGCAGATTTTAGCTACTTTAGGACAAGTCAAGCAATCATCACACAATTCAAGCAAGCATGCAAAGAGTATATAGGCAGCGGAAATTAAAGCATGCAACTTGCAAGAAAGTAAAGGGAAGGGTTTGGAGGATTCAAACGCAATTGGAGACACAGATGTTTTTGGCGTGGTTCCGATAGGTGGTGCTATCGTACATCCATGTTGATGGAGACTTCAACCCACGAAGGGTAACGGCTGCACGAGTCCACGGAGGGCTCCACACACGAAGGGTCCACGAAGAAGCAACCTTGTCTATCCCACCATGGCCGTCGCCCACGAAGGACTTGCCTCACTAGCGGTAGATCTTCACGAAGTAGGCGATCTCCTTGCCCTTACAAACTCCTTGGTTCAACTCCACAATCTTGTCGGAGGCTCCCAAGTGACACCTAGCCAATCTAGGAGACACCACTCTCCAAGAAGTAACAAATGGTGCGTTGATGATGAACTCCTTGCTCTTGTGCTTCAAATGATAAGCTCCCCGACACTCAACTCTCTCTCAATGGGTTTGGATCTGGTGGAAAGAAGATTTGAGTGGAAAGCAACTTGGGGAAGGCTAGAGATCAAGATTCATATGGTAGGAATGGAATATCTTGGTCTCAACACATGAGTAGGTGGTTCTCTCTCAGAAATGGTAAGTTGGAAGTGTAGGTTCGTTCTGATGGCTCTCTCCACGAATGAAGAGGATGTGGAGGGGTATATATAGCCTCCACACAAAATCTAACCGTTACACACAATTTACCAAACTCGGTGGGACCGAATTGTTAAACTCGATCGGACCGATTTAGTAAACCTAGTGACCGTTAGTGATTTTCGGTGGGACTGACATGCATCTCGGTGAGACCGATTCGGTCAGTGTTAGGGCATAACGTAATCTCGGTAAGACCGATTACACAAACTCGGTGAGACCGATTTGGTAAGACCGATTTGGTAATAAGCTTTCCAGAGAGTTGGTCAGGTAAACTCGGTGGGACCGATTTGCTCTTTTCGGTGAGACCGAAATGTTACAAAAAGGAAACAGAGAGTTTACATTGCAATCTCGGTGGGACCGATCGCTCACTTCGGTTAGACCGAAACGTTACGAAGGGAAACAGAGAGATTGCAACCCCATCTTGGTGAGACCGAGATCCCTATCGGTAAGACCGATTTGCTTAGGGTTTGTGGCAGTGGCTATGACTTTTGGTGAAGGAAATATGCCCTAGAGGCAATAATAAAGTTATTATTTATTTCTTTATTTCATGATAAATGTTTATTATTCATGCTAGAATTGTATTAACCGGAAACATAATACATGTGTGAATACATAGACAAACATAGTGTCACTAGTATGCCTCTACTTGACTAGTTCGTTTAATCAAAGATGGTTATGTTTCCTAACCATGGACAAAGAGTTGTTATTTGATTAACGGGATCACATCATTAGTTGAATGATCTGATTGACATGACCCATTCCGTTAGCTTAGCACCCGATCGTTTAGTATGTTGCTATTGCTTCCTTCATGACTTATACATGTTCCTATGACTATGAGATTATGCAACTCCTGCTTACGGAGGAACACTTTGTGTGCTACCAAACGTCACAACGAATCGGGTGATTATAAAGGTGCTCTACAGGTGTCTCCAAAGGTACTTGTTGAGTTGGCGTATTTCGAGATTAGGATTTGTCACTCCGAATGTCGGAGAGGTATCTCTGGGCCCTCTCGGTAATGCACATCATTATAAGCCTTGCAAGCAATGTAACCAATGAGTTGGTTACAGGATGACCCATTACAGAACGAGTAAAGAGACTTGCCGGTGACGAGATTGAACTAGGTATTGGATATCGACGATCGAATCTCGGGCAAGTAACATACCGATGACAAAGGGAACAACGTATGTTGTTATGTGGTTTGACCGATAAAGATCTTCGTAGAATATGTAGGAGCCAATATGGGCATCCAGGTCCCGCTATTGGTTATTGACCAAGAATAGTTCTAGGTCATGTCTACATAGTTCTCAAACCCGTAGGGTCCGCACGCTTAAGGTTTTGATGACGGTTATATTATGAGTTTATGATTTTGATGTACCGAAGGAGTTCGGAGTCCCGGATGAGATCGGGGACATAACGAGGAGTCTCGAAATGGTCGAGACGTAAAGATCGATATATTGGACGACTATATTCGGAGTTCGGAAAGGTTCCGAGTGATTCGGTATTTTTCGAGTACCGGAGAGTTACGGAATTCGCCGGGAGAAGTATTGGGCCTTATTGGGCCCTCAAGGGAAAGAGAGAGGGCTGCCTAGGGCAGGCCGCGCTTCATGGCCTAGTCCGAATTGACTAGGGGAGGGCCACCCCTCCTTCCTTCCTTCTCTCTTCCCTTGTCTCCTACTCCGAATACATGGAAGGACTCCTAGTTGGACTAGGAAAGGGGAATCCTACTCCCAAGTGGGAGTAGGACTCCCCTAGGCGCGCCATAGTAGAGGGCCGCCCTCCCTCCTCCACTCCGTTATATACGGGGTAGGGGCACCCCATAGACACACAAGTTGATCTACGGATCGTTCCTTAGCCGTGTGCGGTGCCCCTCCACCATATTCCACCTCGGTCATATCGTCATGAGTTTAGGCGAAGCCTGCGCCGTAGAACATCATCATCGCCACCACGCTGTGTCGTCTTGTGGAACTCATCTCGGAGCTCGGCTGGATCGGAGGCCGGAGATCGCCATCGAGCTGACGCGTGTCTGAACTCGGAGGTGTCGACGTTCGGTACTTGGATCGGTCGGATCGTGAAGACGTACGACTACATCAACCGCGTTGTCATAACGCTTCCGCTTACGGTCTACGAGGGTACGTGGACATACACTCTCCCCTCTCGTTGCTATATCATCACCATGATCTTGCGTGTGCGTAGGAAATTTTTGAAATTACTACGTTCCCTAACATTTGGAATCGGTGGCGCCGGATAGGAAGTTTCGGTGTGACCGATTTTGGCTTTGGGTTTAGGTCATTTGTGGATGTGGGAAAGTAGTTGAGGGTTTTGGAGCATATCACTAAGCACATGAAGCAAGAGGCTCATTAAGCAACACCTCATCCCTCCTTGATAGTATTGGCTTTTCCTATAGACTCAATGTGATATTGGATCACTAAAATGTAAAATGAAGAGTCTTGAGCTTTTGAGCTTGAGCTAATCCTTTGTCCTTAGTATTTTGAGGGATCCACTTTCATCATCCATGCCATGCCATTCATTGAGCTTTCCTGAAATAAGTCTTGGAATAGCATTAGCTCAATGAGCTATATGTTGTTATTAATTACCAAAACCACCTAGGGATAGTTGCACTTTCAATTAGGGACATACAAAAAGGCTTATGCTTTCAATGTAAAACCTGTGAGGGACTAGGAACATTGGACTAAGATGTATGGCATTGATGTACATCCACTTGTGTACACTAAATTAATGGGTAGACCAAGGAGGAACAGAAAGAAAGATCCATAAGAGAAGTTGATGAAAGAAGGAGGGAAGAAGTTGACAAAGCATGGTGTAACCATGCACTGCTCTCTTTGTGGAAGTGCATATCACAACAAGAAAGGGCATAAGAAGTGGGAGGAGACCAACAGAGATGCACCACAACCTACAAATGTTGCATATGATGAAGAAGAGGAGTATGATGATCCTACAATCATTTCTATAAGATGTAACATGTTGACCAACTCAATTTACTGTTCATATACACTTGGCAACATATACTGACAAGTTGTTTATGCTTTCCTTAGAACATTATGCCACACACAGTACATGCACACATGGATCCAAGTCAAACCCCAGCGTCCATGGTTTATCTCATGCAGCAAATGGTAACCTTCTGTTGACCATGTTAATCTTTTTGGTTTCTGAATTTTTGTCTAATTGTGCATTTTGGTCCACTCAGGAGAGGAGAGCATACAAACCAAGCATGGATCATGGACCTCTTCCAGAATCTACATTTGTTGCACAAGCAAGAAATGACATACCCCCTCCCAGGGTTACAACTGCTATGTCAAGAGGCAGGGTTGGAAGAAGAGGAAACACCGAAGACATACCAGAAGATGTACCACAGTCAAGCAACCAAGCAGCTGTAGCTTCAAGAGGAAGAAAGAGAAGAGCTGCTGGAGCTGGTGGAGCAGCTGGCAGGCTAGGCAGAGGATCTGTGGGAGCAGTAGGCAGGGGAGGAAGAGGTTCTGGAGGAGCACACAACAAGGGAGGCAGGGGAGCTCGGGGATTAGCTGGCGGAGCAGACGGAGGATATGTACAACAGTCAAGCAACCAAGCAGCTGGAACAAGAGCAGGGGAAGCATATACTGGACCAAGTGTTGGGTTATGGAACCTTATGTTTGGACCAAATTCCGATAGTTCTTATGTGCAAGCAGAAGAGGAGCCAGTGACACAAAATGCACCAGAAGAAGACTGGACTGGTGATTTTCAAAGATTATAGGTCACAATGCCAAGTGACTTAGTTCATGAGTGAATTAGATACACGTGCAAGTTTATGTATGAACTTTTGTCATAAGACATGCCATAAGACTAATTTTCCTTTTGTTTATGCTGTATTGTGAGGATCTGAACAAGTGATTCGCTGCTCCTTTAAGACTAAAATGCATTACTAATGATGTTCTGCTGCTATGAAGTTTCAAATTGTCCTGTCAAAAACTGCTATTTTTTCTTTACTGTGTTACTAACAAAAACTGCACTTTCTGATATTTTGATGTCAAAACTACATATACAAATCTGTAGAACAAAGTGATGTTTATGCTTTTCTCTGAATTCATACTGACAAAAATTGCATACACAAATTTGTTTTCCCTGTTTATTTGTATGATTCTAAAGCACAAATACTGATTTTTCATCAAAAGGTAATATGGAAATCTAAAGCACAAGCCATAAAATACTTTGAAATTCAGCAAAGAGTCGATACAAATTTTCAACACTGCCAAATGACCTACTACACTGGAATGACAACATCACTTCTTGTTGGCCATGGCAAACATGATTGCAACTAACTCAAAGTACATGAACACAACAAGCATAATCATCCTATCTCTAGCTAGATTGTAATTGATCTTTGTGCATCCTTCCAATCATCTTCTTCTCCAGTCCGTGCTTCTCCTTCTCAACTTCAATCTGACCATCTTTCTGCAGTATCTTCTTCTCCAACACCTCATTCTTGTTAGCAAGTTCAGCAATGATAGTCCTTTCCCTCCCCTCCCATGGCTTGTCAATCCAACTGAAATAACCACATGTCCTAGCATCCTGTAGAGGCACACATTGCAGACTATTAAGTACATATGCACATTAATTTGGTCATGACAAAACAACAACCAGTGATGTAAGAGTAATGGAGAGGGATCTACTTGATGCTTGCCCCAGTACACGACCGAGGTAATCTTGGCCCAAGGTTCGTCTTCCTCCTCCATCCACCATCCTGGGTATGCCGGTCCCTCCCATCTAGAAATAGGGGAGAGGTGCGAGATGTGAGAGAGAAGAACTGTCAGACGTGTGAGAAAGGGGTAGTGGAAGAAGAAATGCGTGAGCTAACTGCCGCCGCCGCCGCCGCCGTTGTTGCCTTGCATGCATTGTGGCGCCGCCGTCACCGCAGTGCCTCCGCTGCTCATTGGCCGCTGGGTTGGGCGTCGCACTGCCGTTGTGGCACCGCCGTCGCCGCTGTGGAGCCGCCGCCGCCGCCGGCGTGCAGCCGCTCTACTGAACCAAGGGAAGAGCCGCCACTCTGCTATGGAATTGGGGATCGCGGGTTAGTGATTTTGGGCAGACAGAATTCAGATCGTGGGGTTATATGTGGTCGTGGGGCTTTTCATGACAAAAATAAAGCTTCCAGGGGGTTTTCTGCAAACACCGAGGTCACACGCCTCTGCCCGCGCCTTGCACCCACTAACAATGGGCCCATCGCCACGCTGGCGACCCCAGTCAGCCCTCTATTCGTATCCAAATGTGATTCTGACCGTATATGAACGATCAAGCCAAGTTTTGTAACCAAATCAACGCATGCCACAAGTTTCAGCACTAAACTGACATTTTGTGCCAAGTTTAGACACCTATGGTGTAATTGACTCAACATCCAAAGTTCAAGCACGACTGAATCATGAACCAAAAACACAAATCCAGCTGTGAATGGAGCTGTGGGCCCCTTTGACGTGTCCTTGTTGACTGGGCAAGCTTTGACCTAGACCCGCATGTAAGTGAGAGAGGGAGAGGGGGTCGGGAGAGATTTTAATCCTTTACTTTTTATTACAGGGCCCTACATGTAAGTGACATACGCCGAGAGGGGTAAAAGAGTCCGGAGAATGTCTCATAGACGATCAAAACCCTTTAACCGGATAGAAAGAACACGCAAAGGCATTTCTGTAAGGAGACTTGAGCAAGAGCAAATTTGAGCATAGTATATGGCAACGGTAGGTTCGAGTTATGGGCACAAATAAAATTGTCCATTGCCGTGGTCGGCTCTTCAATGCATTGGAGAACAATCCCATGGCTACATGGGTATAGCGGCAACGTTGCGCTATGCTTGGTTGGGAATTCATGCTAGCATTCTGATTAGTGGCGGAGCTTCACTAGGGACAAGGGGGGCATGGCCCCCTACCCTTGAGAAATTATGTGAAATACCGTTAACTATTAAGCTATTTTTTAAGAGATTAACAAAGTTTAAGCAGAATTTGTCCTTTTGGTCCCCTCAACTCTGCATTACCCCCTCAACAATCTATATCGAACTCTGCCACTTATCCTGATCATGTCTTTTGTGTACTAGAGCATCTACATTGATCAAATTCTTACAAAAGGCAAAATGCCATACTGGTCTGCTAACTTTTTAAAAGAAGCTTTTAAAGAAGATACACAAGTTACTGTTTTGAGTCTCATAAATTCTGGATCACTTGGTTCCTATGTGATATGCACATTCCACTTATTAGTAAGGGTGGAAAGTGACAGTGGGTCATATTTGAAGAAACACCTATATGGCAACTAAAGGTGTCCGAGTTAAAAAAATGTTACAGGGTTCACTGTATGATCAAAGTTATGGGGTTGGGCTTCAGATAATATAATATAAACTATATTTTGGAACAAAGGTAGTAAATCATAAATGAGACGTGGCAACTAAAACAAAGTGATGTCATGAGAAGGTCCACTTTACTCTTTAGATCTATTTTCTTTGGCAAACATAAGGTCTCCTTTGGTTTATAGGATATGAATATCAAAGGAATAGGCAATCATAGGAGGTGAGAGATGTCATTTCATGCATATGATAGATTTTTTTTCACTGAGTCTAGGCTAATGTTTTTTTCTTTGAAATGTGAAGAAAGAAAGATTGATTCCTATCCTACATAGGAATAGAAATTCATTCTTACAAATCAAAGGGCTCCAAAGTAAATTTTCCTACAAAATTCATGTAAACCAAAGGACACCTAAACACTCGAAGTAACAATGCCAAGTTTCCCATCTCGAAAAGCAACACAAGAGGAGGACCGCCTTTCTAACGTGCCCCAACAATGTCGCGTGCACATCGTATCATTCTCGAAGGCCTATATTTTGGAGAACAATCTTGTAATCCTTTCTTATTTCTTAAAACAATCTTTCCAACTTCAAGATTATCTCATAGCTATGTTTGTTTGTTTGTTGTCAAGAGATGGTTTGATAGAGGCGAGTGTGTCCCGATCTTTCGATGAGATGATAACTATTGATTTGGTGGAGAACGACTCTGACGATCCGACTACAAACGTGCAACGATGTTGCGCCTTAGCAATCGCTAAACCAATCTCTTGAGGTTACTGACGATGCTAAAAGCAAGACCAGCCTGACCACGAAGGTCTATTCGTGCATGCAATCGAAGAACAAACAAGAATACGATAAAGCAATTTGAATATTGTGAATATATATGAAGTATTGATAAAAGTGAGGATCCGAAAGCGGTCTTGGTCTGGTCGTTGGACACAAACGAAGTACACCAAGTTGCAATGGCTAACTTTTAACTAAACAAATCTGAAGCAAAAAAGCTACTAGATTGGTCTAATTGTATAGGAGAAAGGGGTGGCATCCAAGGAGGTGGGAGGACGTCCCAAGGCAGCCTAAAACTAACCCTAGGTCGTACAAGGCCCATGGGCCCAAGTGGAGGTGATGCAATACCTTTGGACTTGTAGTTTGACTCAGATTTCGCTGCAGCGTCAGCTTGTTTCGTCAATATATCAATGCTCCGGACAAATTTGAAGGTGAATCCAATTGGGTTAAAAAGTGCACGAAATAAACTTTCAAACAAAAAAAGAATCATCCAATTCGGAGTCCGGATGAAATAGTTCTTGCATTTTGAGTCAGGTATATTTGTGCAGTCCAAATCTGAGTCCAGAACGTGGAGGACTTGGACTCTATCTTCTTCTGGGCCAAAAGTGACGTGAGAGGACTTTTTCAATGGCACAAAATTATTTCCTTTGACGCGAGACAACTTCTTAAACAACACCTAACCATTTCCTTTTTCTTTGTCTTCACACATAGTTCGTACAAGTGTTCAGCAATTCCGCATTTAGGCATGAAATAAAAATGAATGATTTTTTTCTGAATAACATAAATAAATTATTGCATAATTCTTATAAGAAATCACCTCATAAATATATATGTATATAACATTATTGACCGTATCCAAGATAGTCATGTCCTCATCATGGTTAGTCGTCGTTGTTCTTTTGTTTGTTGTTTAAGAGATGGTTAGTCGTCATTGTTTTCCCTTCTCTTTCTCTCAATCACCCACTTGCACAAACACCGATCAAAGACATAAGAGTGCCACTGCCACCCGAGCACAAAAAACCCCAACACTCGGGGCATGCTTTCTCGCAAAGCACCTCGCTGGCGGAGTGCCCCGAT
Source organism: Aegilops speltoides (assembly GCA_021437245.1). Taxonomy (NCBI): domain Eukaryota; kingdom Viridiplantae; phylum Streptophyta; class Magnoliopsida; order Poales; family Poaceae; genus Aegilops; species Aegilops speltoides. The sequence continues at coordinate 499,082,463 of CM038145.1, forward strand.
GTCTGGATTTGATCTCACGTCTGCCGGTGGCATCTCGGCCCCACCGCAGACCCCGTCACCGTCATCTAGGAAGCGCATGCGCGATGACAACGGGGTGTCGTCATCGCTGCGGAGCCGCGCGACCCCGGAGCTCGGCAGCGGTCGGTGCTACGTGTGGTTGCAGGTGCGATGTGGGCAGCGAAGGCGGAGCGGGGCCGCTCTTTTGTTTTCATCGACATTGTTGTATTTTTATTTCTCAATATATAAGAGGACAGTTGCTCTTTCGAGTACTCCCTCCGTCCGGAAATACTTGTCATCAAAATGGATAACTTTTATCCATTTTGATGACAAATATTTCCGGACGGAGGAAGTATCTGTGTAGGTTGTCGGTGCCCATTAATAAGTGCTCGACACAAGAATGACCCGACGTACATATCAAAACAATATCAATGAAACAAAAATTACAGACAAACTCTGAGAATGGTTTATGATAAGTTGAGTCTACAAATATTAAAACTATGTCCTTAACATTTTCAAGAAAATTATATACATATGCTACTACATTTTTCAGGCATATATCATAAAAACTTTTACACAAAAGAATGCAAGTACACATTTCATTAACCAAAACTCATAAACATTTCAAGTTTGCATATGCTATATTTGATGTGCGTTACTATCTCTCCTTTTGTTTTCTAGATAATAATTTTGACCAGAGAAATATATATTATATTATAAGAAATTACAACCATAAATCTGTATTCTAAAGAAAATTTGAATTTTAGATTTGTCTTCTTTCATCGTCTAACCTAGTTGACTCCTTGCATTTGTGGTACTAGCACAAACGCCCGTGCGTTGCATCGGGTGAAAAAACCCACACTTCCCTAACCCAATTGCTCAAGACCCCTTTCATTCCACGACACAACGCCAGGCATGATGGGATGAATAAACTCTTTGAAATCGGCTGTCGTGAAAATATATCTGAGAAAAATATGCATGTATTTGGTTTTCAGTTCATTTGTATTCACCCCACGGGTATGTCACAAAAGCTTTAGTTGGTGCGGTGGCTAGCTTGTCGGGTGAATAAAGTAGAGGTCCACAGTTTGAATCCAAAGTGCTCGCTTTTTCTTTTTATGCATTTGTCGCCCGACCTCTCATGAGGTCAATCCAAATGGGCCGCCCAGTCGCCGATTCCTGCAGCACCTCGTCTCGGGCCGGCCACATCTGCATACTCTATTCCGCAAAAAAGAAGGGAGCCGTCGTTGCAACTCGAACCACAGACCTACCGGATTGATGTTCGATAGTATAACCACCACGACACATAATACGATCTGATAATATTCAACTCTTTCTTTGCTTTATTCGTTTCTTTTCCTTTTTTCTTTTCTTTTTTGCGTTTTTCGTTTCTTCTTCTTCCTAGTTTCTTTCCCTCACTGACTTTGTTTTTTTCTTAAATACGTGAACATTCTCAAATTCAATGATTTTTCTAAATTTGATGAACTTTTCTTTTCAAATCTATGCACTTTTAATAATTTTTGTGAACTACTTATAAAAATTGATTATTTTGTTTCAAAATCGATGAAATTTTTTCAAATTCGATGAACCCTTTTCAAAATCTTTGAACTCTTTTCAAATTCAATGAACTTTTTTTAAAATTGGATGAACTATTTTTTTTCTTGCTATAGTGAACGAGAGGAGAGCTATTCTCAATGATTTACTCTAGTTGTGCCCTGAGCCTGTGCAATTTTCTCGTTCGTGACTACGTGGCTCAGTAAGGAAAAAAAGGGCACTGCGTGGAGTGCTACACCAATGATATTTTGCTTTGACTGGTCAAAGTACCCATCGCCAAGCGAAGCAAACCGTACAGCGCCGGAGCATTGCGCGACTGCCAGCGTCCTAGCCGCGCACGATAGTTCGGCTTGATTTGTTGTGCCAGCTCATGGGCTTCGTTCGCTAGGCCTATTCTGGGTATCGAAGGAAACTGAAACTATGACAACGAAATTGGACGGACGAAATTTAGTACCACCTCGCTTATATATTTGAAATTCAAACTGAAAGCGTAAATTCACAGAAAGGAAGCGTATTGTGACGGTGAACCCGGAGACCCGATCCGTGCTTTATTATTAGGGAGAGATTATTGTACTCCCTCCGTCCGGAAATACTTCTCAAAAAAGATGTATCTAGATGTATTTTAGTTATAGATACGTCCACTTTTATCCATTTTCGCGACAAGTAATTCCGGACGGAGGGAGTACTAACTAGGTGCTAATACTCACGTGTTGATATATTACAGTTCGAACAAATTAGACTAACCAACACGTCGAACCATGCCAACATGTGAGGTCACACATTAATACGACCATATCAATTTTAGAATATGACACACTTTAATGACATTTGCTGATAATTTTGTCTGACTTTGTGAGAAAACGTGAGCACCATCTCAACTCCCCTCCCAGAAAATATAAAGCCCCATACTAGGTGTGGAGCAAGAGATCAACCATCATCACATATTTTTAATATGACTATATGAGTAAATATACACATTTAGGTCATGATAATATGTTCAATATTTTATCAAAATTGATAACTGCTAAACTCAGAAAATCTCATTGCTCCGCCCGAACGCCTTAATAGCCATTGCACGAATCTTGGCAATCTCACGTTGCCACGTCATCACCAGGACTTGTTTGGGACAAGGCCGAAGTCTCGCGGACATTTTTTTAGTCGCTGGTGCTGCGCACCGCATCTACCCCACTGCCCCCGTTCTCACCTCTTCTTCCCCCAATTTCAATCGCACCGCCTTATCTACATGGACGGGGGAGGCCATCCGCCGGCGACAACAATCCCATCCACATCGGGCTGGCAACGTGCCCCCCTCCAACCCCGGGATGCGCTTCCCTGAGGTGGGCTGTGGTGGGCTCTAGCGAGAGGGGGCGCCACCCCCGGCAACGTGGCCGCACCATCACTTTTGCGGCATGTCTCCTACAACATGGCAATTTTAGTTAAAATACCATGGCATTTTCTAATATGCTTCTGCCATGGCAAATTTGTTCTTTTCTTTTGTACTGTTCATTCTACTTTTTTGCATGACATTTGTTGCCATGACAATTTTCTGAAACATAAATTTTTGCAAAGGCAATTCTGGAAAATCGCCATGACATAAATTTTCTTACACTTGCCATGATATTAGAGCTCGTTTTTAATTTCATATACCATGCCAATTTTGCATTGCTAGACCATGGCAATTTTGTTTTCAAATCCATGGCAACTTATTTTTCACAGCAATGGCAACTTAATTTCTTTCATGCACCATGGAAAATTATTTTCATAATCATGGCAATTTAGTTTTTACCCGGACAAAAACCATGGTACTTTTATTTTTTACACAATGTCATTTTCATTAGTTAGCCGATTTTTGTATTTACAAATTTGTCATGTTTAGATGGCAAGTTCTATTTTTTTAAATGGTAGCATGATTTTTGGGAAAACAATTTTTTTGTCATGCCCCCCTGGAATTTATAAGTTTGCCATTTTTTGTTCAAAGAACATAATTTTATAATTTTGCAATCCTTTTTTCTTCAATCAAAACTCATTTTTTCGAAGTGAATCTGATATGCATAAAAAGCATAACAAAAAAGATGTGATCGTGGCCTTTTACTAATCATTCTTAAATGTGGGCCTTTTTAGGTGACCCAATTATTTTACTTTTTATATTAGGCTTTGTGGGCTTTTCATTATGGAGGCAATCTTAGGGAACGATTAGTTCGGACTGGCGGTACCCTAGACCGAACGTTTGGTCTCCATCGATGTCCTATTTCATCCCCTCCACAATTGATCAACGACGTAACTAATTAGATATTTGGAACCGTTAGACATGAAAGTTGAAGTGGCAACAAGTCGAGCTTTCGATGCCATTCAAAGGGGACTGTCACACGAAAGTAATGCAGCAACTTTTGCATATTGATCCACATGGTCTCTTTTTTATATCCGGTTGATTTGAATTGACCGCCATACTTTATACATTCGGAAGAAATAGCATATAGCCCACTGCCACTACAAGTAATGCAACCCCTCACACTGTCATGTACACCCTCCGTCCGGGTGTATTAGCCTCCCTCTTATTTTTGGGCCAAAGTTTGATCATAAATTTAACTAATAAAATATAGAGTACATTCAAAACAAATATACCATGGGAGACCTTCTCAAACACAAATCCAACATTATAGCATTTACTCTATATTTTTCTAGTTATATAGATGGCCAGAATTTGATTGAAAATACAAGGGGATACAATAAACTCGGACGGATTGAGTAACAAGTAGTAACACACGTGCATTTAGTTTTTTTTTTGAAAAGGAGGCTTGCCCCTGGCCTCTGCATCGAAACGATGCATGCAACCATCTTATTAAAAAGTCTCGAAGTAGCACAAAGTCATAAAAGTATACAGCTCGCAAGCGGAGCAAAAAGGAAAATAAATGTGAATGCTTAATATCACAACCGGTATGACAATGAAAAGGACAAGCTCCCTAGACTCCTATCCTGTTATGCGACTGCCATCCAAACCGGTTGAATATAGCCCGAGCTACCATCTCCCACTGGTTGCACCCAGTAACCAATGGCTCCCTGGAGTCCGTAAGAGTGAGTAAGGACCACGTACGGATCCATGCGGTAGCTCTGAAAATGACCTGCAAGAAAGTTAAAATATGTTGTCTGTTAAAAATCATATCATTCCTGCAATTCCATATGGCCCATAGGAGCGCACATATTCCAATCCGAATACGAGCCCCAGTAATATGATCAACCCTAGCTAACCACGTCTTAAATAACAATTCAATGGTAACTGGTGGAGTAATGTTAAAGGCTATATGGATCGTTCTCCAAAGCAATTTCGCGAGTGGGCATTCTATGAATAAGTGTTGTATTGTTTCATCATGATCACAAAAACAACAACGTGAACTACCTACCCACCGCCTCTTTAATAAGTTATCTTTGGTGAGGATCACTTGTTTGTGTACGAACCACATAAACATTTTAATATGCAAGGAAACCTTAACCTTCCAAATACGTAACGATCTCGAGATTGGGCCAGAGTTAACTAGATCCATGTAAAAAGATTTCACCGTAAACACCCCATTTCTAGCTAACTTCCAGTGCATCGAATTGGGTTGGTCGAATAATTAAACATCTATCAATCTCTGTACCAAGTGCATCCGGGCATTCCATCGCTCACCAACTAACGCTCGCACTACTAGGAAAAGGGCTATAGATAGGATTGACACTAATGGCGCACCAGGGAAGTAGTGCGCCACTACTATATACTAATGGCGCACCAGTTGGTGATGCGCCATTAGTGTGGAAGACACTAATGGCGCACCAGACACACGGTGCGCCACTAGTAATAAATTTTTTCCCATTTTTCCATACATACTAATGGCGCATCCGGTCGAAGTGCGCCATTACTGTTTTTTTTTGTAAAACTACTAATGGCGCACCGTTTCACAGTGCGCCATTACTAGTTTAAACTATGACTTGGTGTGCCATTAGTATATATATTTATTTTCTTTACTTTTTTGCAAAACTACTAATGGCGCACCATCTGCAGGTGCGCCATTAGTAACCAGGCATACTAATGGCGCATTTGCAGGTGGTGCACCATTAGTAACCTGGGACCCCAATAAGATATTTTGGACAGCCACACCTACCCACTCACTTTCCCCACTTCATTCCCTCCACCTCCTTCTCCAAGCTTTCGGCTGCCTCCTCCTCCTCACCTCATTTGCACCATAGATTCATACAAATTAAGTGGGAAATTACCTTTTTTTGATAGGTAAGTAAGGAAAAAAGCTATCTTCATATTGTAGAACTACTTTTTTTTCTTCCTAGCTCGCTCCAACAACGTGCACATGCACTTTTTGTGGCCTAGCTAGATCTATGTATGTTCGTGATGTTGCATATGATTGTGGTGTTGCATATATGTTTGTGTTTGCAGGTACCGGCATTTGAAATGCGATAGTTGCCAATATTTTGCCGGATGTTGATTCATTTCCGTTTCGGCGAGAATTTTGGCACTATGCATTCTTTTTGGTCCTATTTTTAGGGAAGGTCATGCCAAATTTTTTCTTGGTTCTAAAATATCGTTTTGCTCTACCCCGCAGGCGACCATGGTCCGCACGATGACCGAAGGCATCGTGAATAGGTTTTTGAGCTCCGCGAAGGCCGAGATGCTTCAAAAGAACGAGACGGAGATAAGATGTCCGTGTCGAAGATGCAAGCTGAAGAGCCTTATTGCGGACCCGGATTCCGGACAGGTGCAGGACCACCTACTCTTGCGTGGTTTCATGGATGGCTATCGGTGGCAAGGTGATGAAGATGACTATGAAGTCGTCCATGGGGGCCGGGCAAGAAATGAGGAAGGGCAACAAGACAACCACCGCGGCGAGGGCGGGCGAGAAGACGAAGAATCTCCAGGACATGATCACGACGGTGATGTTGTATACGTACATCATGTAGAAGATGTCGTACATGATGATGAGGAAGATCAAGACGAAGGGCATGATCATGAAGATGAAGATGCCGGAGCGCATTTACGATGGAGGCTGGGTGCAGGACCCTCATATTCAAGAGTTGCTTCTCAAGCAGATGGATAATGCAAGAGCTGCCGCCCGAGAGAAAGCCAAGCTGGATCAACTAGAGATAGACACGATTACTCCATTGTATGAAGGATGCAGGCCCGAGGATACCCTTTGAAAGTAACGCCATGGCTCGAGATGAAGGTAAAACACAAAATGACCGACGCATGCTTCGACGAGAACATGTCATTCTGGCACGAACATCTTCCCAAGGGGAACAAGTGCCCGACCAGTTTCAAGGAGGCGAAGAAAATCGTGTGTCCTCTAGATTTACCGCACGTGAAATACCATGTGTGCATGAACAATTGCATCATTTATCGGGACGAGCACGCGGAGTCTACCATATGTCCGGTGTCTTGGCGCCACTCGATACAAGAAGAGGAAGAAAGCTCCTCGAAAATCGGTGTGGTACTTTCCGATCACTCCTCAGAAGCGGTATTTCGCGGACCCTAAGGTAGCAAAGCTCCTGCGCTGGCACGCGGATAGGGAGGAGAAGAAGGGAAGATGACGGAAATGATCCGGAGATAAATAAAAAGACAAGATGCTGATTCACCCTAAGGATGCGAGCGCTGGCAAGCGTTGAACTTTGAATACCCAAAATTTGGGAAGGATCCAAGGAACATCGTGGCTTGGGCGCGAGCACCGATGGAGTCAATCCGCTTGGCAGCCAGAGAAGCACACATAGCACTGAAGCGTGTTTGTGTGGACGCATAACCTTCCCCCGGCTGTGCATGAAGAGGAAGTACATTCACATGAGTGTGCTAATTGAAGGGCCGAAATAACCAGGAACGACATCAATCAGATGTATCAGGGGCTCTTGAAGGAGGAGCTAGACACGCTGTGGAAAACGCCCGCCAATACGTGGGACGCCACGGAGATAGAATATTTCCCTATGAGAGCCGCATCGCTCACGACGGTGCACGACTATCTCGGTTACGGATATCTCGCAGGCAGGTAGTCCACGATTTTACGGATGCGTAAGGTGCATGGATGACACAAACGCGCTACTAGATAGAGATCCCGGGTCTTCGAAAACCGTGTTCATGGGACATCGAAGGTGGCTTCACGACGATGACCCGTGGAGTGGTGAAACCGAACCCCGAAAACGCCCGTGTACAAGGAGCGGCAAGGAAATAGACGAGCTGTTGAAAAAATGGAAAGAATGCCCACTGCCAGGAAAGAAGCAAAAGGCGCTAGAGCCGGAAAAGAAGCAAAAGGCGCCAGAGCCGCTGCTGAAGGTATGGAAAACGAGGTCTGTTTTCTGGGACTTGCCGTACTGGAAGATCCACCGTGTGCCTCACAGCCTTGATGTCATGCATATCACGAAGAACGTAAAGAGAGTCTCGCTTGGTACCGCTCAACATGCCGAGAGGACCAAAGATGGGCCGAAAGCAAGGGCGACTTGAAATCAATGGGCATCGGCAGAGTTTCACGCTAATGATGATGATGATGATGAGGCGAAGCAGACACGTAAAGTCGCCGCAAAGGCAAAAGGCCAAGAAGACCGGAAATGACTACCCTCCCGCGTGCTTCATTCTAAGTCGAGGAGATCGAGCAGTTTTTACCCGCCTCCTAGGAGTAAAACTTCCTTACGGTTATGCGGGAAGATAAGCAGATACCTAGACCCAATGAAGCGAAGTTCAGCGGGATGAAGTCTCACGGTATCACGCGTCGATGACGCAGATACTTCTAGTTGCAATCCGTGGGATCATGGACGCGCACGTCCGTGAAACGCTATTTGGCCTATGCAACTTTTTCGACGTCATCTCTCGGAAGTCGATTGGCGTGAGGCAACTCAGAAGGCTACAGGAAGAGATCGTGGTGATACTATGCGAGCTTGAGATGTACTTCCCACCCTCATTCTTCGACGTTATGGTGCATCTGCTGGTCCATATCGTGGAGGATATCATCCAACTCGGGCCGACGTTCCTGCACAGCATGATGCTGTTCGAAAGGATGAATGGTGTCATCAAAGGATACGTTCGCAACATGTCACGTCCAGAGGGAAGTATAGCCGGGGCTTTTCGATCAAGAGTGCATCTCCCATCGCATCTAATTATCTAGGCATCAAGAACCCCATTGGTCCGCCCGTCAACAGCACCTCGGCAGGCTCGCTGGATGGGGTCACCGTGAGGGTCGCCCGAAATGCATGTCGACTTCGAGGGTCGACTCGCCGACTTTGAAAGAGCAAACCTAGTCGCGCTACAACACATAGACGTGGTCGATCCTTGGGTGGTAGAGCACAAAACCTTTATTGAGAAGACGTACAATGACCGAGGCCAACAGAGGACGGACGGAGATATAATCAAAGAGCACAACTCATGTTTCACGCGTTGTTTCAAGCAGAAGCTTCTGTCATACCCTTTACATGAGGATTCTTCCGCGGAAGAACAACTCATATCCGCCTTGTCACAGGGCGCCAAGCACAACCTGATGACCTATGAGGCGTACGATATCAACGGCTACACATTCTAAACCGAGAACATGGACATGAAGAGCGATGGTTATCGTAACCTGTGGTAACGATGGAATCCTACACCGCAACGACAAGGACAGATACTATGGAAGGATCGAGGAGATCTGGGAGCTGAGCTCTACCGAGAGAAGGTCCCGATGTTCCGTGGTCGATGGGCCAAGAGCGCCCTAAAAGAAGACCGATATTTCACCACCATGGTTATACCGAAGGTTAATCCAAGATCATGGGTATAAACGTCACCGCTGAAAAAATGAGCCATGGGTACTGGCTTCCCAAGTGGACCAATGCTTCTTCATTACCGACCTGCCAAAGCCCAGTCGTGTTGTCATGAGGAGAGGCAAAAGGAAGATCATCAGAATGGATGGAGTAGCCAATGAGCAAGACTTCGACAAGTACGGTGACCCGAAGATCGAACATGATGACGACGATGAAGTAGCAGCACACACCACAAGAAGAAGTAGGACCACCCTACTTAAAGGACGTCCGTTCCACAGAAGAACTCCATTTGCGAAAAAGAAGGGCAAGAAGATTGTGAACAGATAGCTAGCTAAGATCGATTGTATTTAAATCGTAGTCTTCATTTCTCGGGCACTTTTTGATATCATGAATATTTTTAAATTTCATGGGTACTTTTTGAATTCATGAATATTTTTTCAAATTTGATGATATTTTTTCATATTCAATATGAAAAAATGTTGAATATTCATGAGGACACTCGATCTCGATCTCCCTCCCTCTCGATAGCTATCTAATCCCCCTCGCCAGATCCCCCTCGCCGCCGAGCACCCCCCGCACCCTCCCCCGCTCCATCGCCACCGAGCACCCCCCGCACCCTCCCCCGCTCCACCGCCGCCGAGCACCCCCTGCACCCTTCCCCGCTCCACCGCCGCCGCTGCCGCACCCTCCCCCACTTTTTGATGATATTTTCAAATAACAAATTTGATGATATTTTCAATTAACAAAAATTGATGATTTTTTCAAAAAAAAATTTGATGATATTTGATGATATCTTCTGTTCTAGTCCTCATGAAAATAACAAATTTGATAAAAAACAAATTATTAGATGCAACAAGAAATAATGAAAAAAAATTACTAATGGCGCACCCTAGGTGGGTGCGCCATTGCTATCAGAAAAAAAAGTTACTTATGGCGCACCAGAGGTGGGTGCGTCATTGCTATAAGAAAAAAACTACTAATGGCGCACCATAGGGTGGTGCGCCATTGCTATAGTGTCTAGCTGGATACCCCTTCGCCCGATCCCCCCTTCCCTCTCCCCCTCGCCAGTTCCCTCTCCCTCGATCCACCGCGCCGCTCCTTCCCTCGTCCCTCCCTCTACCGCGCCGCCGCCGCCGCTGCCCCGACCCATTGCACCGCAGCCACCCACGCGCCTCCGCCGCCTCCCTCTCCGACCCCAAGCTCCCCTTCAAAGTGTGAGTACAGATCCCCCTCTCTTCCTCCTCCCCCCACCCCTCCTCGGACCAGATCTCGTCCTAATCCGCGTGTGTCATGCGGTGGCCTCGCAGGTTCAGCGTCTTGCGGAGGCTGCGCCTTCACCATGTGCTCAAGTTCGCCGAGGAGTTCAAGGTCCCGCCTGCACCAGCGCCATCATCACCAATGGTATGGTCCCCGCCTCCGCCCTCAAGGCCCTCCGTCTGATTCTGCCGGGACCGTGGTGCTCTTGGTTGCTCTAGTGCGGTTTAGATTAGGTCCGTCGCGAGAGTCTATCATCGGGTTGTGGTTTTATCGAGGAAGTGGTAGATAATCCGCGGCTTCTCTGCTCGGTGGGATTTGTCTTCATGTTGGAATGATTGTGAGAATATATGTGTTCAGAGGTTCAAATATGCCTGTGAATTTGTGGGAGAAAGAGAGTTAGTGTAGAGCAGTACATCCAAGAAAATATGCTCTGTGAATTGTTATGCACAATGTACATACGTGTAGGTTCAAATATTTTCTGAGGTTCAAATATTTTCTGTAGGTGTACTTCAATGGTACATCGACTTTTTGTCTGTGAATTGTAGTGCTAGTGTACGCCCTGATCCTAAACAAAAAAGTAGAGCCAATGAGCCAACCCGCATATGCGTATGCGTGTATACCAAGTAAATATGCTCGTGAATTGTTATGCACAATGTGCAGATGTTAGTGTAGATCAAGACATCCAAGAAAATAGTTCATCAATAGTACTTCAATGCACCAGTAGTTTCCTCAAATCTTAATCAAGGTAAATAGCTATTTAATGTGGGCATGTGCTGCCACACTTTTTTTTATATATCAAGAAGTCTGGACTGCTTGGTTTATTTTCCTTGGTTCCTTTTCGGTATCGGTGCGAAATCAATTACTTCTAAGCATTTAGCTTTAGCAAGTCAAATTATCAGTTTCATACATTCTTTGATTCCGTAAGCATTTTTTCCCTACCTTCTATCTTTTTGCTGCACTGTTATTTATTGTATCCATACTTTCGTTAATTTTGCCGTAACATAGAGTTCTCAAGGCTGACTATCCTGTCACTTCAAGTGATTGTGGGTTGCATTATCTTATCTTATTATATGTTTTTAGTTGATTATTTTTGTGTCTTGATTTGTTGGTGGGATGAAGGTTTGGAAAACTGGAAACCAGGGTCCTTAAAAAGATATCTACAGAAATATAAGCTGGAGCGCTTTTGTCTCTCCCTAGAACTGTTGGTATTTGAGTAGCTAGATGTAGAAGGGTAGGGAACAACACAAACTTGAAAAAGTAGAAGCAATAGCTAGTTTCCAGCTTAGGGACCAGTACCAGGTGTGTTGTTCCCCTTTGTTTATCTAGAGCCTGATTCATGTGATGGTGATAGCCTGATAGGCAATAGATTTATTTTGGTACAAGTAAATTGCCTTCCATCCAACCAGAACTAACATTGCATCTAATTAATAAATTAACCAAATATGCAACATATATCCCAAGAGCCATCCTGTTCTTGCTACACCCAATATTTACTTAGGGAAAAGAAAATGCAAATGGCCATGTTGAAACAGTTTTTCTAGGAAATTGTCATGAAACATCCCCCTCTTTAGTTACAAGCATTGCTGCTCTAATCGGTTGGGTGCGCATTAAAAATTCAGTCTAAAAGTTAGTTAAAGTTTTAGTTTTAGAGTAATTTTCAGTTTTTAAAACTGAGAAGTGTATTTTTCTATTTTGAAACTTAGTGTAACTATTTTCAGTCATGCAGGCTGTAACTTGAACTTGAAGAACTCCTTAGATAGTTTTTTAGTCTCCTTATACAAAACAAGCTGAAGTTTGAAACCTATTTCTCCTAAGGCATAATCAAAAATTGCGTATAAGTAGACACCTGAAAATTGCAGCCATGTCAAAGTGTCATTTCATTTGGGAGCAGTAACTATAAGAAAAGGAAGCGAGTTGAATTGCAAAAAAATGGAAGGTGGAATGAAAAGAACATTGCTCTATGTGAAAATTGTATGTGCAATCTACAAATGTGAAAAACTGTATGTGCTGTCATAGGTGTTGTGCTGTCAAAAACTATATGTGCAATCTCCAGAACAATTATGCTTATGTGAAAACTGTATGTGCAATCTCCAAATGTATCATCATAATGTAGGTGCTATGTTGTGTGATTCTTCATGCTGAGAACTTCAGCTTTTTCAACTTGCTGGACTATATGTTCATTGGTACTACTTGTGATGCTGCTGCTGTACTACTTGGGAATTTTGTCAACTTGTGATGTTGTTGTTGTACCCCGAGAGGCCCTTGAGTTTGCCGGAATGTCGATTAACTTCCGTTCCGGCAAATTCGGGTACTCCATATGTCCAATTTTCAGCAAAGGTCATGCTGAAATTTTCCATGAATTTTAGCATGACTTTGCTAAAAATCGGACATATGGGGTACTTGCAACTAATGCATGGGCCGGGGTATCTTAGTACTTAATTAAGTAGAATCAACTGCCCCTTTATTATTGCTGCATTAAACCATAGGTGGCAATAGAGCCAAGTGATTAGGCCCAACTTAGAATTCTCCTCAGCATCGATAAACCCTAGATGATAAACCCAACATATGTGGCAATAGAGCCAAGTGATTAGTGCCAAGTGATTAGGCCCAACCTAGGGTGCCTCGGCATCAATAAACCCTAAATGATGAAAACTTAACTTTTAGGATGCCTCGGTGTCGACAAACCCTAAATGATGAGACCATGATCTTGTTCCTTGACAATAACCAACTTTTTGACCAAACTGTTTTCCTATTTAGAGCGAAACATGGCCAACCACGATGAGGCCGGCGGTTCGGGCGGCAAGCAATTCTGGGAGCTGTCCCAGGAGATGGAGGAACAACCTCACCGCTATGAGGATGCCGCGGAAGACACCGATCCTGACTACACAACCCCTAGTGGCATCGGGGATGACACCACTGATGGTGCCGCCAAGGATGCCACCACTGATGATGGTGGCGCACACACAGATGACAGCCAACCGAAGAAGCAAAGGAAGGACCGGCGCCCAAATGTGCTCCGCACCCTCAAGGAGGAATTCACTCAAGTGGACTCCGACGGGCATCCAACGGAGCCCAAACATATAGTCAAGGGGTACTCGCTTCAGCTCGGGTGCATTCTCCGGAGCACCGTCTCGATCAACACCGATAACCTTAGGAATAAGGACCACGGGAATTTGCGCAACCTCCTCTTCACGAAGCTGCACGAACGATACAAGTTCCCCGCCGAATTTGAAAACACACGCCTCTCAGAGAATAAAGTGAACAGTGTCGCCCTCACGAAGATGAGCACGGCCCTATCTACTTGGAGAAGCGCGGTGAAGAGAATGATTGATAAAGGTGATAGTTATGAGAAGATCAAGGCGAAATATCCTTTGATGAGCGAAGATGAGTACAAGGAGTTCAAGATCAAGTGCGAGAGCAGCACAACCTCCGAATCAAGTCAGTGGGGGAAAGAAATGCGGGAGTTGAACTTAGGGGAACACAAACTCGGTCCCGGCGGTTACAGAGTGGCGGAGCCTATATGGGACAAGGAGGACGGAGCGTGCCTAGCAAGGCCTACCGCCCGCTCGAGAAATACAGCGGTGACAAGCGCATCAGAACTATGTCGGGGCCCAAGACAAGGAGGACCCGATAACAAAGGAGCTTACCACGGATCCGAAGACCAGGGCGCTTGAGCTTGTTCTGGTAAGGAATACACCCCCGCGTAATTAGCTCCATATGGTTGCACTCTAATTAATCCCCAATATTTTTAAATGGTTCACGTTCCTTCCGCAGGACACTGAAAGCAGTAGCGCGGGGTCGTCTCAAAGCTCCCCTTTCGACACCCCTTTAAATAGGGCGTTGAACGCAATGAAAAACAAGGATAAGCTCACTAAGCCCACGTCAGCTGGTCATGTGGCCGGCAAAGGCTTGTCCACAAAATGGGGGTCATACTATACCGCTGGTGTGCAGAAGGAGAAAAAGACCAACTCGGAAAGCCAGACGCGCGAGGTTGAAGCACTCAAGGCACAAGTGGCGTGGATTCCGGAGCTTGTCCAAGAGCAAGTGGAACAACAACTGGGAACGAAGCTCAATGCCATGGTGCCTACGTTGATTCATGGGTCGACGACGTGGATTGCGGGCGCCAACAGGGGGCCCCGGTTCCCGGCTTCACGGCCAACAACTCGACGCCTGGCAGCAGCGGCGCCATTGGTGTCTCTGGCGGCGCCATTGGTGTCTCCGACGGCGGCGCTTATTGGTGTCTCCGGCGGAGGCGGTATTCGTGTCTGGCGCCGCATGGGCATTGAGCTTAATGCACCGGGGTACGCCGCCGGCACCTCGCCAAAGAAGCGCCCCTCCGTCGATTACCGCGCCGCCGTTGGCGGTGCTCGACATTAGCCGAGCTCGACGGCATCACGGTAACTAAGCCTCTCGGCCGATGACTTCATCTCCTTGTTTTGATGGGCATCCCCGACGCATACATGTTTTCGTAGGGCACCGCCGACGTTCCTTGCACTCTTCTGCACTTCGTGGGCGCCGAGTTGGTCAATGTCGCCAAGGGCAGAATCGTTCAACCGGGGAACCCCATGTTCCACGGTAATCCGATGCCACCCACAGTGTATAGGGTTGAAGTGGTTCGGGTGCTGCCAGGCTGCAACGAGCTGTTACCTCCGATTCGACCCACTGGGGCCGACGAAGAAGATGAGATGACCTCGGCGCTGCGCAGAATCGCCCTCGCTTGGCCGAAGAGCGATTCGTTTGGGGCGGGGACACCACCCCACGCATAAGACCGCCCATCGTGCGGCGCCAAGCCATGGCAAGAACGTTGCAACGCTACCGGACCTGCCGGACATCCCTATGCCGGACATCCCTATGGCACAGGATCCGAACAGCCCTATGGCATAGGATCCGGACGACGACGACAACGACGATTGTACATTTACCAAAGTCGATAAGTACTTTGCCGAACATGGGTACGTTGACGAGTTCTGCGGGCCTCTTTCTCAAGAACCCAACCAAGACGACCGCAATCTAGCTGGTACGACAGAGAAATCCAATTGCAACAGGCGTCGTCTGGCGTTCAGTTCTCAGGAGACGCCTCCAGCTCCCGCCTTCACCGAGCCTCAGATAGCTGAGGTGCGAAATATTATCAGCCCCTAACACGCCAAGAAGGCGGTTCGTGAGCAGAACTCGGTCCCATTGCAGGAGATCAAGAAGAAGGGACAGAAACGAAAGACTAACAAGGGCGCCGGTGCGAGCCAGCCGGCACCGAGTTCGATCCATGCTCAGGACGGGCCACCTTCACCTAAGGATATCTCGAGGAGGGTGCATGTGGCGGGTAGGGCGATGCTACCGCCAATTATGCTCAATGCTGCAACCGGTGCTAGGCGGAGTCTGCACGACAGTGTTCTTTCTTTGGAGAAGCGGCGTCTCAGAGAGAATGATGTGGCATACCCGGTTTTCGTGGCCAAGGTGCCAGAGGGCAAGGGCTTTGTGGATGGCGACATCGGGGGTACGATCGTCCTGCGGTTTGATGACATCTTTGCTATGTTTAACCTGAAGGAAATATGCCCTAGAGGCAATAATAAAGTTATTATTTATTTCCTCATATCATGATAAATGTTTATTATTCATGCTAGAATTGTATTAACCGGAAACATAATACACGTGTGAATACATAGACAAACATAGTGTCACTAGTATGCCTCTACTTCACTGGCTCGTTTATCAAAGATGGTTATGTTTCCTAGCCATGGACAAAAGAGTTGTTATTTGATTCACAGGATCACATCATTAGGAGAATGATGTGATTGACATGACCCATTCCGTTAGCCTAGCACTTGATCGTTTAGTATATTGCTATTGCTTTCTTCATGACTTATACATGTTCCTGTAACTATGAGATTATGCAACTCACGTTTACCGGAGGAACACTTTGGGTACTACCAAACGTCACAATGTAACTGGGTGATTATAAAGGAGTACTACAGGTGTCTCCAAAGGTACATGTTGGGTTGGCGTATTTCGAGATTAGGATTTGTCACTCCGATTGTCGGAGAGGTATCTCTGGGCCCTCTCGGTAATGCACATCACTATAAGCCTTGCAAGCAGTGTAGCTAATGACTTAGTTATGGAATGATGCATTACATAACGAGTAAAGAGACTTGCCGGTAACGAGATTGAACTAGGTATTGGATACCGACGATCGAATCTCGGGCAAGTAACATACCGATGACAAAGGAACAACGTATGTTGTTATGCGGTTTGACCGATAAAGATCTTCAGAGAATATGTAGGAACCAATATGGGCATCTAGGTTCCGCTATTGGTTATTGACCGAGAATAGTTCTAGGTCATGTCTACATAGTTCTCGAACCCGTAGGGTCCGCACGCTTAATGTTACGATGACAGATTTATTATGAGTTTATAAGTTTTGATGTACCGAAGTTTGTTCGGAGTCCCGGATGTGATCACGGACATGACGAGGAGTCTCGAAATGGTCGAGACATAAAGATTGATATATTGGAAGCCTATGTTTTGACATCGGAATAATTCCGGGTGAAATCGGGATTTTACCGGAACACCGGGGGGTTACCTGAACCCTCCCGGGGGTTAATGGGCCTTAGTGGGCCATGAGGGAGAAGAGGAGGGCCGGCCAGGGCAGGCCACGCGCCCCCTCCCCCCTAGTCCGAATAGGACAAGGAAGGGGGGGCGGCGCCCCCCTTTCCTCTTTCCCTCCCCCCAAGTCCTAATCCAACTAGGAAAGGGGGAGTCCTACTCCTGGTGGGAGTAGGACTCCTCCGGTGCGCCTCCTCATAGGGCCGGCCGCACCCCCCCTTGCTCCTTTATATACGGGGGCAGGGGGCACCCTAGAACACACAAGTTGATCTACGGATTGTTCCTTAGCCATGTGCGGTGCCCCCCTCCACCATATTCCACCTCGGTCATATCGTCGCAGAGTTTAGGCGAAGCCCTGCGCCGGTAGAACATCATCATCGTCACCACGCCGTCGTGCTGACGGAACTCATCCCCGACGCTTTGCTGGATCGGAGCCCGGGGAACGTCATCGAGTTGAACGTGTGCTGAACACGGAGGTGCCGTACGTTCGGTGCTTGGATCGGTCGGATCGTGAAGACGTACGACTACATCAACCGCGTTGTCATAACGCTTCCGCTTACGGTCTACGAGGGTACGTGGACAATACTCTCCCATCTCATTGCTATGCCATCACCATGATCTTGCGTGTGCGTAGGATTTTTTTTGAAATTACTACGTTCCCCAACAGTGGCATCCGAGCCTGGTTTTATGCGTAGATGTCATATGCACGAGTAGAACACAAGTGAGTTGTGGGCGATACAAATCATACTGCTTACCAGCATGTTATACTTTGGTTCGGCGGTATTGTGAGATGAAGCGGCCCGGACCGACATTACGTGTACGCTTACGCGACTGGTTTCACCGTTACGAGCACTCGTGCTTAAAGGTGACTGGTGGCTGTCTGTCTCTCTCACTTTAGCTGAATCGAGTGTGGCTACGCCCGGTCCTTGCGAAGGTTAAAACAACACTAACTTGACGAACTATCATTGTGGTTTTGATGCGAGGTAAGAACGGTTCTTGCTAAGCCCGTAGCAGCCACGTAAAACTTGCAACAACAAAGTAGAGGACGCCTAACTTGTTTTTGCAGGCATGTTGTGATGTGATATGGTCAAGACGTGATGCTATATTTTATTGTATGAGATGATCATGTTTTGTAACCGGTTATCGGCAATCGGCAGGAGCCATATGGTTGTCGCTTATTGTATGAAATGCAATTGCCTGTAATTGCTTTACTTTATCACTAAGCGGTAGCGATAGTCGAGAAGCAATAGATGGCGTAAACGACAACGATGCTACGATGGAGATCAAGGTGTCGCGCCGGTGACGATGGTGATCACGATGGTGCTTTGGAGATGGAGATCACAAGCACAAGATGATGATGGCCATATCATATCACTTATATTGATTGCATGTGATGTTTATCCTTTATACATCTTATCTTGCTTTGATTGACGGTAGCATTTTAAGATGATCTCACACTAAAAATTATCAAGAAGTGTTCTCCCGAGTATGCACTTTGCTGCCAAAGTTAAATCGTGCCTGACACCACGTGATGATCGGGTGTGATAAGCTCTACGTCCATCTACAACGGGTGCAAGCCAGTTTTGCACACGCAGAATACTCAGGTTAAACTTGAGGAGCCTAGCATATGCATATATGGCCTCGGAACACGGAGACCGAAAGGTCGAGCGTGAATCATATAGTAGATATGATCAACATAGTGATGTTCACCATTGAAAACTACTCCATCTCACGTGATGATCGGTTATGGTTTAGTTGATTTGGATCACGTGATCACTTAGATGACTACAGAGATGTCTGTCTAAGTGGGAGTTCTTAAGTAATATGATTAATTGAACTTAAATTTATCATGAACTTAGTAACTGATAGTATTTTGCTTGTCTATGTTTGTTGTAGATAGATGGCTCGTGTTGTTGTTCCGTTGAATTTTAATGCGTTCCTTGAGAAAGCAAAGTTGAAAGATGATGGAAGCAATTACACGGATCGGGTCCGTAACTCGAGGAATATCCTCATTGCTGCACGAGAAGAATTACGTCCCGAAGCACCGCTGGGTGCCAGCCCGCCGATGATGCAACCGACGACGTTAAGAACGTCTCCGCGAGCAAAGTCGATGACTACTCGATAGTTCAGTGTGCCATGCTTTACGGCTTAGAACCGGTCTTCAACGACGTTTTGAACGTCATGGAGCATATGAGATGTTCTAGGAGTTGAAGTTAATATTTCAAGCAAATGCCCGGATTGAGAGATATGAAGTCTCCAATAAGTTCTATAGCTGCAAGATGGAGGAGAATAGTTCACAAGTGAACACATACTCAAAATGTGCGGGTATAATAATCACTTGATTCAACCTGGAGTTAATCTTCCGATGATAGTGTCATTGATGAATTCTCCAATCATCGCCACCAAGCTACAAGAGCTTTGTGATGAACTATAATATGCAAGGGATGAACAAAACAATTCCCGAGCTCTTCGCAATGCTAAAAGCTGCGGAGGTAGAAATCAAGAAGGAGCATCAAGTGTTGATGGTCAACAAGACCACTAGTTTCAAGAAAAAGGGCAAAGGGAAGAAGAAGGGGAACTTCAAGAAGAATAGCAAGCAAGTTGCTGCTCAAGAGAAGAAACCCAAGTCTGGACCTAAGCCTGAAACTGAGTGCTTCTACTGCAAGCAAACTGGTCACTGGAAGCGGAACTGCCCCAAGTATTTGGTGGATAAGAAGGATGGCAAGGTGAACAAAGGTATATGTGATATACATGTTATTGATGTGTACCTTACTAGAGCTCGCAGTAGCACTGGTATTTGATATCGGTTCATTGCTAATATTTGCAACTCAAACAGGACTACGGAATAAGCTTAGCATCGCCAAGGACGAGGTGACGATGCGCATGGGAAACGGTTCCAAAGTCGATGTGATCGCAGTCGGCACGCTACCTCTACATCTACCTTCGGGATTAGTTTTAGATCTGAATAATTGTTATTTGGTGCCGCGTTGAGCATGAACATTATATCTGGATCTTGTTTGATGCGAGACGGTTATTCATTTAAATCGAGAATAATGGTTGTTCTATTTATATGAGTAATATCTTTTATGGTCATGCACCCTTGAAGAGTGGTCTATTTTTATTGAATCTCGATAGTAGTGATACACATATTCATAATGTCGAAACCAAAAGATGCAGAGTTGATAATGATAGTGCAACTTATTTATGGCACTGCCGTTTAGGTCATATCGGTGTAAAGCGCATGAAGAAACTCCATACCGATAGACTTTTGGAATCACTTGATTATGAATCACTTGGTACTTGCGAACCGTGCCTCATGGGCAAGATGACTAAAACACCGTTCTCCGGTACTATGGAGAGAGCAACAGATTAGTTGGAAATCATACATACAGATGTATGTGGACCGATGAATGTTGAAGCTCGTGGCGGATATCGTTATTTTCTCACCTTCACAGACGATTTGAGCAGATATGGGTATATCTACTTAATGAAACACAAGTCTGAAACATTTGAAAAGTTCAAAGAATTTCAGAGTGAAGTGGAAAATCATCGTAACAAGAAAATAAAGTTTCTACGATCTAATCATGGAGGAGAATATTTGAGTTACGAGTTTGGTTTACATTTAAAACAATGCGGAATAGTTTCGCAACTCACGCCACCCGGAACACCACAACGAAATGGTGTGTCCGAACGTCGTAATCGTACTTTACGAGATATGGTGCGATCTATGATGTCTCTTACTGATTTACCGCTATCGTTTTGGGGTTATGCTTTAGAGACGGCCGCATTCACATTGAATAGGGCACCATCAAAATCTGTTGAGACGACGCCTTATGAACTGTGGTTTGGCAAGAAACCAAAGTTGTCGTTTCTTAAAGTTTGGGGCTGCGATGCTTATGTGAAGAAACTTCAACCAGATAAGCTCGAACCTAAATCGGAGAAATGTGTCTTCATAGGATACCCAAAGGAGACAGTTGGGTACACCTTCTATCACAGATCCGAAGGCAAGACATTCGTTGCTAAGAATGGATCCTTTCTAGAGAAAGAGTTTCTCTCGAAAGAAGTGAGTGGGAGGAAAGTAGAACTTGATGAGATAACTGTATCTACTCCCTTATTGGAAAGTAGTTCATCACAGAAATCGGTTCCTGTGACACCTACACCAATTAGTGAGGAAGCTAATGATATTGATCATGAAACTTCAGATCAAGTTTCTACTGAACCTCGTAGGTCCACCAGAGTAAGATCCACACCAGAGTGGTACGGTAATCCTATTCTGGAAGTCATGTTACTTGACCATGATGAACCTACGAACTATGAGGAAGCGATGATGAGCCCAGATTCCGCAAAATGGCTAGAAGCCATGAAATCTGAGATGGGATCCATGTATGAGAACAAAGTAAGGACTTTGGTTGACTTGCCCGATGATCGGCAAGCCATTGAGAATAAATGGATCTTTAAGAAGAAGACTGATGCTGATGGTAATATAACTGTCTATAAAGCTCGACTTGTTGCGAAAGATTTTCGACAAGTTTAAGGGGCTGACTATGATGAGACTTTCTCACCTGTAGCGATGCTTAAGTCTGTCCGAATCATGTTAGCTATTGCTGCATTTTATGATTATGAAATTTGGCAAATGGATGTCAAAACTGCATTCTTGAATGGATTTATGGAAGAAGAGTTGTATATGATGCAGCCAGAAGGTTTTGTTGATCCAAAAGGTGCTAACAAAGTGTGCAAGCTCCAATGATCCATTTATGGACGGTGCAAGCATCTCGAGTTGGAATAAACGCTTTGATAGTGTGATCAAAGATATGGTTTTATACAGACTTTTGGAGAAGCCTCAGATTTACAATAAAGTGAGTGGGAGCTCAGAGCATTTTCGATATTATATGTAGATGACATATTATTAATTGGAAATGATATAGAATTTCTGGATAGCATAAAGGGATACTTGAATAAAAGTTTTTCAATGAAAGACCTCGTGAAGCTGCTTACATATTGGGCATCAAGATTTATAGAGATAGATCAAGACGCTTAATAGGACTTTCACAAAGCACATACCTTGATAAAATTTTGAAAAAGTTCAAAATGGATCAGGCAAAGAAAGGGTTCTTGCCCGTGCTACAAGGTGTGAAGTTGAGTCAGACTCAATGCCCGACCACATCAGAAGATAGAGAGAAAATGAAAGATGTTCCCTATGCTTCAGCCATAAGCTCTATCATGTATGCAATGCTGTGTACCAGACCTGACGTATGCTTAGCAATAAGCTTGGCAGGAAGGTACCAAAGTAATCCAGGAGTGGATCGCTGGACAGCGGTCAAGAACATCCTGAAACCTAAAAAGGACTAAGGATATGTTTCTCGTATATGGAGGTGACAAAGAACTAGTCGCAAATGGTTACGTCGATGCAAGCTTTGACACTGATCCGGACGATTCTAAATCGCAAACCGGATACGTATTCTTATTAAACGCTGGAGCTGTGAGTTGGTGCAGTTCTAAACAAAGCATCGTGGCGGGATCTACATGTGAAGCGGAGTACATAGCTGCTTCGAAGCAGCAAATGAAGGAGTCTCGATGAAGGAGTTCATTTCCGATCTAGGTGTCATACCTAGTGCATCGGGACCAATGAAGATCTTCTGTGACAATATCGTGCAATTGCCTTGGCAAAGGAATCCAGATTTCACAAGAGGACCAAGCACATCAAGAGACGCTTCAATTCCATCGGGACCAAGTCCAAGTGGGAGACATAGAAATTTGCAAGATACATACGGATCTGAATGTTGCGAGACTGCTGACTAAGCCTCTCTCACGAGCAAAACATGATCAGCACCAAGACTCCATGGGTGTTAGAATCATTACTATGTAATCTAGATTATTGACTCTAGTGCAAGTGGGAGATCAAGGAAATATGCCCTAGAGGCAATAATAAAGTTATTATTTATTTCCTCATATCATGATAAATATTTATTATTCATGCTAGAATTGTATTAACCGGAAACATAATACATGTGTGAATACATAGACAAACATAGTGTCACTAGTATGCCTCTACTTCACTAGCTCATTTATCAAAGATGGTTATGTTTCCTAGCCATGGACAAAAGAGTTGTTATTTGATTAATGGGATCACATCATTAGGAGAATGATGTGATTGACATGACCCATTCCGTTAGCCTAGCACTTGATCGCTTAGTATATTGCTATTGCTTTCTTCATGACTTATACATGTTCTCGTAACTATGAGATTATGCAACTCACGTTTACGGAGGAACACTTTGGGTACTACCAAACGTCACAATGTAACTGGGTGATTATAAAGGAGTACTACAGGTGTCTCCAAAGGTACATGTTGGGTTGGCGATTTCGAGATTAGGATTTGTCATCCGATTGTCGGAGAGGTATCTCTGGCCCTCTCGGTAATGCACATCACTATAAGCCTTGCAAGCATTGTAGCTAATGAGTTAGTTACGAATGATGCATTACATAACGAGTAAAGAGACTTGCCGTAACGAGATTGAACTAGGTATTGATACCGACAATCGAATCTCGGGCAAGTAACATACCGATGACAAAGGGAACAACGTATGTTGTTATGCGGTTTGACCGATAAAGATCTTCGTAGAATATGTAGGAACCAATATGGGCATCCAGGTTCCGCTATTGGTCATTGAACAAGAATAGTTCTAGGTCATGTCTACATAGTTCTTGAACCCGTAGGTCCGCACGCTTAACGTTACGATGACAGTTTTATTATGAGTTTATAAGTTTTGATGTACCGAAGTTTGTTCAGAGTCCCAGATGTGATCACGGACATGACGAGGAGTCTCGAAATGGTCGAGACATAAAGATTGATATATTGGAAGCCTATGTTTTGACATCGGAATAGTTCCGGGTGAAATCGGGATTTTACCGGAACACCGGGGGGTTACCGGAACCCTCCCGGGGGTTAATGGGCCTTAGTGGGCCATGAGGGAGAAGAGGAGGGCCGGCCAGGCAGGCCGGCGCCTCCCCCTAGTCCGAATAGGACAAGGAAGGGGGGGGGCGGCGCCCCCCTTTCCTCTTTCCCTCCCCCAAGTCCTAATCCAACTAGGAAAGGGGGGGAGTCCTACTCCCGGTGGGAGTAGGACTCCTCCGGCGCGCCTCCTCCTAGGGCCGGCCGCACTCCCCCTTGCTCCTTTATATAAGGCGGCAGGGGGGCACCCTAGAATACACAAGTTGATCTACGGATCGTTCCTTAGCCGTGTGCGGTGCCTCCCTCCACCATATTCCACCTCGATCATATCGTCGCGGAGTTTAGGCGAAGCCCTGCGTCGGTAGAACATCATCATCGTCACCACGCCGTCGTGCTGACGGAACTCATCCCCGACGCTTTGCTGGATCGGAGCCCGGGGAACGTCATCGAGCTGAACGTGTGCTGAACACGGAGGTGCCGTACGTTCGGTGCTTGGATCGGTCGGATCGTGAAGACGTACAACTACATCAACCGCATTGTCATAACGCTTCCGCTTACGGTCTACGAGGGTACGTGGACAATACTCTCCCCTCTCGTTGCTATGCCATCACCATGATCTTGCGTGTGCGTAGGAAATTTTTTGAAATTACTACGTTCCCCAACATAACCTTCATCCGCTGCACTACACCTTCGTTTGGTTGTTTTCACTGAGTATGGAGATGCGGATCATTAGAGACAAGACCCCGGACATCGTGATAGTTGACCCCTTCTACATGCGTGCCAAGCACTTGAGCAGCGCTGGGGACCGCCAAGTTGCGAAGTTCACACCTCGAAGGCGCTATTCGCAAACCCGGATAAGGATAACTTCCTTGTGGCTTACTTTCCCGAGTAAGTCATCCCTTAACCGCCCCGTAACATATGATTTCTTAGATTTCGATCGTTCTTTTTTTTCTAACATTCCGTGTTCTGTGCAGTGACACACATTGCACACTCATCCTCTTAAGCCCGAAATATTCCATGGCCACGATTTTAATCCTAACAAGAACTCCAAGATAGACTACACAAATGTCAAGAAAGTTCTTGATGATGTTCTCCCCGGCTACGCCAAATCTAGAGGCACCTTCACCAGGGAAGTTTGTAAGTACGGCAAGCACATGTTCTCACACAATACGAAGTTCTGTTGCGTCAAGCAGCCTCCTGGCGGTCACAAGGATGCCTACTACGCCCTCCATCACATGCGGGCGATCGTAAGGGACCATCATCACCTTCTGCTACCAGATAATCTCAAAGATTGGGCCGCGAACTTGTCGGCAATCCAGGACGCGGACCTCAGACAAGAATTCTTTCGCATCCACTCGGAGTTTGCGGACATCATCCATCAAGATGTCCTTCATCCCTCGGGGCAGTTCTTCCTCAGATATCAACCGTCCAACAATGAGATAGATGGAACGCTACAAATGCAAGGTGACAACGACCGCGATTTCATGACCATCACGACAGACGGTGGCTTCATCCACGCTCCTGTCCGATGAGTCGAGTCGAAAGTAGTGATGTGTAGTTCTGAAACATTGATTGGCTCATGTTGTAATTAAACTTTAATGAATTCAGATGTCTCTTTGGTTTGGACAATGTTCAACTTAGATGTCATCGATGCTATTTATTAGTAGGACCATGAATCGTGCTATTAATGTCTTGCTTTTCTCTTCCGATCCTTTTGTTGCATACTTACATATTGCTTATGTATTGTGCATTGTTTGGCTTGTGCATAGAGATGCCGTCGTATGTCGTGGTACAAGGGTAAGGTTCAGTCTCACGATAACCGGGAGGAGTGTCGGAGACAGGTTCACCGCTTCAGTGATAATAGATTACAAGGGTACACCACTAGGGCGGAGGTCGGATCTAGATACGCCCATTGTCGGTGTCAAAACCGCGCATCTAGGCGGATGGTAACAGGAGACAAGGGACACGATGTTTTTACCTGTGTCGAGGCCCTCTCGATGGAGGTAAAACCCTACTCCTGCTTGATTGATATTGATGATATGGGTAGTACAAGAGTGGATCTACCACGAGATCAAGGAGGCTAAACCCTAGAAGCTAGCCTATGGTATGATTGTTGTAATGGTTGTTGTCCACGGACTAAAACCCTCCGGTTTATATAGACTCGGGGAGAGGGCTAGGGTTACACAGAGTCGGTTACAATGGTAGGAGATCTACATATCCAGATCGCCAAGCTTGCCTTCCACGCCAAGGAAAGTCCCATCCGGACACGGGACGAAGTCTTCAATCTTGTATCTTCATAGTCTTGGAGTCCGCCGACGATGATAGTCCCGCTATCCGGACACCCCTAGTCCAGACTCCTCAAGAGTAGCCCTCAACCAAGCTTCAATGACGATGAGTCCGGCGCACATATTGTTCGGCATTGCAAGGCGGGTTCCTCCTCCGAATAATTCATAGAAGATTGTGAACACCAGGATAGTGTCCGGCTCTGCAAAATAAATTCCACATTCCACCGTAGAGAGAATAATTTGTACACAAGTTCAATCTGCTGACGTATTTTGTGGCATGACATCACGCCACTACCAAGCCTTTACTTGAATCATTTTTTACTATACCACCTCAGCGCGTTTAGCGAAGTGGTTTCCTTGGCACGTCTTGTCGAAGCAGAGATCGTGTTCCCCTTATTCCGGGATTCTCATCAATACGGACGTGGGTAACCCAACCGCGCCCGTCGCCACGCCCCCTCTATCGAGGGCGAGTCCCGAACGGTCGCGGAGACAGCTCTCGATATTCTCCCTCCTTCTAATGGGACCAAGGCTCGTTTCTTTTCTTCAATCCTCCATCGAATCTTCTCCTTGCTCCAAGTTCCAACACCCAGAGCCCCAGATTCGAGCGCTTCAGACCTTCAACAATGTCCGGCTCCGACCTTCAGGGCCGGTGGATGCCCTCCTCCGTCATGGAGGAGGACGTGCTAAAGCTGCGAGAGGCCAAGTACCTGTCTTACGAGATTTCGCACAGGTTGCCCGCCGAAGGGCATGCCATCCCCACCCCCGAGCCCGGCGAGTACGTCGTTTTTGTATCCCACCTCTGTCGGGGTTTAGGCTTCCTAATGGATCCTTTTGTGAGAGGGCTCATGTTTTACTATGGGTTGGAATTCCACGACTTGGCTCCGGAGTCCATCCTCCATATTTCCGCATTTATTGTCGTCTGTGAAGCCTTCCTCCGCGTCACCCCCCACTTCGGCCTGTGGCTGAAGACCTTCAATGTGGAGCCGAAGATGATCGAGGGGCGTCAAGTAGAGTGCGGCGGGGCGGCCGTAAGCAGGAGGGCCGATGCCCCGTGGCCCGAGGGCTCCTTCCAAGAGGAGCTCGGCTTGTGGCAGCAGGAGTGGTTCTATATTACCGCTCCGAAGGGCAGCAGGCAGAAGTCGCTGCCCTTATCCGCTCGGGACCTCCACGACGGTTGATGTCGTGGGTCAACCAAGGGCTCAACTGGGGGCCGTCAAAGGATGTGCCCCTACTGCAGGGCCGGATTTGAGACCTCCAAGCGAGGGAGATCGATATGGTTGTGGTAATGCAGGTCATGCTGATTAGGCGTCTCCTGCCCTGCAAACGCCGCCCTCTCCGGCTGTGGGAGTTTAATCCGGAGGGACCACGGATTCTTCAACACTTCATGGGCATGACACCCGTGGAGATGTACAAATTATTCTTCGGATCACGAGAGGCGTGTCCGGAATTGACCAAGGACGCCGGCCTAAGCTGCAATCGCCCGGATACACAAGTAAGTAGCTCTGAGTCCGGACATACCGTTTGTTTGCCTTTCTATGATTCGCCTTTTGACCGATTTCCTTCTAAACAGGAGTGGATAGCGCAAGAAAAACTGATACGGTGTCCGGCCCCCCTCCCAGAGACCGCGCCGGATCTCGTGTTGGTCAGGATGCTGGAGGTTGCGCCTTCAGAGGAAGGCAAAGGGGGAAATAGAGGAGCTACCGCCTCGCCCAAGGAGGCTCTTGAAAGAGGGGGGATCGAGAATCCCTCCCTCCAAGGGGAGAAGAGGACCGCCTCCGAGGACCCGGGGGCCAAAGCCCCTAAGCGGGGGAAGAAATCTTCGCCAGAGGGTCCTGCGTCCGGGGAGGCCCCAGCCGCACAGTCTCCCCTAAAGAATCAGCCCTCCAGCGAGCCGTAAGTAGAAAAAAGGGAGTTTTATAATAGGGGACACCCCTATTTGTGCTTCTGAGGATAACTCAAGTTTTTACCTTGTAGTTCGGATCTCCGTCCTTCACAAATGAGCTCGTCTTCGGGGGACCTTCGTCCAGAGATGGTGGAGAGCGAGACGCCTCCGTCCGCGGCGTCGTCGGATAGGGCGGACGAGCCTGAAGTGTCATCATGGAGGGTGCCCCCGAGTCTGGCAAAGCCGGATAATTTGGCACCAACTGGTGTGCGGCCGGGGGAGCTGAAGGATCTTCTTGAGAGGGCGTCTATCTCAGAAGATCACCATGCATTGATGAGTATGGTGATTGAAGGATTTTGTCGCCAAGGCGGATTATGAATGCCGCGGGAGTTTGTGGCGGGGTTTGAGGTACGTAAAAATGACACACCTTTTGACAGTTTTACACATAAAGTGGCCCTGTATAGATAGTAGCCCCTGAGACTCGGTAGGTTGTCGAAAGCGACAGCGTGTTGAGGATCAAAATCGCAGGTTTCAATTTTCGCTGTTCCTATGCAGGCGTGTCGTCCGAGGGCCAGCCGGACTGATGGAGTTGCTGAACTAAAGCGGCAACTCGACGTTGCGGATGCGAACATCGCGCTAGTCAACAGGCGACTTGATGAGTCGCAAGGTAAGTGTTTCTTTGCGGTCACTTGGTAAGGGAGCCGAAGCCCACTCCTTACAACATGTGTGTGAAATGCAGATGGTGTCGCTGCTGCGGAGAGCCTTCGGGCCGAACTTGCTCAAGCCAAGGAGCAAGCCAGAAGGAGTAATGCGGCGGCCTCGAGGGCGGCCGAGGAGTTAGAAGCCGAAAGGGCTGCACACTGCTGAAGCAGGGAAGAGATGGCCGAAATGGCGGTGAAGTTAAAAGATGCTACCGACCGCAATGAGGTTCTTGAAAAGGAGCGCCTAGCGGAGCGAGAAGACCTGGGGAAGGCCACCGCCGAAGCCAAGGATGCCCGTTCTGCAATGCGGGCTATAAAGGAGGAGCTGCGCCAAGCCGGGGACATTGTGGCTGGCAAGCCCTTTCTGCTGCGCCGAAGGTTTACGGATCCAAAATATGCTCAACTTGGCCAGCTATGGGGTCTGGAGGATCCTTATATGGACTTAGCGGCAAGTGCGGCGGACGCCATTGTGCACTTCCGAAGTCAGAAGGACCACAAGACGGAAGAGCTGTTTTGGTCTCAATTCCATAGTCCGGAGCGTTCGCTTCCGCTGACCGATCGGTTGACCGAGTGGGCTGAGCTGAATAGGTTGTCAGGACTTGCCATGACGGATATCGTGACTCATGTCTGGCCGGATAGGCCCAAGCCGAAGAGCTATTTTGGCTTATTGCAGCAGTTTCTTGGGGCGGTGCCGCATATCAAGGCGATGAAGCGGTCGGCCTGCATAGAGGGTGCACGGATGGCCCTCGCCCGTGTGAAGACACATTGGACGGAGATGGATGCCACCGCTGTTGCAACCCAGGGTTCGGACGAGAGCCGGTTACCTGTCGAGCACTATTTTGGGGAGGTTCTGCGTGGTGCTCGTGTAATAGAGTCGCAGTGCTAAAAAAATGTCACGTTCAAATGAACGTTTTATTTTGTAAAACAATGTTTATGATGTAGGCGCTTTTTATACTTGTGCGTTCAAGTATTGAAGTATCTCCTGTGCGGCTGTCTATGTATACGTGTGTATAACCTGAAAGATGGCAGTCGTCGGCTTCAGCCCCCACGCACAAAGTGCGGGGGCGTTCGCAAAAATAGCGCATTTTCACACTTAATCCGACGTCTCGGTCCTGTGAAGGAGGTGGTAGCGTAGCAAACTAGGCAACCATACTATAATGCTTTATCACTTTCACTTAGCCATGGGAGTTCGAGGGTGGGGCTACGATATAGCCCCTGGGGGCACCGCGCTCTCCGAATTCGGGCGCCATGTGCTCGACCGAAACGGTCCTTCACAAAGCGGAGGAATTCTAAACATTCCGGTGGTCGATCAAGTGGTTGACCAATCTCTCGCAGTATCATGACATCGCGGCTTTCATCGAGGTGCTCGCCAAATTAACCGGGGCACAATCGCATAGTTCTCCGGTGCCGCGTTAGTCGATGATATGGAACGAAGGCAGCAAAACACGTGAGCCGGGCAAACCCAACATTTGACCAAAGACATGATTCGGAGCTGATGCATATAAGGCCTAACTCGAGACGCCGAACACTCCCTAAGGTGTTCGGTCTTTATAATAGCGGGCAGAACAATGCTCTAAGCCCCTAGTGTCCAAGTACAGGCGAGGTCCTCTGACGCGGCCGATGCCAAAACGTCAGTCTCCTCTCTGGTTATCATGAGAAACCAGGGGATTATAGCAACAAGAGACAGTAAAAAAGGTTTACGCAGGTCTTAATCAAAAGAATCCTTGCAACGGGTCCCTATCGCGTCTGCGCTGTGTCTCCGCAGCCGTATCTCGGACGGTGTGCACGTTGTTCATCTGTAAAAAGAGAGGAACGTAGTTTGAAAGGAAATCGTGCGAAAAGTTAAAAATCGAAATATTAATGAATGAATAGAACTGAGCCTATGTTAGCTCATTATTGCTTATGCGCACAACCCCTTGTGAAGGGGTGTGCGGCTAGGGAGCCCCTAGCTTATTTATGCCGGACTCGTCTAGCCGTGTCCGGGGTCTTTGAATGACCCTTTTAATGAAATGATGCCACGTGGACCGGGCATTTTAAGTGTAAGAGACGAGTAATGTGGTATTGCGTTAAAGCGGACAAAAGCTTCACGTCCCAATAGTGCTTGATAGCTACTTTTAAATGGGGCGACATGAAAGATTAGCTTTGCGCGTCGGAAGTTGTCGGGTGACCCGAACACAACTTCTAGTAGTAAGGAGCATGTGCACTTGGCGTAAGGGCCTGGCGCCACTCCTTTGAAGGAAGTGCGGCTATGTCGAATTTTAGCAAGGTCTATCCCCAACTTGCGGATTGTGTCCGGATATAGCAGGTTTAAATCGCTGCCACCGTCCATCAGGACTTGTGTAAATTGCAGTCCGTCGATTATAGGATCCAATATCAGAGCAGTCCATCCTGCGTTTTGAATACTTATGGAATAATCCAGGTGGTCAAAAGTGATTGGTTTTGACATCCAATCTCGAGGTTCCGCTGGGGTGGACCGTGCGACACCTATCTTAGCGGGTGCCGCATTGTTTTTCCGTGAGTTTACTGCTTTGACTTCTTGTGGTAAAGTATTTTGTTTTCCGGTGCTCTGCTGGTGGGGTTCGTTATCGTCCTCGCTTGGCGCGTCGAGCCCCTTGTGTTCGGCGTTGAGTCTGCCGGACTGTTTAAAAACCCAACAATCTCGGTGGGTGTGGTTTGCAGGCCTTCCGGAGGTACTGTGGATTTGACATATCCGATCCAAAATTTTGTTTAAGTTGGATAGCTCGTCACTGTTGTCCTTAAGAGGCAGTGTTTTATTGTTTGGTCGCGAGCTTTTGAATCCGGCGTTGACCGCCGTGTTCTTTGGGCTTTTTTTCTTTATTTCAGCACTGATCTTTTCTGCGCCGTGATTTTCCGTTTCCATCTCTGATCTCGGATGTACTCGGGTCGCTGGTGCTGCATCTTGCTAGCCAGCTGTCTTCCCCCGCGCAAAAGCGGGTCATGAGGCTTGTTAGCGCGGCCATTGTCCTCGGCTTCTCTTGGCCGAGGTGTCTGGCGAGCCATTCGTCTCGGACGTTGTGTTTAAAAGTTGCTAAGGCTTCAGCGTCCAGACAGTCGACTATTTGGTTCTTTTTGGTAAGGAACCTGTTCGAATTCTTGCTACCGACTCTTGGGCTGTTGAGTTATATGACTTAGATCGCTCAGATCCGGAGGGCGGACATAAGTCCCTTGAAAATTTGCTCTAAACGCGTCCTCAAGCTCTTCCCAACTTCCAACAAGTGTTTTCTCGGGAGGCTTTTGAGCCAATGCCGAGCTGGCCCTTTGAGCTTGAGGGTAGATATTTTATGGCGTGGAGATCATCTCCTCTAGCCATGTGTATGTGTAGTATGTAATCCTCTATCCGCACTCTGTGGTCTGTTGTTCCGTCAGATGCCTCTATGTTTATGGGTTTGAACCTGCTGAAATTCATGATCCAAAGACCTCATCGGTGAAACATAGTGGGTGTGCGGCGCCAGATTTGGGTGTGTCGCTGTCTTCAACACTTGGCGTGTTGTGTTGCTTCTGGGCCCTCTTTTTGGCCCGTAAATGGACTGGCTGGGCCATCTGTTTTCCTGTGATCATGAGTCGGCTTGTGTGCGGCGCCGCTTGTCGCTTTGTCCGTCATCGGCCGCCTATCCGCCAGCGGCCTCTTTGTTTTTTGACTGTGGGGGCTCTATGGCTTCCTCATCAAATTCTGGCAGCAGCTTGCGCTTCGGGTAGCTCTTTGTTTGGTGGCCATTGCCATATTTGTCTGCGGTCTTGAGTACTTTGCTCCACCTCATTCTGAGTATGTCTTCCGCTGTTTTGAGCTTCCGTTTTTCCTTCTTCAGACTTCTTGTAGTGGCGACGAGTCTTTTGTGAAGGTTCTTATGCTCCGATGGTGTGTCCGGCGTGAGGTCGTCTGGACTATTGGTTTCGCCGGGCATGGATTGATTATCCGATTCGTCCTGTTCGGACGGTTGCTTGGTTGCATGTTCGTCGTCCACTGGTTTGCCTCGCTCTATTCTTCTGGGTCATTAGGAATGCTGTTTTTGTCGAGGCGGGACTTAGGGCGGCGTCTGCGTCGCCGTTTTGGTTGTTTGTCGGCGAGATTATCCTTTGCCGCGCCCCATTCTTCCTCGTTATCGCTTCCTTTTGGGGTATCCACCATATATACGTCATGTGTTGGGGTGGCCTTCTAGTGCTCAGTGAGCACTGGTTCTTGATCGTCTCCGGCATCGTCGTCCATACCGTCAATGTTTTCGGAGTCGTAGTCTAGTGTGTCTGTTAGATCATCGACAGCGGCTACAAAGTGGGTGGTGGGTGAGCTTTGAATTTCTTCGTTGTCCGCATCCCAACCATCCTGGCCGTAGTCCGGCCAGGGCTCTCCGGATAGCGAGAGATGCTTTAGCGATTTTAGGATGTCGCCAAAGGATGAGTGCTGAAAGATGTCCGCAGCGTTGAACTCCATGATCGGCGCCCAATCGGATTCGATTGGCGGGGGCGCAGGAGGTTCGGAGTCTGGCAGGGAGTCCGACACCTCGGAGTCACGTGCTTTATAAGGGACGAGGTCAGTGTTCGGCTCCATCACCATGGAAGTTGCAGCTCCCGAGGTGGTGTCCAGCCACCCGTCCTCGATCTGCGGAATCGGCTTCGGACTGGGGGTCGGAGCGGATTCGTGTGCGGCCTCCAAGGTACTGTCCGGCGGCAGAGTTAGATCATGCCCATCGTGATAGTGCGGCACGCTCGGCTGCGGCTCGGATCCATCGAAGATCAAGTCTCCACGGATATCCGCCGTGGAGTTTAGGCTCCCAAATCTGATCTGATGGCCAGGGGCGTAGCTTTCGATCTGCTCCAGATGGCCAAGCGAATTGGCCCGCGAGGCGGTCGCCCGAATCGAAGATCTATCCGGGAGAAAAGTCTCACCCAGATCTGCGTTGTTGTTGATTGAAGAAGCCATCTAGCCTATCGGTGACGATACGAGGAACTCTCAATGAAAGCACCAATGTCGGTGTCAAACCGGCGGATCTCGGTAGGGGGTCCCGAACTGTGCGTCTAGGCGGATGGTAACAGGAGACAAGGGACACGATGTTTTTACCTGTGTTCGGGCCCTCTCGATGGAGGTAAAACCCTACTCCCGCTTGATTGATATTGATGATATGGGTAGTACAAGAGTGGATCTATCACGAGATCAAGGAGGCTAAACCCTAGAAGCTAGCCTATGGTATGATTGTTGTAATGGTTGTTGTCCCACGGACTAAAACCCTCCGGTTTATATAGACACTGAGAGGGCTAGGGTTACACAGAGTCGATTACAATGGTAGGAGATCTACATATCCAGATCGCCAAGCTTGCCTTCCACGCCAAGGAAAGTCCCATCCGGACACGGGACGAAGTCTTCAATCTTGTATCTTCATAGTCTTGGAGTCCGGCTGACGATGATAGTCCGGCTATCCGGACACCCCCTAGTCCAGGACTCCCTCACCCGCTATCTAGCGGGAGAGAGGAGGGAGCGTTGGAGGAACCGGATGAAGACCAGTTTGATCGCGATGATGCTCATCGTGATGACCACAGCTCTCTTCTATGTGATGGTAGTTTAGATGATCGATATCGACTTGTAATGTGAAGACAAACTCGATACTCGCGGTCTTGAGACTTGTAATGTTTTATCTTTGTTCGGTCTTTTGAATTCGGAGACTAATATGATGAATTGTATTCAGAGACTAATCTTTTATTGTATTCGATGAATCTGATGTTGCTGTGTGCTGCTGTCTATATTCTGTCCAATAATATATTTTGTAACCTGTGCAAAAATTAGAAAAGTAAAGAAAAACAAATATTCATACTAATGGCGCATCACCACCAGGTGCGCCATTAGTATGCCAAAGGATACTAATGGCGCATCAACACAGAATGCGCCATTAGTATGACAAAGCACATGCTTACGTATGGCCCCCCGGGAGGTACACTAATGGCGCATGGTGTTACATACTAATGGCGCACCAGTGGTGCGCCATTAGTAAAGAATACTAGTGGTGTGGTACTAATGGCGCACTGGTAATGCGCTATTAGTAGGCAAAACCAGTGCGCCATTAGTAGGCCTTTTCCTAGTAGTGTCGTCTGAACTGAATATTCAAGGGAATCGATTAAAATACTGTGCCTACGTAATCCTCCTTACATTGCACAATGTTATATAGGGTGGGGTATTGTATGGCCAGTGGTGTCTCCCCTAACCATGTATCCTCCCAAAATCTTGTTGACATCCCATTGCCAACCAAAAATTTGATCTTACGAAAGAACACATCTTTCGTTCGCTGAGTCCCTTCCAGAATGGCGAGTCAGTTAGTCTCACGGTGACCTGGGCTAGCGTTTTCGATTGTAGATACTTGTTGCGCAGTATCTGTGCCCACATACCACCTGACTCTGTCTCTAATCTATAGAGCCATTTACTCATAAGAAATTTATTCTTAATTTCTAGGTTTTCAATACCGAGACCCCTTGGTCCA
This sequence comes from Aegilops speltoides, assembly GCA_021437245.1. NCBI lineage: Eukaryota > Viridiplantae > Streptophyta > Magnoliopsida > Poales > Poaceae > Aegilops > Aegilops speltoides. The sequence goes on from CM038145.1 coordinate 499,117,922, forward strand.
TGGGTCGCCATAAAATATCCCATCGTGCAAGACAATATTTCTTCTTGGCATCATCCGACTGCCAGAATAAACGAGATCGAAAGAAATCAAGTCTCTGTAGAAACATCGACATACTAGTAAGTACCAAGTTAATCAGCACTAGCCGACCTCCATACGACATTAGCTTGCCCTTCCAGCAACTAAGTTTTTTTTTTCAATTCAATCTTCGATGCACTTCCATTCTTTATTAGATAACTTACAGTGATGAATCAGTATGCCCAAATAACTAAAGGGCAAAGAACCTAATTCACAACCAAACAATTGTCTATATGTGTCTTGCTCTTCTTTGGCCTTACCAAAGCAGAACAACTCGCTCTTGTGAAAGTTTATTTTTAATCCAGACAATTGTTCAAAGAGACATAATATGAGTTTCATATTCCACGCTTTTGCAATGTCATGTTCCATGAAAAGGACAATGTCGTCAGCATACTATAAAATGGAAACTCCCCCATTGACCAAATGAGGGACAAGTCCATCCACTTGACCGTTTTCCTTGGCCCTGCCTATAAGAATGGTCAACATATCAGCCACTATATTAAAAAGGAGAGGAGACATTGAATCCCCTTGCCTCAATCCCTTGTGTGTCTAAAAATAGTGACTAATATCATCGGTAACCTTGATTCTGACACTACCTTTTTGGACTAGAGAACCCACTTGGTTCCGCCATGCCTCATTAAAGCCTTTCATACGCATTGCTTGCTGAAGGAAAGACCATTTAACTTTATCATATGCCTTCTCGAAATCCACTTTGAAGATAAACCCATCTAGCTTCTTCGAATGAATTTCATGCAGCGTTTCATGCAGGACGACGACCCCTTCAAGAATGTGTCTCCTAGGCATGAAAGTTGTCTGGCTTGGTTGCACCACCGAATGGGCAATCCGTGGCAATCTATTGGTACCCACTTTCGTGAATATTTTGAAACTCATGTTGAGAAGACATATTGGCCTAAATTGCTTGATCCGAACTGCCTCTTCTTTCTTGGCAACAACATAATCATGCCAAAGTTAAGATGAAACAATTCTAAATGACCATAAAAAAATCTTAAAACAAAGGCATAAGACCATCCTTAATAATATGCCAACATTTCCTATAGAATTCCGCTGGAAACCCATCTAGTCCTGGTGCTTTATTCGGTTTCATTTGTAAATTGGCATCTAGAACCTCTTTCTCAGTAAATGGTGCAGATAGAATATCATTCTCCTCCAACCGAAGCCGAGGGACATCTCCAATAACAAACTCATTAAGGGACACCGTGCTCGCTGCCGGAGGCCCGAAAAGTTGTTTATAATAATTAGAGATATAAGCTTTCAGATTCTCATGTTTATAACAATTGTCCCTTCGTCCTGTTCAAGCTGTATGATTTTCTTCTTCCTATGTTTCCCATTCGCAATCGTGTGAAAGAATTGTGTATTGTCATCCCCTTGTACGACCTTAAGCACCTTAGCACACAATGCCTATTTGAGCTCCTCTTCTCTAAGAAGAGCTCATAGGCGTTGCTCGGCTTCGGATTTCGAGCTCTGCTCGGCTTCATTAAGAATGTTTACTTCTTCTTTTAAATCCAAAGCATCTATTAACTGAATGAGTCGCTCTTTTTCTTGTTTGTATATCCCACTCTCATTTCTGGCCCATCCCCGTAAAAGTAATCTCAAATGTCTAATCTTGTTTTGCCATCTCTCTATACTTGATCGTCCACTAACAGGCTTCGCCCATTCTCGTGCAATGATATCCATGAAGTTCTCTTTCTCGAACCAACCTAGTTCGAAAGAGAAAGTGTCCTTGTTCCCAATATGGCTTGCGTCTCCCTAGTCAACTAGTATGGTGTATGGTCTGAGATCGCCCTCTGCATCACATGTACCGACACTAATGGGTACTTTTGTTCCCATTCCACACTAGCGTGCACCCTATCTGATACGTCTCCAATGTATCTATAATTTATGAAGTATTCATGCCATGTTTACAATAATTTTATATGATTTGATTAGAACTAACCCAGACCGACGCTGTTTTCAGTAGAACTACCGTGGTGTTGTTTTTGTGCAGAAATAAAAGTTCTCAGAATGTGCTGAAAATCAACGGAGAATTTTTCTGAAAAATATAAAAAATACTGGAATAAAGAATTACCAGAGGGGAGTCCTGTGGGCCCCACGAGGGTGGAGGGCGCGCCCCCTGCCTCATGGACTCTCCGTGGGCCCCCTTGACTTGTTCTCGACGCCAACCTCTCCTATAAATCCGCAAACCTCCAAAAAATAACCTAGATCAAAAGTTCCGCCATCGCAAGCCTTTGTAGCCACGATAAATCAATCTAGGCCCTCTCTGGCACCCTGCTGGAGGGGGCCATTATCACCGGAGGCCATGGGGAAGGATCCCGGAGGGCCATCATCACCATGAAGGCCAAGATCCAGAGGGAGAACCTTTCCCCATCCAGGAGGGCCATGGAGGAGGAAGCACAAGGGGGAGAACCTCTCCTCCTCTCTCTCAGTGGCGCCGGAGTGCCATCGGGAGGGGAATCATTGGTGCGGTGATCGTCTTCATCAACATCACCATCCTCATCTCTTTTACGCGGTCCACTCTCCCACACCCTACTGTAATCCCTACTTGAACATGGTGCTTTATCCCACATATTATGATCCAATGATGTGTTGCCATCCTATGATGTTTTGAGTAGATATCCTTTGTCTTTAGGTTGATTGATGATCTAGATTGGTACGAGTTGTATGTTTTTATTTTGGTGTTGTCCTATTGTGCCCTCCGTGTCGCGCAAGCGTGAGGGATTTCCACTGTAGGGTGTTGCAATACGTTCATGATTTGCTTATAGTGGGTTGCTTGAGTGACAGAAGCATACACCCGAGTAAGGGGGTTGTTGCGTATGGGATAAAGGGGACTTGATATGTTAATGTTATGGTTGGGTTTTACCTTAATGATCTTTAGTAGTTGCGGATGCTTGCTAGAGTTCCAATCATAAGTGCATATGATCCAAGAAGAGAAAGTATGTTAGCTTATGCCTCTCCCTCATATGAAATTGCAATAGTGATTACCGGTCTTGTTAACAATTGCCTAGGATAATTCCGCACACCGACCCATCATTATTCCACACTCGCTATTTATAATACTTAAGTAATATATTCTAACTCTATGATAACAACACCTACTTTTATACTTTAGCTCTCTGTTATCATGCAAAGTTATCCTCTTCATACCCACAATGTAGTTTTATTTCTCGTTTCTAGTTGGAAGCAAACATTCAGTGTACGTAGAGTCGTATCAGTGGCAGATAGGACTTGAGAGAATATTGATCTTGCCTTTAGCTCCTTGTGGGTTCGACACTCCATACTTACCACTTCCACCTTTGGGAATTGCTACGATGATTCCCTGCACTTGGGGATTATCACTATCCAACTTCTCATATGTTGGATTGGGCAACGTATTGGCTCATGTAAACTGCCTACCTGTGAGTTCAATCTCTCTCAAACTAAGACTCTCGATAATCATGTTAAACATCATGGATCAACATCCATCAAAGTTATCATTGTTCTTTTCATCTCTCCTTCGAATTATATTTAAAAAAAACCCGACTAGGATTGGAAGAGTTTCACCCCCACAAATCCGCACTAAGTCCACTAGAAAACCTAGTTTAAGTTCGGGTTGTGCTGCACCATATACCGCTACCAGAGACCATCGGAAACCATCCAACTTCGATCTCACCCGTAACTTGACCACAATGTCCCCCCGAACCACATTAATTACCTCAAGTGATTCACACCTAACCCCCTAGCAATATCCCACCTGATCTTGCTCCAGGAGGTAAACAATGCCAATCAAAATCAATTCCACCGGATAAAGTTCCAAGGAACTGTGAGGTGAAATTATCTCGCCCTATTTCAAGTAGTGCAATGAAATCTAGTTTGTGCTCTATCGTTGTCTCTGCTAAGAACCTTCTTTTAGCCAAGTCAGCTAGACCTCTGCTATTCCAAAAGATTCCTTTCATAGATCATCATGGATTTTTTCTTAAGCTTAACCCTAGCACTTCTATGAACTGCCGAAGTAGGATATACTTTCCGTTTCTAGGGTATCTAGGGCTTCTCCCCATCGCCCTTCGAGACAGTATTACTGGAAGAACTCGAGACAGTACCTTCCATCATTAAAGGCTCTACAGTGTCCCCAGTCTCCGACCCCTCTTCACCTCCGGCTTCCGTATTAGGCATTAGATTATTACATAATTTTTCAAGGGCGGATATCCCTAAATTTTTCATATCATCATCATTCATAGGTCTAACGGCTGCGAGATTATGAATAATTTTAGAAGCCCGCTCTGCTTCTAAGTCTAAGAGATCATTCACAGATTTCGCAACTTCCTTCTCATTCGACCCCAGAGATATTCCTAAGTCATTTGCCTTATCGATAATTTCATGTTCGGTGAAATGCAAAATTGAACAACTCTTATCAAAAGACATACCTGTAGTTGCCTCGACATCGCGAAGCTTGGCCGCCCTCATGGCACGCCCTAACTGTAGGTCATCCGCATCTGATTGCTCCTGGATCCGGTTGCTGACGCGCCTGCCAGCCGTCACCGGATCCATGATCCCACCAAAAGCGATAAGCTCCTCCGTAGACCTCTCCCGAGGTGTCTTCTTCCCGCTCCCATGCCCATCCCGTGTTGCCGGCAAAGATGGGTAGGGCGCGGTCGAGCGTGCACCGCTAACAGTAGCAACAGGAGAGCGAGACCGTGGAGCCTCCTGCTCGACAGTCCCACTCCCCACCAAACCGTCAGCACGGCTTGGACTCGTCACGGGAGGAGAGGAGCTGCGAGTCTCCTGCTCGTGCCCCTTCCCACTCCGCCTAGAGCTGACCGTGGTGAGAGGGTGGTGCAGGCCTTTTGCCCGCGACCCTCCTCACGGTGGCTCGAGACCGAAATAGGTGATATGGAGGTGCGGGCCTCCTGCCCACGACCCCCCACTTGCGACGTGCGACCCGACGTCCGTAGTACCAGCGGCCGCGGAGACCATCGGGATGCACCTCCTCTCATCGACCGGGACGACGCCCGGAGATACCGGTACTAGAGAGCAGTCGCGGCCCTCTTAGCCGGCCGTCCCTCCGGTCACCACAACCTCAAGACTCAGAGAAACTACCTTCGGCCCGGGGACCTCCCTCGGTGATGTGGGAACCGTCGGCAATATGCAGTCATGAAGCATCACCGGCGGCAACTCAAGTTCCGCCGGACCGTCCGTCTCGACCCGGTTGCTCCATAACCGACTGGGAGCAGAACACGATCCAAAAGAACCAAAACAAAGTGTATTCATTGGAGTCGTGGAAGATGACGCCCCCTTGGCAGACTTATCCGCCTTATCAGACTGCGAATTCGGCCCCTTAGCCGACTCCCGTGGTGTGTTCTCATGCCCCTTGTTCTGATTCCCGGGGGCTCCATCCCCCTCAGTCGTATCCATATCCTGATGCTCATCCCCCTCTTGAGGTATCGACGTATCCTCAATCTCAATCTCGAGCCCGTACGTGACCCCGGCATGTGTCCACTTGACCACATCCAGCATGAACTCAATACTGACCACACTGACAAGTAACCGCGCAACTCCATGTGCACGAGCGAACGACATATCTACCTGTTCTGTCTTGCCAATGAGAGATCCCAAACTCCAGGTTACCAAAAAGTTGTTCAACGGTTTGGGTGGTGCACCAGAGAGTCGTACCCAAATCTGCTCTAAAGGTGTTCCCTCGGGTTCTTTCTGCTTCCATTCGTCAAAAGCCATGATGATGTTAGTGCTCGGTACCCCGCACATGCCAAACTTAAGAATATGTAACTGATCCTCCTTAATGGAAAAATCGACCTTGTAACACGTGCATTTAGTTGCTAAAAGAAAACACACATAAATACTCAAAGGGCGAGGCAAGGTGCCGTCCCACTAACACAAATTTGGGCCGACCACCTAACAACTATCTGATCTGGCGGGCTCGAACGAACCAAACTTCGACTACCCAACACAAATTTGGGCCGGCCACTTAGCAATGGCTCCGCTGGCCACGATAGGGAGAAGGTTGGACGTGAGCCGCGGTAGTGGAGGAGCTCTCCCGTGTAAGATGGGAAAAAGATGCACCGTGCGAGAGATCGAAGACGAAGGTGAGAAAGGAAAGAGATAAGGTTGTACCCGCAAGAGCACGTGTCGCCTTTGGATTGGTTTGTTTCCGCCGCGTGACGAGGCGACCGGCGCAAAACTCGGCCGCTCAGTCGTCTGGAATCGTTTGCCATACTCAAACCATAAACAAGATTTTTTTGGTCAAAGAGTGATTAAAGGCTACTATACTCTTTAGATATTTTTTCCTTTTGTTTGAAGGAAGGCCATCATGGTTACTTTGCTCTTTAGATCTAATTTTTGACAAGCATGCATTCTAAACTCTAAAGTGACATGCCAAGTTTCCCATCTAGAAAATGAGGGGGTTGCCTTTCTCACGTGCCCCAACGGAACAAACCCTTGAGAGCAGAGCGGCTGCACTGCGGTACCCCAACCCAACCCCAGGCGCCAAAAACCCCAGCCCACGCCGCGGGGGCATTCCCGCAAACACCTCGCCGGCGGAGCGCCGCGCCCCCGATGGCCGGATCCGACCTCCCGTACACCGGCTCCGTCGGCGGCGGGATCTCGCCCCCGCCGCGGACCCCTCCGTCGGCGTCGAGGAAGCGCAGGCGCGGCGACAGCGACGACGGGGGGCCGCCCTCGCTGCCGAGCCGCGAGACCCGGGGCTCGGTCGCGGCGCGGGAGGCCGCTGTCGGCGCGGTGCGGACGGCGCGGCGCGCGGCCGCGGGGCGTTGTGGGCGGGCAAGGCGGGGCGGGGCCGCGGGCGCGGCCTCGGCGACGTGGGCCGGATGCGGGAGGTGCTCCTCGCGGCGCGCCGCGCGCGCTACGCCCGCGTCCCGGGCGACGACGACGACTACCCGTATCCGCAGGTGAGGCCTCTCGCCAAGCGGCGGCGCGAATTCGTCCTGTTGGAGCGTGCGGAATGGGGGTTTTTGGTCCGCGGCGTCCGTGTCCTCGGTGCACCGGGGTGTGATTGGAGCGGGGCCTTACTCGGGGCTCGCCGCCGATGGCGCCGCCTGGGCACTCGGCGATCTTTGATCTGTCGCTGTTTGTGGTGATTAGAGTGGGTCTTGCGCCAACGATTGCACGCGTTTGCTCTTGCTACGACGCGGGATTACCTGCTCTGTGTTTGCCTGTGCGAATTTACGGCTGCTAGGATTTGCCTGTGCGATTCGATGGTCGCTCATCTCTTGCGTGTTAGCATTCTCTGTACTAGTTACGGCACCCCGTTATTAGTCGCCATGGTCCAAGAATTAGGTAGGAATTAGCGTGGTTCTTCATTCATTTATTGCCAGTCTCCCCAGAGCTTGGTCTCTCTGATACTCTGATGCCACTTAGGGGCGAAGTTCATGGTGCCTTTATGACTAAGCTGGACATGCAGTTACTACTTTCAAGATGGGATCAAATTCTATTCTATTAATACTAGTTATTAGCTCAGATTTGTGCTAGACTGGTAACTAGTGTGCTTTGATGAGATGAAATGTTGAATTGATGTCACCCCTTTTAATCTCTGCTGCATTTTCTCAAAAATTTTGCTTCACCATTTGCTATATTTTCTCTGCTATTTATTTTGTGTCTAAATTCCAGATTTTATTGTGATGATGAATGTAGAAAAAACACTTATGTATATCAAATTATCATAGTAGATATGCTGCATCGGTTGGTGCGTTGCCGTAGGATATGTGGTGCGTGCTTTTGACAGGGTGGCGTCATCATATTCTTATGCTGTGTTTTCACGCGGGAGTTGGGCCAGCTGTCTGTAGATTTTTTATGCGTGAATATGGGTGACTGTATATTATTTGGCGCTTAAGCGAAAAAACTGGCAGGAGTGGTAACACATCTGTGTAAAAGATGGAACGATGTCAGTGAAATCCGTTTGGTCATTCGAGCTGATTCCACACAGGCATATGCTTTTGATTCTGTGAGAAATGCAGGTTTGAATTTTTGGATCTAGCTGCTCTCGGAGGCAAGCTATATATAGGGGTGATTCGCTTTTGTGGCCTGTTATCTTTTACCCTATTGATGCATTTTAGATAAACTGTTTGGTTCGCATGTCTACCCATGACACCTGCTATATATAGGGGCTATATAAGCAACTCTGCAACTTTGACCGCTGGGGATGTCTCAATCGTCTGTTTGGTGCGCATGCACTACCCATGACACCAACTCATTTTGATAAAAATATATTATGGCCTTCTAAACTTGATTTCTATCTCAATCAAATGTTCTGTTCACATCAGAGTAGATCGTGGTTCTTGAATTCCCATGGTAGTTCAGATTTGGCAGGTCAGAAATATGCACATTCATTAATTCTGACATTGCCATTCCAGTTGAAAGATCATGTAGTGTAGCCCTGCCAGTGGGTGTTGCTGCATTTAAGGATTAATAAGTCACATCATATGCTCCTTTCAGGTGTTAGTCCTAAGAGCTTATTTATGGTTGTGCACTTAACATGCTTGAAAAATAGATGGGACTTGTCGTCCTTGGGTTATCCAAGATTAGGTTATTATGGTTTAATCATGTTAAATCATGTCTTTATGCCGAGAGATGCTGATTGTGCAGCGCACTTGTGTGCTAAATATCCTAGTCCTGCTGACTTGGCACTATGCTACCCTTCTAATAAGTTAGAATAATTCCAACAAAATTTGCCGCATGAAATTACTTGGAGCGGGATTAAAAGACAATCAAATGCCACTCAAGAATATCTGGCACTGCTATCGCTTGTTCTGCAATATGCTTTTCTATTTATTAAATATTTCTTGAGTTATAAAACCAATGTTCTTTGATCTGATCATATACTGAGCAACACCGTTGCTTGAGTCTTGTCTAATTTGCTTCTCCATGTTGCCAGGAAAGTAGGAGTTCTGAGAGGGTAAATTGTAAGATCGGCTACTTATCTAGTTATCCGCTGAAACGTGTTAGAACAGACCCGGTCGAGCATCAAGCTTCTGTCCCTGAGTGGAAAAGTGCTCCATCGGTGGAGTATACTGATGATTACAAAGCTGCAACCTTACCAAAACTGGGCACAGTTGTCTATCCACTAAACATGGATATCTCAGCAACTAACAAGTCAGAGAAAAAGAGGAAAAGATTGGTAGACAAGTGTAAGTGTTCTAGTCCTGGATCTGAGGACTGTGTACGAATTCACGTAAAGAAGGCAAGGAGCTGGATCAAGGATCAGTTGGGTGAGGAAGCTTTCAAAAACTGTGGGCTAGATGCAATGGGTGAGCAAGTTGGAGAGCAATGGACCACAGTTTTCAAAAGGAAGCTTGAAAAAGTTGACAAGTTGATTCCTCAGAATAAACATCAGAAATTCATGGAGATTGCCTTGAAGGAGCTCGGACAGAAGGAAACAAAGGATTTGGCGAAGTATTACTACAATGTTTTTCTTCCCAGAAGATTGGCAAGCTTGACCAGGGCAGAGCATAAAAAGGACGAAGCTGTTGATACGAGTGATGAAAGGAGTGATCAAGAGGATGACGAGAATGAACATCCTCCTCGAAAGAAAAGTAAAAAAAGCTCTGGATCTTCTTCCACAAGGTATTAACATTACATAATGCTTCTGAAGATCTTTTTTACTTTCTGCAACACATGCCTGTCATTACTATCTCGGATGTTATCATTTCGCACGATGCTTGAGCAATTAGTAAGAAGTCGAAGGGGTGTCTGTGGTGAAAATCATTTTACTTTCTGCAACATATGCTTGTCACTACTCTCTCAGATGTTACCATTTGTCACAATGCTTGAGCAAATACCAAGAAGTCAAAGCGGTCTCAGTAGTGCTAAATTACTATTCCATTACTGTCTTATGAAATAATAACCTGCATATTTTTTGCACAATCATGTCAGCATGTACACATTAATTACTTATGCATTTCTTTGTTGTTGGAGAATTTGTTATGGAAATAAATCAGGCACTGGTCTACTTTGAAAGTCAAGAAATAATCCATGTCCACTCTATTCCCATTTAGTTACCGAAAATTTGCCATTGCTCTTTGCTAGTGTGGTAATTTAGCTAACTTAGAATCACCTCCTTTAACAGGTGCAAGAAGTAGAAGAGTCAGAGGAATTCGACGAGTGGGCCAACAGTTACGTTGCAGTGGAAGAAGAATTAACAGTTTTGTTGCAGTGGAAGAGGAATTAACAGTTTTACTGCAGTAGAAGAAGAATTAGGAAACTTGAGAAAGCGGGTTGATGTGATAAGAGTTTGCAGTGGATCAAGACTGATATCCGGACCCATGCAGTCGCAGATCTCCAGCGGTCGTATAAGTACAAGATTCTTACATTAGTTACCGGTGACGGGCATCCTAAGCAGGTTTCACCGCCACCACGACATTTGATGTAAACATGTGTTCATGAGTTCGCTTCATTTTTTATTTGTTGTTGATGTAATGTGCATGGCACAAAGGAGAGAAGGGAAGTGATATATGGAGAGTGGACATAGAGCCTGTCCAGAAATGCATTTAGATATTCTTTTGGTATATCCTGAAACTTAAAATCTGCAGATGTGGGTTGTTCAGTTGGTCTTGTAATTACGGATTTTTGGGGAATGTCGCATACATGCTTGAGTTTGGATCATGGTATGATTCTCATCTAGGGCATTCTTCTCCGGTGATTGATGAACATAAGCAGTCAGATAACTAGCAGCCTACACAAAAAAATTTCCTTGTTCTTTTTCTTTTTTCTCGGTTTTTATTTTTCCACTCTTTTTTTTTTTTGCTTGTTTTGCTTTCCTTTCCTAGGTGAGAAAATACGTTAAGACTTTTTCAAAATCACATGAGCATATTTTCTAACATATGGGAACAACCATTCTCAATTTGTTTTTCAAATACATTAAAAAAAACAAGACCATTCAGGACGCCTTTATAAGCATATTTTTATAGAAGAAGTCTCTAAGCACCATGCGCCACTAGGCCTTGAGCGAGAGTGGGCTAGCTTGCTCCTTGCGAGCCTAGCCAATAGAGTGTCACCCTGTTCTCAAAATTGGAATGGATATTTTTTGAAAGTTTTATGTGCATGAATATTTATTAAATATAAGATGGACATTATATTCACATATATGAATGTGTACATGCACGTGTGTGAATATTTATATTTTCCATGTGCAATTTTGGTTTTATTATTTGGTTGATTTTTGTTTTTTAACAAATTAGATAATTGACCGTGCTTTGCAACGCGTGTAAATATTTTATAGTATGTTAGCCTATGATTCCAGATTGTCTAGATAATTATTTATCAAATCATGTTCGTTATTTACCTACCTAAACAAATCTTAGGATTTTATTTGGCAATCACTTATTTGATAAGAACTTATTATCTTGTCAAAGCAAACATAAAGGTCGATACAAGACAAGAGGGCAGGGGAATGTTGGACGAATGACGAGGTGGACGACACAACCTTACGTTTTTCTTTAAGCAGGACTAGAATTAACTAAAAACGAGTTAATGGGCCGTCCATTGCGAAATCATTCGGGCGTCGCTCCCCCTTGTAGGCCTGTACACCGGCTTGAGTCGCCGCTATTCTCTCAAAGAGAAAGAAAAAAAATAAAGCTTCAAGGCGCCGCTCTCCTCACTCGTCTCCGACGCCTTTGGATCTCGCCGCCGCCCGCGTCGCCATCGTGCCTCCTCGCCGCTGCGGAGGTACAGCTCCTCGTCGCTCCCCCTGTTCCCGTCCCTCCCTCGTTCTCGTCCGCCGGCGCCTGCCCCTCTTCTCATCCTCCTCCCATCTTCCCCCTTACCTGAATCCTTCATTATTAACTTGATTTTGGGGTATGGTACGAACAGAGGAGGGGCCGCGCTCCCGCACGAACGAAGGAGCCAGGGTTCTCCGCCGCAGCCGTCCCTCCGGCGAACCTCCAGCCCGCGCCGCCGGCCCCCGGAGCAGCGCCTCCTCTGCCTGCCCAGGTACTCCCTCCTCCCTTCTTCCTCCCCCCTCTCCCTGCATCGGCCGGATCTGCTGGCTCGCTGCAGGCCGCGCCGCCTCTATGTTGTCCTAATTGCAGTGTATGCACTCTAAGATTTTTGCAGTGTATGTATGTCCTCTAAAAAGAACTGCATGCAGTGATCTTCTTGTATGATTATACTGTATATGTTTGCAGTGCATGTTGTGTATGGAAAACATGATGATTACTTCGTATGTACTGCATATTGTGAGATTATACTGTGTAATGGGGTTTGCTTCGAAGGTGTTTGTGAAAATGTTTGTATGAAAATAATTGACATTGGTGCCAGCGTACATGGCCATTAGAAATGTCGAAGCGTACAAGTTAGGAGGCTTGTCTCTATTTCTTTCTGTTATTGTTATGTTGTTAACATCTTCCTGGTAAAATTGACCATTGTACAGATCACTGCTTTATGGTCAATTTGCATATAAACATATTCACTCAGGCCCCAGAGGCATTAGAGACAATTCACAGCCATATCTACAATTTTACTTCTATTTTCCACGGCTGGAAGTTCACAGCAGCTTTTTTAGAATCTACAGCTCAACCAAACACAGACTTAGTTAGTTTATACATGGTAGTTTGGATCAGATCGACATTCCACTTCTTTATTGTGCATGACCAAATTAAATGTATGGCATCAACTTGTGCGACGGATTGTGCATTTCACTGGATATCAGCAATGGTATAAGTAGGTTGTGCATAAGGCAGTGGAGTTAGCATTTCTTAATTTGTAGTTTTTGTTTCGTTATGATATCAAAGTTAAAGCTCTCTGTATGAACAATTTCAGTTCTGAACAAGTTAGGTGGCCAGTTCCTTAGTTAGTTGTATATTATTTTTCATGTACTAAACTTTTATTTGTCGTTGATTATCTGATGTATATCTTTCTATCTACATCTGATACAGGAATTTAGCTGTTAATTCTGCTCAGCCTTCTGCTGTGGCCATGGGGACAGTTGCGATCTACAGCCTTTTCATCATCAACAAGTCTGGTGGCCTTATATACTACAAGGTATCTTCTTTGTACTTCTCTTCCTCTTCTACTCCGTAGAGAGCTAGAGATAGAGTCTGAACAACATGTGCATCTCCCCAGGACTATGGCTCAGCAGGGAGAATGGACACCAACGACAGTTTGCGCCTTGCGAGTCTCTGGCACTCGATGCACGCAATCTCCCAGCAGCTGTCCCCTACCACAGGCTGTACTGGCATTGACCTCTTACAAGCCCACAACTTTGACCTCCATTGCTTCCAGTCCCTCACAGGTCTTCACTTACCTTAAGTTGTGTGCAAACGTTTTTTTTTGCGAGGAATGTGCAATACGTGCTTGATAATGATAAATCCTCATTACAAGCTTATACTAGTGGGTTTCTGTACCTTTTGGGTTGTCGTGAATAATGTTTTAGTAGTGGATCTTGGCAAGTTAAGCAGTACAAGCTGTGGTTTTACTTTCACTTACTAGTTCACAAATGGTCCCTTAAACTTAGAGAAATTTGTCTCTGACCTTCGCTAAATGTTTGAAAATAATCTCATGAAAATACAAATGATTAAAAACACATGTGTCCTCTCCATTATCTGCACAAGTTGTGTTTTGAGCACAATACGTGCATATTAACTTAAGTGACATCATTGAGTTCGGTAACTTTATGTTGCTCTTTTATTTGCCATCTAGGAGAAGCAAAACCTGTCATTCCTTGGACTTGTAGGCCATAACCATTTCCTTGGTGAATGATGTTCATTAAATGTTATGTACTAACATAACTCAGCTCAGTTTATTTCTATTCATGTCATGCTAGAGTACATGTCTAACCCACAAAACTATAAGCAGCAGAAGAACTCAACTGATCAATCTAATTGTATCTGCTCTGGACTTGATCCTGGTGGGTATATGTGATATTTGTTGTACATTCCTTCAACAGAAGCTACTCCCGGGTCTCCTTGTGCTTCCCACCTGCTAGCTACTTTAGCTGCTAGGTCACGAAAAGAGTTTGACACATAAGTATAAAACTTCCTTCCTTGGTACACATCAATATATCACTTATGTGCTGTTATTTTGATGCTTCAATCATAATAATGACGCTAATAGCTTTGCCCACTGAACTCTGTTGTGTTACTGTTTGCCATTGGCGTGGGCATCCCTTCAATAAATTTCCTTCTGGTGGGAATTAGTTTCTTAGGGGCTAAGCACCATCCCTGCCGAAGGGGCAGCATACCCCATATGATGAAGCAATTAAATAACCAGAAATAATTTTACACTCTATACCATCCGTTGCATGATAAGGATTAGGCCTTGCTGGCAGATAGGTGAGGCCGAGTGCCCTATTCCTGGTCTCTGTATCCTCAGCAACCGCATCACACGGCACTGTGGTCTGTAGGACTAGGACGTGCATGAATGAAGTACTCGTATATAAGCGTGGTAGTTTATATTTTCTGCCAAAAAAATGGAAGTGTTGGCTGTTGGGTTATGTTACTCCCTCCAATCCATATTAATTGTCGCTGCTTTAGTATAAAGTTGTACTAAAGCAGTGACAATTAATATGGATCAGAGGGACAACCAATTTATTTGAATGCAAAAGTGAATGTGGGGCCTATACCCAGAGCTAATTTATCCTGTTATATTTTGTCAAAAATTTTTTTGTTAGAATTTGTTCTAGGTAGTGATTCAAGACTTTGGAAAGTGGTATAGTATTAAAAATGATGATCAACATGAGAAAGTCGATATTCTAAAACTGGAAGTATGGTGACGCTCTTCAGTTTTTCTCTCTTTTGTCAGCTTGTGTTCATAGTAAATGGCATGAATCTTGTTTGAAACCAGCATGGCCCAACTATGCCCATAAGCTGTGGATTGGTTTCTCTATCTGTTAACTGTGTCATTTTATGCCTTGGCATTGTCTATGTCTAGTTACTGACCTGGCTGGTTGCTTGGCATGCTCCAGGGACGAAGTTTTTCGTTGTATGCGAAACAGGCGCTCAAAATATGGAAATCCTGCTGAAAACGATATATGAGCTGTACACAGAGTTTGTTTTGAAGAACCCGTTCTACGAGATGGAGATGCCAATCCGGTGTGAGCTCTTTGACCTCAACCTAGCTCATGTCATCCAGAAGGACCGTGTCGCACTTCTGGGCCGGTGAAACATGAAAGGAACGTTACGGAGCACCGACTCTTGCAATTTCGTGTGTGTTTTTCTACCATATTTGTATTTGGTCACCTAGAACATGTTTCCTCTTGAAAGTGATTCTGGCTGATAACATGAATGCGGTACAGGCTTTCATATCTGTAAATCTGATATACAATGCTGGGTTACAGCATTTTGAGGACAGAAGATGTTTGTAGACTTTGACATTGCTCAGTTTGAATTTGCATGTCTCCATGATTTGAACAAGATTATGTGTTGGTGGCCATGTGGGTAAATAACATGCATTCTTGTTTTGGATCCTCGAATACTGTAACACCATGAATAACAGATGTTGTATGCTGGCTGTCATTTTGGACCGTGGGAACCGGCTGCGGGCTAATTAATTTCTGGTGGGAAAATTCTGTGGTCTTTATTGTTTGTGATCTTGTCCCCCTTCCACCCAATGATGCAGGAGGAGCAGCACATGAACGCATGGGTGTATCTCTGTGAATCCTTTCTATTTTACTAGCAAAAGGGTCCGTGCGTTGCAACGGGTATAAAATAAATAAAATTTGAATTATAAACACTTAGTACCTCCCTTCACTGTTGCGCAAAGTAAATCATCAACTTGTCGCTTGGGCCGGGATTGGGACACCCCTCCTTTTTTCTCCTCCAACGGATACTTCTGAATTTCCTCAAAAGATGGTTCCGTCGCTTCGGTCATGACTGCCGAACCTTGGCGGCGTGGATTATACATCGCCTCGCTTCCTTCGCCGTCGCCTCTGACTCAAATTGTCCCGTGATAAGAAGCGGTAGAAAAGAAATATTATATGCTTAAGTTGAGGCAAAATGGTCTCTCTACCTCTACAAGCATGGCAGGAAGTTAAGTGCTAAAGCTCCACACTGAAGCTTGAACACAATAATAATTAAGTCCAATAGAAGCTAGCTTTGTTGTCATATGTGCACTTCGAAAGCTATGTAATTTATCAAAGGGAAAAAAATATACAACATGCAATGAGACTTGCATTATTATCAGATGTCATACTAATGGCAGTGTGTACGATCAAACTTGAAAATTAATCTTTGGAAGAAAATAAAATAGGTACACACCGGCTGGCGGCCCATAAATAAAATTGAACGATCGTGAACATGCGCAGAAAAATAGTACCACCTCGGGCAAACCATACAAAACTGCATGAACGAGGTGGACGGACGAAAAGCGGACGAAATTACAGTGGTAAGAAGCAATAACTCTTTTATTAGTAGGTAGTATAGATATAGATATAGATAGCAAAAGTGCATGTGCGTTGCAACGGTACAAAATAACTAACAATTAATACCTCCCTTCTCCATCATCGTTTAAATGAGTAGTAAATCTCCGCCGGTCGATTATTTTTGTAGAATTCGTTTGGGTGTTGTTTTAAAATAAGCACTCGAATAATTAGTATCACTTAATCTGTATTTATTTTAGAATTAGTAAAAAGTTTGGGTGTTGTTTTAAAATAATCAATCGAATAATTAGTATCACTTAATATGTTTTAGAATTAGTAAAAAATCATACCTATGATAAAAAACGTACCGCTATGCGTAGGGCATATGCACACTGCATGCGTGTTGCAGCAGATCCATGCAGACCTTCCCATTATGTGGTCTGTGCATGTAATTTTTTATGAAGAAATCTTTGACTTCAGTTAATTGGTCTTGCCGCACCTTCCCATTATGGGGTCTGTCTTTCTAAGAAATCCATCCGAATATCCCCTCTCTATTGGATCTCTTCCGTGTCCTGTTTTTTTATAGCACACATCCCATATAATGGAAAGAAAGGGCAGCCAGCCCAGCTGGTTTCTGTCCACTCGACAGTAACGCAGGGCACGAGATCGATCCCCACACGCCACAATATATTTTTCCTTGCGGACGCAATGGCGGTGGATATTTTTTCCTTTAACGGTACCGACGTGGTACGAGCAAAACCATTAGTAGCACCTCGCGTATGTATTTAAAATTTAAGCTGAAAACGTAAATTCACGGATAGAAACGTATTGTGACGGTGAATCCGGAGACCCAATCCGTGCTTTATTATTAGGGAGAGATGAACACCAGGTCATCGTAAGCTTCGTATCTATTGTCAGTAACCTTCGTTTGCTTCGTATCTATTTTCATCAGCAGCTTCATATATATTGTATATATTGTTAGAAGTTATACTACTAACGCCCTGTTCGGAGTCCCTCCGCTCCACTCCGGGAGCTGGCGGAGCTGTAGTTAAAAAGGATGGGGCTGTAGTCCCTCCACTCCACAGCTCAGGAGCCTTGCCGAACAGACCCTAAATCAGCGATACTTATTTTGGGACGGTGGGAAGGGAGTACTTACTAAGCATAGAGTGGCGGCCAACATCTTAAGCAGGTTTAGCTGTCACCGAGTAAACACATTGCTTATGAGTTTGCTGCTGTTGCTTCTATGTGCCATGGAAGGGCGCATAGAGCCTGGCCATATAGGAGTATGTTGGTCATTATTTAGGGGGCCTTTTGGTACATCCTAAAACTGAAGTTTATGCAGATGTGGGTTACTGTATTGGGCTAGGGAATCATACATGCATGCTTTGGACGATGGCATGCTTCTCATATATTGCATTTTTTAAGTAATGTGGGTTTAGTGCATCTCCAACGTGGACCCTCAAACCATCCGCAACCGTCTAGACTGAGCGGTTCAAATGTAGTTTGCTATCCAACGCGGTACCCCATCGGTCCATGAACAGTCCACTGCCATGTACACGTCAGACACTGTGGACCCACCGGAAAACCTCTCGCGCGCCGCGCCCTCTTCCGCGTGAAGCGGTTACTGCTAATTCATGCCGGTCAACGCTGCTCCAGAATGCCAATGTCGCATTCATGCCGGCCCAGAGCAGATGCAACCTCTCACGGGAGCCGACACTGAAGCGACACGGTGTTTTTTTCTTTAGATTTTTTTGAGTAACTTTTTTCCTTTAGATGGTGACGTGTTAACTAGCATGCAACTCAAACTTGCCCCAATGGTCTCCTTGACTAACGGGTCAGCACCGTGTACCTAAGGTCCCAAACACGCCTTCTTTTCCTCTTTAAAAAAAGTCCTAAATAGATATACCTGCACTAGAGGGCCTCTTTGATTCACAGGATTGCAAAAATCCAAAAACATAATATTGGAATCTTCTAAGACACTAAGCTCCCGATATTAGAAGCTTTCTAGCGCGTCGGGAGCTGTCGGGTTGTTATGGGCCCCGTTTGTAAGGGTTCGTATCGCCGTTGAGAGTAACACACACCAATCCGTAATGGATCAACTGATTCTCCCAGTTTTGAGAAGATATTACTTGGTTTTTGTTTTTGTTTCTTTTCTATGTTTTTCTACTGGTTTTAATTGGTTTTTTTCCGTTTCTTCTTTTTGTGCTTGTTTTTCTTTATTTTATCTTTTACTATTTAATCCATGGCTATTTTGCTAAAATAAATGAACATTTTTACAAAAGATTTTTTAAAATCCAAAAATACTTTTAGAATTCATGAACATTTTGAAAGTTCATGAAAATTAAGTCTGTGATTTTTTAAAATTTGCAAACCTTTATTGAAATTCCCAAACATTGTTATGAATATTTTTCAAGATTGTTTAATATTTCTATAAAGTCATAGTTTTTTCATTCATTTTTTAAATCCAAGTTTTTTGACAATTCATGAACATATTTTTATTTAATATAAAAATTCAATGGAAAATATTATTGTCGTTTTTTTAGCGCGCGAAAAAAATCCAAGCGAGCAAGCGGAGAATGGAGCTGAGCTGAGCGAGTGAGATATTCATTGGCCGGCCCATGTGAGTTATAGGAGCACTTCCATGGAATAAGAGCTCCAACTGGCTCACGATAATCACCACCGGCCGACTTGGAAGCAGAAACATGTAAGGACATTACAACATGCACCGAACAAGTTAACTCTTCTCTAAACAAATACTGCTTCTTCTAGGCTTGAAAAATTCATCTCCAACAACAGCCCAACACGATATACAAATTAATGAAGAAAGAGTTAATCAATTATGTAATTACCCCCTTCCCGTGAGTGAAGAACAGTGCGGCAGCGCACGTTAGCCTCTAGTTTGTTTTGTACCAAAACGTGTTTGATTAAACAATGGAAAATTAAAAAATTCTTTGCAAAATGTTAGAGCGGATTTTTTTTTTCCAAATGTAGTGCGATGAATTTCTTGGGAATATTCCTGTAGGATTAATCAATCTTGCAAATCAAACAATCAACACAGCAAAAACTTCAAAAGATTAATTAGATCGTCCAATTTTTTTGGAAATTCAAAAGAGGCCCTGAAATAATATCGTACACTTGGCAAAAATAAAATAAAACAACAGAGTAGTTTAGTACAGTACTTTAGGAATAACGGAACAGTGTTCGAACATTGATACTCACGTCCAGCACCTGTGGAAGCTATATATATACACACACACACAAAACCTAGCGTCGAGCTCGCATGATCCATCCGCAGAGTTGGAGCGGTTGGCTTCACTCCGAGCCACCGGCCGGCTGCCGGTAGAAGTCCTCGAAGTCCTGGACCGCCTGCCACTGCGCCGGAGCCAGCGACACCCTGGACCGGCACGACCGCACGTGATCATACGCCTCCTTCGTCGTCATCCCCTTGTACCGCACCAGGTAGCACATCACCACCGTGGCGCTGCGCGCGCGCCCGGCCTTGCAGTGCACGTACGTCAGCCCGCCGCCCTCCTTGGCGTGGATGAACGCCGTGGCGTCGCGGAGGTCCTTGTGCGACGGCGCGTAGAGGTAGTCCGTGGTTGGCAGCACCAGGTTCTCCATGCCGTGGGCCTTGTACAGCTTCGCGTCGACGAGCCGCTCGTAGGGCTCGGTGAGCGTGACCACGGCGGTGACGCCCTCGGCTTGGAGGCGCGGCACGTCGCTCGGGAACGGGACAGCGCCGAGGAGCACGTGGGTGTCCGTGATCTCGTGCCACCACTTGAAGCCGGCCGGCGAGAGGCGGTTCCGGGCCAGGCTGTAGGCGAGCGTCGGGTAGAAGAGCGCCCGCGCGCCGACGCCCACCGCCGCGTGCTTCGCCGCGTCTAGAGTCGTCGCCGATGACGATGACGATGACGATGACGACGACTCCTCCGAGGCTTTACCCCGAGCCGGCCGGCCGGCCACCAGCTTGTAGGCCAGCTTCGGGTAGAAGAGCACCCGCACGCCCACTCCCACCGCCGCCCGCTTCGCCGCGTCCAGAGCCGTCGCCGACAATGACTCTGCCGAGGCTTTCTCGTCTGTGAACCTAGCGCTGCCGTCGTCGTCGTCGTCGAAGAAGTGCCCGCGAAGGAGCTGCAGCTCCACTCCGTCGGGGTTGTCGACGTGCCCGTGAAGGTGCTGCAGCCCCACTCCGTCGGCGCCGAACGTGTGCTCGTCGGAGCGCATCTCTGGTCGTGAC
Organism: Aegilops speltoides; assembly: GCA_021437245.1. Classification (NCBI taxonomy): domain Eukaryota; kingdom Viridiplantae; phylum Streptophyta; class Magnoliopsida; order Poales; family Poaceae; genus Aegilops; species Aegilops speltoides. The sequence goes on from CM038145.1 coordinate 499,138,546, forward strand.
GAAGTGTTCGTCGAAGTCGATGTCTCGATGCAATCCGCTGCGGTCGATCGGAACCCTCGGAAAATCTGCTCCACGGGATCAATCAATATAAGGCACGTAACTTGTATCCCGTTTAATCTCCGAGACCTGCTCCTGCACGTATTCATATCTGTAATGGACTGTATCAAAGCGATCTGTCCAAACGTGTAAACCATGGCAAAGTTTTTTTTTTATGAAACAGTTAACCGTCACGCGCATACAGGGGCAACAAAAAAGACGTCGCGTGCTCATCTACCACACGATCTTTTTTTTTTTAAAACGGAAGTTCAAAAGAACCCGGCTTTGAATTAACGAAGCCATCAACCAGTCAGAATTACATTGATCAAACATAGGAACCAAAGGAAAAAAAGAAACAACAAGAAGATACATGATGATGTGTAAATAGCTATCAGGCTACTACTCCCTTCGTTCCTAAATATAAGTCTTTGTAGAGATTGCACTAGATGAACTACATACGGAGCAAAATGAATGAATCTAAACTTAAAATGCATCTATATACATCCGTATGTGGTTTATAGTGGAATCTCTACAAAGACTTACATTTAGGAACGGAGGGAGTACAAGTTACTAGCAAAGATATATGGAAATAAAGCACAAATGCAGCTAGAAGTCGGAGAAGCCCTCTGTAGCGAGCAGAGCATCACGTAGGACACCAGCAAAAGCTTGGGGAAGAAACATTCAGTAGCTTGTTGAGCGCCGTTGTCAGCTCCATGGGCTCTGGCCGTCAATATGGCCCTCCTTCGCCTCAGAAGGGGGCTCCCTGCCCCCTCGCCCTGGCATGAAGGGCGCCAATCCGTCGAAAGGTGGAGACGCCCATCCAAGGGCTAAAGAGCGACCGACACCATTGCCAACCGAAAGACCACACTAGGACACCACCGTCAAACTACAGAGAGCTCAGCCAAGGGAAGCATCAGCATTACATGATATCTACACACGTGGAGAAGCAAAAATACACGGCAAGGCTGCCGATGGTTGAGCATCAAAGGAAGGAAGGTATCCGAGATGGAGCTGGGAGACGACACCAAGTTCACGGTGATTAGAACTGAGCTCATGCCAACACTGGCGAGCAAAGACAACCAGGGAGTGGAACCCTATCCCCTGCCCAATTGGCCGATGGAAAACTCCGGTAGCCATCAACATCCATAGAAGATGCAAACTTGAGTGGACTCACCACCAACACTAGCAATAAGCCCGCTTCCCCCAAGGCTCACCAAAGGCGGCACCCCCTTGAGGGTGACACGCTCATGGCGTCACTGCCGCCCAATCCTGAGGGATTTGGGTTTTCACCCGGTAAATGAGCAACAGGGAGGCATAGGAGGGGGAAAAGGGCAATTTTACCAGCGCCTACATGTAGGGGACGACGCCCAAGAGCATCGCAGGCAGCAGGCCAGCATAGCCGGCCACGGATTTCGGTTCCTCTTCCCACCCACCTCGAGAGGAGACACAACTACGATGCCCGGAGACCACCAAATGGATCTAAGACGGGGGGTGACGAGAGGTTGAAGAGGAAGACACCGTCGGATCTGATGCAGGTGCCCCTAAGACCACCACGCACCACAGCCGTCGCCCGCCATCACCACGTCGCCCGCACAGTCGAGATGGATAGCCAGCAGCCGCTGATGCCGCTTGCTGAGGATGACATAGCACCGCCACTCGTGGTCGCCACCTCGGCTCCCAAATCCTTCATAGGGGCGGAGCGACCAGATCCTTGTCGCCACCATCCCCGGCGTCCCCGCAGCGTTCCGGCGACCCCCTCCGACGACGACAAGGGAGAGAAGGGGAAGGGAGCCCGGGTGGAGGGCTAGGGTTTGAGCTGCCTGAGTTGCCCTTGTGGGGGCGACACGGGGGCCAATCGTTATAGGAGAGAGAAAATTTCCAAAAGGCAAGTAGGGAAACAATTTTTTACAGTCTACCACACGATCCTAGCACCAAAAACGATGGCAAGTGTATACACTCACCCATATGATATACACATGCAGATGCTATCTCAATGAGCGCCTCAGATATACCAAGCCGGTACAACATTTTAAGATTAACAAAGTCACTATAGATGTCTCGTAGTCTTTTATTTTGTGGAGTAAAGGGGATTTCCCATTAATTTAACCTGAATCAGCGTGATCCGGTTCACAAAGCATTAACGCGTCCCAATCCTAACTAGTTCATGACTAACACAATTTTCCGTACATCTGATCGCATTCACACCACTCTCCCCTCTCCCCTAACCATGGCCTTGATATCTTGAACGAGGCTAGCATCACGGAATATATTTGTTGTCTCCTCATTAATCACGATCACAACCTCTACACAACCCATTTCTAAGATGAATGGTAAATAAGAACATCTTCAGCCACGTACCTCCAATTCGACCCCTCAAACACCCACGCAGCCACAATCCTCATTTATTCATTTGCGTGTCCGTTTTGAGCCCTTATTTATTCATCCGCACAGCCATAATCCCCATTTTCTTCCTCATATGTCCGTTCACTTGCACGTGATTGGTGAAGATGAAGAGAGCGAAAGAAAAGAATGACTAAAGAAAGAGAAAAGGTGGTCCGGGGAGTTCTCTTTGCAATATCTAAATGTTCATGCAAAGCAACAAACAAAATGGAAGAATCTAGGAACTTTTGCTTGCATTGTATTATTTGGTCTACGTACCGGAACTGATAACAATTTGAGATTATGAAGGATTATACACGAAAGATCCTTGTTTGGCTCTCTCTTTAGCCCTATGTGTCTTATCCCTAGGAGGCTGAAAGAGTGCTCTCGAGAGACCAGACTGATAATAATAATAGTGTGCTTTCAGTTGAGGAGATAAAAAAATAATCCCGAATTGGATCCAAAATTGACCGGTTAATGTGAGCTTATCCATGCGATTAGGCACTCTTTAAATAGGAATACATTTTCTAACTAGGTTTCGTGCTTTGGTGAATCATGTGAGATTTTTACGTGACGAAGTACCCGGTCTCAAATGTAAGTGCTTTCTGGCTAATATAGATAGCGCCTAAAAAGCGCACAAGAAAAATCAAAGAAGTGGATATTGAGAGCCACTTAGCTTTGGCACCACTCCTTTCGAAAATTTAGGAGTTGTGGAAAGAAGAGACTTTCTTTCCATACTTACGAGAGATACTCCCGAGATATTTGAGGGATAAAAGGAAAAAATATACTTTTCCACAAATGAAAAAGGAGTACTCCCTCTGTCTCAAAATAAGTGTAACGGACTTTTTTAAAAAAAATACTTCCCTTCCTTTATTAGCTTTTGATAACTGCTACATCATTCAATAACAGAGGGAGAATCTCCGGCGGGGCATCGTCCACCCACAGAGAAGAATGTGCTGTCATGGCGGCTTCAGGAGAGGGCGGCAGATCAACAGGGCTGGCCGTGGAGGATACTGGAAAGCTCCTGGAAAGGCTGAACCTTGAGGATGATGAGGCCGATGATCTGGTGTGGGAGGATGAGATAGATGCTCAGGAGATTAAACCTAAGTGGCTTGCCCTAGGTCGCCTCTTGACAGGCAAGAACTTCAGTCAGAGCGCTTTGATCGCGGACATGAAAGCTGCATGGAACTCTGCTCAAGCAGTGGTTTGGAGAAGGATTAATTCAAATTTGTTTTCAATTCAATTCAACTGTTTAGGGGACTGGAACAAGGCTATGCATCAAGGGCCATGGGACTTTCGTGGAGTTCCTTTGATTTTGGCCAAGTATGATGGGTTCTTAAATCCAGAGAAAGTAAGATTGGATAGGCTGGAAACCTGGTGTCAAATCCATAAACTACCAGACGGTGTACTGAAAAGTGAGAGTGCTTTTGAGGAGGTGCAGGTTACTCTGCCAAATGGATTTTTGTGTGTGTGTGTGTGGGGGGGTTCATTGCGGCTAGAGTTAAGCTTGATGCAAACAAAAAATTAACTTGGGTCGTTGGTATAACGGAGGGTGGAGAAACAGAGAAGTATCTAGTAAAATTTGAGAAACTACCAACATTTTGCAATGCCTGTGGTTTGATGGGACACTGGCACGAAGAATGTGGCACGGGAGAGCATGATGCGAGTAAATTTGAATGGGGGAGTTTTTTACTTGCCACAAGGAGAGGCAGAGGAGGGGGCCGTGGTGGTCGAAGTGCAGGCGATCGTCAGAGGAGTCGAGATGAGGACTACAGTACCCGTGGTAGGGGTCCTGGAAGAGGACTTGGTCGAGGACATGCAAATAATATGGACCAGAGCCACCTTGCTGATCCAAACAATGGGGGAATAACTCATGTTAGTTGGAGGCATAACTATGTACATAATACAAGTGCAGGTTTAGAAATTGTGGCTAGAGGGGGATTTGGCCCAGTTATTAATAGTCAGGATGTGAGGATGGCAATGGCCTCGGAAAATATTTCGGGGAAGAGGTTAGCAGCGGATAGTAATTCAGGTGCTTCTTCTGAGATGACAACATGATCTGATTTGGTGCCGGGGACGACCCTTGTTTCTTATATTGAATCTAGATCAGAAGCTACCCCTGAAACAACGACAGTGGGAGAAAAAGTTAGCATGTTTGAAGGATAAACAAATGAGGAGGAAGACAAATCCACCCTTGTGGGTACACCCCAAAAGAACGCAAACAGAAAGAAGCTGAGAGGAAGTGAAGGCCAGGTGGTGGACAGTAACTTAAACATGACAAATGAAGCAGGATCGGCGACACCCCTCGAGGATGGTCGTCGGGAGCAATGAAAACCATCGCTTGGAACTGCCGCAGCTTGCTCTCGGCCGCGACAGTTCATGAGCTCCTAGAGCTACAGGAGAGAGTGAGGGCGGATGTGATTTTCCTCTCGAAAACTCATAAGTGTAGCAGACTTAGTATAAAATTAGTATTGACGGAGGGAGTATATGCCTACTTGTCTACTAGATCTTTTCATTTTAGATGTACGTAGCGGTTGAGATTGGAACTAGTTAGATGAGTATACAGCAATGGCGCTCTCTTGACTTGATCTGAATCGGGTATATAGTCTTGTTTTGCTTCCGAAAATGCATGCACTACCCGATTAACCTGGCGACCGACCTTCAGCTTGTTTTGTAACGTTCCAGCAAGAGGTGTGTGGAGGTAGGTTAGGAACGTACAAGTAGTTGCCTTGTGTGCATAGTTGCATTGTGTTACACGTAGGGTGACAGTGCCGATGGATGCCTTAGTGTGGTGCAAACATATCCACGTCCATCATTTACTTTGGACGCGTCTAGTGGGTGACCGGCTGCCCACTAGTGCGATTGAGAGGCCGGACATAAAAGGTAAGACCCCGTCCCTCTGTGGTACATAAAGGAAAGGACAAACAGCCACCAAATCGAATCAATCAAGCGGCCACCAATCCCGAACAGAAAATCCCACTTCCACATGGCTAGATGTACATACCCAGCCTCCCAGCCCCTCCCACTCCCGCTCGCCCCCACGCTAGCTCGCCCCCAGGCACGCACACTGCCTTCTTCTTCTCCACGAAAGAAGGGGATCCCATGCCCTTCTTCCTCCTCCTGTACAGCCGCCATGGCAGCCCCAAAGTAGGAGAAACTGCTTCAAAAAAGAGATCTAAGGGCAGGGTAATCAGAGCCATACGAGGCAACAATATCAGGCAAGTAATTCCCCTCTGCCCCTCTTTCGGCCCCCCTCTTCTTATACTGCATATGTAAACCCCCTTCTCCATGGATCTAGCACAAATCCATGGAGAAGCTGCTTCAAGAAAGTAGTGGATCTGGCGCATCACCCCATTGTCGACATCACACCCCCCACACACCCAATGGATCTAGCAGAAAACCTATCAACTAGCTTTTTCTAGTTGCACACTAAACATGGTTTGAGACCAACTTTAACAAAACTGAACATGTTTTCTAACATGCATGCCAGCCAAGTCCCCCCCTGTATGTGTTCAGCAAGCCAACTAAGACATATTTTCTGGCCAACTAAAACATGATTCTAGCCAACTCAACATGCATTGTATCCAAAACTAAACATGCATTCTACCAAGTTATAGTTATTGTTTGCAAATGAACACATTGACTGTCCAAAGAATATGTGCAACTAAAAATGCATATATGTGCAACTGAACATACATCTCAGCCAACTGAATTTGTATGGTTTGAGACCAACTTTAACAAAACTGAACATGCTTTCTAACATGCATGCCAGCCAAGTCCCCCCCCTGGATGTGTTCAGCAAGCCGACTAAGACATATTTTCTGGCCAGCTAATACATGACTCTAGCCAACTCAACATGCATTGTAGCCAAAACTAAACATGCATTCTACCAAGTTGTAGTTATTGTTTGCAAATGAACACATTGACTGTCCAAAGAATATGTGCAACTAAAAATGCATATATGTGCAACTGAACATACATCCCAGCCAGCTGAACCTGTATTCTGGCAACTCAACATGCATGCTAGGCAAACTAAAACATGCATTGTACCCCACATGAACTAGATGTTTTGTGAGTGAACACTTTAGAAAATCTGAAGCATATGTGCAATAAGAATGAATAACAATGACTATTTGGTTGGGATATCAAGCATAGGGGATGAGTTGCAGATATCAAGCATCATGGGCAGACTAGAACTTGTATACTAGCCAAACTCAACATGCATTGTAGCCAAAACTAAACATGCATTCTACCGACTTGAACTTGTTTGCAAATGAACACAGTAAAAAACTGTAGAATCTGTGCAACCAAAAATCTATAAATGTGCAACTGAAAAACATGCATCCTAGCCAGCTGAAACATGTATCCTGGCCAAACTGAACATGCATGCTGGCCAGCTGAAAAACATGTATCCTGGCCAACTGAACATGTATCCTGACCAACTGAACATGCATCCTAGCCAAAACCAAAAATCTATAGTACGTCAGCAAAAACACAAAGAACTTCTGTGAAAACCACACAATGATGCATACCAACTTCTCCAACAATTTGTGCAACTGAAAAATAAAGCAGGCTAATGAAACCACAAACCATAGTAAAATAGTCTCACATATAGTCTTGTCCCACACCTATTGCAAAGCTATAGTGTAGAAATATGTTCAATATACTAGAATTATAAACAGAAATGGTGATGAAACATATATCTATAATCTGTCATCCAAGTCTTCTTTCTTCTTTCACCTGGATTTTTCATCTCAATTGTAGCATCAAATTATGTCCAAATTATGTGCAGAAAAATCTAAATCAACTCCTTGCCAACAGAAAACATGCAGATTGTTGTATCAAACAACAAAAAAAGTCAGAAAAACACTGAAATAAAAAAGGTAAAAAAAGTAATGTTCTTTAACTATGTCACCTATTTACTGTAAACTGTGCAACTAACATAACTATTCTGTGCAATCAAAAACATGCATACCTGTTATAGAAAAAAGATTTTGCTATTGACATGTAGCTTTTGCAGCTAAGATTGTCATAATGGTGTGCAAGTGCTTATGATTGTGTTGTTGCATAAAGAAACAGAAAAGTTTTTAGTTTGTTTCAAACACTCACATGATTAAACGATGACATAACTTCCATCTTTTTTATGTGCAGGGGTGTGTGGCAGCAACAAAAAATAGAAGAGCAAAATGACTGATCTCAATGAGTTGCCTCCTGATCTCAATGAGATTCCTCATGATATGGATCAACAGCAACCCAATGTACCACAAGGAGCTAATGCTAATTATGGGACACTAAATGGATGCTCTGTTTACTACACGCAGACAACCCGTGGGCCCAACCCTATGGGCCATGACAATGTGGCAGGGTAGTCATCAACCCGTGGTGCTCCTGTAGTGGTGTCTTTGCACTCAGAGAGCCATACTCTTGATGGCACGGGCACCGCGACAAATGTTCTTGGTCCAACTAGGAATGAGCTAGGAGCTGGCGCTATTGACGGTGCTGTGCAAGGAGAAGAAGGAGAGGATGAGGCTGGTTCTCAGCCCTTGGAACCCTGTGTTGGCATGAGGTTTGACAGCCTTCAAATTGCTAAGGATCACTACAACAGCTACGCCCTAAGGATGGGTTTCTCTGTCAAGATGAACACCTCTAGGCGGACAGCTCGCACCAATGTATTGGTAAAGCAACAGTTTTGTTACAACAATTACAAGAAGCCAAAAGCTGATGATGGAGGAGCTGATGCTCCTCCTGTCCTGGACCCTATACCAGATCCAAAACATGTTGACACTAATGAGGAAATGGAAGATGAACCTCCAATCTTTGCGGAAGAGGAGGCTGGTCCTAGTAAGAAAAAGAAGAAACGGAAACATGAGACAATAAAAAAGACTCAATGCAAGACAAAAATGTTGGTGAAGCTGCTAGATGGGCGATGGGAGGTGACACACTTTGTTCATGACCACAGTCATCCGTTGGTGAACAAACCTTCGTTGTCCAAATACTTGAGATCCCACCAAGGCATCTCTCCTGATGAAAAGGAGTTTTTACGCATCTTGAATAACTGCAACTTGACTACATGTATGTTTCTATATCCCTTGCAGAATTAAGTTTCCCTCTAGGCAGTCCAGTGTGCAACTGTTATGGTACTCATGTGCAACTAAAATGTCTTAAGTGTGCAACAAGTGTCCAACTTCCCATGTTATTTCTATATCACTTTGGTGCTTGTTGTGCAACTAGATTACCTTCATTGTGCAACTACACAATGTCCTGTGTGCAAAGTGCAAGTGTTTTTAAAGGTACAGCTAGGTGTCCATTTCTTGCAAATATCTTCTGTGCCAACACATGTCCTTTTACTGTGCAGCTGGATGTGTGCATTCGTGCGACTAAAAAAAGATATATTGTTTCTTTTTGTATTATGCAGGACGTATGATGCATATAATGGCAGAGTTGTATGGATTTGAGATGATGATGCTGTTCGTACCAAAGGCAATAACAAATATGTGTACAAGTTTCCGTAGAGTGACACAAAGGAGGCTGACATGATTGAGACAATTGCGCACTTCAAGGATATACAGAAAACCGTTCCAGACTTCTTCAATAAGGTAAAATATGATGAAGAGGAGAGAGTTGTGAACACAGTTTGGGTGGCTAGCTTAGCTCAAAAAGCTTATGTGGAGGCTTACCACGATTGCATATCGTTTCACACAACCTACATGACCAACATGTACAATATGCCGTTCGCGCCTTTCATCAAAATAAACCAACATGGCCAATCTTTCATGCTGGGTTGCGCCTTTGTGAGGCAGGAGTTGGCATGAGCTTTGATCGGGTCTTCCAAGCATTCTTGGAGGCAATGGATGGCAAACCTCCTGATAACTTCATAACCGATCTGGATGGTGCGATGAAGCAGTCAATAGAGAGCATCTTTCCAACCACCGTGCATCGCTGTTGTCGATGGCACATCATGAAAAAAGCTTAGAAAAAAGTTGGTTGGCTGCTGTACCGTAATCCAGGGCTGCATGATGATTTCAACTACTGTATTGACTTCAGCTTCACTCCAGACGAGTTTGAGCAGAATTGGGCTGGGTTAATGATGGAGTACGAGGCTATGACACACATACACACACACACTTCGAGAAGTTGTACGAGTACATGTCAACTTGGGTGCCGTGCTACTTCAAACACAGGTTCTTCCCCTTCCTGCAGTCTACACAACGTAGTGAGGGGTTCAATGTCGTCCTAAAAAGATATGTGAACCCACACAACTCAATGCTGAACTTCGTCAAGCAATATGAAAAAATTCAGAACCACATCCTTGCCAAGGAGGGCTGCAATGATTACAGGACAGAACACCTAGAGATTGAGCTATGGTCCAACTTCCCAATAGAGAGGCAAGCTTACAAAACCTACACTAGAGACCTGCTATCTCTTGAGCATGCGTTGGTTTTCCCTTGAAGAGGAAAGGGTGATGCAGCAAAGTAGCGTAAGTATTTCCCTCAGTTTTTGAGAACCAAGGTATCAATCCAGTAGGAGGCTACTGATACGTCTCCAACGTATCTATATTTTTTGATTGTTCCATGCTATTATATTACCCATTTTGGATGTTTATGGGCTTTACTTTACACATTTATATCATTTTTGGGACTAACCTACTAACCGGAGGCCCAACCCGTATTGCTATTTTTTTGCCTATTTCAGTGTTTCGAAGAAAAGGAATATCAAACGGAGTCCAAACGGAATGAAACCTTCAGGAGCGTGACTTTTGGAACAAACGTGATCCAGAGGACTTGGAGTGCAAGTCAAGAAGCAGTCCAGGCGGCCACGAGGGTGGAGGGCGTGCCTGTCACGCCCAGTATGCGACCCTATCCAAAAGGAACTCGAAGGTCCCACAAAGGATAGACCCGCATATTGAAACGCTTTTGCAAGGTGGATATCATTACATCAACATTACATAATAGATGGGGATACATGCAAGAGGCATACAATGTCACACGAATACAACAACATCATACAAGAGAGCACCATCCGACTATGGATGAAACACAAACAGAAGCTCAAACGACATCCACCCTGCTAGCCCAGGCTGCCGACCTGGAACCTATCCCCTGATGGAAGAAGAAGCAGAAGAAGAACTCAACGCAAGCAAGCATCGCTCTCACATCATGATCGTCGCATAACCTGTACCTGCAACTGTTGTTGTCACTACAACAAAAACAGCCAGTAGACACGCCCAATTTCATACCTAGCGACGTGTTATTTCATCTCTAGCCAACTATAGAGCCGTTTTAGTAAAGCGTCCTTGGAGCGTCTTCCCACGGACCGTCTCAAACAAATAGACACGCTTGCCAAGCGTGTCTTACATGGAATGAGACGCTTTCTCACGACGTTCAAAATCGTATCTACATGTAGAGACGTTGTCTTAGGCATGCTCAAAAATCGTATCTACATGTAGAGACGTTAGGTTAGGCATGCTCATATTACGTCTCTACTCATAGACACGTTTCATTCGCCTCTTATACTCGTCTCTAAATGTCCATAAGAATATTTATACAAATGGAATATTTTACTTCAAATATTATTTGATTAATTTCAATTTTGTTTCATCGTTTCAAATGCAATTATTTTTAGTGTCATGGTTGCACATGCAAATTGGTCAAATAATATTGTGATACGAAGGCATCATTCCACTTCATAGATTGCATTTGCAAACATTGGCAACCTCAATAACAACATCCAATGCATTAATTAGACTGGAACTATTTTTCTCTATGAAGCTAAAAGTACATGGAGTTCATAGCTGAATAATATCAAACATTCATATGAAACATGCGATGATGAAAATATATAAGAAAAGATCCTATAGACTGGAACTATTTTTCTCTATGAAGCTAAAATCTATACATAATCCAGAATATTTGTTCATTCAATGATAGATTAATCAAACTGCTCTTGACTCCTCCAGTGCACTCCCTTTTCAAATCCTCAACTAACCAGCCACTCCTAGCTCCTTTAATGCACTCACTTTTCAAATCCTCACATACGAAAAAGAGAATGAACACCATTTACATGAACACATGTTTATAAAGAACTACAAGATAAGAGATTCTTTGATGAAATTATAAGAAATGTATCATACCAATGCTTTGTGGTTGTGCTGGAGGAGTTGGCCTAACTATTTTTACCTAAAAAACAGAAATATTCTCGATAAATAACATATCACACATGTGCAGATTGGAGCATACACGATGCTTGAATGAAAACATACTTACATGTGAGCGAGGCCAAGCAATAACAGAACCCATAGCATCCCTTACTGTTTGGAATTTTTCATATGGTCTAACTAGTTTCTCATCTCCTAGATATGTACAACCGCGAACAAGAACTGCAACGTATTCCACACCAAGCATGCTTCCTCCAACCACATATGTTTTCTCTTTACTGGCTAAAGTTCCTTTGGCCACGAGTTTGTCTTTGTTTCTTGAGTTCATTGAATACAACACGACTTCAACTTTATCCTATTTTTCAAGAAATGAAACATTTGTTATTGATGAACCTGAGAAGAATTCATTTTAAACAAATAAGAACAATTTCACAAATAACTAGACCAACTATCTATTATACAATCATTGTCATTTGGATATGTAGCCCATATGTACCTGCTTAGTGACTTGGTGATGACCACATGGCTTGGTTGCATTGCTATTTTGGGCATGAGCATTCTGCAATTAAATAGGAATATGCATGAAGGAGACACATGATCAACTACAATCAAGTTTGAAGAGTTCGATACATGCACCAAGGAGCCTTATTCTACACGTACTTTTAGTCTGCACATTTTGCTATCAAACTAGATTCAGGTCTTACTACAAAATTATTTATTGTGAAAACTAAGCATGAATGCAGTATGCAAACAAATGAAGTTGACGTCATGTAAATTTATACACTGAAAACAGAATTCACCTAATATTCAAGGGCCGGGTGTTCCTCAAAATCTATGCAGGGTTACCACCAAAAAGAACATGTATGCAAGATTGGTGTTCTATTAGTACTCATGTATCAGTTCAAGAGTGATTAGTTAGTTCATTTGAATAGGAGATTTCCTGGAGCAACAATGACATGTGCGTGTGACTAACTTTTGGTTCCATCAGGCCAAATCATGTTAATGTTGTATGCAATAAAATGTCTTTTTACTTGGTTGAATCTGACTTATGATCTGCTAGTAGTGTCACGACGGTATTTGAAACGAACTTGTCAAAATGGGTTTGGTGTTTCATAATAATGTCATTTACCTTGCACTTAAATACAAAATTAGACAACCTTTCGTACAATCATTGTCATTTAGATATGTAGCACTTGTTTACCTGCTTAGTAACTTGGTGAAGTCGTAAACTTGGTTCAGGACCACCTTGCTGCACGGCAAGGTTATTTTCAGCATGGGCATTCTGCAATTTAATAGGAAAAGGTGTCATCGTCATCATTGATAAAAACTGGATAAGTCCTTGCACATTGGTTAAGATTACTAGGACGGTATATACAAACCAAATCAGGTTATAGTTTCTAACCAAAAGGTTAATATTTCACAAAGTTTTAACTTGACGGTAAGATAGCTTTCCAATATTTGACTAGTATAAGGATTCAACCAATACCAAAATTACTAGCAGGAGATAATTGATAACTTAGTGCAGGTTAGTTGACACACCTTAGTGATCACATGTTAGGTGTGGTAAAGGTGCCTTGCCACAACCCTCTTTTGATTTGGTTTGTTGCGGCTCCTATTAAAGCAATAGTTGTAAGACATTAGAATGGACCTGCATTAAATAGTACATGAAAAGCCCATTACATTACCTGCATTGTAGTTCGTGGCTCCTGCACACCATTATTTGATTGTTTAAGGACATTATAAGATTCACACTGGAGATGGTTATCTCTTTTAGGTAGAGTGTCCTGAAATAAAATTATAGTAATAGCACATCAGTATTTCATTAATTTCATCTTTGCACATATATAATTGGGTTTCATATGCTAACTTGATAATTTTCTGTTGGAGAATCCACTTCATTTCTCAAACTCTCTCCAGGAAACTTTTTGGCAAGGAATGCAGCAATCGTAGCCAGCTGACCTCTAACATCCCCTACATCACCTTTGACGTCCTTTACATCACCTTTGACGTCCTTTACATCATCTTTGACATCCTTTACATCATCTTTGACATCTTCTACATTATCTTTGACCATGCGTACTTCAAACTGAAGATTGTCTTGATCAGACTTCCCAACAAAAGTTATTCCTTGAGAAACATTTACTCCGCTCCAATACTTTTCATCATAGTAACCTCGAAGTTTTGCCTTTTCAGCAAGTGCACCTTTAAAGGCCTCACTGTAATCGTCAGTGGAAAGGCTACCATTGTGATCCATTTTCCTTTTTTAACTCATTATTAGCTGCATCCTATTGAATAGGACTAATTATTAATTTATTATTATAATATGGGATATATTGTATGTTGAACTGTAGGCATAATACGTAGAATGTACCATTATTGTCTTCACATTGTCGCTTGTGTAATTGCCATCTTTTTTCTTATGAGCTTCATCCCAAAGGTCAATCTTGTGGATCGGTGCTTTCCTTTTGATTTCCTATCCATCAAAGTACGTTAGGTCCACTAATAGTTATTTTTGAAGAGAATTGATTCGTCATATAATAAAAACTATAAAAGGGATAGTTGTCACCATCTCTTTTTGTAGCCTGGCATGGCTTTTTCTCCCAGTTGTGTGTGGATTCTTTTGTTGCTTTGCACACTCTGTGTTTTTCTCGCATAACTTCTGCAAACAAATTAGATGCAGACACGTAATGTTAGCGAACTAATTTTGGAGTCTAGTTTGAGCATGAGAGGATGAGATAATAACCATGTGTGAATCCTGACACCACATTCCAACTAGAGTCTCCCATTGATGCTTATTAACACCTACTGGAACATTACTAATAATTTCCTGGAGAGACTTCTCTTTGCGTTTGAAATATTTTTTCTTCAAGCGAGATTTGTAGGCTCTCCATCTTTTGAAAAACAGTCATTAGGACCCAGTCTCGTGTAAGCTGCTTTGTCTCAGATGGATAGACAAATTTCTCCTTCAACAAAGTAAATATAATTGTTTGCATGTGAAATGACAATAAAGATTTATGTGATGATACGTCAAAAAATATGTGATGATGTCTCTCAGAAATTACCTCTACATCCTTGATCATGTTGTTCTTTCTCTGGACAAATAATTCATTGTCCCATCTTGGAATGTTCAGTGGTGCAAATGTGGAGTTCTCTGCAACGTCGCTAAGATAGCTACTAAGAATGGAACCAGACCTTTCATTCGGAACACCTTTTTCGTTAGTCTCCACAATTATCTTTCCTCCATCTACAGGATAAATTCTTCAGCCTAAATTCCCCTACAATCTGCCGCGTCTCTCCATTTGGCCCTGCAAGCATGAATACGCAAGCACGTCTGAAACCAGTATAATAAAAACCTCAGACTGAAGAAGTTTAGTCATGGAAACTTACAAATTATCTTGATTTGGCTAGTGGATTCATGAGATCTTCCTGGTACTATATTATCAATCTCTGGAGGACCTTGCAGATTTTCTTCAGCAAGCTGCACATGTTCTGCATCATGCATTGTAAGGTTCAAGTCCCGAAGTCGTCTTGGTATCCTCGCCATCGTTAATCTGCCAAATTAATAGAAACTACAGACCTCAACCAAAAGTTCAGTGCGGCATGACATGTACAGAGAGAAAATGCCATAGTCTACAGAGATTCACATGTTTGAAATGACCAGTCATAAAGTAGCTAGTACGCAACTAATTTATACGTTTAATTGACTTCCTCTCACATCTTATGAATCCAACGATGACTTGCTCATGTCCCATTTTCCAGGTTTGCTAATACAATTTTTTTTGGCAAAAAACATGCAAGCAGCAAATCAAATATCAAGGGAAGTATCAAGTGAAAATAGGTTTTCAGTGAAAATCTGAAAATGCTCACGTGGTCCATCACATCTATATGAACGACACTGATCAAAGGTGGGATTTCTCACGATCCACTTAAACGAAATTAGCGGAAAGCCCCCTAACTTGTCCACCGTCAAGAAGGAACAAAGCAGACATGAACAATCTGAAAGAACAATCAGCAGTTATGTGGTTTCATTAGTACAGACTATAGAACTACAAAAACAAGTGCTCACCCAAACAGTTTACAAAAAAACAAATAGGATGGGACTCTTCCCAAATGGTTCTGCCAACATAGTTTTTTTATATTTGTGCTACTAGTATCTATGCGTGATGTGGCTCAATGGGTGTTACTAATTACTCTGCTCCTACCATGGAGCAGAGCTCCTGCAGGTTGCACAACCGGGCATCAAACCTTCACACCGATTAAGCCACAAGAAATCAAACTAAAGATCAATCAATCTCAGTAATTTCTGCACCAAGACCTGAGAGAGCACAACACAATGGTGAGGACCGATACGAACCTGGGGCGCAGCTACCCTGGGCAGGATGGCTGTACTCGTGCTTGCTCTGCTTAATCAACCTGTAGGTTGGAGACGAAATTGCTCGTTGCAGCAGCCGATTCCTCCGACCTTCCCGCCCAATCGCCGCCGTTGGCCCCAACACACACGCCGGCCGGTCTCTGTCCCCGACCTCCACGGCCTCCAATCGCCTGCCCGCCCGCTGAGTCTCCGTCAGTCCGCCCACCAAGCCAATCAATCCCCGTTCATGAGATTGAGGCGATGCACATCAGCGGACGGATTGGAGGGATCCCATCAGATGGATTGAGATGGATTAGGAGGTGGAAGAAGAGGAGAAGTGGAGAGATGGCGGCGTGGGCGAGAAGTGGGGAGAGGCGGCGTGGCGAGTATATATCGAGGATCTTTTTTCTCAATAATAAGAGCCCTGGCGCGCTATTTCTTGGCGGTAGAGGGAAAATATGAGCGCCAAATGCTAAAATAATTAGCTCCCAATAAAATATGGGAAACTTAGTTTGGAAAAGGCATATTTATTTATGTTATATAAACAACCAAACAGAAAAGAGCCAGTGGTCACTTGATCTATTTATTATTTTTTGCATATATTGTGAAATGATTTTTTGCTAAAAAATAGAATTCCATTGTATCGTATTGTGCAATGCGATTCTTGTGCATACACGTGGCCGCCCTACCTGCCGCACCTCCGTCGCCATGCGTGTCATCGTCGTCGTTGGAGTAGCCCTTCCAGAGATGCAAGGGCAGGGGAGGGCCAGTCATGTCCGGCCGCCATCTGGTGCTCACAGAGGAGCCGCTCCGCTTTCGCCTCCACAATGGTGAGTGAAGGTCACGGACCGAGGCCTCCGCGAGGCCGGGCTCCACACAGAACTAAGGCGGTGCCTCACCGGACTTGGCGAACGCGGAGCGACGCGCCACGTTTGTGCCGCTCCTGCTGCTCTAACCGCTCTCTCCTCGGCTGACAGAATGGCCCGCAGCGACAACGAGTCGTGGTCGCCACGACGATCGAGGTAGTGGAGGAGGCGGCTGCAGAACTTTGCTACCACATACAACACCTCCTTGACAACCTTGTCGCACCAATCGTGGTGCAGTGGCGATTTCGTCTGGTTGATGAGGTCGTAGCGGCTTTGTGGATCGAATGTAGCATTCTATGGCGGCGACGACAACTCGTCCTTCACACGTCGTTCGATTTGGACACCGTAGTTGCGTGCATGACTCCAGCTCCGCCTTCACGTGACAGAGAGGCGGTGATGCCGGCTCTTGGTTCACGCACTCGATAGCGCGGTGGCGAGGGCGACTCCTCCTTCACATGTGTTGGTGGTGGCAAAGGCCACGTCGGATCATGACCCCATAGCGACTCCTCTATCATGAGCTCCATCTGACGGACGTACTCAACATCTGTGATGCAGTGCGGTGTGAATGGTGCTGAACCGCTTAAATAGGCACGGCGGATCGGCGAAGGGACGAGAATCCATGGGAAGTTGGCTCAATGCGGCGCACAACGGCTGGAGTAGGCTTCTTGGTCGCCGCTGGTTTGCGACCGTTTGTGGGAAAACGAATAACGAACTGGTCTGCAGACCGATGTGGTATCCTCTTTGGATGGCGAATTGCATCCAAATCACTCGCTCCAGAAGGTTGTGGGCGATTTAGGGTTCCGCGTTGAAGGTTGTGTGCAATGGGAGGAGGGTTTCGACCATATTTCCAAGGAGGTGGAGCAAGGCAACTCGTAGAGCTAGCTGAAATGGGAATCAAGAAGGTGTCTTTGATCGCCTCGTCGCCCTCAACGCACACTCGGACTCCAAATTTGATGAGAATTTCACAGAATACTAGTAATCATATGGTTATCCTTGTGTCAAAATCTCATCAAATTCTGGACACTTTTGTTGGTTCGTTTTTTGGCAGCTAGACCATCAACAAAGAACATATCTTTGGTTATGTGCATGCCGATCACCATTGATTTTCCATTTGCCGATACGTTAAGTCGTGATGCTATGAACAACAGCCGAGAAGCAATATGGACAATGGTGCAAACACCACAAAAATGAACACAAGAAAACTTAACGCTGAACACATAAGACATTGTAGGCATGCTATACATGGACTAAGCCATATTTACCAGCAAGACAAGGACCATGGCAGCATGAACCATACTCAAGAATACAAGATAAGTTCAGCTACCAACATCACAAAGAATCATGCCTCAAGACTCGAGCATCTGGGACTGATTTGAAGTGAGACATAAATGCAGCTATCGTACCATCTTCACAAACCATAAGCAAAGCATAAAAAATAATGTATCCATGTCTAGTGTCTTGCACAATTAAAACCCAAGTATACTTGGGTTGTGCCCTGAATTAGTACCAAAAAAGACAACAACCATAAACTAAAATAAAGCATTCTGACATGGTGCTCCTAAACTACTTCAAGCTTCAATGCTGAATTTCTGTGGGCGCCTCCAAACAACCAAAAGCACAATGCTCTAATCTGTTTCATCTGATGATTCTTCATCACCCATGTCAAAAAGGTCACGAGGCCTGACTTCCACTACTACATTCCATAGTTCAGCTTTTGGATCTTGAACATAGAAAACCTGCTGCACCTGGGAAGAAAATACAAAAGGATCATCCTCTAACTGATCTCCTGTGTGTATTTTCCGAGACTTGTTCACAAGAATGAACCCAAACTCATCTGTTTGAATGCCAACTTTGTGGTAGACATCATACCAATCACAATTAAAGAATACCACCTTGTAATCATTATAGGACAATTCAAATATGTCAGTTAATCTGCCATAATATCGAACACCATTTTCTGCAATGTTCACTACACCACTATTTTGTGTGACATGCCCTGACTCATGACTCATCGTGTGAAACCTAAAGCCGTTGATGACATAGCCACTGTAGCGCACCCCATATCTCTTTGGCTTTGCAGCCAAAGCTCTTACCTTTTCTGTTATATTTGGCCCATCACTTTGTAAAACCTGGATGTGCAATTAGTTAAATTCAGGTGTCTATATAATTCACAATACATGAATATGGTAAAATGTACCTTTTGTTCCAACCATCGACAAAGTGTCCATTAATTAACATAGTGCTATCAGCTTCTGTCAATTTAGCTGACTCACATCGTTTGCTATTCTCTTCGGCCACAAATTCTCTGTAACAATTAGATTATATGTATTAGAACTTTTCGGCAAACTCTAAACAAAAAGATTAAAGATACTATACATACTTGCGGAAATCTGCAAGTTCATCACAATGTCGCAAGACATATCGATGTGCTTGAATTAGAAGACGACTATTAAACTGCCCAACCGGGATAGCCTTTCCAATTGGTTCACCAAAGACTATCGAACATGTACAAATCTTTTATCTTTTTTGACGGAGCAGGGTTTCTTGATGGTCTTGTAAAACGTGTAGTTCCTTCTAGAAATCTTGAACAAAAGGTCAAGCATTCTTGGGCAAGATACCCTTCAGCAATTGAACCTTCAGGAAATGCTCTATTGCGCACAAGTGCTTTCAGCCGGACAAATGATCTAAATTTAATTAAGCGAGGATGTTACTTCTCAACACTATTGAAGATTAAATAAAATCAAAGTTAAGCGCCATACCTCTCCAGAGGGTACATCCATCGATAGTGCACTGGACCACCAAGTTTAACTTCTTCAACCAAGTGCACCATTAAATGCACCATGATAGTAAAGAATGATGGAAGAAAAATTCTCTCCATATTGCAAAGTGTCATCACAATACTCTCTTGAAGTTTGTCAAGCTCAGAGACATCTAACACTTTCGAGCATAGCTTCTTGAAGAAATTAGACAGCCCGATAACTCTGTCATGACCTCTTTGTGTGGGTAACAGGATCGAAGTGCTAGAGGAAGAATATCTTCCGAATAACATGACAATCATGGCTTTTGAGACCGAGATTGTACAATCTTTCATGTTGACATGCCTAGAAAAATTTGATGCATATCCATCGGAGGTCCTAATATTATGCATCATCGAACAAAGTACTTCTTGCTGTTTTCTAGACATAGTAAATGGTGCATCGAGCAATACTGTTTTTCCATTATTATCTTCAACAGGATGCAGATCATGTCGAATTCCATTTTCACCAATTTCTGCCAAGTCAAGCCGTGCATTTAGGCCATCCTTTGTTTTAGAATCAATATTCAACAACGTTCCAATTAAATTATCAAACACATTTTTTCTATGTGCATTACATCGAGATTGTGCCTTAACTTGTTAAGTTCCCAATATGGCAAGTTGAAAAATATTGATTTTTTTGAACCAATCCTCTGGCTTCTTCTCGGGCTTACCTTGGTTCTTAATTGACTTCTTGTTGCTGCCTTCCTTTTACGCTCGGTTCTTGATAATTTTCAGTTTTTTTTCACTTTTTTTTTCTTCTTTCCGCCCTTTGCTTTCTTGGCTACATTGGCTTTTTGCCTAACACAAACACTCGCCTTGCAACATTTTCAAAGCTGAAGTACCACTCATAGTTGTCGGTGCGATTCGGTCTCTTTAGTGCCATCAAACTCTTGCCTCCTTCGGTTTGAAATATGTGACCTGTGGTAACCAGCGACGGTGACCCATATAACAAAGTTTCATACTCTTATTTAGGCGAAATGATCTTGTAGAAGGACCACATGATGGACACCCATATTTACCACTTGTGCTCCAACCGTACAGGTAAGCTAATGCCGGAAAATCATTTAAAGTCCATAATAGTGCAGCCTTGAGAGGAAATGTCTTCTGCGAGGAAGCGTCAAATGTGTCTACACCATCCCATAATTGTAAGAGCTCATCAATCAGTGGTGCAAATATATATCAATGTCATTCCTGAGGGAAGCTGGTCCAGAATGATCATTGATAAAATTAGAGATGTTTCTTTCATGCAAATCCAAGGCGGTAGGTTATGCAGGATAAGCATCAACGGCCAAGTACTATGTTTTGAACTCATACTCCGAAAAGGGTTAACTCCATCACTTCCAATGCCAAGGCGCGGATTACGAGGATCAGCAGCAAAATCGGGGTATCTAGCATCAAGATCTTTCCAACACTCGGCATCAGCCGGATGCCGTATCTTTCCATCTTTGGTACGACCCTCGTCGTGCCAACGCATGTCATCAGATGTTTTTGTTGTTGCAAAGAGCCTTTGAATCCTCGGTATCAAAGGAAAGTAACGCAACACCTTGGCTGGTTTCTTCTTTTGCTTAGATTTCTTAGATACAGATTCAGCTTGGGAGTCTTTCTTGTCATCTGTAACCCAACGCGAGCTGCCACACACATGGCAAGAGTCTTGATCAGCTCGTTCACCTCGGAAAAGCATACAGTCATTGGGGCATGCATGGATTTTCTCATAGTCAAGCCCTAAGCCACGAATGATTTTTTGTACCTCATAGTACTTCTTTGGTATTTGTGCCTCTGGAAGTGCATCAGACAAAACACCAAGTAGCGTTGTAAATGATTCTTGTGTCCATCCATGTAAGCATTTCATGTGATACAAGGTGATGAGAAATGACAACTTAGAAAATGCGTTACATCCAGGGTATAACTCTGTGTTTGCATCCTCCAAGAAGCTTGCATATGTATCAGGTTTCTTACTTGTTTGAGCATCTGCATTCTCATCCTCAACTGAATTTGGTTCCATATTCTCAAATTCAAGGCCATCTAATTCACCATCAGATGTGCTTGATAAAGATTCTGGCTGTTAGCCATAGCAAAGACGGCACTTAAGAGTCCTGGCATGTCATCCAACCTTCCATGGCTGCTTTCTCCAACAACATTCCTTGGGATGCCAGGAATAGAAAGATTGCCACTGTTATCTGATACATGAGCAAATGCAAATGATGGTTCACTGTAATCCTCTCCATGGCAAACCCACTTAGTGTAACCTTGAAGAATACCATCACATCTCAAGTGAGTCTTCACTCCATCATAACTCTGCATAGCTTTATTTGACAATTTACACAAGGACAAAGAATTCTATCACCGGCGGAACATCACGGAATGCAAAAGTCGAAATTGCTCGACACCATCTTTGTAAGCAGCACTAGCTCTTGGTTGACTCATCCAACCTCGATCCATCGCCCTTTGATATGCCTAATTAATGAAACAAAAAAACATATGTCGATGCATAATTTTACATGTGTTATTTAAGAGATGAAAGCTGATTTAAATCTCTTGGTAAGAAAAGCATGGAATACATAGATATTTTAATTGAATGATTGGATCCAAACATATTTCATTAACCTTGCAGTAAAAACTTCAAAATAAATGTGGCATTGGTAGGTTTAACTAGTATGCAAACGCGCGATCGGTTCAATCTTGTTGCACATATCTTGCCATCTGTTTCCCCCTAATCCCAACTCTGGCTACATCGAAAGGAAACACACACCACATGAACAAACAAAAATATAAAACAGGACACATGATTGATATTATCTATGCAAGACCTTCAATTATCTAGAAAAACTTTTTCTTTCTAATCGCTATAGGGACTTATTTCATCGCAACTACTAAGATTGTTGGACTATCTAAGTATCCAAACCGAGCATAAAAACCATATTATAGGGCGCTTTAATAAACAACTATGTTAACTTCTGATTTATATCATCATGTTATTGATGATCTTGTGAGCATCTCAGATAAGCACCATATACAAAAATCAAGGTACAACAGAAGGTAAAAAAAAGGCCAATGATCACAAAATTCTTAATCATAATAAAAAGATGCCAAAAACTTCAAAAAACAGTATGGGATACAACAGAGTTACTTTCTCGATTGAGATTGAAGGCGGGTTGTTTGAAATCAAAGCGGTGGTCCAATCTATGGTTGTTCAAATTTCGAGTTGATTCGGACCAACTGAAACACCGGCGTACACACTTCCGTTGAGGGCACCAATGAAATATATCTTCCCCTTCTATTTCTACAAGATCAAATGGAATTGATATTAAAATGTGTTCCCTTCCAAATCAACAATACATTATACACATTGGCGGAGCCTCGTGGAGATCAAAAGGGGTTGCGACCCCCCCTTCCAAAAGTGAATTTTTTGTTCTACTAGTACTAAGCATCGGCCCAGCCTATGAGTAAACAATTTTCTTCCCAGCCCAAATGGAATGACGCGCTGTCAGCCTCTCACGCTCGTATCTCCCTTCCCCAAACTGCACTTCCCTTGGTGATTTGCCTCCGTGGCAATTGAAATTCAGGTCTTCATCCCAAGTCTCGATTCTCCAAACTTGTTCTTCCGCTTGTGGCTGTTCCATCGAGGCTCGATTCCAAGCACGCCCACGCCACCTGCCGCTTTGCTACATCCAGAATGGCTGCTACAGACGCCACCTATGTTGATGCCCTTCGTCTTTCTTCTTGTCTTTGCGTGCTGGCGTGCCACGGATCATCGTTATGACTTCTGCTGCATCCGTATGCCCTTCTTTGCATCTCCACGACTCAATGGGACGACAGTCTATGAGCTGAACAGTGAAGTGCTACCGAAGGACTAAAGGAGCAAAAGAACAGTAGGTTTCAAATTCAGCTCCATGAAGTTGATTCAGAGATGTTTAGATGGTGTGTAAATTGTGATAGCCTTGTAAACTTGATGCACCATGTTCTGATTGCCATGTTCATGTAAACTTGATTTAGATGAACTAACTCAGTCATATTTTTGATTGTATCAATGAAAGAAACTTGATTTGCAACATAACAAACGATATTTGAATTTTAGTTTTAGTTAAGAGAAACAGCAGACTATTCAGTCCTTTGTCAAAAGAAAAAGAGATGAAGAGACTGTTGATTGTGTGTTCATACATATTTTGCTTTTAGTTTTGAGTTGGCCCCCCCTTGATTGTTTGTCACGCTCCGCCACTGATTATACATATACACAGTCCCTTGCATATACGTTCGTACACAGTTTTTCAGTCCAAATTCAATTTAATTTTCATCATACACTGATCAGCAGAACAAAAGGGGGCAGGCAGAGCTTTCTTAGGAAATTACCTGTGTCCCAGCTAGCTTGCTATTTGTTCACGGGAAGTCCTGGGTGGCAGAGTCCGGCGGAGCAGGCGAGCACCACCGGGAGAGGTCGGAGCAGGGCGCCAGAGCCGGCGCGGGGGGCTGGCTGGAGCAGGCGAGGAGCACCACGTCCCTGGTGACTAGGCAGAGTGCCGGGGATGGCCGAGGAGCGACGGAGCAGAGGGGGAGGTGGCAGTCCTTGCGGAGGGCGTTCACCGGCGGCGGGCGGCGGCGCACTGGCAGGACCAGTAGTGTGAGGCACGAGCTGGAGTTTGTCGCTGCAGGTGGTGGAGATTGGGGGGAGGGGGGACTAGGAGGCGCAGGACTGGATGAGGAACCAGCCCGGCGGCGCCATAGATGGGCAGCTCAGGAAGTGCCTGCGGATAAGGAGGAGTAAAGGAGATGGAGTTCGGTTCGTGGGCTCCTTTACTGCACAAATGGGCCAGGCCAGGTAATTTCCAATTTCTGCACATTCTTTACATGGTTTTATTATTTATTTGTTAAACTCTTTTTTTATCCTATAAAACGTCTCAAAAATCGTCTCTGCCTATTTACACATGTAAAAACTAATAAAAAGGATATATCTCAAAAATAAGTTTTGTGACGTTGTATTTATCGTCTCAAGAAGCGTGTCTACACACTATACGTTTCCTAGTATAGAGACGAATATAAAAACGTCTTAGAAAAAGCGTGCCTACTGACATGTTTTGTTGTAGTGTGTAGTAATCTGTGAGCCACGAGGACTCAGCAATCCCATTACCATGGGTATCAAGACTAGCAAATCTTAATGGGAAAGGAAGGGGGTAAAGTGGTGAGGTTGCAGCAGCGACTAAGCATATATGGTGGCTAACATACACAGATGAGAGCGAGAAGAGAAACAAAGGAACAGTCGTCAACTAGTAATGATCAAGAGGTGATCCTGAACTTCTACTTACGTCAAACATAACCCAGAAACCGTGTTCACTTCCCGGACTCCGCCGAGAAGAGACCATCACGGCTACACACATGGTTGATGCGTTTTAGTTCGAATCATGTGTCAAGTTATCTACAACCGGACATTAACAAATTCCCATCTGCCACATAACCGTGGGCACGGCTCTCGAAAGTTTATACCCTATAGGGGTGTCCCAACTTAGCCCATGATAAGCTCTCACGATCAACGAAGGATATACCTTCTCCCAGGAAGACCCGATCAGTCTCGGAATCCCGGTTTACAAGAAATTTCGACAATGGTAAAACAAGACCAGCAAAGCCGCCCGATGCGCCGACATCCCGATAGGAGCTGCACATATCTCGTTCTCAAGGCAACACCGGATAAGTCAAGCTACGAGTAAAACTAGACTTCGAGTTTCCCCGAGGTGGCCCCGCAGGCTACTTAGTTCGGACCAACACTTTGACAAGCACTGGCCCGGGGGGGCTAAAATAAAGATGACCCTTGGGTTAATTACTCCCAAGGGAAAAGTAGGTGGTGGTGAGGCAAATGGTAAAACCAAGGTTGGGCCTTGCTGGAGGAGTTTAATTCAAAGCGAACTGTCAGAGGGGTCCCATAAATCACTCGACCACGTTAGGGACGCACCGGTATGACGGAAACTAGAGCGGCAAGAGTGGAACAAAACACCAGGCATAAGGCCGAGCCTTCCACCCTTTACCAAATATATAGATGCATTAATTAAATCAAAAATATTGTGATATCCCAACAAAATCCTGTCCACCATGGAGCAATCTTCAACTTCACCTGCAACTAGCAACGGTATAAGAGGGGCTGAGCAAAGCGGTAACATAGCCAAGCAATGGTTTGCTAGGAATGGTGTCAAAGGTTAGAGGTTCATGGCAATTTGGGGAGGCTTGAAGAGCAAATGATAGGTAGCGCAGCATAGCGATAGAACGAAACAACTAGCATAGCAATGATAGTAGTGAGATCCAGGGTAGCGGTCATCTTGCCTGAAATCCCGCTAGGAAGAAGAACGAGTCCATGAAGAAGATGAAGCCACGAAGACGAACCACACGTAGACGAACGCATCCTCACGATCGCAACGAAACGGGAACTATCGAGAAGAAGCACACAACATGGTAAACACACCACACATAGGCAAGGCATGATGCACAACAAGCATGATGCATGACAAGTCTACATGTAGCTACTCATGGCAAGAGACGATGCAAACAAGAACAACACATCAAGGCAAGTTTAAATGAGGCCGGAAACAACTTATAACAAATCCGGTAGGTCCTCATATGCAAGTTTCAAAGTTGGTCCAGAACTGAACAAACCTTATGTTCAAGTTGTTAAACAGCAAGTTAAAGAGCACCAAGAGGATCTACACAAAATTCTAGTCAAGTTACATATAAAGTTCATTAGATTCGGAGCTACGGCCTAGAAGATATGAGCAAAACAAGATAAACATGGCATTGATGCAAAATGCATACAAACATCAAGCAAACACCTCAAAACAAGGATGCAACATGATAATATGAAACTACATGCAAAATCAAGCAAGTTTCATATAGAGCACACTCAAAACGGAGCAACGGTTCAACACATACACTCTACAAAATATGACAACAATCTGTCCATAACAGCAACTAGGCATATTGCAAGCATCAAAACAATATAGTACAGCATCTCAACATAAGAACAAAAGGCATGGGCATGAAGTACAGGTAAAGCATGACAAAACATGATCACTGAGCTATCTCCAGAAATCAATAGATCATGCTCAAAAAGACATGGAAAGATTGGAAATAATAACAGTTTCAGACTTAGCAGAAATAACATCAGATTGCAATGTTTAGAGCTATCAAACAACATGTTACAGGAATATATCATGGCAAACAAAGGCATGGCATGATACTACCAAATTCATAGAACAACAGTCCCTTACTGACCATAAGCCAAAAGGGATCATACGATATGATGGCACCCATGTAAACATTGCAAGTTATATTACAGATTCATACATGGCAGGAACAACAATAAGTAGGCATGTTGGTGAGCTTGAACCACTCACCACAGAGCAATACATGGCATGGCAAGGCAACCAACAGTAATAAGACATGTTTGTGAAGCTATACATGGCAAGATCAAGGTCATAGGGTGCATGGATCACTAGCAAACAATCATGGAAACATTGAACTTAATGTTAACAGGCTGACAACAACATCATTTAGCAACTTTGGAGCAAGATATGAACAATCTACAGCAAGCTATAAATGCAACCAGGGGCATGAATGAATAGATCAAGACATGTATAACAAAACATCCTTAGTGAACATCTCCAGAATAATGCACGAAATGACTTGTAGCAGCAGGTTTACATAGCAACAAAATATAAAATCAGCCTAGCAAAACAGTAACAACAAGTACCCTACTTAACAAGCTCGATGCACTCACTACACAAGTCACAAAAATACATGGATGGCACCCCTGGAAAGATGGCATGGCATAGATCAAAACACATGTAGACATCAACCTCATAGGATGCACACATCAATCATGGCAAAAATGACAAATGAGCAAGTTATAACAGTTTCAGCAGATTAATAGCAACATGCACTTTTACAACAGCATTTCGGGCATCAAGATGAGCTCAAATGAAAATGATGCAATGGAGTGAAATGAAGTACTCGTTGAAACGAACAATTTGACATATTACACGCATGAAACGGAGCAGTACGCACAGAGTTATGATGCGTTGAACATGGCATGAAAATGCAAAAACTCAGGGACTTAGCAGATATTCTCACCCCGGGGAAAAGTCAACGCCGGCAGAGTGGATCGGGTCGCGGAGCGGGTCGCAGATTGGGCCGGGGCGAAGTGGATCAGGCGCGGGCGACGTGTTGGATCTGGTCCGGGCGACCAGATCTGACCGGAGGGAGGCCGGCGGCGATGGGCGGACATGGCGGCGCCGACGAGGTGGCGGAGCCCGCAAGGAGGCGCTTGGCGGCGCGCGCCTTCGGTCCGGGCGGCGGCGGGACGGAGCACGGGCGGCGGGAGGCTGCGGGGACGGGCGAGGAGGCGCGAATGGGCGGCGACCAGCGGCGGCTTGCTGCCGCTGGCGTGGCGGCGTGAGCCCGGCGGTCGGCGGCTTGGAGATCCATGGCAGTGCGCAGGCGAAAGGCGGGCGACGGAGGCGGAGGCGGATGGGCAGGGGGCCTGCTGGCTGGCGGGGGCGGGCGTGTGTGGCGCCAGGGGCCATGTGGCGGATCAGAGAGGTCAGGGTGTGGCGGACATCTGTCGTGGGGAGATGTGTTGGTGCGAGAGGAAGAGGAGGCTAGGGTTGGACTGCGCGAAAAATCCGGGAGGGACACATATTTATAGGTAGAGGGAGCTAGGAGAGTCCAAATGAGGAGCTGTTTTCGGCCATGCAATCGTGATCGAACGACCGAGAGCATGGAGGGGAGTTTGCTGGGTTTTGGGCCACTTTGGAAGGGGAGTTGGGCTGCAAGACAAAAGAGGCTTTTACGATTACCCGGTTAACCGTTGGAGTATCAAACGACCTCCAAATGGCACGAAACTTGACAGGCAGTCTACCGGTGCTATACCAAGGCCGCTTGGCAAACCTCGGTACATTCCGAGAAAGTTTAACACCCTCACATGAAAAGAGGCAAAAGGGGAACGCCGGAGGACATAGGAGTGCCGGATTGCAAAACGGACAACGGGGAAAATGCTCGGATGCATGAGACGAACATGCATGCAAAAAGAAATGCACATGATGACATGGCAAAATGCAACACGCAAGCACATGACATGGCAACGGCGGCGAATAACTGGCAGACACCTGGCACATCGAATCCAGGGCGTTACAACGCCCACCCCTACTGGGTGCTCCCTCTATCTTGTGGGCCCCTCGGGCGTCCACCGACCTACTTCTTCCTCCTATATATACCCACGTGCCCGGAGAACATCAAAAGAGACCACGAAAAACTCTTTCCACCATCGTAACCTTCTGTATCCAAGAGATCCCATCTTGGAGCCTTCGTCGGCGCTCTGCCGGAGGGGGAATTGACCATGGAGGGCTTCTACATCAATACTATAGCCCCTCCGATGAGTTGTGGGTAGTTTACCATAGACCTTCGGGTCCATAGTTATTAGCTAGATGGCTTCTTCTCTCTTTTTGGATCTCAATACCATGTTCTACTCGATCTTCTTGGAAATCTATTTGATGTAACTCTTTTTGCGGTGTGTTTGTCGAGATCCAATGAATTGTGGGTTTATGATCAAGTTTATCTATGAGAAATATTTGAATCTCCTCTGAATTCTTTTATGTGTGATTAAGTTATCTTTGCAAGTCTCTTCAAATTATCAGTTTGGTTTGGCCTACTAGATTGATCTTTCTTGCAATGGGAGAAGTGCTTAGCTTTGGGTTCGATCTTGCGGTGTCCTTTCCCAGTGACAGCAGGGGCAGCAAGGCACGTATTGTATTGTTGCCATCAAGGATAAAAAGATGGGGTTTATATCATATTGCATGAGTTTGTCCCTCTACATCATGTCATTGTTCTTAATGCGTTACTCTGTTCTTTATGAACTTAATACTCTAGATGCATGCTGGATAGCGGTTGATGTGTGGAGTAATAGTAGTAGATGCAGGCAGGAGTTGGTCTACTTGTCACAGACGTGATGCTTATATACATGATCATGCCTAGATAATCTCATAATTATTCGCTTTTCTATCAATTGCTCGACAGTAATTTGTTCACCCACCGTAATACTTATGCTATCTTGAGAGAAGCCACTAGTGAAACCTACATTTGGTCTATCTTTCATCATGTAAGCTTTCAATCTACTTTTATTTGCATCTTTACTTTTCCAATCTATATTATAAAATACCAAAAAATATATTTATCTTATCATACTATCTCTATCAGATCTCACTTTCGCAAGTGGCCGTAAAGGGATTGACAACCCCTTTTTTTGCGTTGGTTGCAAGTTCTTTGTTTGTTTGTGTAGGTGTGTGGGACTTTTGAGGAGCCTCCTACTGGATTGATACCTTGGTTCTCAAACAGTGAGGGAAATACTTACGGTACTATTGCTGCATCACCCTTTCCTCTTCAAGGAAAACCAACGCAAGCTCAAGACATAGCAAGAAGGATTTCTGGGACCGTTGCCGGGGAGGTCTTCGCTCAAGTCAAGACATACCAAGTACCCATCACAAACTCATCTCCCTCGCATTTACATTATTTGCCATTTGCCTCTCATTTTCCTCTCCCCCACTTCACCCTTGCCATTTTATTCGCCCTCTCTTTCCCAATCTTTGCTCTCTTACGCTTGTCTTTTGTTTGCTCGTTGTCATGGCTAGTCCTCCTATCCTTGTTATTACTCCCGAACATGAAATTCTTAATTTTAAGCAAAGGGAGGGAGAAAATTTAAAAGATGCTTGGCATAGAATTTGCAATGCTCAAAATAAATCTACTAGGAAGCTTTCTACTTCCGTTCTTCTTCGCAATTTTTATGTAGGCATTACTCCTTGGAATAGATGCATTCTTGATACCATTACCGGAGGGGATTTCTTGAGTAGCCATACGTTTGATGCTTATAATTCTATGTTAGATTTGTTTGGCCCACCACCTCTTTTGGTTAATGGAACTGTTTTAACTTTGGAACATGTGATGCAAAGGCTTGAAATTATTGAAAATAAAGTTGCCACTATTGAGTTGATTGAAAATTTGGATAAAAAGATTCATAATCAAATTACCCAATATGGATCTAGGGTTGGAGTTATTTCGAATTTTTTTAAAGAGAAAGAACCTATAGTTAATGAAAGAATAGATCTAGATTCTACGAGAATCGGTAAACTTGAGGATATCATTACCAACTTAGGGTCGGTGTTTTCTTCCGTGAAAAACACTCCAAATCCTCCTACCAAAACTGCAAAATTTATCTATGTTCCTAAAAATAAGGGTGAATCTTCTAGTAAGGGAAATGCGGATCTCAAATAAATAAGTGTTCATCCCAATTGTCTCTCTATCATTAAGGAACCTTTTGCTACAAATGAATTTCTTGAATTCTTGCCTAAGGGTTTAATCATTGCTAAAAAGGGAGAAACCCCTAAAGATTATAAGTGCTCTATTGAGGAATTGAGTGCCAAAGATGGCACTACTTAGATCTATCTTCGCTTTTATGCCTAGCTAGGGGCGTTAAACGATAGCGCTAGTTGGGAGGCAACCCAATTTTATTTGTGTTTTTTTGTTTTTGCTTATGTTTAGTAATAAATCTTGCATCTACCTTCTGTTTAGCTGTGTTTTTATGTTTTAATTAGTGTTTGTGCCAAGTAGAACTTATAGGATAACCTATGGTGATAGTTAATTTGATTCTGCTGAAAAATAGAAACTTTGCCCGCACAAAAATATTTTTGTTAAATCACAGAAACGTGCTTTTGCTTGCTGTAGATCAATAGAAAAATTTCCCAGGACTTCCTATTTTGGTAGGATTTTTAGAGTTCCATAAGTATACGAGGGTTACGATTTCTCTGATTATTACATTTTTGTGATTCTGTTTTTCGTGTGTTGTTTGCTTATTTTGATGCATCTATGGCTAGTATTAACTGGTATGAACCATAGAGAACTTGAAATACAGTAGGTTTAACACCAATATAAATAAATAATTAGTTCATTACAGTACCTTGTGTAGTGGTTTTGCTTTCTTTCACTAACGGAGCTTATGAGATTTCCTGTTGAGTTTTGTGTTGTGAAGTTTTCAAGTTTTGGGTAAAGATTTGATGGACTATGGAATAAGGAGTGGCAAAAGCCTAAGCTTGGGGATGCCCAAGGAACCCCAAGATATTCAAGAATATCCAAAAGCCTAAGCTTGGGGATGCCCCCGGAAGGCATCCCCTCTTTCGTCTTCGTTCATTGGTAACTTTACTTGGAGCTATATTTGTATTCGCCACATGATATGTGTTTTGCTTGGAGCGTATTGTATGATATTAGTATTTGCTTTTTAGTTTACCACAATCATCCTTGCTGTACACACCTTTTGGGAGAAGCCCACTTGATTGGAATTTATTAGAATACTCTATGTGCTTCACTTATATCTTTTGAGCTAGATAGTTTTGCTCTAGTGCTTCACTTATATCTTTTAGAGCATGGAGGTGGCTTAATTTTGTAGAAATTCTTAGTCTCTCATGCTTCACTTATATTATTTTTAGAGTCTCTTAGAACAGCATGGTATTTGCTATGGTTATAAGATTAGTCCTAGAATGGTAGGCATCCAAGTTGGGTATAATAAAAACTATCATAGGAAGTGAATTGGATGCTATGATCAATTTGACACTTGATAATTGTTTTGAGATATGGAGGTAGTGATATTAAAGTCATGCTAGTTGGGTGATTATGAATTTAAAGAATGCTTGTGTTGAAGTTAGCAAGTCTCGTAGCATGCATGTATGGTTAAAGTTATGCTACAAATTTGAAACATGAGGTGTCCTTGGATTGTGCATCCTTATGAGTGGCGGTCGGGGATGAGCGATGGTCTTTTCCTACCAATCTATCCCTCTAGGAGCATGCACGTAGTGCTTGGTTTTTGATGACTTGTAGATTTTTGCAATAAGTATATGAGTTCTTTTTGGACTAATGTTGAGTCCATGGATTATACGCACTTTCACCTTTCCCTCATTGCTAGCCTCTTTGGTACCGTGCATTGCCCTTTCTCACCTTGAGAGTTGGTGCAAACTTCGCGGTGCATCCAAACCCCGTGATATGATACGCTCTATCACACATAAACCTCCTTATATCTTCCTCAAAACAGCCACCATACCTACCTATTATGGCATTTCCACAGCCATTCCGAGATATATTGCCATGCAACTTTCCACCATTCCGTTTATATCATCATGACACACATCATTATTGTCATATTGCCTTGCATGATCATGTAGTTGACATCGTATTTGTGGCAAAGCCACCATGCAAAAATTTTCATACATGTCACTCTTGATTCATTGCCCATCCCGATACACCGCCGGAGGCATTCATATAGAGTCATATCTTGTTCTAGTTTTGGGTTGTAATTCATGAGTTGTAAATCAATAAAAGTGTGATGATCATCATTATTAGAGAATTATCCCCAAAGAAAAAAAAGAAAGGCCAAAAAGAAAAAAAGAAAGGCCCAAAAAAAGAAAGGCCCAAAAGAAAAAAAATAAAAAATAAATAAAAAGGGGGCAATGTTACTATCTCTTTTTCCACACTTGTGCTTCAAAGTAGCACCATGTTCTTCATATAGCGAGTCTCATATGTTATCACTTTCATATACTAGTGGGAATTTTTCATTATAGAACTTGGCTTGTATATTCCTACGATGGGCATCCTCAAAATGCTCTAGGTCTTCGTGAGCAAGTAAGTAGGATGCACACCCACTTAGTTTCTTTTGTTGAGCTTTCATACATTTATAGCTCTAGTGCATCCGTTGCATGGCAATCCCTACTCCTCATGTTGACATCAATTGATGGGCATCTCCATAGCCCGTTGATTATCCTCGTCAATGTGAGACTTTCTCCTTTTCTTGTCTTCTCCACACAATCCCCATTATCATATTCTATTCCACCCATAGTGCTATATCCATGGATCACTCTCATATATTGCATGAAAGTTGAAAAAGTTTGAGATTATTTAAGTACGAAACAATTGCTTGGCTTGTCATCGGGGGTGTATAATTTGGGAGCATTCTTGTGTGACGAAAATGAAGCATAGCCTAACTATATGATTTTGTAGGGATGACCTTTCTTTAGCCATGTTATTTTGAGAAGACATGATTGCGTTGATTAGTATGCTTGAAGTATTATTATTTCTTATGTCAATATGAACTTTTATTTTCAATCATTTGGATCTGAACATTCATGCCACAATAAAGAAAATTAAATTGAGAATTATGCTAGGTAGCATTCCACATCAAAAATTCTGTTTTTATCATTTCCCTACTCGAGGACGAGCAAGAATTAAGCTTGGGGATGCTTGATACGTCTCCAACGTATCTATAATTTTTGATTGTTCCATGCTATTATATTACCCGTTTTGGATGTTTATGTGCTTTACTTTACACATTATATCATTTTGGGACTAACCTACTAACAGGAGGCCCGGCCGGATTCTTTTTTTTGCCTATTTGGTGTTTGAAGAAAAGGAATATCAAACGGAGTCCAAACGGAATGAAACCTTCGGGAGTGTGATTTTTGGAACGAACGTGATCTAGATGACTTGGAGTGCATGTCAAGAAGCAGTCGAGGCGGCCACGAGGGTGGAGGGCACGCCCACCCCTACTAGGCGCGCCCCACTATCTCGTGGGCCCCTCGGGCGTCCACCGACCTACTTCTTCCTCCTATATATACCCATGTACCCCGAGAACATCAAAAGAGACCACGAAAAACTATTTCCACCACCGTAACCTTCTGTATCCGCGAGATCTCATCTTGGAGCCTTTGGCGGTGCTCCGCCCGAGGGGGGATCGACCACTGAGGGCTTCTACATCAACACCATAGCCCCTCTGATGAGTTGTGAGCAGTTTACCACAGACCTTCGAGTCCATAGTTATTAGCTAGATGGCTTCTTCTCTCTTTTTGGATCTCAATACCATGTTCTCCTCGATCTTCTTGGAGATCTATTCAATGTAACTCTTTTTGCGGTGTGTTTGTCGAGATCCGATGAATTGTGGGTTTTATGATCAAGTTTATCTATGAGAAATATTTGAATCTCCGCTGGATTCTTTTATGTGTGATTAAGTTATCTTTGCAAGTCTCTTTGAATTATCAGTTTGGTTTGGCCTACTAGCTTGATCTTTCTTGCAATGGGAGAAGTGCTTAGCTTTGGGTTCAATCTTGCGGTGTCCTTTCCCAATGGCAGCAGGGGCAACAAGGCACGTATTGTATTGTTGCCGTCGATGATAAAAAGATGGGGTTTATATCATATTGCATGAGTTTATCCCTCTACATCATGTCATCTTTCTTAATGTGTTACTCTCTTCTTTATGAACTTAATACTTTAGATGCATGCTGGATAGCGGTCGATGTGTGGAGTAATAGTAGTATATGCAGGCAGGAGTCGGTCTACTTGTCACGGACGTGATGCCTATATACATGATCATGCCTAGATAATCTCATAATTATTCGCTTTTCTATCAATTGCTCGACAGTAATTTGTTCACCCACCGTAATACTTATGCTATCTTGAGAGAAGCCACTAGTGAAACCTATGCCCCCCGGGTCTATCTTATATCATATAAGCTTTCAATCTACTTTTATTTGCATCTTTACTTTTCCAATCTATATTATAAAATACCAAAAAATATATTTATCGTATCATACTATCTCTATCAGATCTCACTTTCGCAAGTGGCCGTGAAGAGATTGACAACCCCTTTATTGCATTGGTTGCGAGTTCTTTGTTTGTTTGTGTAGGTGCGTGGGACTTTTGAGGAGCTTCCTACTGGATTGATACCTTGGTTCTCAAAAACTGAGGGAAATACTTACGCTACTATTGCTGCATCACCCTTTCCTCTTCAATGAAAACCAATGCAAGCTCAAGATGTAGCAGCTACACGCAAATCCCTCGTACCTGCACAAACAAATAAGAACCTTGCAACCAACGCAATAAAGGGGTTGTCAATCCCTTCACGGCCACTTGCAAAAGTGAGATCTGATAGAGATAATAAGATAAATATTTTTGGTATTTTTATGATATAGATTGGAAAGTAAAGATTGCAAAATAAAATAGATCGGAAACTTATATGATGGAAAGTAGACCCGGGGGCCATAGGTTTCACTAGTGGCTTCTCTCAAGATAGCATAAGTATTACGGTAGGTGAACAAATTACTGTCGAGCAATTGATAGAAAAGTGCATAATTATGAGAATATCTAGGCATGATTCTATATATAGGCATCACGTCTGCGACAAGTAGATCAAAACGATTCTGCATCTACTTCTATTACTCCACACATCGACCGCTATCCAGCAAGCATGTAGAGTATTAAGTTCATAAGAACAGAGTAACACATTAGGCAAGATGACATGATGTAGAGGGATAAAATCAAGCAATATGATATAAACCCCATCTTTTTATCCTCGATGGCAACAATACAATATGTGCCTTTGCTGCCTCGCACACCGAAAGGACACCGCAAGATTGAACCCAAAGCTAAGCACTTCTCCCATTGCAAGAAAGATCAAGCTAGTAGGTCAAACCAAACTGATAATTCGAAGAGACTTGCAAAGATAACAAATCATACATAAAAGAATTCAGAGGAGAGTCAAATATTGTTCATAGATAATCTTGATCATAAACCCACAATTCATCGGATCTCGACAAACACACCGCAAAAAGAATTACATCGAATAGATCTCCAAGATGATCGAGGAGAACTTTGTATTGAGATCCAAAGAGAGAGAAGAAGCCATCTACCTAATAACTATGGACCCAAAGGTCTGTGGTAAACAACTCACACTTCATCGGAGAAGCTATGGTGTTGATGTAGAAGCACTCCGTGATCGATTCCCCCTCCGGCGGAGCACGGGAAAAGGCCCCAAGATGGGATCTCATGGGTACAAAAGGTTGCGACAGTGGAAATAGGGTTTCGTGGCGCTCCTGGATGTTTTCAGGGTATATGAGCATATATAGGCGAAGGAAGTCGGTCAGGAGAGCCACGAGGGGCCCACGAGGGTGGTGGGCGTGCCTTCCTGCCTCGTGGCCTCCTTGTTTCTTTCTTGACGTCCACTCCAAGTCTCCTGGATTGCGTTCGTTCCAAAAATCACACTCCCGAAGGTTTCATTCCGTTTGGACTCCGTTTGATATTCCTTTTCTGCGAAACAC
Source organism: Aegilops speltoides (assembly GCA_021437245.1). Classification (NCBI taxonomy): domain Eukaryota; kingdom Viridiplantae; phylum Streptophyta; class Magnoliopsida; order Poales; family Poaceae; genus Aegilops; species Aegilops speltoides. The sequence goes on from CM038145.1 coordinate 499,175,285, forward strand.
TGAAATAGGCAAAAAAACAGCAATTTGGACTGGGCCTCCGGTTAATAGGTTAGTCCCAAAAATAATATAAATTGCATAGTAAAGCCCATTAAACATCCAAAACGGATAATATAATAGCATGGAACAATAAAAAATATAGATACGTTGGAAACGTATCAAGCATCCCCAAGCTTAATAGCTGCTCGTCCTCGAGTAGGTAAATGATAAAAACAGAATTTTTGATGTGGAATGCTACCTAGCATATTTCTCAATGTAATTTTCTTTATTGTGGCATGAATGTTCAGATCCAAAAGATTCAAGATAAAAGTTTAATATTGACATAAAAATAGTACTACTTCAAGCATGCTAACCAAGCAATTTATGTCTTATCAAAATAACATAGCCAAAGAATGCTAATCCCTACAAAAACATATAGTTTGGCCATGCGTCATTTCAATCACACAAAATGCTCCCATCATGCAGAACTCCGGTTTCAGCCAAGCAATTGGTTCATACTTTTTAACGCGCTTCAGCCTTTTCAACCCTCACGCAATACATGAGCGTAAGCCATGGACATAGCACTATGGGTGGAGTAGAGTATGATGATAGGGATTATGTGATAAAACAAAAAGGAGAAATTCTCACATTGACACCGCTAATCAACGGGCTATGGAGATGCCCATCAATTGATGTCAATGCGAGGAGTAGGGATTGCCATGCAACAGATGCACTAGAGCTATAAATGTATGAAAGCTCATCAAAAGAAACTAAGTGGGTGTGCATCCAACTTGCTTGCTCACAAAGACCTAGGGCTTTTTGAGGAAGCCCATCATTGGAATATACAAGCCAAGTTCTATAATGGAAAATTCCCACTAGTATATGAAAGTGACAAAATAAGAGACTCTCTATCATGAAGATCATGGTGCTGTTTTGAAGCACAAGTGTGGAAAAAGGATAGTAACATTGTCCCTTCTCTCTTTTTCTCTCATTTTTTTCTCTTTTTTTATTTGGGCTTCTTTGGCCTCTATTTTTTATTTGGGCTTCTTTGGCCTCTTTTATTTTTCATAAAGTCCGGAGTCTCATCCCGAGTTGTGTGGGAATCATAGTCTACATCATCCTTTCCTCACACTGAACAATGCTCTAATAATGGAAATCATCACACTTCTATTTATTTACAACTCAAGAATTACAACTCAATACTTAGGAAAAAATATGACTCTATGTGAATGCCTCTGGCGGTGTACCAGGATATGCAATGAATCAAGAGCGACATGTATGAAAGAATTATAAAGGTGGCTTCGCCACAAATACGATGACAACTACATGATCATGAAAAAGCAATATGACAATGATGGAGCGTGTCATAATAAATGGAATGGTGGAAAGTTGCATGGCAATATATCTCGGAATTGCTATGGAAATGCCATAATAGGTAGGTATGGTGGCTGTTTTGAGGAAGATATAAGGAGGTTTATGTGTGATAGAGCATGTCGTATCACGGGGTTTGGATGCATCGACGAAGTTTGCACCAACTCTCAAGGTGAGAAAGGGCAATGCACGGTACTGTAGAGGCTAGCAAATTGCGGAAGGGTAAGAGTGTGTATAATCCATGGACTCACATTAGTCATAAAGAACTCATATACTTATTGCAAAAGTTTATTAGCCCTCGAAGCAAAGTACTACTACGCATGCTCCTAGGGGAAGGGTTGGTAGGAGTTAACCATCGCGCGATCCCGACCTCCACTCATAAGGAAGGCAATCAAAGAACACCCCATGCTTCAAATTTGTCACACAATGTTCACCATACGTGCATGCTACGGGACTTGCCAACTTTAACACAAGTATTTCTCAATTTCATAATTACCCAACTAGCATGACTCTAACATTACCACCTTTATATCTCAAAACAATTATCAAGTATCAAATTTATCATAGTATCTAATGCACTCTATATGATAGTTTTTATTATACCCAACTTGGATGCCCATCATACTTGGGCTAATTTTATAACCAAAGAAAATTACTGTAAGGGCATATTTATCCCTTACGTGTTTTGGTGATTGATGACAATGCTTTTGCGGACTAATCGTGTGCCTTGAGTTTCTCAGATACTTCATCACTAGGCACGAGACGATTCGGTGCCCCTTGGAGACTATTAAAGTCGGCGTTGTTCTACGTTTCTCTTTGGTGGATTTGAGTCATAGGAGAGCCGTACTATTAAGAGGGGGTCCGCGTCGGAAAGGTTTGGGTGGAATCAACACGTACACTTGTCCCTCCTTTCCCTGCATTTTGGAGCTTCCCTTAGTTATCTTGGTTGTGCGGAAATCTGACGACTACTGCTGTACTTGCGGTAGTACCGCAACTTCAAGCGATAGTACCGCATTGTGTCGCAGTAGTACCGCTCCTCTGGAGTGGTAGTACCGCTGACTCCGTGCCTTGTGCCGCTTCGGTCTTGATAGTAAGGCGGATGTAATTTTTACATCCGCGCCCACGATAATACCGCTCGTCTAAGCGGTAGTACGCTGAGGCCTGGTAATATCGCTCCCGAGTCGTAGTACCGTGGCCCTTCTACCTAGTACCGCATGTGTCACGGTAGTAAGCGCGGATGTAATTTTTACATCCGCGCCCTCAACAATAATACAGCGCCTCGCGGCGGTAGTACAGCGTCGGTTTTGTACCACCTCGGCCATTGAAGTAGGCACGAGTAATTTATTTCATCGCGCCCTTCCAGAAGTGACTTTCTGCCTTGCGGTAGTACCGCAAGGGGAATGATAATACCAGCATAGCGTAATCTTGCCCCTAATCGAGCAAGTTCGGCTGTCTTCTTTGTCATGTAATACCGTGGTCCGCCACGGTAGTACCATGCACCTCATGATAATCTGGCAAATACCGAGCGGTAGTACCGCCGTGTGTTGGGCTGAACATGTGGATAACGGTTGGATTTTTCCCACGACTATATAAGAGGTGTCTTCTACCTCTAGTTGACTACCTCTTCCACCTCTAAGCTTCATTATTGCTCCAAGCTCCATTTTCGCCCGATCTCTCTCCCTATCCAATCAAACTTGTTGATTTGCTCGGGATTGGGTGACAAGGGCCCGATCTACACTTCCACCACAGGATATTTGATTCCCCCCACTTATCCCTAGCGGATCTTGTTACTCTTGGGTGTTTGAGCACCCTAGGCAGTTGAGTCACCTCGAAGCCATACTCCATTGTGGTGAAGCTTCGTGGTGTTGTTGGGAACCTCAATTGTTGTGGGTGCCCCAACCTTGTTTGTAAAGGTTGATGCGCCGCCTTCAAGGGCACCAATAGTGGAATCACGACATCTCGCATTGTGTGAGGCGTGAGGAGAATCTACGTGGCCCTAGTGGCTTCTTGGGGAGCATTGTGCCTCCACACGCTCTAACGGAGCGTACTTCCCCTTAAAAGGAAGGAACTTCGGTAACACATCCTCGTCTTCACCGGCTCCACTCTTGGTTATTTCGTGCCTTTACTTTTGCAAGCCTACTTGTGTTACATCCTTTGCTTGCTTATGTGCTAGTTGTTATTGCATCATATAGGTTGCTCACTTAGTTGCACATCTAGACAACCTATTTTGTTGCAGTTTAATGTGGTAAAGAAAAGCTTAAAAATTGTTAGTTGCCTATTCACCCCCCCTCTAGTCAACCATATTGATTATTTCAATTGGTATCAGAGCCTCGTCTCTTTCTAAGGACTTTACCGTCCGAAGAGTATGGTTGATGTCGTAGATGAGGTGGGAGAGCACTCCGGTGCGAATCCGATATCATCTACGGGAGATGGGGGCAACTCGATCTCACGTGAGGAATTCAATGTGGCCTTGGAAACATTGAAAACCTCCATGACGACCGAGGTCAAGGACATGTTTAAAGATTTCCTAGAAGGGCTTAAACAATCTACCTCGCCGATGAAAGTGGGTGATCCCACCAACAAGGTGACGGATGCTACCTCCGACAAGGGGGAAGCTAACATTGAAAGGAGTCCTTCTATTAGTGGTAGAAATGGTACCGACATCTTTGCCCATGTGGAACCCCCGGTTTATGGAGGGCCAATCCCCTCCACTCATTTGAATCATGCCGGTCCTCCACCTAAATATGAGAAACATGAATATTTTGATTCTTGGGTCTATCGCTTTAAGCGACATTTAAAACATGTGAACACTAACCTTTGGAGAATCATTGAAGAAGGTTTCGATCCTCATGACCCAAGCAACTTCACCCCTCGAGAAGCCGTGGACAATCAATTCAATGAGAGTGCTCTCTTCATCATCCAAGATGCAATCCTTCCCGAAGATCTCCCTCATCTTCGACCCCATGTCATGGATAAAGAAGCATGGAAATGTGTCGAGGGTCTCTATCGAGGAAGTGCTAGCATTCAACGCTCCAACTATGAAGTGGTGCAAGATGAAGCCGATGAGTTTGCAATGAAAGAAGATGAAGAACCTCGTGAGCTCTTTCGAAGAGTGACCAAACTGTAGGATCGGAAGTATGTCTAGAGGGGGGGTGATTAGACTACTTGACAACTTAAAAGTTTAGCCTTTTGATTAGGACAAGTTTTTAGCAAGTTCACAATGATGAGCAAGTCAAGTATCACCCTACACATGCAATTCTAGAGTAATGGCAGCGGAAAGTAAATTGCACATGTAGTAAATAAGAGGTGGAGAAGAGCAAACGCAATTTGGAGACACGGAGATTTTTCTCGTGGTTCCGATAGGTGGTGCTATCGTCAATCCACGTTGATGGAGACTTCAACCCACGGAGGGTAGCGGCTGCGAGAGTCCACGGAGGGCTCCACCCACGAAGGGTCCACGAAGAAGCAACCTTGTCTATGCCATCATGGCCTCGTCCACGGAGGACTAGCCTTACTCGGGGTAGATCTTCACGAAGTAGGCGATCTCCTTGCCCTTACAAACTTCTTGGTTCAACTCCACATCTTGACGGAGGCTCCCAAGCGACACCTAACCAATCTAGGAGGCACCACCCTCCAAAAGGTAATAGATGGTGTTGGTGATGATGAACTCCTTGCTCTTGTGCTTCAAATGATAATCTCCCCAACACTCAACTCTCCTCACTGATTTGGCTGTGGTGGAAGAAAGGATTGAGTGGAAAGCAACTTGGGAAGGCTAGAAATCAAGTTTCATATGGTGGGAGTGGAGCAACTTGATCTCAACACAAGGGTAGGTAGTTTTCTTCTCAGAAATGTAAGGTAGGAGTGGTAGTTCTTTCTGATGGCTCTCTCCACGAATGAAGAGGAGGTGGAGGGGTATTTATAGCCTCCACACAAAATCCAACCGTTACATACATTAGACCAATCTCGGTCAGACCGAAGTTGACAACTCGGTGAGACCGAAAGTTCAAATCTTGTGAACGTTGGGATTTTCGGTGGGACCGAAAATACAATCTCGGTTAGTCCGATTCTTCCAAAGACTAGGGTTTGCCATTCTCGGTGGGACCGACTTCATCATCTCGGTGACACCGATTTGAGTACAGAAGGTTACAGAAGGTTGGCAACACCAATTTCGGTAAGACCGAGTTTGGAATCGGAAAATCCGAAATTTCTAGGGTTTGGGTATATGGTGAGGTGGTTCATCTCGGTGTGGTGAGTTTATGGAATCGGTGGGACCGAGATTACTTATGAGTTTATGTTGGAATGAAAGATTGCTGATAGTTTGAGAGATAAATCACTAAGCACTTTGAGCAACAGATCATCATCATAACCTCATCCCTTTTAATAGTATTGGCTTTCCTATGGACTCAATGTGATCTTGGATCACTAAACCAAAAATGGAGTCTTGAGCTTTTGCCAATGTTTTCCTTAGCATTTTGAGGGGTCCACATCATCGGTCATTGCCATACCCATATCACTGAACTTTCGAAATATTCTCAAGAAATAATTAGTTCAATGATATATATGTTGTTATTAATTACCAAAACCACCCGGGATTAGTTGCACTTTCAATCTCCCCTTTTGGTAATTGATGACAACATATAGATCAAAACTTCGACAAATGATATAATCAATGAATAACTTCGTCGCTTTGAGAAGTATGTGATAAGCAAGAGCTCCCCCTAAATTTGTGCATTATTTAAGATTTGCGTTTGAATGCAAATGCACAATCGATTAGGATCATGGGTCACTCTTCCATGTCACATACATCTTGGTGGAGCGCACAAAATGATAAGAATGAATAGCATGCACCCAATCACCAAGACATGAGTAAATGATCATACAAGATATGGATAGAATATGATAAGCATTAAGCACTCATTAAGCATAGTATGATCAAGCACTCATTAAACGTAGTATCAAACACACGAAATGTCTCGGAAAACTCAAAAGTATCTCAAGGAAAACCGCAAACGAAAGAGCAAAAAACGAGCACTCTCTCTCTCGAAGTCCTATGATCTATACAATTTCTCCCCCTTTGGCAACAAGTTACCAAAAGTTCGAAGGTATAGAGCTAAGCGTCACTAGGGACTCTGCTGGCGGCTCTGTCTGCGTCGATGGAGTGGAGATAGCTGCATCTGCAAAAGCTTGGTGAAGTCTGTGGAGCTGGAGGAGTGGACTTTGAGCTGGAGCTGAACCGATGGAGCTGTAGGAGGTCTTGATCTTTGTAGCCACAGGGTGCATCCTTTGGAATAGCAGCTGATCTGGGCTTTGTGGGCACTGCAGCGAGCTGCTCATAGTCATCTGGACTAGATCATCTTCCATCTCCTTCATGAGCTCTGCCTTCTCCCTCTTTGCTTCCTCGATGTCGCCTCAAGCTTGTTGGCGGTGACACTGACTTGATCGACTTGACATCGAGCATGGAACTTGTCTTCAACTATCCTCTCAAGACTCTCCTGAGGCGCATTATCTTTGGCAGGCGTAGTTCAATCCTCCGAGTAGCTTCAAGAAGTTGTTCTCCAACGCTCTTGGGCTTTCTTCTTCTTCTTCTTTGCTTCCTTCTCAGCTTTAGCTTGTTTGGCGACTTCAGACTTAGCGTGTCCTTCTACAGATGTGGGAGCATCCTCGGTCATCACAACTTCATTATCTTCATGTTAGGGCTGCGGTGGCAAGTGGGGTCTATCCAACAAGTAGGTGCCCATGCCAAACTTGGCATTGATGAGCATCTGAATGTGTGGGGCAAACCCACATGACCTCTTCAGTCTGCTCATTGTCCTCTTGATAGTCTCTACTATCGGGTCCATCACCTTAAAGGTGTCTTGATCCAGAATATGCAGCATGTTGATAGAATAGCCTCTTATCATGCGATGGTCTCTGACTTGGGCATCAAAGTATGCCTCGGAATGGTGTTAGTGGTTGGGAGACTGCTGAAGATGATATCTTGATCCAAGCTTCCATATCTCAACATCCTTATGCGGTACCTCATTGTACATGTTCCTCATAGACTCGTGATTTTTCTTGGGGATTCCATAGACATCTACATCATCATCCCTTGATCTTTGGAGCGTTTAGCAATGCTGCCCACTCTTCAAGCTGTTGAAGAGAATCTCGCCTTCATCATCCACACAATTCGCCATCTGGATAGAAATGTCTTTGTGGCATAGAAGCGCATGATCATTTCATCATTCCAAGCGATCGACCGACCAACGAACTCTGCAACTCCACATGCGGTGAAGCTCTCATGCACATGTGGGAAATAGTCTCTGTGCTCTTCTTTGTCGATGTATTTCTAGTCAACATATCTGGTGTCGGCAACAATTGGCTTCTTGTCCATGAGCTTTGTTTCATAGAAATCTTGTTGCTCTCTAGTGTGGAACCTTGAGTCAACAGCTGTCCTTCTCTGGTGGCATATGGATCAACTTGCCTCCATAGCTCGAGACCTTTGTCCTTCCTTTCCTTCATATTTTCAGCTCGAGGATGAGCATCATTATGGTGGCGGTTTACATGCGAGCTTGACAATACATGTGCCTCTTCATCGATTCAGCGGTGGCACATTGTCCTTCTTCTTCTCTCAAGCAGGAATATTTCTTCTGTTTTCTTTGGCTTGGCAGCAGGTTTGGCTTGGGCTGCCTTTCTTGGAGCTGATGGCTTAGATTTTGTGGGTGCTCCACCTTACGATGGCATCTCCCATCAACTTAGAAGCCACGAGGAGGCTGGGGTGCTTCCTCATCGAGAATCATCATCGGCTTCATCATGAACTAACCTCTTCCTCTTGGAAGTTTTCTTTATCTTCTTTGGAGGTTTCTTCTTCCATGCTCGGTTTCTTAGCAGCTGTGGACTTCTTCACTTTGTTGGTGCCTTTCTTGGTATGTTGCCGTTGATAGTCCTTGGCAACCACTTTCCTTTAGGCTTGGATGTAATCTCCTCCTCGGCAACAAAGTCGAATCCTCCTCATCGAATCTCTCTTCTTCACAGCCTGGTGGCAGCAGGAGGCAAACCACTTGGGGTGCTCCTTTCTCCATCATCTGAAAAACTGCTTGCTTGGGACTTGTGACCGCCTCTCGAATTGCAAGCGGTGATTCAGACCTGTTCGCTGTCACTTGCATCGGACATGGTGACAAACCTGTGAATAGAATAGGTATAGCGAGAATAGAAGAGTTATCACAAAGCGCAGAGGATTTTGCAAAATAAATGAGTTCAAACTTCAGTTTTAGGTTTTCTCGAGAATGCACTTTGATCGACCGAGTCTAAAATTCGGTGAATCCAAGTGTCTAAACAGAACCATTCACACCACTTTCGGTTGGACGAAATGGGTTTCAGTCTAGCCGAGATCACTAGGGTTTCACTAAATCCTCATTTCGGTCTTACCGATTTGCACAACTTCGGTTGGACCGAAAAGTGCGAAGGCAATGTCCAGAGGCCAAATCGGTCATCCGAGAATGTAGCATCGGTCACACCGAGATGTGTTCGCGGAAACCTAACCCTAAAATTTTCACTCGAATTTTGTTCTAAGATCTAATCTGCTGGATAGGAAGATTTCAAACTTGGCAAGAAACTAGGCAAAACCTATCGTGCATTGAATCGGAGGTTGAAGCACGAGAGGATGAAACTCACCCAACTAGGTGGAGTTTCACTCGGCTGGCAACGGCGCGATGAGATTGACCGTTGACGGCGATGGAGACCGGCGGGGCCTGGCGACAGCGGAGACGATCCGGAGACCACGGCGGGGCAGCTAAGGGTTTGAGGCGAGGCGTTTTGAAGGAATAATCAGCGTCGCTGCCCTCGGGTATATATACCCTTCGGTGTCGGTGGGACCGAGTTGGAAAACTTCGGTGGGACCGAGATGGTTAGCGCAGCGATTACTCACATCGGTCACGCCGAAATTTACAACTTCGGTTTCACCGAGGTGAAAACCTAGATCAATCAAGTGATTTGATCGTCCGATTTGAGTATATTGGTTTGACCGAAAATACTTAGAAGGTTTTGGAATTTAAGCTTTTGATGGATCGGTGTCTCAAGTGCTCCTCACTCGGTCTGTCCAAAAAGTCTTGTTCAAAGTTTGTGATATAAGCATGAATAGAGTTTGAGACAAGAAAGCATAGATAGCTAGGGGAGGAACTTAGGCATTCTTGTCCATCCATTTGGTCAAAAAGAAAAATCCAAAAGACCAAAGCAACAAATGGATGTCCTCGAATGGATTAAATCATGCACCCAACATGCTCACACAATGAGATAGCAAATGAAATATGTGTCAAACATGCACAAACAAAACTCTAGCTACTAGCACACAATTTGGCGATGACTAAGTCATCTATATATGAGTATATTGACTTAGGAGTCAAATGAGAACATTTGATCATAGGTCATACTCATCGTTTAAGCACAAGTGGGGTTACCACTTTTACATAAAGCATTAATGTGTTCACATCATTTGAAGATGCTTTAGCTCAATTCTTAAGAGCAAAGCTCCCCCTTGATGTGAGAACCCCTTTTAAAGGGTCAAACTAACCTTGGGTTGTCGTTGAAGACTTCATGTAGATGTTGAAGATGTGGATGCTCAATGTTGATGAAGATCACCAAGAGTTGGGAGCAATCCTTTGGATTCGGGCACTTTCAATACCTACATGGGTTAGTCCCACAAGGAACAAACAAGGATATCCATGGACATAGATTGAAGTACACAATAGATGATGTCCATGAAAGCAATGATTACCTTGTCCCTTGACTTACCAACATGAGGGTTTGTGACTCCATGAACTAGTGCAAGATGTGGAAGTTGATTGCACAAGTTCTTGCCAAAATGAATGTGAGTGAAGTAAATTGGCGGAGTCACCCTCAAGAACTCTCTAGTTCTTCTTCTTCGGGATCCACATCATCTTGATGGGAATCCTTGGGGTAGTAGTTGAGCTTGACGAAGTAGAACTTGAAGTTTCCTTGGGAACCCACTTGACCATGGCCTTGGGTGCTTCAATGAATGCATCAATCTCCTCTTGAAGCTTGTCCTTGCCTTTTAGCTTGTGGTCTTGTGGTGGAAGGTCATCTTGAGCTTGTTCCACATTGGAAGAAGTAGGATCATACTTCTCCTTTTGAGAAACAAACTTTGGAGTGGGATATTGACCTTCTTCCCATTCAACACCTTGGCGTTGAACCTTCGCTCAAAACCAATTCCTTGATTCTTCCGGTGTCTTCCTTGCTTGCGAACAATTTCCTCAAAGTTCTTGCTTCGGCAAGGCTCTTGTAGACACCTTTCTCTATAATCCCTTTCAATAAACTATTTTCTTGCTCAAGTGAAACTTGGCTTGAAACATTGTTAGTGGAATCAAGAGAATTACTAGAAGTAACAACATTTGATTTAGCATGATTATTGTTACTACTAGATGAAGAATTTTCTTATGCTTGTCATGCTTAGTTTTAATAGGTGGCAAGAAATTAGACAAGAGAAGTCGTTTGGCAAGATATGAAGAACTCTTCTTTGAAGATCGTCATTGATAGCTTTTAGAAACTCATGTTCTTGCTCTAGATTGAGCTTCTCGAGCGTAGCTTCTCATGAGATCTTAGGAGCTCTCTATGATCTTCTTGAGTTGTTTCATGAGCTAACTTAAGAGTGTTTAGTTCTTTAGTTAGACGCTCAATCTCCTTCATAGCATTGTCATTTGACTCTTCTCGACTATAAAGACTATTAGCATGTTCATCATTACTAAGCTCACTAGATTTGTCATGTAAAAGCTCATCTTCACCAAGCAAGTCATCTTCATCACTATCAAAGTCAATGAATTCAGGGTGTGATACCTTGGGGCCTTTTGCCATGAAGCATCTTCCAATTCCCTCATTTGGTGAATCAAACAAGTCATAGGAGTTGGAGTTGGAGGACACGAGAGCAAGACCGGCAACACCTTCATCTTGACTGTATTCGGGGTTGGAGTGATAGCTTCTTCGGAGTGATTGTCGGAGTCGGGCGGAGACCCATTCACCAACATGAGCTTGATGTTTTCTTCTTGTGTAGCTCCTTGATGACTTGTCTTTCCTTTCCGAATCCTTGCTTCTCGAGAGGATCTTCGTTCATAACGATCATCTCTACTCCTTCTCTCTTTTCGAGGTGACTCTTCTCTTGAGCTTCTTCTTCTTGGAGATTCTTCTCTTCTCTTGTGGGAGTCGAACACTCATTTGAGTAGTGTCGGGTCTTCCACAATTGTAGCAGATTCGATCACGACTAGAAGATCTCTTTTCATCATATGATCTAGACTTTGAGCTTCTTTCCTTGCTTCTACTCTTGTAGAATTTGTTGAAGTTCTTCACCATTAGGCTTATCTCTTCATTGGAAACCAGCTTGTCACTTGAGGTTGTGGGAGCTTCAACTGTAGCTTTGTAAGCACCACTTGACTTGTTGTGAAGCTCTTCCTTATCTTTAAGTGTCATCTCATGAGCAACAATTCTTCCAATGACTTGGTAGGCTTGAGATTCTTGTAGTTTGGCATCATTTGGATCAAAGTGCACACGGTGTCATACTTTCCATCCAAAGCTCGAGAATCTTCTTGATGATGAATCGATCGGTCATTTCTTCGCTTCCTAAGCCGGCAATCTCATTGGTGATGAGAGCAAGCCTAGAGTACATTTCAGCGACTCCTTCACCTTCCTTCATCTTGAACTTGTCAAGTTGACCTTGAAGAACATCTAGCTTTGATTCCTTCACGGACTCGGTACCTTCGTGCATTTCGACCAAAGTATCCCAAATCTCTTTTGCATTCTCAAGGCGGCTGATCTTGTTGAACTCCTCGGGACACAAAGCATTGAAGAGAATGTCACAAGCTTGAGCATTGTTACGTAACATCCGCAACTCATCTGCTTTGTAGCCCGCGATCCGGAACTTTTCCTTCCTCGAAGAACTCACCTTGCAAGCCAACACAAATAATGCCCCATCTGGCAGGGTTATGTCCAAGAATATGCATTTTCATTTTATGCTTCCAACTAGCAAAATTTGAACCATCAAAGTAAGGACCTCTCTGAAAATTACCCTCACTAGGCGCCATACTCTCCTAGGTTGTGAAACCAAGCTTATGGAGTCAATGCAATGAAACCAATCCAATGGAGACCAAAGCTCGATACCACTTGTAGGATCGGAAGTATGTCTAGAGGGGGTGATTAGACTACTTGACAACTTAAAAGTTTAGCCTTTTGATTAGGACAAGTTTTAGCAAGTTCACAATGATGAGCAAGTCAAGTATCACCCTACACATGCAATTCTAGAGTAATGGCAGCGGAAAGTAAATTGCACATGTAGTAAATAAGAGGTGGAGAAGAGCAAACGCAATTTGGAGACACGGAGATTTTTCTCGTGGTTCCGATAGGTGGTGCTATCATCAATCCACGTTGATGGAGACTTCAACCCACGGAGGGTAACGGCTGCGAGAGTCCACGGAGGCTCCACCCACGAAGGGTCCACGAAGAAGCAACCTTGTCTATGCCATCATGGCCTCGTCCACGGAGGACTAGCCTTACTCGGGGTAGATCTTCACGAAGTAGGCGATCTCCTTGCCCTTACAAACTTCTTGGTTCAACTCCACATCTTGACGGAGGCTCCCAAGCGACACCTAACCAATCTAGGAGGCACCACCCTCCAAAAGGTAATAGATGGTGTTGGTGATGATGAACTCCTTGCTCTTGTGCTTCAAATGATAATCTCCCCAACACTCAACTCTCCTCACTGATTTGGCTGTGGTGGAAGAAAGGATTGAGTGGAAAGCAACTTGGGAAGGCTAGAAATCAAGCTTCATATGGTGGGAGTGGAGCAACTTGATCTCAACACAAGGGTAGGTAGTTCTCTTCTCGAGAAATGTAAGGTAGGAGTGGTAGTTCTTTCGATGGCTCTCTCCACGAATGAAGAGGGGTGGAGGGTATAAATAGCCTCCACACAAAATCCAACCGTTACACACATTTGAGCAATCTCGGTGGGACCGAAGTTGACAACTCGGTGAGACCGATAGTTCAAATAATGTGAGCGTTGGGATTTTCAGTGGGACCGAAAATACAATCTCGGTTAGTCCGATTAGTGCAATGACAAGAGCATGCCAATTTCGGTGGGACCGACTTCATCATCTCGGTGACACCGATTTGATGTGAAGGTTCTGAAGCTTGGCAACTCATGTTTCGGTGAGACCGAGTTGAATCGGAAAATCCGAGTTTGCTAGGGTTTGGCTTGTGGTGAGGTGGTTCATCTCGGTGTGGCGAGTTTGGAATATCGGTGGGACCGAGATTACTTATGAGTGTATATGGCGGTGAAAGTTGCTGATAGTTTAGGAGATGTATCACTAAGCACTTGAGCAACGGATCATCATCATAACCTCATCCCTTTTAATAGTATTGGCTTTTCCTATGGACTCAATGTGATCTTGGATCACTAAACCCAAAATGGAGTTTTGAGCTTTTGCCAATGCTTGCCTTAGCATTTTGAGGGGTCCACTTCTTCAGTCCTTTTGCCATGCCAATGTGATTGAATTTCCTGAAACATACTTGATAAAAGCATTAGTCCAACCACAAAGTATGTTGTCATTAATTACCAAAACCACCCGGAGAGCAAATGTGCTTTCAATGGCGCCTCCGCATTCCGCTTGCGTGCCCTTCACAACCTTCGGCTTGACGTTGAAGGTCTTGAGCCACAGGCCGAAGTGGGGCCGGATGCAGAGGAAGGCCTCGCACACGACGATAAACGCCGAGATGTTGAGGATGAAGTTGGCGCCGGATCGTGGAAATCAGGCCGTAGTAAAACATGAGCCCCGGACAAATGGATGGGCGGAAAGCCCAGTCCGCGGAGGAAGTGGGGGAGGAAGACGACCCTCTCATGAGGCCCAGGGGTAGGGACGAGCTGCCCCTCGTCAGGCAGCCGATGCGCGATATCGCTGGAAAGGTATCCGGCGCTGCGCAGCTTGGTGATGTCCTCCTCCTTAGCGGTGGAGGCCAACCATTTGCCTCCCGCTCCGGACATATTCGGAGAAGGTCGGCGAGAGGCGCGAGCTTAGGCGTTGGAGCTTGAGTGCGCGGAGATGGATAAGCAAAGGAGGAAGAAGGCGTAGGTGAGAAGGTGAATCCTTATCCCTTATATATAGGCGGACGAAACTATGCGTCCCCCACCGGCCTGGTAAAACTCGCTTATCTCCCAAGCGCCACCATCAATGGCGCGGTTGGGTTACCACACACGTATTGATGAGAATCCGGAATAAGGGAACACGATCTCGCTCGACAAGGCGTGCCAAGGGAACGCGCCGCTAAGCGTCTTTGAGGTGGTATAGTAAAAAGCGATTCAAACAAAGGCTTGGTAGCGGTGTGATGTCACGCCGCATAATACGTCGTGGATTGAACTAAGTGTACATTTTATTCTCTCTACGGTGGAATGTGGAATTTATTTTGCGAGCGGACACTATCTGGTGTTCATGATCTTCTCTGGATTATTCAAGGGAGGAACCCGCCTTGCAATGCCGAACATTATGCGCCGGACTTATCGTCATTGAAGCTTTGGTTGAGGGCTCTTGAGGAGTCTGGACTAGGGGTGTCCGGACAGCCGGACTATCATTATCCGCGGACTCCAAGACTACGAAGATACAAGATTGAAGACTCCGTCCGTGTCCGGATGGGACTTTCCTTGGCGTGGAAGGCAAGCTTGGCAATACGGATATGTAGATCTCCTACCATTGTAACCGACTCTGCGTAACCCTAACCTCCTCCGGTGTCTATATAAACCGGAGGGCTTTAGTCCGTAGGACAACATACATTACAACAATCATACCATAGGCTAGCTTCTAGGGTTTAGCCTCCTTGATCTCGTGGTAGATCCACTCTTGTAATACCCATATCATCAATATTAATCAAGCAGGACGTAGGGTTTTACCTCCATCGAGAGGGCCCGAACCTGGGTCCCTCGTCTTTTGTTACCATCCGCCTAGATGCACAGTTCGGGACCCCCTACCCGAGATCCGCCGGTTTTGACACCGACAGCAAGGTTGTCATTTCTCATGATCTAACGATCGAGAAAGTCATGCTTGTTGAGTCCCTTGCATTCAATTTGCTTTCCCTTCGTCAACTTTGCACTCATGGGCTTTGCTACATTCTTTGACATTGATACCGTGGCCCTCTTGTGGAGCAAGACTCTTAAAGTAGCCTTTGTTGGGCATGTCGAGAACGGTCTCTATGTGATTAACTTTTCGGAGCGACCCACTAAGACTGCGACATGCCTAATGGCTAAAGTTGACGTGGGATGGCTTTGGCATCGCCGTTTAGCCCACGTCAATATGAGATCTTTGCAAAGTCTTCTCAAGGGGGACCATGTCCGTGGACTAACAAATGTTAGGTTTGCCAAAGATCGTGCTTGCAGTGCTTGTATCGAAGGAAAGCTTCATGAAAAGGCTCACCCTCCGTCAACCATCATTTACTCGAAGAGACCCTTGGAGCTCCTTCACATGGATCTCTTCGGGCCTCCATCTTTTGATAGTCTTGGAGGAAGAAAGTATTGCTTGGTGATTGTGGATGATTATTCAAGATACACTTGGGTATACTTCTTCAAGAGGAAGAGTGAGACTCAACAAACCGTCATTGACTTTGCAAATGAAGCTCAACGTCAACATGATGCAAAGATCTTGATAATTAAAAGTGACAACGACACCGAGTTCAAGAACTACACCTTGGATGAGTTTCTTAGTGATGAGGGGATCAAGCATCAATATTCTGCACCATATACCCCTCAACAAAATGGTGTTGCGGAGAGGAAGAACCGGACGTTGATGGATGTGGCAAGGACCATGATGGCGGAGTTCAAGTCTCCATACAACTTTTGGGCCGAAGCCATCAACACCGCTTGTCATGCATCCAATCGGCTCTATCTTCGCAAAGGCTTGAACAAGACTCCTTATGAGATACTCACCGGCAACAAGCCCAACCTCAAGTACTTCCAGGTGTTCGGTTGTAAGTGTTTCATTCTCAAGAAAGGTGTTCGTTTGTCTAAATTTGAGGCTAGAGCTCATGAGGGCATATTTGTTGGTTATGCTACAAACTCTCATGCTTACCGTGTCCTCAACAAGTCCACCGGACTCATTGAGGAGACGTGTAACATGGAGTTTGATGAAAATAAGGGCTCCCAACTGGAGCAAAGTGGTACTTGTGATGTAGGTGATGAAATTCCTCCCCAAGCCATAAGAATAATGGGTATTGGTCAAATCCTACCCATTGAGGAACCCCTTGTGGCCGAAGGAGAAGGACAATGCTCCACTCAAGTGGAGCCATCACCTCCCCAAGACCCACACGCTTCCGAAGAACAAAGTGAAGGCCCTCATTCTCATGAACAAGACCAAGGGCAAGATCAACCTCAAGATGGTGGTGAACCTCTAAATGATGCCCAAGGTCAAGTTCTCCCCCTCGAGCAAGTTCAAGATCATGAGCAAGCTCAAGATCAAGAACAAGCTCAAGACGGCGCTCAAGATGATCAAGTTAACCCTCCTTCTTCCACACCCGAGGAGGAATTGGAGCGTCGTGCCACGAAGATTGCTTCCAAGCTCACCACTCAAGGCCATCTCATGGAAAAAGTGGTTGGAAGCCTAAGAAAGGGGGTAAGCACTCGTAGACAATTAGCAAACTATTGTGAACATCACACGTTTGTCTCTTGTGTTGAACCCCAAAAGGTCTATGAGGCGCTCGAAGACTCGGATTGGCTCAATGCCATGCATGAAGAACTCAACAACTTCGAGTACAACAAGGTTTGGAGATTAGTGCCAAGACCATCAGGGAACCACAACGTCGTTGGAACCAAGTGGATCTTCAAGAACAAGCAAGATGCTCATGGGAACATCATTCGCAACAAGGCGAGATTGGTAGCACAAGGCTACTCCCAAGTCTAGGGTATCGACTACGGTGAAACCTTTGCTCCCGTTGCTCGTCTTGAATCCATTCATTTGTTGATTGCTTGTGCTTCCCATCACATCTTTAAGTTGCAACAAATGGATGCGAAAAGTGCTTTTCTTAATGGTCCTATTAATGAGTTGGTCTATGTCAAGCAACCCCCGGGTTCGAGGACCCCTACTTCCCGGATCATGTGTATCAACTCGATAAGGCACTCTATGGCCTTAAACAAGCCCCACGTGCGTGGTATGATCACCTTACCGAGTTGCTACAAGATCGTGGATTTGAAGTAGGACAAATCGACCCCACTCTTTTTACTAAGAAGGTCAACGGGGAGTTATTTGTATGCCAACTATATGTTGATGATATTATCTTTGGTTCTCCTAACAAAGCTTTCAATGAGGAATTTGCCGCTCTCATGACCTCCAAGTTCAAGATGTCTTCGATGGGAGAGTTGAAGTTCTTTCTTGGTTTTGACATCAAACAAAGAAGAGAAGGAACCTTCATCAACCAAGCCAAATACACTCAAGACATGCTTAAAAGATTCAAGCTAAGTGATGTCAAGCCGGCTACTACACCAATGCCTACCAAGTGCCAACTTGACATTGATCCCAATGGTAAAGCGGTGGATCAAAAGGTATATCACTCCATGATTGGCTCCTTGCTTTACCTTTGTGCATCTAGACCGGATATCATGTTGAGTGTGGGGATGTGTGCACGTTTTCAAGCCACACCAAAGGAAAGTCACTTTGTGGCGGTCAAGCGAATCTTTTGATATTTGGCTCATACCCCAAACTTTGGCTTATGGTACCCAAGAGGAGCAAACTTCAAGCTTGAAGGTTTCACGGATTCCGATTGGGCGGGAGACAAAGTGGATAGGAAGTCCACTTCCGGAGGGTGCCAATTTCTTGGTTGCTCTTTGGTAAGTTGGTCTTCCAAGAAGCAAAGTTGTGTGTCCCTCTCGTCCACCGAAGCGGAGTATGTGGTGGCCGGTAGTTGTTTTGCTCAACTCCTATGGATGAGGCAAACTTTAAAGGAGTATGGTGTCATTTGTGACAAAGTGCTTCTTTGGTGTGATAATGAAAGTGCCATCAAGATTTCTCTCAACCCGGTGCAACACTTCAAGACGAAGCACATTGAGATTCGGTATCACTTCATCAGGGATCACATTAGGCGAGGAGAGATCGAGCTCAAGTATGTCAACACTCATGATAACCTTGCAGATATTTTCACGAAGCCCTTGGATGAAGCAAGATTTCGCGAGTTAAGGCATGAGCTAAATATCATTGATTTGAGCAATGTGACTTGAAACCGTGCACCCCCCACCACACTCAACTTGTTGTCTAGTTTAGGTGTAGGCATGGACATAGGGGGAATGTTGTTCTCTCAATGAACTCTCCCTCCCCCCATTATGCATAAATAGATCACCTCTTTCACATTAGCCATTTTTGATGGTACTTGTGCTTTAAAGACGAGTTTTGGTCATGGGCCCAAGGATAATTCTTCGCGGTGCCATACCATTCAACTCAAACATAGGTGGCTTCGGCCACCGCCCTCTCTCCTCGAAAGGCTTTGTCGCTTGGTGGTTTCTTGTTGTCTCTCTGCCTCTGGTTTGTGCGTGTTCTTGTGGTTTCTTGTGTGCGAAAAGTTTCCGTGCAAAGGCCTTCTTCTCGTGATGAAACTTGCGGTGACTTGAGTTCACGGTACTACATGACCAGCTGCGGTACTACCGCAGCCTGCCACGGTACTACCGCTTGAGAACGCAGTACTACCGCTACCACGCGGCAGTAATTTTTTACTACCGCCTAGTTGAGCGGTACTACCGCCTCGGTGCGGTACTTCCGCCCGGCGGTACTACATGATGATACGCGGTACTACCGCGCGGTTCGGCGTGGGGATAAGGGCGGGCAGGGGAGTTCTAACTCCCCATACCCATTCGATCCTCTCTCCACGTTGCCTCCTTCTCTCCCTTGCTCAAGAAGCGGGCGGCGTTCGTCGCGGATCTCCTCCACCGGCTGCCCTCCCGTGATTCCGTCCGGTGGGATCGTTCCCCACCACGTGCTCTTGCTATGGACCAAGGTTTTTCCCCAAATCCCTCTCTGTGTTGTTTGTTTGGTGTTTCGAGGTTTTGGGGGAGGCTTGTGTGTTCTTGAGATTCATAGGCTTAATCTCTGCAAGAGTAGGATGAAGGAGCGTGGTATTGCATAGGATTTATACTTGTATTGTTTTCTTGCGCTAGATCTGATCACCATAGCACCGCCGTTGTTTCGTGGTTCTTTTCAGATTCAAACCGCCGGTTGGATCTGCTGCGACGCGGTACTACCGCCCGTCTGGCGCGGTACTACCGCTTGCACGGTACTACTGCCCTTCGGGTGCGGCACTAAATTTTTACTTCCGCTCGAACCACGGTACTACCGTGACCTTGCATGGTACTACCGTGTTTGCAGTGGTACTAATACTTTAGTACCGCAGGCAGTGGCAGTACTACTGTTGCTCACACCTATCGCATGCCAACTTTCTCGTATGTATTCTATGTGTTTCTTGTGCTTTATCGTGGCCTTTGCATTGATCTTCTTCGCATCTTTGGTGCTTTGCGTGTGTGTCTCAGGTGGTGGCTCTCGCCGGTCTAATTCCAGTCGTGACACTGGCTCCAAGCGTCTGCGCAACCCAGGTGAAGTACCAAAGGGATCGTCTGCCTCCAAGCGCAATGTCAAGACCTCGGCTAGCAAGCACAAGGAGCCCGCTAAGGGCATGGATGAGATAGCCCCCACTGAGTATGTCCGTCTCAGGCAGCTTCACCCTTATGTGCACCCTCGTTCCATTGTCAGAGGCTGTGAGCTGTTCTGGAACAAGCAACAGACCAACATCTATCTGGATGTCATCAAGAACAAGCAGAATACCTACATGGAGGTGAAGTGGATTGATATGCATCATATGAGGAAGGACAAGTTCCGTGACTACTTTGGAGAGGCTCTGGACTTGGTGGAGCAGTTTGGCATTGAGCATGTGATCTCTTTTCACCTGGACTATGACCCTGAGATTATCTGTCAGTTCTTTGCCTCAGTGTACTTTCACCATAATGAAGAGCGGAGGATGACCTGGATGACCAATGGCCGCCAACTGTCTGCTACCTGGAAGGAGCTCATGGATCTGCTTCAGGTTCTTGATGATGGGCTTAACACTCCAGTGGGTGTTTGCCCCCATGCCAATGCTGATTCTGCCAACAAGGACAAGCTTGCACCGTTCATGGTTGAGAAGGCGCTCGCCAATGGCAAGACAACTTTGGTACTCAACTCCTTTCTGGATATCATGTATCGCATCTTCCGCAACTCCTTGTTCCCATGCATCGGTGACAAAGACAAGGTTCATGCCTATATGGTGGATATCATGCTCATTTGCCAGGAGGCTCGTTCGACTCAGTCTCAGCCACTTGATGTCTCACACATCATGTGGTGTGAGCTTCGGTTTGCAGTGTTCAACCAAAAGGTGCCTATCTATGGGCCCTATTTGTTTTGGCTGATCTCGAAGACTTGGGAGAAGATGTTCCCTGATGAGGAGTTCCTTGCTCCAGACTGGATTCGCCATGAGCCCATCTGTCTACATATCAAATCCAACTGGGACAGCACCGCTACTCGTGCCGAGGCGACTACTGCTAGGGCTGCTGTTGATGAGGAGGATGCTGGCGCCGAAGATGTTGTTGAGGGCCGTGCTGCTAGGCCTTCCCAGAGTGCCCCTATGCCATCATGGGCCAAGAAGCTGAAGGACAAGATGAAGACTCTATTCTGCATGCAAGCCAAGGGGCAGTATAGGGCTCACGTGGCGTCCAAGGAGAGTCGTCGCCGGGACAACAAGATCATGCAGCTCTATGGTGAGGAAGTGTCTGGCGGGTCTGAGGAATGCATCACTCCAGAGGCTGAGTGGATGGAGAAGCAAGGCTACAGGTGGACTGAGTCAGAGGAGGATGTCGAGGAGACCATCCCAGCTGCCGAGGAGACCGACGAAGAGGGTTGGGACGAGTTCTCTGCTTGAGCCACCTCGTGTGTGTAGGTGTCCTCTCTGCCTTTTTGGCGTCTCGATGCCAAAGGGGGAGAGAGTGT
Source organism: Aegilops speltoides (assembly GCA_021437245.1). NCBI lineage: Eukaryota > Viridiplantae > Streptophyta > Magnoliopsida > Poales > Poaceae > Aegilops > Aegilops speltoides. The sequence continues at coordinate 499,196,644 of CM038145.1, forward strand.
AGGGATTTGCGAGTTTGCGAGTTGTGTGTGTCGTCTGTTTGCTGCTTTCTTGGTTGAACTATTTGCTGCTTTCTCGTTCGAACCTTGGTTACTTTACTTCGTATGGTGTAAGACATATGCACTCTATCTATCCTAGCGAGCTTGTGTTATATTGTGCTATCTTTATGCTATGCTATGCTTATTATCATGCCTTGGTCTCTAAAATATAGGGGGAGTGTTGATCCTAGTCCGTGTGCTATGCAGTCCAAAGCATTCATCTAAAGTGCACACATCTAGGGGGAGCCCGTCTATATTTTAGAGAGGTGGGGTTCGCCCCTACTCTAAATTATCTTATCTATGTGCAAATCCCGTGTTGTCATCAATCCACCAAAAAGGGGGAGATTGTAAGGGCATATTTATCCCTTAGCTGTTTTGGTGATTGATGACAATGCTTTTGCGGACTAATCGTGTGCCTTGAGTTTCTCAGATACTTCATCACTAGGCACGAGACGATTCAGTGCCCCTCGGAGACTATTAAAGTCGGCGTTGTTCTACGTTTCTCTTTGGTGGATTTGAGTCGTAGGAGAGCCGTACTATTAAGAGGGTGTCCGCGTCGGAAAGGTTTGGGTGGAATCAACACGTACACTTGTCCCTCCTTTCCCTGCATTTTGGAGCTTCCCTTCGTTATCTTGGTTGTGCAGAAATCTGACGACTACTGCTGTACTTGCGGTAGTACCGCAAGTACAAGCGGTAGTACCGCTGTGTGTCACGGTAGTATCGCTCCTCTGGAGCGGTAGTACCGCGGCTCCCAGGCCTTGTGCCGCTCCGGTGCGGTAGTAGGGGCGGATGTAATTTTTTACATCCGCGGCCCCCACGGTAGTACCGCTCGTCCAGCGCGGTAGTACTGCGGGGGCTCACGGTAGTACCGCTCCCTAGGAGTCGTAGTACCATGGCCCTCCTACCTAGTACCGCAGTGTCATGGTAGTAGGCGCGGATGTAATTTTTTACATCCGCACCCTCAACGGTAGTACCACGCCTCGCGAGCGGTAGTACCGCGTCGGATTTTTGTACCACCTCAGTTTCAGTGGAAGTAGGCACGGATGTAATTTATTTCATCTGCGTCCTTCCCAGGCCGTGACTTTCCTGCCTTGCGGTAGTACCGCAAGGGGAATGAGTACCGCAGCATAGCGGTTGTATCCCCTAGTCGAGCAAGTTCGGCACGTGGTAATGTCTGTCATGTAGTACCGTGGTCCGCCACGGTAGTACCGAGCAGCCTCGCGGTAGTACCGCGCCCCTGGAGCGGTAGTACCGTGTGTCGTGGGCTGAACATGTGGATAATCTTTGGATTTTTCCCACGACTATATAAGGGGTGTCTTCTACTAGTTGACTACCTCTTCCACCTCTAAGCTCCATTGTTGCTCCAAGCTCCATTTTCGCCCGATCTCTCTCCCTAGCCAATTAAACTTGTTGATTTGCTCGGGATTGGGTGACAAGGGCCCGATCTACACTTCCACCACAGGATATTTGATTCCCCCCACTTATCCCTAGTGGATCTTGTTACTCTTGGGTGTTTGAGCACCCTAGACGGTTGAGGTCACCTCGAAGCCATACTCCATTGTGGTGAAGCTTCGTGGTGTTGTTGGGAGCCTCCAATTGTTGTGGAGATTGCCCCAACCTTGTTTGTAAAGGTTGATCGCCGCCTTCAAGGGCACCAATAGTGGAATCACGGCATCTCGCATTGTGTGAGGCGTGAGGAGAATCTGATGGCCCTAGTGGCTTCTTGGGGAGCATTGTGCCTCCACACCGCTCTAACGGAGACGTACTTCCTCTTAAAAGGAAGGAACTTCGGTAACACCTCCTCGTCTTCACTGGCTCCACTCTTGGTTATTTCGTGCCTTTACTTTTGCAAGCCTACTTGTGTTACATCCTTTGCTTGCTTATGTGCTAGTTGTTATTGCATCATATAGGTTGCTCACTTAGTTGCACATCTAGACAACCTATTTTGTTGCTAAGTTTAATTTGGTAAAGAAAATCTTAAAAATTGTTAGTTGCCTATTCACCCCCCCTCTAGTCAACCATATCGATCCTTTCTATTACCATGCTGTTCTAAAAGACTCTTAAAATAATATAAGTGAAGCATGAGGGATCAATAATTTCTACAAAATAAAACCACCACCGTGCTCTAAAAAGATATAAGTGAAGTACTAGAGCAAAATTATCTAGCTCAAAAGATATAAGTGAAGCACATAGAGTATTCTAATAAATTCCGATTCATGTGTGTCTCTCCAAAAGGTGTGTACATCAAGGATTATGGTGGTAAACTAAAAGGCAAAGACTCAAATCATACAAGACGCTCCAAGCAAAACACATATCATGTGGTGAATAAAAATATAGCATCAAGTAAAGTTACCGATGGACGAAGATGAAAGAGGGGATGCCTTCCAGGGCATCCCCAAGCTCAGACTTTTGGTTGTCCTTGAATTTTACCTTGGGGTGCCTTGGTCATCCCCAAGCTTAGGCTCTTGCCACTCCTTATTCCATAATCCATCAAATCTTTACCCAAAACTTGAAAACTTCACAACACAAAACTCAACAGAAAATCTCGTGAGCTCCGTTAGCAAAATAAAACAAACCACCACTTTAAGTTACTCTAATTAACTAATTCTTTATTCATATTGGTGTTAAACCTACTGTATTCCAACTTCTCTATGGTCCATACCCCCTGATACTAGCCATAGATTCATCAAAATAAGCAAACAACACACGAAAAACAGAATCTGTCAAAAACAGAACAGACTGTAGTAATCTGTAAGTTTCGAATACTTATGTAACTCCAAAAATTCTGAAATAAATTTTTGGACGTGAGTAATTTATCTATTAATAATCTGCAAAACGAATCAACCTAAAATCACTTTCCAGTAAAAAATTGCAGCTAATCTCGTGAGCGCTAAAGTTTCTGTTTTTTACAGCAAGATCATAAAGACTTCACCCAAGTCTTCCCAAAGGTTCTACTTGGCAAAAACACTAACTAAAACATAAAACCACATATAACCAGAGGCTAGATAAATTATTTAGTACTAAACAGGAAAAAAAATTAAATAACAAAAATAGAATTGGGTTGCCTCCCAACAAGCGCTATCGTTTAACGCCCCTAGCTAGGCATAAAAGCGAGAATAGATCTAAGTATTGCCATCATTGGTATTTGTCTTTTTAATGGAGTTATGCTCGGATCCGGGAGGTTCCTTGCGTTTTCCTTAATTCTCGGAGATCTTTAGATCTAGAGCATCTAACCGCTTATTGCAAAGTGTAATCAAAGTATTCATGCGGTTGAGATTCCCACCAACATTTTTAAGAGGTTCAATAGATTTTTGCAATTCACATAATTTATCTAAGATTTGGGTTCCTTCTTGAGTAAGGGGTGGTCCCTTTTGTAGGGGAAGTACTCCTACTATCCCCTCTATAATTTCATAAGCAATACTAGGATCAATTTCAATAAAATTCCCTTTGGTGGCAAAATCAAGGAGTTGTCTATGGGATATGGTTAGCCCAACATAAAAATTGCAAAGTAAAATCTTGAAATATCCTTCTATATTGCAACTACGATAGGATTCTAACGTCCTATACCAAGAATCTTTTAAGTTTTCTCCTTGTCTTTGTTTGAAGTGGAGGACTTCAAAATTGGGAGACGAAGGAAGGAAGAAAGAGCTAACCATGACGACAAACAACGACGCAAGAAGCAAGCGAAAAATAGGCGAACAGGAAAGAGAGGGGGAATAAAACGGAAAGGGTGAAGTTGGGGAGAGGAAAACGAGAGGCAAATGGCAAATAATGTAATGCAAGGGATAAGAGTTTGTGATGGGTACTTGGTATGTCTTGACTTGTGCGCAGACTCCCCGACAACGGCGCCAGAAATCCTTCTTGCTACCTCTTGAGCATGTGTTGGTTTTCCCTTGAAGAGGAAAGGGTGATGTAGCAAAGTAGCGTAAGTATTTCCCTCAGTTTTTGAGATCCAAGGTATCAATCCAGTAGGAGGCTACACGCAAATCCCTCGTACCTGCACCAAAAATAAGAACCTTGCAACCAATGTGATAAATGGGTTGTCAATCCCTTCACGACCACTTGCAAAAGTGAGATCTGATAGAGATAACAAGATAAATATTTTTGGTATTTTTATGATATAGATTGGAAAGTAAAGATTGCAAAATAAAATAGATCGGACACTTATATGATGGAAAATAGACCCGGGGGCCATAGGTTTAACTAGTAGCTTCTCTCAAGATAGCATAAGTATTACGGTGGGTGAACAAATTACTGTCGAGCAATTGATAGAAAAGTGCATAGTTATGAGAATATCTAGGCATGATCATGTATATAGGCATCACGTCCGCGACAAGTATATCAAAACGATTCTGCATCTACTACTATTACTCCACACGTCGAGCGCTATCCAGCATGCATCTAGAGTATTAAGTTCATAAGAACAGAGTAACGCATTAGGCAAGATGACATGATGTAGAGGGATAAACTCAAGCAATATGATATAAAGCCCATCTTTTTATCCTCGATGGCAACAATACAACACGTGCCTTGCTGCCCCTGCTGCCACTGGGAAAGGACACCGCAAGATTGAACCCAAAGCTAAGCACTTCTCCCATTGCAAGAAAAATCAATCTAGTAGGCCAAACCAAACTGATAATTCGAAGAGACTTGCAAACATAACAAATCATACATAAAAGAATCCAGAGGAGATTCAAATATTGTTCATAGATAATCTTGATCATAAACCCACAATTCATCGGATCTCGACAAACACACCACAAAAAGAATTACATCGAATAGATCTCCAAGAAGATCAAGGAGAACTGTGTATTGAGATCCAAAGAGAGAGAAGAGACCATCTAGCTAATAACTATGGACCCGAAGGTCTGTGGTAAACTACTCACACTTCATCGGAGAGGCTATGGTGTTGATGTAGAAGCCCTCCATGATCGATTCCCCCTCCGCGGAGCGCCGGAAAAGGCCCCAAGATGGGATCTCATGGGTACGGAAGGTTGCGGCGGTGGAAATAGGGTTTCGTGGCGCTCCTGGATGTTTTCAGGGTATATGAGTATATATAGGCGAAGGAAGTCGGTCAGGGGAGCCACGAGGGGCCCACGTGGGTGGGGGCGTGGCTACCCCCCTTGGGCATGCCCTCCTGCCTTGTGGCCTCCTTGTTTCTTTCCACTCCATGTCTCCTGGATTGCGTTTGTTCCAAAAATAACTCTCCCGAAGGTTTCATTCCATTTGGACTACGTTTGATATTCCTTTTCTACGAAACACTGAAATAGGCAAAAAAAACAACAATTTGGACTGGGCCTCCAGTTAATATGTTAGTCCAAAAAAATATAAATTGCATAGTAAAGCCCATTAAACATCCAAAATGGATAATATAATAGCATGGAACAATCAAAAATTATAGATACGTTGGAGACGTATCAAGCATCCCCAAGCTTAATTCCTACTCGTCCTCAAGTAGGTAAATGATAAAAACAGAATTTTTGAGGTGGAATGCTACCTAGCATATTTCTTAATGTAATTTTCTTTGTTGTGGCATGAATGTTCAGATCCAAAAGATTCAAGATAAAAGTTTAATGTTGACATAAAAATAGTACTACTTCAAGCATGCTAACCAAGCAATTTATGTCTTATCAAAATAACATAGCCAAAGAAAGCTTATCCCTACAAAATCATATAGTTTGGCTATGCTTCATTTCCGTCACACAAAATGCTCCCATCATGCACAACCCCGGTTTCAGCCAAGCAATTGGTTCATACTTTTTAACGTGCTTAAGCATTTTCAACTCTCACGCAATACATGAGCGTCAGCCATGGACATAGCACTATGGGTGGAGTAGAGTATGATGCTAGGGATTATGTGAGAAAACAAAAAGGATAAAGTCTCACATTGACGCGGCTAATCAATAGGCCATGGAGATGCCCATCAATTGATGTCAATGCGAGGAGTAGGGATTGCCATGGAATGGATGCACTAGAGCTATAAATGTATGAAAGCTCATCAAAAGAAACTAAGTGGGTGTGCATCCAGCTTGCTTGGTCACGAAGACCTAGGGCATTTTGAGGAAGCCCATCATTGTAACATACAAGCCAAGTTCTATAACGAAAAATTCCCACTAGTATATGAAAGTGACAAAATAAGAGACTCTCTATCATGAAGATCATGGTGCTATTTTGAAGCACAAGTGTGGAAAAAGGATAGTAACATTGTCCCTTCTCTCTTTTTCTCTTATTTTTTTCTCTTTTTTTATTTGGGCTTCTTTGGCCTCTTTTTTTATTTTGGCTTCTTTGGCCTCTTCATAAAGTCCGGAGTCTCATCCCGACTTGTGGGGGAATCATAGTCTCCATCATCCTTTCCTCACATGCGACAGTGCTCGAATAATGGAAATCATCACACTTCTATTTATTTACAACTCAAGAATTACAACTCAATACTTAGGACAAAATATGACTCTATGTGAATGCCTCCGGCGGTGTACCGGGATATGCAATGAATCAAGAGTGACATGTATGAAAGAATTATAAAGGTGGCTTTGCCACAAATACAATGTCAACTACATGATCATGCAAAAGTAATATGACAATGATGGAGCGTTTCATAATAAACGGAATGGTGGAAAGTTGCACGGAGCATGTACCAAGATTGGCCACCCGAACAAGTCCAAGAAAAAGAAAAAAACGGCTGCTACTACGGGGCCATCAGATGATGGCAACCCTCGAGGACCTCCTCCACCTCCTGGCCCTACACGGCATGCTCCGCCACCTCCTCCCCTGCCTGGCCCAACAAGCAGTGCCCCGCGTGCTCCTCCCAATGGTCCTACAGGAAGTACTCAGATGGCTCATCATCCAGGTAACTACCTGCCCCAACTCTCCATCTAACTAGGTGTGTAACTTCAGTTGCACACATCATGGTGCCTAGTGTTGGGAAACGTGGCATGTAATTTCAAAAAAATTCCTACACTCACGCAAGATCTATCTAGGAGATGCATAGCCACGAGAGGGGGAGAGTATGTCCATGTACCATCGTAGACTGAAAGCGGAAGCATTAACTTAATGCGGTTGATGTAGTCGAATGTCTTCTCGAATCAATCGATCAAGTACCGAACGTACGACACCTCCGAGTTCTGCACACGTTCAGCGCGATTACGTCCCTCAAACTCTTGATCCAGCAAAGTGTTGATGAAGTCGATGAGTTCTGTTAGCAGACAACGTCATGATGGTGTTGGTACGCGCAGGGCTTCGCCTAAGCTCTACGATGATACTATCGGAGGAGTAAACGGTGGAGGGGGGCACCGCACACGACTAAGAGAATAACTGTTGTGCCTTTGGGGTGCCCCCACCCCCGCATATAAAGGAGGAGGGGAGGAGGCGGCCGGCCTAGAGGGGCGCGCCATGGGGGAAGCCCTACTAGGACTCTTAGTCCTAGTAGGATTCCCCTTTCCTTTTTCGGAGTGGCAAGGGGGAAATGGAGAGGGTGTAGGAGAGGGAAAGGGGGGCGCCGCCCCATCCCCTAGTATAAATCGGACTCCCCTGGGGGGGCACCCCTTGTGGGATGTCCCCTCTCACTCCCATGGCCCATGTTGGCCCATTACTTTCTCGGGGGGTTCCAGTAACCTCCCGGTACTCTGAAACTTCCCGAAACCATTCTAGTGTCCGAATGTAACCTTCTAGTATATCAATTCTTTATCTCTCGACCATTTTGAGACTCCTTGTCATGTCCGTGATCTCATCTGGTACTCCGAACAACCTTTGGTCACCAAAACACATAACTCATATAATACATATCATCATCGAACGTTAAGCGTGCGGACCCTACGTGTTCAAGAACTATGTAGACATGAACGACACACCTTTCCCGTCAATAACCAATAGCGGAACCTGGATGCTCATATTGGTTCCCACATATTCTACGAAGATCTTTATCGATGAACCGCAATATCAACATACATTATTCCTTTTGCCAACGATATGTTACTTGCCCGAGATTCGACCGTCAGTATCTTCATACCTAGTTCAATATCGTTACCGACAAGTCTCTTTACTTGTTAAGAAATGCATCGTCCCACATCTAACTCATTAGTCACATTGCTTGCAAGGCTTCATATGATGTGCATTGCCGAGAGGCCCAGAGATACCTCTCCGATACTCGGAGTGACAAATCCTAATCTCGATCTATGCCAACCCAACAAACACCTTCGGAGATACCTGTAGAGCATCTTTATAATCACCCAGTTATGTTGTGACGTTTGATAGCACACAAGGCATTCCTCCAGTGTCCGGGAGTTTCATAATCTCAGAGTCATTATGCTAAGCTAACGGATGGGTCTTGTCCATCACATCATTCTCCTAATGATGTGATCCCGTTCATCAAATGACAACACATGTCCATGGCTAGGAAACTTAACCATCACTGGTTAACGAGCTAGTCTAGTAGAGGCATACTAGGGACACAGTGTTTTGTCTATGTATTCACACATGTATCAAGTTTCCGGTTAATACAATTCTAGCATGAATAATAGACATTTATCATGATATAACAAAATATAAAATAACAACTTTATTATTGCCTCTAGGGCATATTTCCTTCAGTCTCCCACTTGTACTAGTGTCAATAATTTAGTACACATCGCCATGTGATTTAACACCAATAATTCACATCTTTATGTGATTAATATCCATAGTTCACATCGCCATGTGATCAACACTTAAAGGGTTTACTAGAGTAAATAATCTAGTTCACATCACCATGTGATTAACACCACCCATAGTTCACATCGCCATGTGATCAACACTTAAAGGGTTTACTAGAGTAAATAATCTAGTTCACATCACCATGTGATTAACACCCAAAGAGTACTAAGGTGTAATCATATTTTGCTTGTGAGAGAGGTTTAGTCAACTGGTCTGCCACATTCAGAGCCGTATGTATTTTGCAATTTTTCTATGTCTACAATGCTCTGCGTGGAGCTAGTCTAGCTAATTGCTCCCACTTTCAATATGTATCTAGACTGAGACTTAGAGTCATCTGGATTGGTGTAAAAGCTTGCATCGACGTAACTCTTTACGACGAACTCTTTATCACCTCCATAACCGAGAAATATTTCCTTAGTCCTCTAAGGATAACTTTGACCGCTGTCCAGTGATCCACTCTTGGATCACTATCGTACCCCCTTGCCAAACTCATGATAAGGTACACAATAGGTCTGGTACACAGCATAACATACTCTATAGAACCTATGGCTGAGGCATAGGGAATGACTTTCATTCTCTTTCTATTTTCTGCTGTGGTCGGGTTTTGAGTCTTACTCAACTTTACACCTTGCAACACAGGCAAGAGCCCTTTCTTTGACCGATCCATTTTGAACTTCTTCAAAACTTTATCAAGGTATGTGCTTTGTGAAAGTCCAATTAAGCTTCTTGATCTATCTCTATAGATCTTGATGCCCAATATATAAGCAGCTTCACCGAGGTCTTTCATTGAAAAATTCTTATTCAAGTATCCTTTTATGATATCCAGAAATTGTGTATTATTTCCAATTAACAATATGTCATCCACATGTAGAAATGCTACAGAGCTGCCACTCACTTTCTTGTAAATACACGCTTCTCTAAAAGTATGTATAAAACCATATGCTTTGATCACATTATCAAAGCGCATATTCCAACTCCGAGAGGCTTGCACAAGTCCATAAATGGATCACTGGAGCTTGCACACTTTGTTAGCACCTTTTGGATCGACAAAACCTTCTGGTTGCATCATATACAACTCTTCTTTAAGAAATCTATTAAGGAATGCAGTTTTGACATCCATTTGCCAAATTTCATAATCATAAAAGGCGGCAATTGCTAACATGATTCGGATAGACTTAAGCATCTCTACGGGTGAGAAGGTCTCATCGTAGTCAACTCCTTGAACTTGTCGAAAACCTTTTGCAACAAGTCGAGCATTGTAGACAGTAACATTACCGTCAGCATTAGTCTTCTTCTTGAAGATCCATTTATTTTCTATGGCTTGCTGATCATCGGGCAAGTACACCAAAGCCCACACTTTGTTCTCATACATGGATCCCATCTCACATTTCATGGCCTCAAGCCATTTCGCAGAATTTGAGCTCATCATCGCTTCCTCATAGTTCGTAGGTTCATCGTGGTCTAGTAACATGACTTCCAGAATAGGATTTCTGTACCACTCTGGTGCAGACCGTACTCTGGTTGACCTACGAGGTTCGGTAGTAACTTGATCTAAAGTTTCATGATCACCATCATGAGCTTCCTCACTAATTGGTGTAGGAATCACTGGAACTGATTTCTGTGATAAACTACTTTCCAGTTTGGGAGAAGGTACAATTATATCATCGAGTTCTACTTTCCTCCCACTCACTTCTTTCGAGAAAAACTCCTTCTCTAGAAAGGATCCATTCTTAGCAACGAATATCTTGCCTTTGGATCTGTGATAGAAGGTGTACCCAACAGTTTCCTTTGGGTATCCTATGAAGACGCATTTCTCCGATTTGGGTTCGAGCTTATCGGGTTGAAGCTTTTTCACATAAGCATCGCAGCCCCAAACTTTAAGAAACGACAACTTAGGTTTCTTGCCAAACCATAGTTCTTATGGTGTCATTTCAACGGATTTACATGGTGCCCTATTTAACGTGAATGCAGCCGTCTCTAAAGCATAACCCCAAAACGATAGAGGTAAATCAGTAAGAGACATTATAGGCCGCACCATATCTAATAAGGTACGGTTACGATGTTCAGACACACCATTACGCTGTGGTGTTCTAGGTGGCGTGAGTTGCGAAACTATTCCACATTGTTTTAAATGAAGACCAAACTCGTAACTCAAATATTCGCCTTCACGATCAGATCGTAGAAACTTTATTTTCTTGTTACGATGATTTTCCACTTCACTCTGAAATTCTTTGAACTTTTCAAATGTTTTAGACTTATGTTTCATTAAGTAGATATATCCATATCTTCTCAAATCATCTGTGAAGGTCAGAAAATAATGATACCCGCCGCGAGCCTCAACACTCATCGGACCGCATACATCGGTATGTATTATTTCCAATAAGGCAGTGGCTTGCTCCATTGTTCCGGAGAACAAAGTCTTAGTCATCTTGCCCATGAGGCATTGTTCGCAAGCACCAAGTGATTTATTGTCAAGTGATTCGAAAAGCCCATCAACATGGAGTTTCTTCATGCGCTTTAAACCAATATGGCCTAAACGGCAGTGCCACAAATAAGTTGCATTATCATTACTAACTTTGCATCTTTTGGCTTCAATATTACGAACATGTGTATCACCACGATCGAGATTCAGCAAAAATAGACCACTCATCAAGGGTGCATGACCATAAAAGATATTACTCATATAAATAGAACAACCATTATTCTCTGATTTAAATGAATAACCATCTCGCATCAAACAAGATCCAGATATAATGTTCATGCTAAATGCTGGCACCAAATAACAATTATTCAGGTCTAAAACTAATCCCAAAGGAACCATTTCCGATGCGCATCGTCACCTCGTCCTTAGACAATCTTCGTTTTAATCCGTAGCCCATGTTTTGAGTTGCAAATATGAGCAACAGAACCAGTATCAAATACCCAGGCACTACTAGGAGCATTAGTAAGGTACACATCAATAACATGTATATCAAATATACCTTTCACTTTGGCATCCTTCTTATCCGCCAAATACTTGGGGCAGTTCTGCTTCCAGTGACCAGTCCCTTTGAAGTACAAGCACTTAGTTTCAGGCTTAGGTGTAGACTTGGGCTTCTTCCCGAGAGTAGAAACTTGCTTGCTATTCTTCTTGAAGTTCCCCTTCTTCACTTTGCCCTTTTTCTTGAAACTGGTGGTCTTGTTAACCATCAACACTTGATGCTCCTTCTTGATTGCTACCTCCGCAGCCTATAGCATTGCGAAGAGCTTGGGAATTGTCTTTTCCATCCCTTGGATATTATAGTTCACCACGAAGCCTTTATAGCTTGGTGGCAGTGATTGAAGAACTCTGTCGATGACACTATCATCAGGAAGATTAACTCCCACCTGATTCAAGTGGTTATGGTAGACATTCTGAGTATGTGTTCACTGACAGAACTATTCTCCTCCATCTTGCAGCTATAGAACTTGTTGGAGACTTCATATCTCTCAACTCGGGCATTCGCTTGAAATATTAACTTCAACTCTTGGAACATCTCATATGCTCCATGATGTTCAAAACGTCTTTGAAGTCCCGATTCTATGCCGTAAAGCATGGCACATGATAACCCAAAAGTATAGGGGATCACAACAGTTTTCGAGGGTAGAATATTCAACCCAAATTTAGTGATTCGACACAAGGAGAGCCAAAGAATATTCTCAAATATTAGCAGTTGAGTTGTCAATTAAACCACACATGGATAACTTAGTATCTGCAGCAAAGTATTTAGTAGCAAAGTAGTATGGAAGTAACGGTAGCAGTAGCAAAAGTAATAGTAGCAGTTTTGTAGTAATTGTAACAGTGGCAACGGTAAAGTAACTAAGCAAATAGCAATATGTGAAAAGCTCGTAGGCATTGGATCAGTGATGGATAATTATGTCGGATGCGATTCCTCATGTAATAGTTATAACATAGGGTGACACAGAACTAGCTCCAATTCATCAATGTAATGTATGCATGTATTCCGAATATAGTCATACGTGTTTTTGGAAAAGAACTTGCATGACATCTTTTGTCCTACCCTCCCGTGGCAACGGGGTCCTATTGGAAACTAAGGGATATCAAGACCTCCTTTTAATAGAGTACCAGACCAAAGCATTAGCACTTAGTGAATACATGAACTCCTCAAACTACGGTCATCACCGGTAAGTATCCTGATTATTGTCACTTCAGGGTTAACGGATCATAACACATAACAGGTGACTATAGACTTGCAAGATAGGATCAAGAACTCACATATATTCATGAAAACATAATAGGTTCAGATATGAAATCATGGCACTCGGGCCCTAGTGACAAGCATTAAGCATAGCAAAGTCATAGCAACATCAATCTCAGAACATAGTGGATACTAGGGATCAAACCATAACAAAACTAACTTGATTATATGGTAAATCTCATCCAACCCATCACCGTCCAGCCAGCCTACGATGGAATTACTCACGCACGGTGGTGAACATCATGAAATTATTGATGGAGGATGGTGGATGATGACAACAGCGATGGATTCCCCTCTCCGGAGCCCCGAACGGACTCCATATCAGCCCTCCCGGGAGAGTTTTGGGCTTGGCGGCGGCTCCGTCTCGTAAAACACGATGAATCTTTCTCTCTCTTTTTTTCTCTGGGAACGTGAATATATGGAGTTGGAGTTGAGGTCGGTGGAGGCCCAGGGGGCCCACGAGGCAGGGGCGTGCCCTAGGGGGGGGGTGCCCCCACTCTCGTGGACAGGGTGTGGGCCCCTTGGTGCTGATTCTTTCGCCAGTTTCTTTATTAATTCCAAAAAGTTGCTCCGTGGATTTTCAGGTCATTCCCAGAACTTTTATTTCCGCACAAAAAATAACACCATGGCAGTTCTGCTGAAAATAGCGTCAGTCCGGGTTAGTTCCATTCAAATCATGCCAGTTAGAGTCCGAAACAAGGGCAAAAGTTTTTGGAAAAGCAGATACGACGGAGATGTATCAACTCCCCCAAGCTTAAACCTTTGCTTGTCCTCAAGCAATTCAGTTGACAAACTGAAAGTGATAAATAAAAACTTTTACAAACTCTGTTTGCTCTTGTTGTTGTAAATATGTAAAGCCAGCATTCAAGTTTTCAGGAAAGATTATGAACTAACCATATTCACAATAACACTTAGGTCTCATGTTTACTCATATCAATGGCATAATCAACTAGCGAGCAATGAGCAATAATAATAAACCTCGGATGACAACACTTTCTCAAAATAATCATAATATGATATAACAAGATGGTATCTCGCTAGCCCTTTCTGAGACCGCAAAACATAAATGCAGAGCACCTTTAGAGATCAAGGACTGACTAAACATTGTAATTCATGGTAAAAGAGATCTAGTCATAGTCATACCCAATATAAATTAATAGTAATGCATGCAAATGACAGCGGTGCTCTCCAACGGGTGCTTTTTAATAAGAGGGTGATGACTCAACATAAAAGTAAATAGATAGGCCCTTCGCAGAGGGAAGCGGGGATTTGTAGTGGTGCCAGAGCTCGATTTTGAAATAGAGATAAATAACATTTTCAGCGGTATACTTTTCATTGTCAACATAACAACCAAGAGATCTCGATATCTTCCATGCTACACACATTATAGGCGGTTCCCAAACAGAATGGTAAAGTTTATACTCCCCCACCATCAATAAGCATCAATCCATGGCTTGCCCGAAACAACGGGTGCCTCCAACTAACAACAATCCTGGGGGAGTTTTGTTTGTGATTATTTTGGTTTGATTTGAGCATGGGAATGGGCATACCGGTGACCAGCCATTTTCTCGTGAATGAGGAGAGGAGTCCAGTCCTCTTGAGAATAACCCTCCTAGCATGGAAGATACAGATAGCGCTAGTTGATACATGAGCTGTTCGAGCATACAAAACAGAATTTCATTTGAAGGTTTGGAGTTTGGCACATACAAATTTACTTGGAACGGCAGGTAGATACCGCATATAGGAAGGTATCGTGGACTCATATGGAATAACTTTGGGGTTTATGGAGTTTGGATGCGCAAGCAGTATTCCCGCTTAGTAGAGATGAAGGCTAGAAAGAGACTGGGAAGCGACCAACTAGAGAGCGACAACATTCAGGAACATGCATTAAAATTAATCAACACTGAGTGCAAGCATGAGTAGGATATAATCCACCATGAACATAAATATCGTGAAGGCTATGTTGATTTTGTTTCAACTACATGCGTGAACATGTGCCAAGTCAAGTCACTCGAATAATTCAAAGGAGGATACCACCCTATCATACCACATCACAACCATTTTAATAGCATGTTGGCACGCAAGGTAAACTATTATAAGCTCCTAGCTAATTAAGCATGGCATAAGCAACTATAATCTCTAATTGTCATTGCAAACATGTTTATTAATAATAGGCTGAATCAGGAACGATGAACTAATCATATTTACTAAAACAAGAGAGGTCGAGTTCATACCAGCTTCTCTCATCTCAGTAAGTCCATCATATATCGTCATTATTGCCTTTCACTTGCACGACCAAACGGTGTGGATAATAATAATAATAATAGTGCACGTGCATTGGACTAAGCTGGAATCTGCAAGCATTCAATTCAAGGGAGAAGGCAAGGTAATATGGGCTCTTGGGTCAAATCAATAATAATGCATATAAGAGCCACTCAACATTTTCATCATGGTCTTCTCCTCTCGACCCCCAAAGAAATTACACGGGAAAGCTCCCAACAAGAAAAAGAAGAACGAGAAATCTTTTTTGAGTTTTCTTTTAATTAATGCTACTACAGGCATGGAAAGTAAACTAGCTAAAAGCTACAACTATTTTTTTGTTTTTCTTAAGATTATTCAAACACACAAGAGGAAAGCTAGAAAAATAAATTAAACTAGCATGGATAGTACAATGAAAAAAATATGAGCACCAACAACTAGAATGAGTGTGTGAACAGGAATGTAATGTCGGTGAGAAATACGTACTCCCCCAAGCTTAGGCTTTTCGCATAAGATGGTCTAAGCCCATGGATGGCCTGGCGGATATCCGAAGTTGTAACTGGGGTCGTACTGAGATGCAGCAGCCATTGCCTCACGAGCTGTAGCCTGGAGGCGAGTTGCCTCCGTCCTCCTCTCATACTCGTTCACCTCCTCCCTGGTGATAACATATATTCCTTTTGCCTGATAGTCAAAGAAGGCAGGAGCAGGGAGAGTAATATGGAAAGCGCGACGTCTGTCAAAGATTAGTCGATACTGGAGGATTTGTTCATTCCTCTCAAGAAAATGATGATTAACCATGGCATTATAATCTAAATAAGCGGGAGGCAACTCCCTATCATTTTCATGTGCGGGTATACCAAGATAATTAGCCACACGGGGCGCATAAATCCCCCCAAACAAGTCTCCATCTAAACCATTATTATGCAACCTACATGCAACAATTTCCCCCAAGTTATATTGTTTATCACCTAATACAACACTCTTGAGAACACTAAGATCCGGGACACACATGTGACAAGCTTCATCTTTACCGTTTATGCATCTACCTATGAAGAGAGCAAAATAATGTATAGAAGGAAAATGAATGCTCCCTATGGTAGCTTGTGCTATTTCTCTGGACTCTCCCACAGTGATACTAGCAAGAAAGTCTGTATATTCAGATTTACGAGGTTCATTAACACTGCACCACTGCGGGAGTTTACAAGCAGTAGTAAAATCTTCTAGGTCCATGGTATATGATTTATCATAAAGATCAAACTGGACATTCTAAGAATTGCGCGAAGATGTAAATTTAAACCTTCTCACAAAGGAATCAGTCAAATGGTAGTATTGAGGGCACTTATCTTGCATGAAGTCATCAAGGTCAGCATTACGCACATATGCATCAAATTCATCCTTGATGCCTGCTTTGACATAAACTCCTCTGACGGCCATTCACAAGGCCGCACGTGAGCTTCCCTCGGTGGTTCATCGTCCTGCTCACGTATTGCGAGCCCGGGTCCTTTCTTCCTTGAAGAACCACCTTGGTACATTTTCCTGGATATATTTCTTCCTCTGAAAAATTTCTAGAATTTTTAGTAACTCAAAATAAAAGTGAACCAAACTCAACAAAATTGATAGAAACTACTCCCACAAGTGCCTAGAGACAAAATCATGCATTAGAACTACTTGGAACCATAAAAATTTGACATGCAAGCTCAAGAATAGGGTCACCTAGGCAGCAAAAATTTGCAATGAATAAAGCACTAGAACAAAAACTAATTGGACCATCGGAGGAGTCACATACCAAAGAACAATCCCCCAAAGCAGTTTTGTGAATGGAGCTTTGAGCAAGGAGATCGAAAATGGCAGCAAAATGAGCTAGAACTCGTGCTTGAGCTGGATAGTGATTTTTTTGGGAGGAAGAAGAAGAGCATGGGTGCAGGAATAAGTGGAGGGGGGCCACCGTGGGCCCATGAGGCAGGGGGCGTGCCCAGGGGTGTAGGGCGCGCCCCTGACCCTCGTGGCCAGGTGCTTGCTCCCCCTGCTGTGTTCTCAGTGCCAGATATTCTCAAATATTCCAGAAAAAATCATACTAAATTTTCAGGGCATTCAGAGAACTTTTATTTTTGGGGTATTTTTTATTGCAAGGATAATTCAGAAAACAGACAAAAAAATAATACTATTTTTACTTTATTTAGTCTAAATAACAGAAAGTAAAAAGAGGGTACATAAGGTTGTGCTTTCTAACTTCATCCATCTCATGCTCATCAAAAGGAATCCACTAACAAGGTTGATCAAGTCTTGTTAACAAACTCATTCCGAATAACATGGAACCGGAGAAATTTCGAATAACACTAGGTTACCTCAACGGGGATATGTATATCCCCAATAATAAGAATATCATATTTCTTCTTGACAGTAGGAAGAGGAAATTCAAAATCTCCAATAATAATAGTTGGAATTTTTCCAATAGAATTGATACTGTGAGCTTGAGGTTGTTTCCTCGAAAAGTGTAACGTATGCTCATTACCATTAACATGAAAAGTGACATTGCCTTTATTGCAATCAATAACAGCCCCTCCAGTATTCAAAAATGGTCTACCAAGGATAATCGACATACTATCGTCCTCGGGAATATAGAGAATAGCAAAGTCTATTAAGATAGCAATGTTTGCAACCACAACAGGCACATCCTCACAAATACCGACGGGTATAGCGGTTGATTTATCGGTCATTTGCAAAGATATTTCAGTAGGTGTCAACTTACTCAATTCAAGTCTACGATATAAAGAGAGAGGCATAACACTAACACCGGCTCCAAGATCACATAAAGCAGTTTTAACATAGTTTCTTTTAATGGAGCATGGTATAGTTGGTACTCCTGAATCTCCAAGTTTCTTTGGTATTCCACCCTTAAAAGTATAATTAGCAAGCATGGTGGAAATTTCAGCTTCCGTTATCGTTCTTTTATTTGTAATAATATCCTTCATGTATTTAGCATAAGGATTCACTTTAAGCATATCAGTCAAATGCATATGCAAAAAGATAGGTCTAATCATTTCAGCAAAGCGCTCAAAATCCTCATCATCCTTTTTCTTGGATGGTTTAGGAGGAAAAGGCATGGGTTTCTGAACCCATGGTTCTCTTTCTTTAACGTGCTTCCTAGCAACAAAGTCTCTCTTATCATAATGTTGATTCTTTGATTGTGGGTTATCAAGATCAACAGCAGGTTCAATCTCTACATCATTATTATTGCTAGGTTGAGCATCAACATGAACAGTATCATTAACATTGTCACTAGGTTTAGGTTCATCACCAGATTGTGTTTCAGCATCAGAAATAGAAATATCATTCGGATTCTCAGGTGTGTCTACAACAGGTTCACTAGAAGCATGCAAAGTCCTATCATTTTTCTTTTTCTTCCTCTTAGAAGGACTAGGTGCATCAACATTATTTCTCTGAGAATCTTGCTCAATTCTCTTAGGGTGGGCCTCAGGATACAAAGGTTCCTGAGTCATTTTACTTGTTCTAGTTGCTACTCTAACAACAAAGTCATGTTTATTATTCAATTCATTGAGCAAATCATTTTGAGCTTTAAGTACTTGTTCTACTTGAGTGGTAACCATATAAGCATGTTTACTAATGAGTTCAAGTTCACCCTTAACTCTAGACATATAATCACTCAAGTGTCCAATAATATAAGCATTACTCTTCAATTGTCTACCAACATGAGCATTAAAGTTTTCTTGTTTAGCCATAAAGTCATCAAATTCATCCAAGCATTGGCTAGCAAACTTAGTAGACGGGATGTCAACTTTCTCATATCTATAGAGAGAATTTACCTTTACTACCTGTGTCGGGTTATCAAGACAATGTATTTCTTCAATAGGTGATATATTAAGACCATGTACCTCTTCAATAGGAGGTAAAGTCTTAACATCTTTAGCTTTAATACCTTTTTCTTTCATAGATTTCTTTGCCTCTTGCATATCTTCAGGACTGAGAAATAGAACACCCCTTTTCTTCGAAGTTGGCTTAGGAGTTGGCTCAAGAACTGTTCAATTATTTTCATTAATCAACATATTATTCAATAGTAATTCATCTTGATCGACTGTTCTTTCCTTGAAAACACAACCAGCATAACTATCCAAGTGGTCATTGGAAGCATTAGTTAGTCCATTATAAAAGATATCAAGTATTTCATTTTTCTTAAGAGGATGATCATGCAAAGCATTAAGTAACCGGAGAAGCCTCCCCCAAGCTCGTGGGAGACTCTCTTCTTTAATTTGCACAAAATTATATATTTCCCTCAAGGCAGCTTGTTTCTTATGAGCAGGGAAATATTTAGCAGAGAAGTAATAGATCATATCCTGGGGACTACGCACACAGCCAGGATCAAGAGAATTAAACCAAGTTTTAGCATCACCCTTTAATGAGAATGGTAATATCTTAAGGATATAGTAGTAGCAAGATTTCTCATCATTAGTGAATAGGGTGGCTATATCATTCAATTTAGTAAGATGTGCCACAACAGTTTCAGATTCATAGCCATAAAAAGGATTAGATTCAACCAAAGTAATTATCTCAGGATCGACAGAGAAATCATAATCCTTATCAGCAACAAAGATAGGTGAAGTAGCAAAAGCAGGGTCATATTTCATTCTAGCATTCAGAGATTTCTGTTTCAGTTTAGCTAATAACTTCTTAAGATCGGATCTATCACTGCAAGCAAGAAAATCTCTAGCAGTTTCTTCATCCATAACATAACCGTCAGGAACAACATGCAATTCATATTTAGGTTGAGAACCTTCATCATCACTATCATCAATAATATCAGTTTCAAGAATTTCATTCTCTCTAGCCCTAGCAAGTCGTTCATCAAGAAATTCACCTAATGGCACAGTAGTATCAAGCACAAAAGTAGTTTCATCATAAGTATCATGCATAGTAGAAGTGGCATCATCAATAACATGTGACATATCAGAATTAATAGCAGAAGCAGGTTTAGGTGTCGCAAGTTTACTCATAATAGAAGGAGAATCAAGTGCAGAGCTAGATGGCAGTTCCTTACCCCCCTCGTAGTTGAGGGATAAATCTTAGTTCTTTCGTCTTTCAAGTTCCTCATAGTGATCAGCAGATATAAATCCCAAGTGACTCAAAGAATAGAGCTATGCTCCCCGGCAACGGTGCCAGAAAATAGTCTTGATAACCCACAAGTATAGGGGATCGCAAAAATTTTCGAGGGTAGAGTATTCAACCCAAATTTATTGATTCGACACAAGGGGAGCCAAAGAATATTCTCTAGTATTAGCAGTTGAGTTGTCAATTCAACCACACCTGGATAACTTTGTATCTGCAGCAAAGTATTTAGTAGCAAAGTAGTATGGAAGTAACAGTAGCAGTAGCAAAAGTAACAGTAGGAGTTTTGTAGTAATTGTAACAGTGGCAATGGTAAAATAACTAAGAAAAGAGCAATATGTGAAATGCTCGTAGGAATTGGATCGGTGATGGATAATTATGTCGGATGCGATTCCTCATGTAATAGTTATAACATAGGGTGACACAGAACTAGCTCCAATTCATCAATGTAATGTAAGCATGTATTCCGAATATAGTCATACGTGCTTTTGGAAAAGAACTTGCATGACATCTTTTGTCCTACCCTCCTGTGGCAGCGGGGTCCTATTGGAAACTAAGGGATATCAAGGCCTCCTTTAAATAGAGTACCGGACCAAAGCATTAGCACTTAGTGAATACATGAACTCCTCAAACTACGGTCATCACTGGTAACTATCCCAATTATTGTCACTTCAGGGTTAACGGATCATAACACATAATAGGTGACTATAGACTTGCAAGACAGGATCAAGAACTCACATATATTCATGAAAACATAATAGGTTCAGATCTGAAATCAAGGCACTCGGGCCCTAGTGACAAGCATTAAGCATAGCAAAGTCATAGCAACATCATCAATCTCAGAACATAGTGGATACTAGGGATCAAACCCTAACAAAACTAACTTGATTACAAGGTAAATCTCATCCAACCCATCACCGTCCAGCAAGCCTACGATTGAACTACTCACGCATGGTGGTGATCATCAGGAAATTAGTGATGGAGGATGGTTGATGATGACAACGGCGATAGATTCCCCACTCTGGAGCCCCGAACGGACTCCAGATCAGCCCTCCCGAGAGAGTTTAGGTCTTGGTGGCAGCTCCGTATCGTAAAATGCGATGAATCTTTCTCCCTCATTTTTTTCTCCGCGAACGTGAACATATGGAGTTGGAGTTGAGGTACGAGGCAGGGGGGCACGCCCTAGGGGGGCGTGTCCCCCACCCTCGTGGACAGGGTGTGGGCCCCCTGGTGCTGATTCTTTCGCCAGTATTTTTTATTAATTCCAAAAAGTTGCTCTGTGGATTTTCAGGTCATTCCGAGAACTTTTATTTCTCCACAAAAAATAACACCATGGCAGTTCTGCTGAAAACAGCGTCAGTCCGGGTTAGTTCCATTCAAATCATGCAAGTTAGAATCTGAAACAAGGGCAAAAGTGTTTGGAAAAGTAGATACGACGGAGACGGATCAACACAATGAACTATCGAGTAGTCATCAGATTGAGCTTGTCAGACGTTCATAACATCAGCATCTGCTCCTGCAGCAGGCCTTGCACCTAGCAGTGCTTCAAAGACATAATTCTTCTGTGCATCAATGAGGATAATCCTCAAGTTACGGACCCAGTCCGTGTAATTGCTACCATCATCTTTGAACTTAGCTTTCTCTAGGAACGCATTAAAATTCAAGGGAACGGTAGCACGGGCCATTGATCTACAACAACATAGATATGAAAGAAAAACTATCAGGACTAAGTTCATGATAAATTAAAGTTCAATTAATCATATTACTAAAGAAGTCCCACTTAGATAAACATCCCTCTAGTCATCTAAATGATCACGTGATCCATATCTACTAAACCATGTCCTCATCACGTGAGATGGAGTAGTTTTCAATGGTGAACATCTCTATGTTGATCATATCTACTATATGATTCATGTTCGACCTTTTGGTCTGAAAGGATCGAGAAGAGGTGTCTAGAGGGGAGGTGATTAGACACTAAGTACCAAAAGTTACAGTTTTTAACTTCTTTAAGTTTAAGTGGGGTTTTGGCACAAGTTTAACAATCACAATACATATCAAACAAGCATGCAAAGAGTATATGAGCAGCGGAAAGTAAAGCATGCAACTTGCAAGAATGTAAGGGATGGGATTGGAGTGTGCAAACGCAATTGGAGACACGGATGTTTTTGTCGTGGTTCCGATAGGTGGTGCTATCGTACATCCACGTTGAGGGAGACTTCAACCCACAAAGGGTAATGGCTGCGCAAGTCCACGAAGGGTCCACGAAGAAGCAACCTTGTCTATCCCACCATGGCCATCGCCCGAAGGACTTGCCTCACTAGCGGTAGATCTTCACGAAGTAGGCGATCTCCTTGCCCTTACAAACTTTTTTGTTCAACTCCACAATCTTGTCGGAGGCTCCCAAGTGACACCTGGCCAATCTAGGAGACACCACTCTCCAAGAAGTAACAAATGGTGTGTTGATGATGAACTCCTTGCTCTTGTGCTTCAAATGATAGTCTCCCCAACACTCAACTCTCTCTCACAGGATTTGGATTTGGTGGAAAGAAGATTTGAGTGGAAAGCAACTTGGGGAAGGCTAGAGATCAAGATTCATATGGTAGGAATGGAATATCTTGGTCTCAACACATGAGTAGGTGGTTCTCTCTCAGAAAATGTATTCTGGAAGTGTAGGCACGTTCTGATAGCTCTCTCCACGAATGAAGAGGAGGTGGAGGGGTATATATAGCCTCCACACAAAATCTAACCGTTACACACAACTTGCCAATCTCGGTGGGACCGAATTGAGAAACTCGGTCGGACCGATTCAGCAAATCTAGTGACCGTTAGTATTTTCGGTGGGACCGACATGCAACTCGGTAGGACCGTTATGGTTAGTGTTAGGGCATAATGTAATCTCGGCGAGACCGATTACACAAACTCGGTGAGACCGATTTTGGTAAAAAGCTAACCAGAGAGTTGGTCAGGTAAACTCGGTGGGACCGATTCGCTCATTTCAGTGACACCGAAATGATACGAAAGGGAAACACAGAGTTTACATTGTAACCAAAGTAGGACTGATTACGAAAATTCGGTGAGACCGATTTTGGTAATGGGCATACACACAGAGATTACAATCCCATCTCAGTGAGACCGAGATCCCTATCGGTGAGACCGATTTGCCTAGGGTTTGTGGCAGTGGCTATGACATCTGAACTCGGTGGCACCGGATAGAATAGAATCGGTGGGGCCGAGTTTGACTTTTGGTTTAGGTCATATGTGGATGTGAGAAAGTAGTTGAGGGCTTTGGAGGATATCACTAAGCATTTTGAGCGAGAAAGCCATTAAGCAACACCTCATCCCTCCTTGATAGTATTGGCTTTTCCTATAGACTCAGTGTGATCTTGGATCACTAAAATAGAAAATGTAGAGTCTTATTCTTGGAGCTTGAGCCAATCCTTTGTCCTTAGCATCTTGAAGGGGTTCCACATCCTCTAGTCCATGCCACTTCATTGTTGAACTTATCTAAAACATACTGGGTAAAAATGTTAGTCCAACAAGAGATATGTTGACATTAATTACCAAAATCACCCAGGGAGCACTTGTGCTTTCAATCTCCGCCTTTTTGGTAATTGATGACAACATACATCAAAGCTTTAGATAAAGATATAGAGAATAACAAGTAAAGCTTTGGAAAGACATGTAACATGCATAGGCTCCCCCTACATGTATGCAATCATGTGAATATGGAATATAGGAGCATGTGAATGCATAAACATGACAGAGTAAGCAATGTGTTACATGTATCTTGGCTATATGCATCAGAGCAAAAGATGTGAATATGGGAAATGTACCTTCATGCTCATGAGTCCTTCTTGCAAATAGTATGTACATCAGCAAGAATTTCTCATACACATGACTGTGATGCATATACTTACTTTGTGGTCTTGAGTTGGCTTAGGATGGAATGAACCTGCGTAAACAAGGTTAGATAACACAGATACACCTACTGGCCAGAGCAAACAAAAGATACCAGAAGAGTACCAAGACTGGGATGACATGTAGAGTGAGTACTAAGTACCACACTGGATATAGACATGTCCCCAAAGGTAAACATGTGCAATGAATTTAAGGATTTCCCTCCCTTAGATGTCTTGCTCCCCCTGAATCTAGCATGGGATACTGGGAGAAGATAGGGAACAGAAAATTAGAGCAAAATTAGAGCTCAAAGAAAATAAACAGAGCTAGTGCAAACAAGCACATATGAACATGTCTTTCCCCTCTTGAAGACATGTGACTTATCTCTCCTCTTGAACACCAAGCATCTGGGGTCCTTGATGATTACTCTTTCTCCCCTTGAGTATTCTCTCCCCCTATAGATATGATTAAGCTTTGATGTGATCTCTCTCTCCCCCTTTGACATCAATTTCCAAGAAGGGTTCTTCTGGATTTTGGTCATGATGGGTTTGGTCCTTGAGTCACAGAACAAAGCAGTAAGTTGAATGTGATGCTGGTCGAGGACAAGATTCATTGAGTGGAGTTGGATCAAAAAGAATGCAGAAACAAGTGGCAAGCTGTCTTTCCTGTAGTGAAATCGGTGGCACCGAGTTGTTTGTTTCGGTTGTACCGAAAGGATTCGGTTGGACCGAAGGCATCAGACCGGTGAGACCGAGTTCATCACAAAGAAAACACTTGTCACCTCATCTCACTATACAAGTAACATCTTACAAGGGTTTGTACAAAATTAACTGAAGGATTTGCAATGAATTCGATGCAGGGAATGCAGAACAAAAAGAAAAAAAAGAAATCTAGATGAAGTTTTTTTTGAAAGGGGAAACAAATATGCACGAGACAAATGCAAGAGCACAGAAAAGGACACAAGAGAACTTCATCTAGAATTGGTCGGCGACAAAGTCACCTATGTTAGAGTATATTGACTTAGGAGTCAAGTGAGATCACTTGATCATAGGCCATACTCATCGTTTAAGCTCAAAATAGGGTTACCATTTTTCGTTTAAGCATCTTGATGTATTCACATCTTGTCGAGTTGCTTTGACTCATGACTTGGAGTAAAGCTTCCCTAAGATGGAATAACATACCTTGGGTGGTGGTGTTGATCATGAGCATGTAGTTGAACTTGTGTGGGTTGCTCAAGGTTGATGTAGCTCATCAAGAGTTGGGAGCACCACTTGGAACTTGAGTTCATCTACCTACATGGTTTAGTTTTTGCAAGGAAGAGCACTTGTGTATCCAAAATGACAATCATGAAACTCAACATAGAATTTGTCAAAGGATATGTTTGAATGGTTCTGTGCTTCCTTGTCTTCAACCACCGTTGTGTAGAGACTTGGTGATGTAGAGATTGATCAAGATATGAATGAGTTGCAATCTCATAGATTTAGATTCATCCAAGTACCTACAAGGGTTAGATAACATGCAAGGTGCAAATGTACCCAAGACATAAGATAGTCTTCATAAGAGAAATATCAAGGGTTAGTCATAGGCTCATGCCTTGCATGTATCAAATGGAGTTCCTACTCCAAGTTTGAGGCATCAATGATATTCAATTCACCTCTTAACCTGCAAAACACTTTCTCATCAAGTGGTTTAGTGAATATATCCACTAATTGATTTTCGGTGCGAACATGCTTAAGATTAATGTCCCCTTTGGCAACATGATCTCAAATGAAATGATGACGTACTTCAATATGCTTAGTTCGAGAATGTTGCACGGGATTGTGAGCAATCTTGATAGCACTTTGATTGTCACAAAGTAATGGAAAATGTTTCACATATATCCCATAATCTTTAAGAGTTTGGGTCGTCCAAAGTAATTGAGCACAACATGAACCAGCGGCAATGTATTCTGCTTCGGCGGTGGATAAGGATACCGAGTTTTGTTTCTTGGAAGACCAAGATACAAGAGATCTACCAAGAAATTGACAAGTACCCGAAGTGGACTTTCTATCAACCTTGTCACTGGCATAGTCCGAGTCGGAGTAGCCAACAAGATTGAAAGAGGCCCTCTTTGGATACCAAATGCCAAAGTTTGGTGTATGGATTAAGTATCTCACTATCCTTTTCATGGCCTTAAGATGACATTCTTTAGGAGCAGCTTGATATCGTGCACACATGCACACACTTAGCATAATATCGGGACATGAAGCACATAGATATAATAATGAACCAATCATAGAGCAATAAACCTTTTGATCGACCGGTTCACCATCTTTGGTCAAATCAAGATGTCCACTAGTAGGCATGGGTGTAGTCATACCTTTGCATTCTTGCATATTGAACTTCTTGAATAAGTCCTTGGTGTACTTTGTTTGAGAGACAAAGGTACCTTCCTTAGTTTGCTTGATTTGCAAACCAAGAAAGAATTTGAGTTCACTCATCATAGACATCTCAAACTTCTCCGACATTAGCTTTCCAAACTTTTCACTAAAATGAGAGTTAGTTGATCCAAATATAATATCATCGACATAAATTTGGCACACAAATAGTTCTCCATTAAACCTTTTAGTAAAAAGAGTAGAATCTATTTTTCCAATTTCAAAGCCTTTTTCAATAAGGAACTTGGTCAAGCATTTATACCACGCTCTAGGAGCTTTTTTAAGACCATAAAGAGCTTTGTGAAGTTTGTAAACATGATCAGGTTTCTTAGGATTAACAAAGCCAGGAGGTTGCTTAACATAAACTTCCTCCTCAATTCCACCATTTAGAAAGCACTTTTAATGTCCATTTGGTACAAGGTGATATCATGGTGATTAGCATAGGCAAGTAAGGTGCGAATGGACTCAAGTCTAACAACGGGAGCATAAGTCTCACCATAGTCCATACCTTCGACTTGTGTGTAGCCTTGGGCGACGAGACGTGCTTTGTTGCGAACTACTTGTCCATCTTCATCTTGCTTGTTGCAAAACACCCATTTGGTACCGATGATGTTGTGGTTGTTGTCGGGCTTCTCAACTAATGTCCAAACTTGATTTCCCTCAAAGTTGTGTAGCTCTTCATGCATGGCATTTATCCAATCCGGATCTTCCAAAGCTTCCCCAACCTCCATAGGTTCAATGCTATAGATAAATGAATAGTGTTCACAAAAGTTAGATAAACGAGTTTTAGAGCGAGTGATTCTCCTGGTTTGGATGTCATTGTAGATTTGCTCGACGGGATGGTCTTTAGCAATTCTTGCTCGAACTCGTGAAAGCTTTTTCTTGGGTCTTGGTAGAACATCTTCTTCATCTTGTTCTTCTTCTTGGCCTTCTTCATTGTTGGCGTTGTCATTCTTTTGTCGTGGTGGGGAAGGAGGTTGTTGACGTTCATCTTGGTGCACTTCCTCGTTTTCTTCATCTTGGTGTGTCCCACTTGTGGATGCTTCTATATCAACTCTTGGTTCACCTTGTCGTGAGGTAGAAGCTTCCACTTGGACGGACGAGGTACTCTGCTTCACCTCCGTTGGACGAATCTTGCCAATAGACAAGTCTTGGATTGTTTCCGAGGGGTCTTTGTCTCCTACATCAATTGGCAATTGCTCTACTTGCGGGCCGTTAGATTCATCAAACTTCACATCTACCGTTTCTTCAACCTTTTGGGTGAAATTTTGTAGACACGGTATGTGTGAGAGTTTGAGCCATAACCAAGTAGGAAACCTTCATGAGACTTAGGAGCAAATTCAGAACAACGATGCTTATCAAGAATGTAGCACTTTGAGCCAAATACTCGAAAGTATCCAACTTGGGGTTTGTTACCGGTGAGGAGCTCGTATGCCGTCTTGCCGAGTAGCTTGTGAAGATACAAGCGATTTGTTGCATGACAAGCTGTCTCAACCGCTTCTGCCCAAAAGTGCTTCGGCGTCTTGTACTCATCAAGCATCGTTCTCGCCATTTCGATGAGTTTACTTTGGAGTATTCGGAGATGGAACCCGCCTTGCAATGCCGAAGACAAACTGCGCGCCGGACTCATCGTCATTGAAGCCTGGTTCGAGGGCTCTTGAGGAGTCTGGATTAGGGTATCCGGACAGCCGGACTATATACTTTGGCCGGACTGTTGGACCGTGAAGATACAAGACTCAAGACTTCGTCCCGTGTCCGGATGGGACTCTCCTTTGCGTGGAAGACAAGCTTGGCGATCCGGATATTAGATTTCCTTTGTAACCGACTCTGTGTAAACCCTAGCCCCCTTCGGTGTCTATATAAACCGAAGGGTTTGATCCGTATAGGGACAATCATAATCATCATAGGCTAGCTTCTAGGGTTTAGCCTCTACGATCTCGTGGTAGATCAACTCTTGTAATACTCATATCATCAAGATCAATCAAGAAGGAAGTAGGGTTTTACCTCCATCGAGAGGGCCCGAACCTGGGTAAAACATTGTGTCCCTTGCCTCCTGTTACCATTAGCCTTAGACACACAGATCGGGACCCCCTACTCGAGAACCGCCGGTTTTGACACTGACATTGGTGCTTTCATTGGGAGTTCCTCTGTGTCGCCGCTGCAAGGCTTGATGGCTCCTTCAATCATCAACAACAACACGGTCCAGGGTGAGACTTTTCTCCCCGGATAGATCTTCGTGTTCGGCGGCTTCGCACTGCGGGCCAATTCGGTTGGCCATCTGGAGCAGATCGACAGCTACGCCCCTGGCCATCAGGTCAGGTTCGAAAACTTGAGCTACACGGCCGATATCCGTGGAGATTTGATCTTCAACGGATTCGGGCCTATGCCAGGACCACCGAACAGTCACGATGAGCACGACTTAGACCTCCTGTCGGGCAATATGCGGGATATTGCACCTGCAGGAGCTCCGAACCTAAATCCGCGGCAGATAGCGTCGTCCGAGGACGGGTGGATGGACCCCTCCCCGGAGGCCGCACACTCATCAGCGGTAGAGCCGAGGAATATGGACTCGAGCGCCACACGGCTGACCGACCACCTCGTGGCCGGGATAAAACGGCGTATCAGCCCGAATACCAGCCTGCACCCCTACGCCAATACACTACGGCCCGGGGCAATAGGCAGGACCTGCAAGATATACTGGAAAACAAGGCAGGACAGCCAAGATCGATATACAGATCGCGGGGGCGCCCCAACACGTGATGATGATCGTCACGCCGAATACACTATCGACAAGTCTGGCCGGGCCGAATACAGCTAACCAGACTCATTCGAATTGCGTAGCCACATAGCCCGACATAGAGGCGCCGCACACCCCCTCTGCTTCACTGACAAAGTGATGGATCATGAATTCCCAGAAGGTTTAAACCCGTAAACATCGAATCATACGATGGCACAACGAACCCCGTAGTATGGATCGAAGATTTCCTTCTCCACATTCACATGGCCCACGGTGACGATCTACATGCCATCAAGTATCTTCCCCTTTAACTCAAAGGACCGGCCCGGCACTGGCTAAATAGCCTACAGGCAAATTCCATCGGCAGTTGGGAAAACCTGGAGGACGTGTTCCTAGACAACTTCCAAGGCACGTACGTGCGACCACCGGATGCTGATGACTTGAGTCACATTACCCAACAGCCCGGAGAGTCAGGCAGGAAATTCTGGACTCGGTTCCTAACCAAAAAGAACCAAATTGTCGACTGTCCGGACGCCGAAGCCCTGGCGGCCTTTAAGCATAATATCCGCGACAAGTGGCTCGCCCAACTCCTTGGCCAGGAAAAACCAAAGTCCATGGCAGCCCTCACGACACTCATGACCCGCTTTTGCGCGGGCGAGGACAGCTGGTTGGCTTGCAGTAGCACCACGCCAATAAATTACGACACTTCAAATGTCCGCGACAATAGAGGCAAGCCACGGCGCAACAGACATAAGCGACAGAACAATGGCGACAATAATGAAGACACGGCAGTCAATGCCGGATTCAGTGGCTCAAAATCCGGTCAGCGGAAAAAGCCGTTCAAAAGAAACAATTAGGGACCGTCCAGTCTGGACCGCATACTTGATCGCTCGTGCCAAATTCACGGCACCCCGGAGAAGCCAGCAAACTACACTAACAGAGACTACTGGGTGTTCAAACAGGCTAGTAAAATAAATGCCGAGAGCAAGGACAAGGGGATGCACAGCGACGATGACGAGGAGCCCCGGCGAACGAACACGGGGGGACAGAAGAAATTTCCTTCCCAGGTGAAAACGGTCAATATGATCTATGCCACCAACATTCCCAAACGGGAACGAAAGCGAGCACTAAGGGACGTCTATGCGATGGAGCCAGTCGCCCAAAAGTTCAACCCATGGTCAGCCTGTCCGATTACTTTTGATCGTAGGGATCACCCTACCAGTATCCGTCACGGCGGTTCAGCCGCATTGGTCCTAGACCCAATCATCGATGGATTCCACCTCACACGAGTCCTTATGGACGGCGGCAGCAGCCTGAACCTGCTTTATCAGGACACAGTGCAGAAAATGGGCATCGACCCTTCAAGGATCAAGCCCACCAAAACCACCTTCAAAGGTGTAATTCCAGGAGTAGAGGCCCGATGCACGGGCTCCATAACACTGGAAGTGGTCTTCGGATCTCTGGATAACTTCCGAAGCGAGGAGTTAATCTTCGATATCGTCCCTTTCCGTAGTGGCTATCATGCACTGCTTGGACGAACCGCATTCGCTCGATTCAATGCGGTACCACACTATGCATACCTCAAGCTCAAGATGCTAGGACCTCGCATGGTCATAACAGTCAACGGAAACACGGACCGCTCTCTCCGTACAGAAGAGCATACTGCAGCCCTCGCGGCAGAAGTACAAAGAAGCCTTCTCTGGCAAACCACAAATCCGGTGACAATAGCCCCGAACACAGTCAAGCGAGTCCGGAGTACCCCGCAATAGGATCGCCAGGCATGCCAAGAGCGTGACTAGCAGTCCGGCCTCCGCTCCAGCCCCATTCAGGCAGCATTCGCGCTGCGCGTACACAATTACGCACTCAAAATACCATGGGTATAGACGGAGGCGCAATAGTGATGCGGTCAAAAGTGTGGTTCAGCCATAACATACTTTAATAACCCCCTTTATCTTTCAGGTCCCTACTTTCGGGCAGCCTCTTCAGAGAGCCGGATCAACGGACTCCTCAAAGAAGGGAAAACCAAGGAGGCAAACGGCTTTGCGCACAAAGGAAATACCCAGGTGGTATCTGTTAATGATTGTTATACCTGTTTTATATACCTACATGCAGTCCGCCCTTGGATAGGACATGTCAAATAATCCTATTTTTTCTGCTTAACTCATCAATTGTACACATATGCCCGGACGTATTACCTTACAATGGGAAACAATATATAGCGTCAGCTTATTATTCCTATCTTCACATTTTTTCTATAAATGTTTATTTAATATTGAATCTGTACACCTTGGTATGTTCAGTTTGCCAGGGGCTTCTTATGGCGCCCCATAATACGGCAAGATAAGTCCGAACACTTTCGATAGTGCAGCACCGTGAACTTATAGCATTATATGCATCAGCTCCGAATCATGTCTTGGGTCAATAGTTGGGTTTGCCCGGCTCCCTTGTTTTGGTTCCTTACGTTCCGTTATATCGGCTAAAGTAGCGCAGGGAGAACTACTGCGATTATGTCCCGATTCTTCCAGATGAGCACCTCAGTAGAGAAAGCCGAAAACTGACTGTCATGATGCGGCGAGAGCTGGTCGCTATTCGAGAGGTCTTAAAATCCTTAAAGTTTTTTTCCGCTTTAGGCAAGGAGTCGGCCTCGTCCGATTTAGGCGTGTATAGCACCCCGATTCGGCTTTCTGAATTCTCGGGGCTTCGCCGCAATTTAAAATTGTAGACTTCTATGGCTAAGTGAGAGTTATAAAGCCGCATAGTCCGATTGCCTTGTTCACTGCGCCAAACACCTCCTTCAAGGACCAAAAATTTGGATAAAAGAGTGTTTTGGGTTTTCCACGAACACCCCAGTACTAGTTACGAGGGGGCGGAAGCCGACGACTGGTCTACTTTCAAAATTTTATAAACAGCCGCACAGAAGGTAATATTTTAAATCAACAAAGCACTATATAGCGCAAACAACTTTGTTTTTATATTACAAAAATGACAGGAGTACATTCACTCAAAGATCGTGTCCTTGGTACATTCATCAGCCACGAGGCGAGCGCCTTTCATAACGCCATCATAATATTTCTCGGGATAGCGATGCACCTTGCCCTCCGACGGTCCATCCTTCACCAGCTTCTCCGCATCCAGCTTGCCCAATGCACCTTTGCACGGGCAAAGGCTCGGCGGGCACCCTCAATGCAAACGGATCGCTTGATCACTTCAAGCTGCGGACAGGCATCTACCATCCGCTTTATCAGGCCGAAGTAGCTAGTGGGCAGGGGCTCACCAGGCCACATCCGGACTATGAAATCTTTCACAGCCACTTCGGCCGCCCTGTGGAGTTCAACCAATTGCTTCAATTGTTCACTCAGAGGCATCGGGTGTTCGGCTCCAGCATACTAGGACCAGAACAGCTTCTCCGTTGAGCTCCCCTCTTTGGCACGGTAGAACTCCACGACATCCGATATGCTGCGTGGCAGATCTGCGAATGCCCCTGGAGATCTCCGAATTCGGGTAAGTAAAAGAAATGTCTCCTCCACATGATTGCTTTGCATAAAGAATGTCGTACCCGCCGTTATCTTCTTGGCCGCCTGGATTTCCTTCTGGGCCTTTTGGGCTTCGGCCTTGGCGTCTTTCATGCTCAAGGGCCTTCGCAAGCTCAGACTCTTTCGTCTTGAAGTCACGCTCCAAGGACTCGAACTTCTTGCCGAGCTCCTGGAGCTCTTGCTGTACCTCGCCCACCCTAGCATCTTGCGTTTCACGCTCAATGCGCTCCGTGGCCGCCTTATCTTTGGCCTCGGATAGCGCTTTCTTCAGGGCCTCCACTTCAGTCGTGGCCACTATTAAAAAATCATGACGCTTTTTTTTGTTAGCGTCACCAATTTTTTCTCCTCTATATGATATGTGAACGGGGTATCACTCACCTTTGTTCTCTTCGAGTTGCCTCTTTGTGAGGTTGAGCTCCTCTTCGGCCTGCTCAAGGTCCTGTTTGAGTCCGGTGACCTCGGCTGTGCGGGCAGCAGCGGCAAGCAGCACTGCCTGCTTATTCACATAGACACCTACTATTAGACTCCTGCGGATTAAAAAATTGACCCTCCGTTTGGCTTTTCTTTCCGAACACCAAACAGAGTATCAGGGGCTACTATCTATTGGGTGATAATTTCACATACTTTTGATCACTTACCTCAAAGCCTGTCAGGAGGCTGGTGCAGGCTTCGGTCAATCCGCTCTTGGCGGACCGAACCTTCTGAATCACTGCACTCATAAGAGAACGGTGCTCTTCATCCATGGAAGCGCCGCGAAGCACTTCCAGCAGACTATCCGGTGCCTCTGGCGCAACGGAAGTCATCGGCACGGTTGGCTCACCCTCCTTAGCGAGGGGCTGCCTGCCCGAATCCGGAACCCTTGGAGGTTCTGGTACAGTGTCCGGCTGAGAGCCCAACTTGCTACGGCTCTCATCGGCATGATCCGAGGGGATCTTACGCCCCGTATGCCCGGCGTTTGGAATTTCGCCTTGGGGCGTCTCCAGAGTCGCCTCCCCCTGCTCTGGGACCCTTTGGGACAACACCTCCGTGTCATCCGCAGGCCGAGAGGAAGTGGCCGTCGGGAGCGAATTCATTGCCGAATCGCTCAAAGACCCATCCGAAGAGGATACCTCGGGATGGGCCCTGGCCTAACAACATATACGTGTTTGGCGTTACAACAAACTATGAAGCTAAGTCGCACTAAAGTATAATAGAGTGCGGATACTTACGATCTTACTAGGGGCTTGCCCCTGGGCAGCCACTCCTCCTCGCTGTAGGCAGCTGTGGTGGAGTGATCTGCTACGTCTTGAGCTTGCGTTGGTTTTCCTTGAAGAGGAAAGGGTGATGCAGCAATAGTAGCGTAAGTATTTCCCTCAGTTTTTGAGAACCAAGGTATCAATCCAGTACGAGGCTCCTCAAAAGTCCCACGCACCTACATAAACAAACAAAGAACTCGCAACCAACGCAATAAAGGGGTTGTCAATCCTTCACGGCCACTTCATGTAAAGTGAGATCTAATAGAGATAGTATGATAGGATAAATATATTTTTGGTATTTTATAATATAGATGCAAAAAGTAAAGATGCAAATAAAAGTAGATTGGAAGCAAATATGATAAGAGATAGACCCGGGGGCCATAGGTTTCACTAGTGGCTTCTCTCAAGATAGCATAAGTATTACGGTGGGTGAACAAATTACTGTCGAGCAATTGATAGAAAAGCGAATAATTATGAGATTATCTAGACATGATCATGTATATAGGCATCACGTCCGCAACAAGTAGACCGACTCCTGCCTACATCTACTACTATTACTCCACACATCGACTGGCTCCTGCCTGCATCTAGAGTATTAAGTTCATAAGAACAGAGTAACACCTTAAGCAAGATGACATGATGTAGAGGGATAAACTCATGCAATATGATATAAACCCCATCTTTTTATCCTCAATGGCAACAATATAATACGTGCCTTGCTTCCCCTGCTATCACTGGGAAAGGACACCGCAAGATTGAACCCAAAGCTAAGCACTTCTCCCATGGCAAGAAAGATCAACCTAGTAGGCCAAACCAAACTGATAATTCGAAGAGACTTGCAAAGATAGCTCAATCATACATAAAAGAATTCAGAGGAGATTCAAATATTTCTCATAGATAAACTTGATCATAAACCCACAATTCATCGGATCTCCACAAACACACCGCAAAAAGAGTTTACATCGAATAGATGTCCACAAGAGAGGGGGAGAACATTGTATTGAGATCCAAGAAGAGAGAAGAAGCCATCTAGCTAATAACTATGGACCCGAAGGTCTGTGGTAAACTACTCACAACTCATCGGAGGGGAAAGGATGTTGATGTAGAATCCCTCCATGGTCGATTCCCCCTCCGGCGGAGCGCCGGTGAAGGCTCCAAGATGGGATCTCGCAGATACAGAAGGTTAAGGTGGTGGAAATTGTGTTTCGTTGGCTCCCTGGATGTTTTCGGGGTACATAGGCTTATATAGGAGGAAGAAGTACATCGGTGGCCGCCCGAGGGGCCCACGAGATAGGGGGCGCGCCCTATATGGGGGGCACCCTACCCTCTCATGGCTGCCTCGGCTGCTTCTTGACTTGCACTCCAAGTCCTCTGGATCACGTTCGTCCCAAAAATCACGCTCCCGAAGGTTTCATTCCGCTTGGACTCCGTTTGATATTCCTTTTCTTCAAAATACTGAAATAGGCAAAAAAAACAGCAATACGGGCTGGGCCTCCGGTTAGTAGGTTAGTCCCAAAAATGATATAATTGTGTAAAATAAAGCCCATAAACATCCAAAAGGGGTAATATAATAGCATGGAACAACAAAAAATTATAGATACGTTGGAGACGTATCACGATCTGGAAGGGACGCCTTCCCTTCTTGGGTGTCCTGGCCTCCCCATGCGGGGCGGCTTTCATTTTCTTCTCCTCCCCAGTGCGGGGAGGTGGAATTTCCTTGTGTTTCCCCTTGTGTTTCCCCCCGCCTCCGTGGGAGGAATCTGCCTCGTCGTCCTCGGACGACGAGCCTATGACGGCCTTGCACCGGGGACCCTTCCTGGTCCCCTGGGCCGCCCTCTTAGGCCCTTCGGCCTCCCTGGATGGGGCGGCCCTTTCCTTTTCCTCCTCCTCTTCGTGGGATGAGTGTGCCTCATCGTCTTCGGACGAGGCGTCCGGTACAACCTTACGCCGCGGAGACCCTTCCTGGTCCCCGGGGCCTTCTTTTCGGCCTTCTTTTCCGGCACCATGTAAGGCGTCGGGACTAGCATCTCTGTCAGGAGAGCGGTCGCTGGACCTTCATGTAGTGGAGCCGGAGAGTCGATCCGCTCTACCGTCACC
The DNA here is from genome assembly GCA_021437245.1 of Aegilops speltoides. Classification (NCBI taxonomy): domain Eukaryota; kingdom Viridiplantae; phylum Streptophyta; class Magnoliopsida; order Poales; family Poaceae; genus Aegilops; species Aegilops speltoides. Next base: position 499,232,902 of record CM038145.1, read on the forward strand.
ACGTACTCCTGATTATATACACACGATGACTTAAAATCCTCCCATGAGTATGCTGGGAAAACTTCTGGTGATGATCAGAAAACTCACCGGATGGGGAGCCGCGTGGCGTGAAGTCTGCGGTCCTCAGATGTGGGAGGAGGTATTTCGGAGGCCTTGAACAGCACCTTCCATGCGTCCTTGTGTGTCGTGCCGTAGAGCTCTTGAAGTGTCTGGTGTTCGGCCGGAACAAACTCCCACAGAGTAAATGCCCGTCATTGGCACGGAAGAATGCGGCGGGCGAGCATGACCTGGACCATGTTGATAAGCTTTATTTTATTGTCCATCATACTCTTGATGCAGTTCTGAAGTCCTGTCAGCTCCACAGGTTCACCCCCGGCCAGGCCCTTCCTTTCCCAGGAGGTGAGCCGCATGGGAATTTCGGATCGGAATTCGGGGGCCGCCGCCCAGTTGGCGTCGCGTGGCTCGGTGATGTAGAACCACCTCGATTGCCACCCTTTCACGGTGTCCACGAAGGAACCGTCAAGCCAGGTAACATTGGGCATCCTGCCCACCATGGCGCCTTCGCACTCCGCTTGCTGGCCGCTCACGATCTTCGGCTTCACGCAGAAGATTCATAGCCACAAGCCGAAGTGAGGCTTGATGCGGAGGAAGGCCTCGCACACGACAATAAATGCCGAGATATTGAGGACGAAATTTGGGGCTAGATCATGGAAGTCCAGCCCATAGTAAAACATGAGCCCGCGGACAAAGGGATGAAGTGGAAATCCCAGTCCACAGACGAAGTGGGCGAGGAACACGACCCTCTCGTGGGGTCCCGGAATCGGAATGATCTACCCTGCGTCCGGCAGCCAATGCGCGATATCTGCGGCCAAGTGTCTGGCCGTTTGGAGCTTCATAATATGCTCCTCCTTGACGGTGGAGGCCACCCACTTGCCTCCTTCTCCGGACATGTTTGGCTATGCGGAGAACGTGTGAACTAGGGCGCTGGAGCTCGAGGGGGGCAAGAATGGGTAAGCGAAGGAGGAAGAAGGCATGGGTAAAAATGGGGAACCCTTATCCCTTTATAGAGGCGACGAAAGTGGTGCGCCTCCCCACTTGCCCGTTGAAAATCGCTTATTTCCCAAGCACCATGATTGATGGCACGGTTGGGTTACCCGTACCCATATTGATGAGAATCCCATGATAAGGGGACATGATCTCTGCTTCGACAGGACGTGCCGAGGAAACCGCCTCGATATGTGTGGTAGCTGGCTGTGGGAAGACGATTCAATAATGACTCGGCCATTTTGTCGTGTCACTTCATCTAAAGTTGTCAGCAGATTATATTTGTGAAATATCGTTCTCTCTACGGTGGTATGTGAAAATCGTCTCACAGAGCCGGACACAATTTAAGTGTTCGGGGTTTACTTTGGAGTATTCGGAGATGGAACCCGCCTTGCAATGCCGAAGACAAACTGCGCGCCGGACTCATCGTCATTGAAGCCTGGTTCAGGGGCTACTGAGGGAGTCCTGGATTAGGGGGTATCCGGACAGCCGGACTATATACTTTGGCCGGACTGTTGGACCGTGAAGATACAAGACTCAAGACTTCGTCCCGTGTCCGGATGGGACTCTCCTTTGCATGGAAGACAAGCTTGGCGATCCGGATATTAGATTTCCTTCTTTGTAAGCGACTCTGTGTAAAACCTAGCCCCCTCCGGTGTCTATATAAACTGGAGGGTTTGATCCGTATAGGGACAATCATAATCATCATAGGCTAGCTTCTAGGGTTTAGCCTCTACGATCTCATGGTAGATCAACTCTTGTAATACTCATATCATCAAGATCAATCAAACAGGAAGTAGGGTTTTACCTCCATCGAGAGGGCCCGAACCTGGGTAAAACATCGTGTCCATTGCCTCCTGTTACCATTAGCCTTAGACGCATAGATCGGGACCCCCTACCCGAGATCCGCCGGTTTTGACACCGACAGCCTCCTTGTGGTCATCATGTTCTTTACGGGATACCTTCCTCCAACCTGTTTACCTGCTTGACAAGCGCTGCAAAGTCTATCCTTATCAAATATGACATCGTTAACGCCAAGGATATGATTTCCTTTAATAAGCTTGTCAAGGTTTCGCATACCAACATGACCTAACCGTCTATGCCATAACCAACCTTAAGAAGATTTAGCAATGAAGCTAGTTCTAGGTTGAGCCTTTTTAGTGAAATCAACAATGTATAGATCACCTCTACGTACACCGGTAAAGACCATTTTATGATTATCTCTACGAAACACTTGGCAATCTACTTTAGTAAATAGGACATTGAAACCGAAATCAGCAAGTCTAGATACTGAAAGTAAGTTGTAGCTAAGAGAATAAATGAGCATGACATTTCGTATGGAGCTATCATGTCATATGACCAGCTTACCGAGGCCAACCACCTTACCCTTTGAGTTGTCACCGAAAGTGACATACTTTTGAGGACCATCGTTTTCAGCAAGCTCACGAAACATATCTTTATCCCCGGTCATGTGATCGGTACATCCAGTATCAAGAACCCATTCCTTTCCTCCTGCCATATATCCCCGAAGATTTGCCATAAGACCAAAGTGTCTCATTGCATCATCAAGATCAAAGTCACTATCATCATCCTCGTCATAGTATCCATGTTCAAGATCGTCATGTGGTGGATCAAATCCTAGAGAGCGTGATTCGTTAGAGTGAGTTTGACAATGATCTTCTTTATGAATTTTTATAGCTTCAGAAATAACATCACTAATAATTCCAACATCTCATTTGGCATGCATAAGGTTTGTAAGCTCAAATAGACAATCACCAAACATAGGATCATTGGAATTCATCTTACTCAAGGCAATAGACTTATGGATAATTTCATCTAGATTTTTCAAGGAATAATTTGGAAAGCGTTCCTCAAGAAATTTCCATATGGTGTAGGCACACTTAAGAGTAGGAAAACATCCAATCAAGTTTCTAGGCAAGCCTCTAGTGATAAGTTCAACAGTTCTAAGATTGCGAATCATGTCAATTGACTCATCAAGGGTAGGATGCATAGGATCAAAATGAGGTGCACAAGGGCTAGCAATGTACTTGTTCAAATGATATTCATTGCAAATCACAAGCATCTCATTTTTTCACTCATGAAAATACTCTCCATCAAGTATTGGCACTCTATGTCTAAGACTCCCAATAGTAGACTCATCCATCTTCCTTCAATGGTGTTTAAACCAAAGCAATGGAGACCAAAGCTCTGATACCAATTGAAAGGATCGAGCAGAGGTGTCTAGAGGTGGGTGATTAGACACTAAGAACCAAAAGTTGCAGTTTTTAACTTCTTTAAGTTTAAGTGGGGTTTGGCACAAGTTTAACAATCACAATAAATATCAAACAAGCATGCAAAGAGTATATGAGCAGCAGAAAGTAAAGCAGGCAACTTGCAAGAATGTAAGGGATGAGATTGGAGTGTGCAAACGCAATTGGAGACACGGATGTTTTTGTCGTGGTTCCGATAGGTGGTGCTATCGTACATTCACGTTGATGGAGACTTCAACCCACGAAGGGTAACGGCTGCGCTAGTCCACGAAGGGCTCCACCCATGAAGGGTCCATGAAGAAGCAACCTTGTCTATCCCACCATGGCCATCGCCCACGAAGGACTTGCCTCACTAGCGGTAGATCTTCACGAAGTAGGCAATCTCCTTGCCCTTACAAACTCCTTCGTTCAACTCCACAATCTTGTTGGAGGCTCCCAAGTGACACCTAGCCAATCTAGGAGAGACCACTCTCCAAGAAGTAACAAATGGTGTGTTGATGATGAACTCCTTGCTCTTGTGCTTCAAATGATAGTCTTCCCAACACTCAACTCTCTCTCACAGGATTTGGATTTGGTGGAAAGAAGATTTGAGTGGAAAGCAACTTGGGGAAGGCTAGAGCTCAAGATTCATAAGGTAGGAATGGAATATCTTGGTCTCAACACATGAGTAGGTGGTTCTCTCTCAGAAAATGTATGCTGGAAGTGTAGGCATGTTCTGATAGCTCTCTCCACGAATGAAGAGGAGGTGGAGGGGTATATATAGCCTCCACACAAAATCTAACCATTACACACAACTTGCCAATCTCGGTGGGACCGAATTGAGAAACTCGGTCGGACTGATTCAGCAAATCTAGTGACCATTAGGATTTTCGGTGGGACCGACATGCAACTCGGTAGGACCGATATGGTTAGGGTTAGGGCATAACGTAATCTTGGTGAGACCGATTACACAAACTCGGTGAGACCCATTTTGGAAATAAGCTAACCAGAGAGTTGGTCAGGTAAACTCGGTGGGACCGATTCGCTCATTTCGGTGAGACCGAAATGATATGAAAGGGAAACAGAGAGTTTACATTGTAATCTCAGTAGGACCGATTATGCAAATTCGGTGAGACCGATTTTGGTAATGGACATACACAGAGAGATTACAATCCCATCTCGGTGAGACCGAGATCCCTATCGATGAGACCGATTTGCCTAGGGTTTGTGGCAGTGGCTATGACATCTGAACTCGGTGACGCCGGACAGAAAGAATCGGTGGGGCCGAGTTTGACTTTTGGTTTAGGTCATATGTGGGTGTGAGAAAGTAGTTGAGGGCTTTGGAGCATATCACTAAGCATTTTGAGCAAGAAAGCCATTAAGCAACACCTCATCCCTCCTTGATAGTATTGGCTTTTCCTATAGACTCAATGTGATCTTGGATCACTAAAATAGAAAATGTAGAGTCTTGTTCTTGGAGCTTGAGCCAATCCTTTGTCCTTAGCATCTTGAAGGGGTTCCATATCCTCTAGTCCATGCCACTTCATTGTTGAACTTATCTAAAACATACCGGGTAGAAGTGTTAGTCCAACAAGAGATATGTTGACATTAATTACCAAAATCACCCAGGGAGCACTTGTGCTTTCACGGTCTTAGTGTTCCGAGGCAATATCTGTATATGCTAGGCTCGTCAAGATTAACCCGAGTATTCCGCGTGTGCAAATTTGGCTTGCACCCATTGTATTTGAACGTAGAGCTTATCACACCCGATCATCATGTGGTGTCTCAGCACAAAGAACTTTCGCAACAGTGCATACTCGGTGAGAACACTTATACCTTGAAATTTAGTAAGGGATCATCTTATAATCACTACTGCAGGATGCTGCTAACGCGACACTATGATCAGAGACCCTTCGAGAAATTGTGTGTGATGCAATAATCGCAAACGGTGGTGTCAGAGAACCGTCAAAAATGTCCAAAACATTTGTGATGACAGATGCATCAAACACACTTCAGATTTTAGTTTCGTGTGCGATGCAGGGCATACAGTTGATTCAGCCAAACTGTTTGTGATGAGGAAGAATAACAGAAACGGGCACCCATATCAATGTGTGTGGGATATATGGCATAGAGTTCCCTCTGATGAACTGTATGCTATTAGGGAATGCAACAGAAATGGTCAGACAGATCAAGGTGTGTGTGATATACGGCATACGGCTCACTCGGACAAACTATTTTCAATTAGGCAAGAGAACGGAAACGGTTCATCTTAACAAGATGTGTGTGATATGCGACATTTGCGATCAGCCCAAAGAACACAAACGATTCATGTAAACCAGATGTGGGTGATACGCAGCAAACAACCCACTCGGATGAATTGTTTGGGATGAGAAATTGTAACACAGATGGTTACTATAGTAAGTTTGTGTGTGATAGTGGGCAGACACGTACACGTACATCCAAGTACAAGGGCCCAAGTTTCGGGCTTCCGATGCGTGGCATACGGTTGATCCAGAAGAACTGTTTGCGATGAGACAGAACAACAAAAATGGGGCTTTGTGTGTTGGGGAACGTTGTAGAAAATAAAATTTTTCCTACGGTTTCACCAAGATCCATCTATGAGTTCATCTAGCAACGAGTGATAGGAGTGCATCTACATACCCTTGTAGATCGCGAGCGGAAGTGTTCAAGAGAACGGGGTTGAGGGAGTCGTACTCGTCGTGATCCAAATCACCGATGACCAAGTGCCGAACGGACAGCACCTCCGTGTTCAACACATGTACAGAGTGGACGACGTCTCCTCCTTCTTCATCCAGCAAGGGGGAAGGAGAGGTTGATGAAGATCCAGCAGCACGACGGCGTGGTGGTGGATGCATCAGAGTTCCGGCAGAGCTTCGCTGAGCTTCTGCGAGAGGGAGAGGTGTAGCAGGGGAGAGGGAGGCGCCAAGACTTCAGGGTGCGGCTGCCCTCCCTCCCCCTCCGTTATATAGGCCTCCAGGGGGGCGCCGGCCCTAGAGATGGGATCTCTAGGGGGGCGGCAGCCAAGGGGGGTGGAGTCCCCCCCCCCCAGGCAAGTGGAGGCGCCCCCTCCCCTAGGGTTCCCAACCCTAGGCGCAGAGGGGGGCCCAGGGGGGCGCACCAGCCCACCAGGGGCTGGTTCCTTCCCCACTTCAGCCCACGTGGCCCTCCGGGATAGGTGGCCCCACCCGGTGGACCCCCGGGACCCTTCCGGTGGTCCCGGTACAATATCGGTGACCCCCAAAACTCTCCCGATGGTCGAAACTGCACTTCCTATATATTATTCTTTACCTCCGGACCATTCCGGAACTCCTCGTGACGTCCAGGATCTCATCCGGGACTCCGAACAACTTTCGGTTTGCTGCATACTCATATCTCTACAACCCTAGCATCACCGAACCTTTAGTGTGTGGACCCTACGGGTTCGGGGGACACGTAGACATGACCGAGACGGCTCTCTGGTCAATAACCAACAGCGGGATCTGGATACCCATGTTGGCTCCCACATGCTCCTCGATGATCTCATCGGATGAACCACGATGTCGAGGATTCAATCAACCCCGTATACAATTCCCTTTGTTAATCGGTACGTTACTTGCCCGAGACTCGATCGTCGGTATCCCAATACCGCGTTCAGTCTCGTTACCAGCAAGTCACTTTACTCGTACCGTAATGCATGATCCCGTGACCAGACACTTGTTCACTTTGAGCTCATTATGATGATGCATTACCGAGTGGGCCCAGAGATACCTGTCCGTCATACGGAGTGACAAATCCCAGTCTCGATCCGTGTCAACCCAAAAACACTTTCGGAGATACCTGTAGTGCACCTTTATAGTCACCCAGTTACATTGTGACGTTTGGTACCCCCAAAGCACTCCTACGCTATCCGGGAGTTACACGATCTCATAGTCTAAGGAAAAGATACTTGACATCGGAAAAGCTCTAGCAAAACGAACTACACTATCTTGTGCTATGCTTAGGATTGCGTCTTGTCCATCACATCATTCTCCTAATGATGTGATCACGTTATCAACGACATAACTATCTGTTGATCAACGAGCTAGTCAACTAGAGGCTTACTAGGGACATATTATGGTCTATGTATTCACACGTGTATTATGATTTCCAGATAATACAATTATAGCATGAATAAAGACAATTATCATGAACAAGGAAATATAATAATAATCCTTTTATTATTGCCTCTAGGGCATATTTCCAACAGTCTCCCACTTGCACTAGAGTCAATAATCTAGTTACATTATGATGAATCAAACACCCATAGAGTTCTGGTGTTGATCATGTTTTGCTCGTGAAAGAGGTTTAGTCAACGGATCTGCGACATTCAGATCCGTATGTACTTTGCAAATATCTATGTCTCCATGTTGAACATTTTCACGGATGGAGTTGAAACGACGCTTGATGTGCCTAGTCTTCTTGTGAAACCTGGGCTCCTTGGCAAGGGCAATAGCTCCAGTGTTGCCACAGAAGAGTTTGATCGGCCCGGCGCATTGGGTATGACTCCTAGGTCGGTGATGAACTCCTTCACCCAAATTGCTTCATGCGCTGCCTCCGAGGCTGCCATGTACTCCGCCTCACATGTAGATCCCGCCACGACGCTCTGCTTGCAGCTACACCAGCTTACTGCTCCACCATTCAACATATACACGCATCTGGTTTGTGACTTAGAGTCATCCAGATCTGTGTCGAAGCTAGCATCGACGTAACCCTTTACGACGAGCTCTTCGTCACCTCCATAAACGAGAAACATGTCCTTTGTCCTTTTCAGGTATTTCAGGATATTCTGGACCGCTGTCCAGTGTTCCTTGCCGGGATTACTTTGGTACCTTCCTACCAAACTTATGGCAAGGTTTACATCAGGTCTGGTACACAGCTTAGCATACATAATAGATCCTATGGCTGAAGCATAGGGGATGACGCTCATCTCTTCTTTATCTTTTGCAGTGGTCGGGCATTGAGCCGAGCTCAATCTCACACCTTGCAATACAGGCAAGAACCCTTTCTTGGACTGATCCATTTTGAACTTCTTCAAAATCTTATCAAGGTATGTGCTTTGTGAAAGACCTATGAGGCGTCTCGATCTATCCCTATAGATCTTGATGCCTAATATGTAAGCAGCTTCTCCAAGGTCCTTCATTGAAAAACACTTATTAAAGTAGGCCTTAATGCTGTCCAAAAGTTCTATATCATTTCCCATCAAAAGTATGTCATCTACATATAATATGAGAAATGCTACAGAGCTCCCACTCACTTTCTTGTAACGCAAGCTTCTCCATAAGTCTGCATAAACCCAAACGCTTTGATCATCTCATCAAAGCGAATGTTCCAACTCCGAGATGCTTGCACCAACCCATAAATGGATCGCTGGAGCTTGCATACTTTGTTAGCATTCTTAGGATCGACAAAACCTTCCGGCTGCATCATATACAGTTCTTCCTTAAGATTTCCGTTAAGGAATGCCGTTTTGACGTCCATCTTCCATATCTCATAATCATAATATGCGACAATTGCTAACATGATTCGGACGGACTTCAGCTTCGCTACGGGAGAGAATGTCTCATCGTAGTCAACCCCTTGAACTTGCCAATAACCCTTAGCGACAAGTCGAGCTTTATAGATGGTAACATTACCACCCGCGTCCGTCTTCTTCTTAAAGATCCATTTGTTCTCTATCGCTCGCCGATCATCGGGCAAGTCTGACAAAGTCCATACTTTGTTTTCATACATGGATTCTATCTCGGATTGCATGGCTTCAAGCCATTTGTTGGAATCTAGGCCCGCCATCGCTTCTTCATAGTTCGAAGGTTCACCGTTGTCTAACAACATTATTTCCAGGACATGGTTGCTATACCACTCTGGTGTGGAATGTGTCCTTGTGGACCTACGAAGTTCAGTAGCAACTTGATCCGAAGAACCTTGATCGTCATCATTAATTTCCTCTCCAGTCGGTGTAGGCACCACAGGAACATTTTCCTGAGCTGCATTACTTTCCGGTTCAAGAGGTAGTACTTCATCGAGTTCTACTTTCCTCCCACTTACTTCTTTCGAGAGAAACTCTTTTTCCAGGAAGGATCTGTTCTTGGCAACAAAGATCTTGCCCTCGGATCTTAAGTAGAAGGTATACCCAATGGTTTCCTTAGGGTATCCTATGAAGACGCATTTTTCTGACTTGGGTTCGAGCTTTTCAGGTTGAAGTTTCTTGACATAAGCATCGCATCCCCAAACTTTTAGAAACGACAGCTTAGGTTTCTTCCCAAACCATAATTCATACGGTGTCATCTCAACAGATTTAGACGGAGCCCTATTTAAAGTGAATGTAGCTGTCTCTAGAGCGTATCCCCAAAATGATAGCAGTAAATTAGTAAGAGACATCATAGACCGCACCATATCCAATAGAGTGCGAGTACGACTTTCGGACACACCGTTACGCTGAGGTGTTCCAGGCGGCGTGAGTTGTGAAACGATTCCACATTTCCTTAAGTGAGTACCAAATTCGTGACTTAAATATTCTCCTCCATGATCTGATCATAGGAACTTTATCTTTCGGTCACGTTGATTCTCTACCTCATTCTGAAATTCCTTGAACTTTTCAAAGGTCTCAGACTTGTGTTTCATTCAGTAGACATACCCATATCTACTCAAGTCGTCAGTGAGAGTGAGAACATAACGATATCCTCCGCGAGCCTCAACACTCATTGGACCGCACACATCGGTATGTATGATTTCCAATAAGTTGGTTGCTTGCTCCATTGTTCTGGAGAACGGAGTCTTGGTCATTTTGCCCATGAGGCATGGTTCGCATGTGTCAAATGGTTCATAATCGAGGACTCTAAAAGTCCATCAGCATGGAGCTTCTTCATGCGCTTGACACCAATGTAACCAAGGCGGCAGTGCCACAAGTATGTGGGACCATCATTATCAACTTTACATCTTTTAGTATTCACACTATGAATATGTGTAACATTTCGTTCGAGATTCATTAAGAATAAACCATTGACCATCAGGGCATGACCATAAAACATATCTCTCATATAAATAGAACAACCATTATTCTCGGATTTAAATGAGTAGCCATCTTGTATCAAACGAGATCCAGATACAATGTTCATGCTCAAACTTGGCACTAAATAACAATTATTAAGGTTTAAAACTAATCCCGTAGGTAAATGTAGAGGTAGCGTGCCGACGGCGATCACATCGACCTTGGAACCATTCCCGACGCGCATCATCACCTCGTCCTTCGTCAGTCTCCGCTTATTCCGTAGCTCCTGCTGTGAGTTACAAATATGAGCAACGGCACTGGTATCAAATACCCAGGAGTTACTACGAGTACTGGTAAGGTACACATCAATTACATGTATATCACATATACCTTTAGTGTTGTCGGCCTTCTTGTCTGCTAAGTATTTGGGGCAGTTCCGCTTCCAGTGACCCTTCCCTTTGCAATAAAAGCACCCAGTCTCAGGCTTGGGTCCATTCTTTGACTTCTTCCCGGCAACTGGCTTACCGGGCGCGGCAACATCCTTGCCGTCCTTCTTGAAGTTCTTCTTACCCTTGCCCTTCTTGAACTTGGTGGTTTTATTGACCATCAACACTTGATGTTCTTCTTGATTTCTACCTCTGCCGACTTCAGCATTGAAAATACTTTAGGAATAGTTTTCACCATCCCCTGCATATTGTAGTTCATCACAAAGCTCTTTTAGCTCGGTGGGAGCGACTGAAGGATTCTGTCAATGACCACCTCGTCCGGGAGGTTAATGTCCAGCTGGGACAGGCGGTTGTGCAACCCAGACAGTTTGAGTATGTGCTCACTGACAGAATTATTTTCCTCCATCTTACAACTATAGAACTTGTCGGAGACTTCATATCTCTCGACCCGGGCATGAGCTTGGAAAACCATTTTCAGCTCCTCGAACATCTCATATGCTCTGTGTTGCTCAAAACGCTTTTGGAGCCCCGGTTCTAGGCTGTAAAGCGTGCCGCACTGAACGAGGGAGTAATCATCAGGACGTGACTGCCAAGCGTTCATAACGTCTTGGTTCTCTGGGATGGGTGCTTCACCTAGCGGTCCTTCTAGGACATATGCTTTCTTGGCAGCTATGAGGATGAGCCTCAGGTTCCGGACCCAATCCGTATAGTTGCTGCCACCATCTTTCAGCTTGGTTTTCTCTAGGAACGCGTTGAAGTTCATGTTGACATGAGCATTGGCCATTTGACCTACAAGACATATTTGCAAAGGTTTTAGACTAAGTTCATGATAATTAAGTTCATCTAATCAAATTATCTAATGAACTCCCACTCAGATTAGACATCCCTCTAGTCATCTAAGTGTTACACGATCCGAGTCGACTAGGCCGTGTCCGATCATCACGTGAGACGGACTAGTCATCATCGGTGAACATCTCCATGTTGATCGTATCTTCCATACGACTCATGTTCAACCTTTCGGTCTCTGTGTTCCGAGGCCATGTCTGTACATGCTAGGCTCGTCAAGTTAACCCTAAGTGTTTTTGCATGTGTAAAACTGTCTTACACCCGTTGTATGTGAACGTAAGAATCTATCACACCCGATCATCACGTGGTGCTTCGAAACGACGAACTTTAGCAACGGCGCACAGTTAGGGGAGAACACTTTCTTGAAATTATTATAAGGGATCATCTTATTTACTACCGTCATTCTAAGTAAACAAGATGCATAAACTTAATAAACATCACATGCAATTATATAGTAGTGACATGATATGGCCAATATCATATAGCTCCTTTGATCAACATCTTTGGGGCTCCATGATCATCTTCGTCACCGGCATGACACCATGATCTCCATCATCATGATCTCCATCATCGTGTCTCCATGAGGTTGCTCGCCAACTATTACTTCTACTACTATGGCTAACGTTTTAGCAATGAAGTAAGGTAATTACATGGCGTTAAATCATTGACGCGCAGGTCATACAATAATTAAGACAACTCCTATGGCTCCTGCCGGTTGTCATACTCATCGACATGCAAGTCATCATTCCTATTACAAGAACATGATCTCATACATCACAATATATCATTCATCATTCATCACAACTTTTGGCCATATCACATCACAAAGCAATTGCTGCAAAAACAAGTTAGATGTCCTCTAATTGTTGTTGCATCTTTTACGTGCCTGCAATAGGGTTCTAGCAAGAACGTTTTCTTACCTACAAAAAGCCACAACGTGATTTGTCAACTTCTATTTACCCTTCATAAGGACCCTTTTCATCGAATCCGCTCTAACTAAAGTGGGAGAGACAGACACCCGCTAGCCACCTTATGCAACTAGTGCATGTCAATCGGTGGAACCTGTCTCACGTAAGCGTACGTGTAAGGTCGGTCCGGGCCGCTTCATCCCACAATAACGCTGAAGCAAATGACAACATCTACGCCCACAACAAATTTGTGTTCAACTCGTGCAATAGAGAACTACGCATAGACCTAGCTCATGATGCCACTGTTGGGGAACGTTGCAGAAAATAAAATTTTTCCTACGGTTTCACCAAGATCCATCTATGAGTTCATCTAGCAACGAGTGATAGGAGTGCATCTACATACCCTTGTAGATCGAGAGCGGAACCGTTCAAGAGAACGGGGTTGAGGGAGTCGTACTCGTCGTGATCCAAATCACTGATGACCAAGTGCCGAACGGACAGCACCTCCGCGTTCAACACACGTACGGAGCGGATGACGTCTCCTCCTTCTTGATCCAGCAAGGGGGAAGGAGAGGTTGATGAAGATCCAGCAGCACAATGGCGTGGTGGTGGATGCAGCAGAGTTCCGGCAGAGCTTCGCCGAGCTTCTGCGAGAGGGAGAGGTGTAGCAGGGGAGAGGGAGGCGCCAAGACTGTGGTGCCGCCGCCTCCCTCCCTCCTTATATAGGCCCCAGGGCGCGGCCCTAGAGATGGGATCTCTAGGGGGCGGCGGCCAATGGGGGTGGAGTGCCCCCCAGGCAAGTGGAGGCGCCCCCTCCCCTACAGTTCCCAACCCTAGGCGCAGAGGGGGGGGCAGGGGGGCGCACCAGCCCACCAGGGGCTGGTTCCTTCCCCACTTCAGCCCACGTGGCCCTCCGGGATAGGTGGCCCCACCCGGTGGACCCCCGGGACCCTTCCGGTGGTCCCGGTACAATATCGGTGACCCCCGAAACTCTCCCGATGGTTGAAACTGCACTTCCTATATATTATTCTTTACCTCCGGACCATTCCGGAACTCCTCGTGACGTCCAGGATCTCATCCGGGACTCCGAACAACTTTCGGTTTGCTGCATACTCATATCTCTACAACCCTAGCGTCACCGAACCTTAAGTGTGCGGACCCTACGGGTTCAGGGGACACATAGACATGACCGAGACGGCTCTCCGGTCAATAAACAACAGCGGGATCTGGATACCCATGTTGGCTCCCACATGCTCCTCGATGATCTCAGCGGATGAACCATGATGTCGAGGATTCAATCAACCCCGTATACAATTCCCTTTGTCAATCGGTACGTTACTTGCCCGAGACTCGATCGTCGGTATCCCAATACCTCGTTCAGTCTCGTTACCGGCAAGTCACTTTACTCATACCGTAATGCATGATCCCGTGACCAGACACTTGGTCACTTTGAGCTCATTATGATGATGCATTACCGAGTGGGCCCAGAGATACCTCTCCGTCATACGGAGTGACAAATCCCAGTCTCGATCCGTGTCAACCCAACAAACACTTTCGGAGATACCTGTAGTGCACCTTTATAGTCACCCAGTTACGTTGTGACGTTTGGTACACCCAAAGCACTCCTACGGTATCCGGGAGTTACACGATCTCATGGTCTAAGGAAAAGATACTTGACATTGGAAAAGCTCTAGCAAAACGAACTACACGATCTTGTGCTATGCTTAGGATTGGGTCTTGTCCATCACATCATTCTCCTAATGATGTGATCCCGTTATCAACGACATCTAATGTCCATAGTCAGGAAACCATGACTATCTGTTGATCAACGAGCTAGTCAACTAGAGGCTTACTAGGGACATATTATGGTCTATGTATTCACACGTGTATTACGATTTTTGGATAATACAATTATAGCATGAATAAAGACAATTATCATGAACAAGGAAATATAATAATAATCCTTTTATTATTGCCTCTAGGGCATATTTCCAACATTGTGGGCCCAGAACCATCAATAAATTTTGACTTTGTTTCTCCTCACATTGCAGATTACAATGCAATAAGTAATTGCAAATCTGTTCACATAGATCAAACTTATGTGTTCACACTTAGCACCGGGCTATAAAAGCTAACCACTCAAAAAGTACTTCACATTTCCTCTCCTCATCACCTACAAAACTGGTCTTTCATGTCAAGTCGTTCCGCCATGACTGGTAGGAGGAGTTTCGGGTGGGCATATAACCAGGCAGCAAAGACCAAGGACGCTGAAGCACTAGAGAGGTCCCGCCGTGAAGCGGGAGCCACAGCCGCAACAAAGATGTCCCTGCGCGTCGCGGAGCCCTCGAACGAGCTCTTACGGGCACGCGAGGGCTCTCACAAGCGCACTCACCGCGTCAGCGATCGCGACGAGCTGGCGTTGCTGAAGTCCTTGGCCGACGATGACGACATTCTCGCTGGCCTCATTAAGTAGAAGGCTGGTCGACGGCTTGTTGAAGCTGCTCGATATCAGCGATGCCTCGATTGACAAGGCGACCGGCCTCGTCGAGCAACTCATGGGTGACAATGTGAAGCTCCTCAAGGCGCTCACCGAGAAGGAGGAGGAGGCTGTTGGCTGGAAGATGCTGCGTGAGTAGAGCAGTGCCTCGGGGATGACGCTGACAGCGATCGTCGAGGAACTAGTGGGTGACTTGAGGAAGATCCGGATCGAGCGCGAGTAGGAGGTGGAGGAATCCGTGGCTGCTTTCAAGCAAAGCCGTGAGGAATTGAGGATGGAGCTGGAGGATGTCATCGCCCAATGATCCATCGAAGAGTAGATATAGTAGCGATCTACTCCCTCTGTTCCGATTTACTCGCCGTGGTTTTAGTTCAAATTACTAAAACCACGACGAGTAAATCGGAACGGAGAGAGTAAATCGTTGTCTACGATTTCCTTCTTCTCTTGCCCTAGTGTCTTCCGAACTTTGCCGCATGTGGCATTTAAAATTATCCAGAATATGTAAGACAATTATTATCTGTGCCATTGTAAATTTGTTGTCGTACTATCCGTTGCCATTTTATTTGTCGTCCTATTATCCGTTGCCTATGTGGCAATTTAAATTAGGCCGAAATACAAGTTGAAAACACAAACAAAGCAAATGCTGCCATCGAATCACAACCAAACACCCTCCGTCCACCCCTAAAAAACCCTCCGTCCACGCGGTTTAATTAACCCATTAATGGCGAAGTTTCGAGCGAGGCGGGCTGCGGCTGGTGCATGGAGGTCAAAGAGCTCGCTTCCCGGTGAGCATGGGCGGCCTTGCTGCTCGCACGTGTCCCGTCGAGCCTGCGAGGTGGACAGGATGCACACGTTCCGTCAAGCCTGCGCGGCGGACTGCTCGCACGCGTCCCGTCGAGCCTACACGCCGAACTTCTCGCGCTCGTCCCATCTAATCAAACAGCTGCACACACACCACTGAGTATGGTTAAATATTGACATGGTTCATATGGTACAACCGTTTGTGACATTAACGTGTCAGCTTATTGTTTCAAAAAGGACTTCGTTGGCTACTAATGTGTGTGCCTCTTCTCAAACTGTATGATTTTTTTACACGACATATATGTGCATGTCAGGAAACCAGGCCAAGTTTCATGTTTTTTGGGTGAGTTTTTGATTTACTAGGATTTAAAAAACCGAGATTCTCAATCTTTCAGGCCGACGACAAGTTTGTAATTCGTTCCCATTCATTAAATGAGACCTAAACATGCACCCAATGACACATGTACTATTTCCCACCCATTTTGTGCTTGTAGTTCAAATTTGAATTATGGACTACATTTAATGCGTAGAAAACTTAATTAGTAATATATACAATGGCCATACGAACCCTAAACATGCACTCCAAGGACACATGTACGTTTTTTCTAGCCATTTTGGTGCACTGGAGCATGTATTTGTAGTTCGGATTTGAATTATGGACATTAAATGCCTAGAAAACTCAATTAATGAATAACAAGGGTCAAACGAACTGTGAATAATTTCAAAGTTCAGCGTGAATCTCCCGTTGTTCCGTATGTGTTGTGTGTAGAAAAAAATACGAGGCTAGAAGAGGGAGCGATTATCGTTTGGCCCACAAGGGGACACATTTCCCTAGCGAAACCACGAGGGTTCCTGCGGCAGGCTCCGGTTTGCAAGAGGTTTGTAATAAAGCTTCGCCCAAATTGGCAATGTTTTTACCACGACATATATGTGCCATGACGTGACACCATGCCAGCTTTAATGACTTTCTGGTGAGTTTTGGATTTATGGAGATTTAAAACCGAGATTCCAAATGTTTGAGAACGAGCCAGACGCCGGTCAGGTTGTAATTCGTTCCCATTCCTTGCATGAGACCTAAACATGCACCCAAGGACGCATGCATGTATAATTTTTCTAGCCATTTTGGTGAACTGGAGCATGTATTTGTACTTCAGATTTGAATTATGGACATTAAATGCCTAGGAAACTCAATTGGTGTATAAAAAGGCCAAACGAAACATGAATACGTTTAAATATCAGCATGGATATCATGTCGTTGTTCCATGTTGCCCGTAGAAGACAATACAAGGCGAAAAGAGGGAGCGACTACCACAAGGGGAACACGTTTCCCTATCGGAACCATCAGGCTTCCTTGAGAGAAGCTCCGGTTTGTAAGAGCATTGTAATAAAGCTTGTCCCAAATTGGCAATGTTTTTACCACGACATATATGTGCCATGATGTGACACCGTGCCACCTTTGATGACTTTCTGGTGAGTTTTTGATTTTATGGGGATTTAAAACCCGAGATTCCAAATGTTTGAGGACGAGCCAGGACGCCGGTACGGTTGTAATTCGTTCCCATTCCTGGCATGGGACCTAATTAAACATGCACCTAAGTACACATGGATGTACAATTTTTCTAGCCATTTTGATGAACTTGAGCATGTATTTGTAGTTCAGATTTGAATTATGGACATTAAATGCCTAGGAAACTCAATTAGCGTATATATATGCTCAAGTTCATTGAATAAGTTTAAATTTCAGCATGGATATCATGCTGAAATTTAAACTTATTCAGGAAATTTAAACGAACCCTGTATAAGTTTAAATTTCAGCATGGATATCATGTAGTTCCATGTTGCCCATAGAAGAAAATACAAGGCGAAAAGAGGCCGTGATCACGTTTCGACAACAAGGGGAACACATTTCCCTATTGGAACCACAAGGCTTCTTGTTGAGAGAAGCTCCGATTTGTAAGAGGTTCGTAATGTGGGTGAAATGATGATATATAGCATGCTAACTTTCAACCATTTCAGAGTACATTTGAAGTGCTTTTCAATTTCAGGGTCATTTAGCTCAAAAAAATCAGTAAATGCATGAAAAACACCAAATGAAGTCAGGAAGGGTTGAAATTTGATGATGTGGCTTTGAATGGTGCATTTTGAACACACAAAAAGTCTGGAGTTCAAATAAGTTCAAAAAAGCGAAATCCCTTTGTAATAGATGAGTTTTCGTTCGAAACCCTGACATTTCGAAAGAGATTGTCCATTCTGCACACGAAGTGCATCTAGTTTTTGTCGTAACCCTCTCAACTTTTTAGAACATGCCATATGGGTGAAATGATGATACCATGCCAACTTTCAACCTTTTCAGAGTTCATTTGAGGTTTGTAATAAAGCTTGGCCCAAATTGGACAATGTTTTTAATTACCATGACATATATGCGTCATGACGTGACACCATGCCAGCTTTCATGCCGTGACACCATGCCAACTTTCATGTATAATTTTTCTAGCCATTTTGGTGAACTGGAGCATGTATTTGAAGTTCAGATTTGAATTATGGACATTAAATGCCTAGGAAACTCAATTAGTGTATAAAAAGGCCAAACGAAAGCCGTGTGCCTACCAAACCGTGACCGATGCCGCCCGCGATCTGAGTCGCGCGTTCTGATTGGCCAGAACCCAAATCCCACGGATCGGACGTCTGCACTGTTGGATGCTCCCAGATAGAACGGCAACCCTCATACTCGTGTGAAGACTGGGGCAAGACAATCATGCATACCATGCATCGTCGTCTTAATTCATTAAACTTGAACTAATTACCTTCCTTTTTTAGATGAACTAATTAGTACCTTCTCTAATTAATGTGAGTCATATTCGTAGGCTCCAAAACCATTTTGAAGTGCTCTAACAAAAAATGAGTCTGTGCAGGTGTGCGCTTACACAGTCGTCATATTTCTAACTTCATATTTGATGGACCCATTCGTTAGTGTATATGTTCATTCTTCACAAAAATAATCTGCATTGTATTCACATTATGATACACATTACATTGAAATTGAAACTGAAATCGACATAGAGCTAATAATGAACTGCACTGTATTCACATTTTCTCTAGTAAGTGTTCAATATTTGCACCACTATAGTCAGCCTAATATTCTCAACAAATCCTTGATTATGTCATAGCAGATAGTCATTCCCAGGGTTCACCAAAAATATGTTTTTAAAGAAAAATGTCAACCCCATAAAATGATTCTTATTACTTAATACTATGTCTGCAAACCACCTAATCTACTACAAAGAGTAGACATCGCCATAACTACCACACTGAGGCATGTTGAGTAGGGGTGCACAGAGAACTCGAGACTCGGTTGGGCTCTGCCCGAGTTGGAGCCTCAGAGGTTGAAAGAGGTGAGCACAAGCACCAATGTTTAGCTAATGAAGCTTGACGGGCCAGCTTGATTTTTCTTCCCTTTTGTCTATATCCTTTGTTAAATCTCGACATTTCACAAGTATGTGACATATATGTATCATTGTAAATAGCATGTATCGATCCATTAATCCACATAATACTCAACTCGACGAATCTCAACATGACATTTATCATCACGCATGCAATTAGTCCAACAATCTCACAAAGTATAGAAAGTACTAGTAGTAGATAGCAAAGATCATGCATATTACTAGCTCCCTCCACCCCAAAATGCAAGGTCTATATAATTTGCGGGACCCTCAGTTGGCAGGTCACCTGATTTTCCCCCCTGCCAATCACTTTTTTGCTTATCAAGTGATTAGTAAACAAAAAGAACAAAGATGTCACTTGAAGTAACTCTTAAGGTAGAATGGATTAATGACACCGGTATCACCATGAAGAAATAATAAATGAAACTCAAAATAAACGACGACAAAAACTTGTGCACACATTGCGCAAAACCTAGCTACATTGTTCCACAACATGCAAACGAACACACACATGTATATAATGGTTGCCTAGAAAACATATGTAATAGTGTACTTGCAAACAAAGATATAATTTGCATATAATATGTATAGGACTAGCATAAACCGTGCAGATAAATGAGTTAAACGTCGCTCAGCGTGTCAAAGATGAATTGCATTTGAAGGCGGTCTCCACATCTCTCTCTCTCTCTCTCACACACACACACACACACACACACACACACACACACACACACACATGCCAAAAGAATAATACAATTGAAGAAGAAGAAGAAAATAAAACACACACGAAAGATGATTAGCAATGGATGAGTAGCATGGGACGGCCGGGTTAATTTTGGTTCTGTGAAAGATGTATGATGACGTGAGCTACGAATCAAACTCTCTCTCTCTCTCTCTCACTCGCTGTGACAGCACATCAAATAACCGCCGCCTGACAACTTTCTCTCTCTCCCTCTCTGACACCTCTCTCTCTCTCTGCTTAGCGACGCCAACCCTCCCACCTGACCCCTCCCTCTCTCTCCGCCTAGGAAGGCCTCGCACGCACCCCGCACGCCCACCTCCACCTTATAATCCACCCCCGCCCCGAGTCGGCGCTGCGCGCGGCCATTCCATTCCATTCCACGGGGCTCCTGCACTGCACGCAGGCGGCGGCGGCATCGAGCACAAGGCAAGCGCCTCCATCGCAGCGTTTGCTCCGCTTCCTCCGAATCCCCTCCGCTTTGAACCATCGCTGGATTTCGTGCGCGGCCGCGGGCGCCGTGGCCGATCGATCCAGTTGCCGCCGCTCTCTCTCTCTACTTTTGCCTGCTCGTCTAACCACGCCCAGCCTTTTCGCAGACGGGACGCCGCGTTGTTGGGAGGGACGGATGGCGGCGCGGGCGGGCGGGCCGCGCATCAGCGGCAGCTTTGGCAGCGGTGGGTCTCCTCGCAGGGCAGGTACGCACGGCTTGCCTAGAACTTGCAGCTAGCTTCGATCCCGGCCGAGTTCGCCGCCTTGTGGTCCTCTTTTCCGCTTCCTGGCCCTAGCTTTTTGTGCTGGTCGCTCTCCCAGCTTGGGGTTCACCTCTATTCTCTCCTTGCTAACCAATGGATCTGCACTGCACGTCCTCTTGCCAATATTCAGAAAAATTATGCAGATGCCTGCTGCTTCATGTTACGCTAATGCAGCATCCTACTCTCTTTTTATCTTGAGGATTTCCTACTACTACTGTTTATCTGAACCGGTTGTTTTGCTTGCAGGTGGGTTGGGTTTGGGATCCGCGCCTCCCAAGTACGCCCACCGAAGCACTCATCTGGACCGGTAATTATTCTTGAATGCAACTACACTAGTTTTTCTTCCTTATGTTGGAGCGTACTGACGTATAACTGTGTGATCGCAGGCTACGCCACCTTCGGCCTCTACAACTTCCTTCCGGTGTAAGTGTTATTACTCCTGGCTAACTGTGACTATTATAACTGACAGAGTAAACATTTCGACATCTGAACGAAATCCGTCCCAAATATGGTAGAGTAGTACATGAATGTGTTCACGTCCGAACGAAAATCCGTCCCAAATATGGTGGTACATGAATGTGTTCACATCCCAACGAAATCCTGATTGTGATAAAAGAATGTTTGGACATCCGAACGAAATCCTGATTATGATAAAAGAATGTTTGCACATCCGAACGAAATCTTGATTATGATACATTGGACATCCGGACGAATTCCGTCCAAATGTGGTAAACCGGAAAAAGAACGAGTAATGCTACGCGTCCGGGCCATTTACCAAAGTTTTATGGGTTGATTAAGAATGACAGGCTTGGATACGGTTGAATTCCGGAGGGGGCTTGGGTGGAAGACGACACGGCCCTCCCTCTGTACGTTTCGTTGGTTGCTGCTTATATGTCTGGAACACTTTGACAAACAAGAGGAGGCACTTAAGGGCAACTCTATCGGGATCACCGAATAGACATCTTCAAATTTACAGACATGTTTCGGCTATGGGCAGGTGCCGATCATTCAACTTACTCCCTCCGTTCCTAAATATAAGTCTTTGTATAGATTCCACTGTGGACTACATACGGAGCAAAATGAGTGAATCTACGCTCTAAACTGCATCTACATACATCCGTTTGTGGTCCATAGTGAAATCTCTACAAAGACTTATATTGAGGAACGGAGGGAATAGTTATTAAATTGGTACAATGAATTATGATTAACAATGGGCCAGGCAGGTTGAAAGAAATAAAAAAGATGAGCGTGGCACATACTTTGAAAATATGTGGTCCAATTAATAGTGTGTCGAGCGGACATTGAGACTACCAAAACGTCCTCAATTTGATGTCGATTTAGGGGATTTTAGATGTCCGGGTCGGTCCGGACAAATTAGGTGAACGCCGTTGGATGACTAAAAGGTGTTCGGACATTCGAGGATAGATTTGGTGCTCCCTGACTTCTCGAAAACACACTCCGTTTTTCTCCAAATCTTCAATTCGGGTACTCATGTTGATTTGGCGCAACACATGCGCGGCCACTACCTCGCCGGCCCGCCCAGGCGTGCCCCGCCTTCGGCTGCGGCTGCCACCGTTTCGCCGCCACGCCGCCGCACATGCCCTGCTACGAGCCGCCGCTACGCTACGCCTCGTGGCACAATGACCACCTCGCGCGCGCCCACCGCGCCAGCCGCGGTGCTCATCGGCGGCCGGCGGCGAGCATCTTGTGCGTCTGCAGCGACACAAGCGTGAAGCAGGCGCCGTGGTGACCATGAGGACAACCCAGAAGAACGTGGTGGCCACGTGGTTTTCCCCTTCGATTGCTGAACACGGTCAACGGATTTCGGAGAAGGGCGGGCGCCTCCGATGTGCCTGTTCGTCGTCGGAGACGCGCGAGTCTCGGAGGAGAGGTTGGCGTGATTTCTTGATCAGGATAGATGAGTCTCTCTCCGCTCGTGGTGGTCGGGGAAGATGACAAGCGGGAGGTGGCCTCGACGCGCTCCAGGTGTTCGATAGAAAGCCTAGCTGGCCCAACTAGACGGAACAGAGGGGCCTGATCGACACCTTTTGAGCACCTTGAAGCAAGTGGCGCACCGAGCATGAGGCAGCTCGTCGTTGCTGTTGAGGCTCCAGGCACACATGCGGCGGAAGAGGTGCGGCTGGTGGTCGTGAATGTGCTGCTTGCTGCTGCTGCTCTGCTCGATCGGCAAACAGAAGCGGCCGGCCCCTGCAATCTCTAAAGATGGTGATTCCGAGGGCGTCGTCATCTCCAGCTTGTCCCTGCACGCATTGGATTCACGATTACAATGTTCCAGGATGACGTTCCCAGAATGCATCATCAGCTCCTCACATTGTTCAAAGACCAGAGCCGCCGCTGTGGAATAACCTGAGTTCATATTCATCACATGGATCAAATCACCCAAGAAGGGTAGCTCAACCTGCATGCAAAGACCAGAACCTTCACAAAGAGTAGTTGCTTCCGCCGTTACCTCATCAGTCACCTGCTTCCACAAAGTCACCTTCACAAAGGCTCAACGGGTCCGGGACTGTCGTCTACATTGTCTATCTGCTGATGTTTCTCTGGTACACGGACGCAGACCATCGATGGATTATAGTCGAGTGGTGGGTTCCCGGCGCCGTGTTGTACCTGTGTGCCGCAGCAATCTTTGGAGTTCTGGCCGGTTGGGCCTGGGTCTTCAAGGTGATGTGCACGCTGGCTGGACTGGCCTCCGCGTCCACATCACTCGTGCTGACTGTGTTTGTGGTAAGAGTTATATGCCTCACTGCACTACGTAAACAATTTCTAATGTTATTGCTGCATATATACGTACTCCAGAACGAATAACTTTTGTCTATCAAATCATCCAGCTCGAGAGGAAGGTGGAGTTCTTGCCTGATTGTGTGTCCACGACAGTGAGCCTACTTCACTATTGCGTGTGGATCACTCGTGACGCTATCGACCCAAGAGATTACTTTGATATGGTAAGTGGCTACAAATTCCCCCTTAATTAAGTCCCTATCAAATTCTGTCCCAAATATGAAAACTCTGTGACAAACGGACGCGCAGGTCCAAAATGTCTGCGGCTTTGGTTGCTGCTTGGCTTTCCTCACCCTGCCGTTCCTGCCCTTCTTCTGGACGGGGGATGGGACGCGGGCCAAGCCAACACTGGCAGAAGAGGACGACCCCAACAGGCCACTTATCTCTCTGCGTGGCGAACCACCCGCACCGCTGCATCAGCCGCTGACCGCCGTCAACCCACATGCTGATGAGCTCGTCAACCTGCCGACCACCAATGTGTTCCAGGAGCCCAGGAGGGCGGGTTCGGCTCCATCCACACCGAAGAACCAAGTTGATGATACACGCAGGGTGGTTTCGGCTCCATCCACACCGAATTAGTAAGTTGATGATACACACAGATGCTGGCTTCCTTAATCATGTGCCAGCAGTGCCAGATCCAAGAGATAAATCAAATTCTGTCTTTTATGCAAAAGATTTTTTTTTTACATTCTGTACGGAGTACTGTATAATCCATCTCCAAGAGACAAATCAAATTAGGAAACAGTTCTGAGACACCACATGTATGTTTTTTCAAGAATTTTGCAGAGATGACTAAATGTTCATGTTTCAGCGATTTGTAGGTTAAGCTCAGTCACACGTAGTAAAACCAGTTTCTCGAATGATTAACTATGTGCTATGTTGCTACCATAATACTATGCAGAACATCATATTCTCAATCATCCATGGCTTCTTCTTACTCTGATTGCTTTTCAAATTTTTGCCTTTGATTTGTCCTGTATATAATTTGTCAACCACAAGGGCTGTTTCGGTTAAAAAATTGTATGTTCATTATCTACCATATTTTTGTGTTACTTTGATGTGGTAAAATTTTTTGGTCCACAATTTAGTCTTCTGAATTAGATACAAAATTTATTCCTGTATCTACTTGGACAAAAGAACCTTTCTGTGTCAAGCAATAATCATCATATTGATTATGTAATAACACCAGCCCATATCTTAGCCGCTTAGCACATAAAATCAGGTAGTAGTGATGAACCTTTGATGCTAGTGGGTTGATATTAATATTTTGCACCTAAAGATCGGGTTTTAACTAAAAAGAGAAAACTTCTGTGATTTAAGTCACGCGCTCTGTAAAACTGGAGTTAGACATTTGTGAAGTAGTGTTTGGAGCTGGTTGCCTGTTTCCAATTGTAAGTATACTGTAATACACTAATGATAAACTACAACTTGATACCTTCATTTTGGCAAACTTGATAGTTTCCATACGATAGACTTTTGGATCAATAACCAAGCTCTTGTATTTGATGATTTACATATTGAAAAATGAACAAATGTTGAAAATCCTTATTTACTCTGCATATTGTAGATATTGTATTACGAACCTCTAGCTGCAGCATTTAGCAATGGTTTAGTGACGGTTTACCTGGTCAACATTGGTGCTCAAGTTACAAAAGTAGTTTGAGTTGAGGTAATAACCGTGGTATTTTTTATGTTTATTTCGCTAATCGTTGACAGGTTCAGTTCATACTCTGAATGTCAGGGTCCTTAAACACCACTTAGATTAGATATCATATCGATGAACTTTCTTCCCTGGATGCTTAAAGGATGGAGTTAGTGTTGCCCGGCACACCTTTGGCAATTCCATATGTTGGAGATGTCACGGAGCACATTGGTTTAATTAGTATCATGCATCCACTAAAAAAAATTCTTCAGAAAAACCGGACCTTCATTAGGCTCCGTCTCATGTTATTTTTGTGATTGTGCTTGTTTACAGACTATTTGTAATGCCACTTATTTCCCAATTGTAAAAATATGGTCCTCTTAGTGTATTCATCCTGTTAGCGTATACTATTCTATTTTATAAATAGGAGCAACAATTCCGCATTACAGTGAAAATTTTGTTGTACTTTGGTTTGAAAAAATTGTGCCGCTAGCATTGCAAACTGCAAAGAGCAACATCTAGCAAAGTGCCATTGCAGTGGCACGAATGCATGGAAAATACCATGCCTTCAGTGAGCCTGAGCCATCCTTACGGACGCAAACTGACTTTACGGTTCTTGCTTTCTTCCATCATGTGTTTGGACATCATACAAGCAGATGAGCAAGCTAGTGAAATTGACAACCTTATTAGAACCATCATAGACACAGGTAGGTACTTTTTACTTATTTCTCTACAGATTGATATAGTAGTTCTCACCTAAAAAGAGAGTTACCACTTTTTTTTTCTGCGGGTGAAAAAGAGAGTTACCACTTGCTGCAAACTCTTCACTTGAGGACCCAACAACTTGAATTACATGTTATATAGGTGGAAACAAGTAAGCACTTCCTGACAAGTCTTCCTCCTCAGGAACAATTGTTTGATTGTTTCTATATTTGGCCTTGTAGTTTGTTTGGCTGTTATCGGCAATATCAAGTACTCCCTCCGTCCCATAATATAAGAGTGTTTTTTTACACTAGTGTAGTGTCAATATTATGGGACGGAGGGAGTAGATCATTAACATAATTTTTAATGAGACTAGTTAATTGCCCGTGCGTTGCAACGGAGTCATACATATTGTCCTGGTTCATCACTAATCGTGCATCATATAATTCAAGATCCTAATGTACCACTATCATCCTTTTGTACTGTTCTTCTTCCTCCTTCAGGCATCATCTCTGCCCTTGCCACTCCTTACCCTCACAAAAATCCACTCCATTGTATCATGTCAATGGAGCATCTAAATAGCAATCCCTTACACCTCCACCCACCTCCCCCCAACACACTTTGATTTTTAAACCCGAAACCATGTAGTTTGGATAGTTCACGTTGCGCTAAACCCCTATTTCTCCCCCCTCCCACCATCCCCATTCCATCTCCCTCTCCCTCTCTTTCCATTATCGGGTTACTTTAAGCACATAAGAATGCTTAAGTTGACCATCCATGTTTTCGAGCATAATATATTCTTTTCAAAAGAACAAAAAAAAATTGTACAATATAATCGAAGATGCCTATCTGGACTCTGTCACGTGTATTAGGATGCCTCAGAACATTTTCCCAATTTCATCTAATTAAGATAGGCGCCGAATAGAACGAGAACTGTGTCACGAAAACCAAAGGTTAGCAACCTTAGTCCACTTCCATCACCACATGAGAGAAACCACTGAGTTGTGCCGAAATGACACCCTCTCGGAGGGCCATAGCTTCTGCGATGATGGCTAATAACTCCAAAGAAGGGTTTGCTCCATGCACTCAAGAAGGACAAGTGGGACCGAGCTACACCACCTCCACCAGCTGACCGAGCAGCATTGTTGATGACGCCATCGACATCGATCTTTACCCAGCCCACATTCGACGGCCACCAACATTGCCTATCACAAATACTGCGATTAGCTCTAGGCACATCAAACAACATGAAATCATCTCGCACCATTTTCATAGGTTGACATGTAATTAAAAAATGTGGAACATGTATCAAAAAATGGTGCGCATGTATACAAAAATGCACAGCATATATTGAAAAAAAAATTGACAAGTATCTAAAAAAATAAAAATAAAAGAATAAAAAATCATGAGAAATCGATAAAAACACATAGAAATAGGAAGAAAAAAACCACGCAGAAGGTTCTAAACGGTCCATATAACCTTACCAAAACCGCTACAGGGCTACAACGTTGGGCCGTCTCGTTTAGAGGACCGCTAGAGGCAAGGCAGTTATATCGCAATAAGCAAGACATGCCAAATCCTATTCGGCGCCTTAAGCACCGAATACAAGCCATTTGAGACAGGGCGCACGCTCCCCCTGTACCCACTTAGTTTTATAGCGGCGCTGGCCCATCCAGCTTTCCTATTTTTTTCAAAAAAAACCCAAGATTTTTTTTCGAAATCGATGATCTTTTCTTTCAAAATCAGTGAACTTTTTTCATTTTTATAATTTTTCTTTAAATTTGATATGCTTTTTTGAGGGATTTCGCAAAAAAAAACCTTTTTGAGGGGAGTTTGATCAAGAGCGAATGTACCTGTGCGTGATTGAGAGCAATCTTTTTCTTTGCCGAGCGAGTGCTGCGAATCGAGGAATCATGTTGTGCTTTTTTAATGGGCCGACCCAGTTTACGGGATCGGGCGCCGAGCGCGCTAACGAGGAGGTCTCGCAAGACATAGCGCCCACATAAAAGACCGCAATCTCTCTTGTATGCTAATTCCAATTCCTGTCGCGAGCATCAGTTCTCTATTTTGGTCTTTTGAAAGACACAAAATGATTTGCATAAAAAGTGATTATTCTGAAATTCTGAGAACGTTTCTTGAAAAGATGTGAATATTTTTCTGTAATCTTTTGTGAACACGTTTTGAAGATTGTGAACCCCTTTTAAAGGCAAGTATTTTTTTAAAGAATATGAACATTTTTTAAATGACCCTGATAAATGCCACATGTGTGCCACGAACATATGTCAACTCCGAACATTTTTTATGTCAAGTTTAGTGAAGCGAGAATGACAACTTTAGTTATCAAGCATGGCAACTTCCTTTTCGAATGGCAAGTTTCAGTTTTTTTCTTTTCTTTTCAGATGACAACTTTAGTTGTAAAAAATGTTAGGGCCGGAGTGCTTCGTGCCACACGTATGACACTTATCATTTGGGTAGTTGAAACACTAACAATTATAAAAAATTAGAACACTTTATACTTTTTTTTGAAATTCCGGATTTTTTTTAAATTTTGAGCATTAGAAAATCCAAATATTTTTTGAACATTTTCTAAAAGGAGAAAAAGTCGTAGAAGGAAAAACAAAATAATGGGACCAGAAGATTCCAAAAACTGGTAAAAACCAGGCAGGCATCTAGAAGGTTCCAAAACGGGAACGCTGTCGCTAGCTGGCTGTGCGATTGTTGGTTAACTTGACGCTCAATTAGGAATATTGCCATCGGGGGAGATAGGCTGGAAGTTGTCATACATGACCTAGTTCGAATCTCACCCGCAAAAAAAAAAAGAAAATAAAAGAAGAAGAAGACCTAGTTTGAACAAATTGAGATGAGACGAAGACGTATACGTATTATTCAGCTACTATATATATATAGAGAGAGTATCCCGCACAAAAAAAAGCTATATATATATAGAGAGAGAGAGTAATAGAGATGCCAGCGATCTAATTCTTTACTTGTTACGTACTCCAAACAAACCCAAACCAGACCAACCCAAGAAAATTTAGTTGACCGAGAGGCGAAACCGCGAGTAGGATGGACGGCAAGGAGCAGGAGCTGCTGGCGGCGACGGCGGAGCCCGAGGAGTGCAGCAGGTGGGTGATAATCTGCCTTTTGGGCTGCGCAAGTATGACGGTTATCGGACTCTCCCTCTTCACCTTGGTCAACTACTCGAACGGCTTGGACTTGGCGCTCCTCGCCGCCTATGTGTTGCTCTTCCTGGGGCTCTGCCCTTGCGCCCTTTGCGTTATTCTGCTCGGGGAGCAGTATAGGGGCAACCCAGGGGGGCAAAGGGCTGTAGTAGATGCCTTGTTTTTGCTCTAACCAACTAATTAATCCATCTATTTGTACTTGTCCCTATCTAATTGTTCACCAGATTGATCCATGTGTACGAATGCATCTCTTGTTTGAAGGCATACTTAATGGTCTGTATGTTACTTCATACTATGTATAATTAGTCATGTCATCAACCAACAAATCCTGAACATGACGGGTGAGAGAACATAGTAGGCCGTGTGCTGTGTGATTTACCACCAATGTGCCAATGTGACATTGTAACTACACATACTAGCCAGGCATTAGTTTGCTTCTATTATGAGGAGGGAATAATTGGGAATAGTTTGATATGCCGCATGCATCGGCCGGTACAAGAAGATTTGGATGTCGCCCCTTCGTGGCCCCCGCCGGGGCCATCATCCCCTTCATCCCGTCCCTCTGGCACCACTGGGCTAAGCCCGGGGGCCGACGGCGGTGGCGAAAATGCATCGGCCGCTACAACAGCTTCGCCGCCCCCTCCCTCCCCTAGAGCCAATCCATGTAGCAGTGTGGATTATGGTGCCTAGTCGAGTTTGATCTCGGGACGACAAAAACACCAAGCCAGTGACAGGTTGAGTGTGCGCCGCCGCCGATGCGGTATGCCGTGGCGGCACACGTGTACACTAGGACAAGATAGAGCTTGAGTCACCGGTCACAACGTCTAGCCGTGCCGTTTTTAGCATGACAAACGCCCGGCTACGATGACATCATCGACCAAGACTTAACTAAGTCTCAAGTCTCAGTGACAAACCCCTAAAATCAACCGGGATATGTTGGATGTGCAGCCCCTGGGCGACCGTCAAATATGGGACTCGGCGGTAGCGCGCGACCATGAGGTGTTAGGCACTACCTCCGTCTCAAAATAAGTGACTCAACTTTATATTAACTTTATAGTATTTATGTTAAAAAAAACTTTATAGTACTTAGGTTTAGGGAAGAATCTTTTTCGGAAAGAAAGGTATAGGAGGAGACGCCAGATGGATCGGAGAATAGGTTGGAGGCGTGGTTATATATGTGGACTAGTTTGAGCAGCCTGGTTTGGATTGGATTCAGTTCAACTGAGAGATGAGAAGCAGTTGTAAGGAAAAATAAAAATAAATTGGAGACGGAGACGGATACACACGGATTATTCAGCTATAGCCAGTCGCTGGATCGATCGGCTCCTCTCCGCCGGCGACCTCGGTCGTCGGTGGTGAGGGTGGGGGGGGGGGCATCGGATCTACGCGTGTGGATCGTGTAGCTTTAGGTTAGGCCTTAGTAACTTTGGTTTTTCGGCCGTTCATCGTATTCACTTCGGAGGCGGTGATGACAGCGCTGAATAAAAAAGGTTCATGTATGTCCCCAACGAGGCAATCGGTCCTATGGTTGGGGATGGATTTGGAAATCAGTCTGTTCCAGCAAGGATGGTGTGGCAGCGACATCATCCTCGTGGTGGACCTGTGTCCTCGGCTTCGTCGTTGCAACGGCGTTTGCTCCAACGCCGGTATGGAGCTTGGGAGGTAGTTTAGCAGCCGATGCAGATTGTGGTCTGCATCGATGACATCTGGAAGACGGAACATGTGCTGGATTCGTGGTTGATGGATGGCATGTATGGTTTTCTTCTTCGGCGTCTTAGTCGTGGTGGGGTGCCGGATCTAGAGTTTGATGTCGTGTCCGGGGTGCTGCCCCGGCTGATTCGTTCAATGGCAATGGCTTTACTTTTGGTGAGCCGCCTTGGAGGTCCGCAAAGCTGCTTATCAGCGATGAGCCGCGTTGAGCTCAGGTGAGGAGGTGATCCGTTATTTTTTCCTTTGGTGGCTGCTGTGGTGGTGCCGGAGGCAGGTAACAGGAGTTGGTGTTAAGTTCAGCGATGTTCTACTATCTTTTCAGTTTTTCATGTCTGTATGATGTTGTAATTTCACGATGTATTGCTCTTCGTGCATAGGCACGTATATATGATGTACAAAGGTGGGCCATGGACCTCAACTATACAAGGAATTAGGAGGCGGGCCCAATACACAATATGCACATAACACATATACTCAACACCCCCCCCCCCCGCGTAGTCGAAGCGGCACCGCGGCTGACGCAAAGACTGGACCGGAACTCCTCAAATGACGACGTAGGCAAGCCCTTGGTCATGATATCGGCAAATTGTTGGGAAGTAGGGACGTGCAAAACACGAATATGGCCAAGGGCAACCTGTTCCCGAACAAAATGAATATCCAACTCAATATGCTTGGTCCGTCGATGATGCCCGGGGTTAGCGGAGAGGTAGACCGCCGAGACGTTGTCGCAGTAGACCACCGTGGCACGGTCAAAAGGGCAAGAGAGCTCCTGAAGCAGCTGGCGGCCACGAACACTCGGCGGCGGCGTTGGCATCGCATGATACTCAGCCTCAAGATCGAACGAAATCGAGGCTGCCGCTTGGACGACCACGAGATGAGTGAGGGTCCAAGATAGACACAATATCCCGAAGTGGAGCGACGAGTGTCAGGGCAGCCCGCCCAGTCTGCATCGCAGTAGGCGGTAAGGGCGGTGTCGGCGGAGGCGTGAAGCGTGACGCCAAGATCCATAGTGCCACAGATATAGCGGAGAATCTGCTTGACGGCAGCCCAGTGAACGTCTCGAGGAGCATGCATATGAAGACACACCTGCTGCACGACATACTGGATCTCCGGTCTAGTCAGAGTGAGGTACTAGAGAGCACCAACAATAGACCGATAGAAAGCAGCATCCGAAGCAGGAGAACCATCCGTGGCGGAAAGCTTGGCCTTCATACAACAGGCGTAGCGGCGGGCTGACAGTTAAGCATGCCAGCGCGCTCGAGGAGCTCGTGAGCGTACTTCCGCTGATGAAGGAAGAAGCCATCCGGACGGCACACCACCTCGACACCGATGAAGTAGTGCAAAGGACCCAAGTCCTTGATGGCGAACTCAGCGCGAAGACGAGCCGTGAGCCGACTGAGGAGACCAGTCATACATGCCTTCAGGATGATGTCGTCGACATAGAGCAGCAAGTAGGCCGTGTTAGAGCCCTGATGATAGACGAAGAGCGAGGCGTCCGAGCGGGTAGAGCGGAACCCAAGCTGGTGGAGAAACGCCGCGATGCGCTGGTACCAAGCGCGCGGAGCCTGCTTGAGTCCGTACAAGGACCGCGAAAGCAGGCACACGTGGTCGGGAAGCGCCGGGTCAACAAACCCGGTGGGCTGCTGGCAGAAGACCTGCTCCTCGAGGTGACCATGGAGGAAGGCGTTGGAGACGTCCATCTGGTGCACCGGCCAAGCACGGGAGACCGCAAGGTGGAGAACCGTGCGTATCGTGCCGGGCTTGACAACCGGAGCGAAGGTGTCGGTGAAGTCGATGCCAACACGCTGTCGGAAGCCACGAACGACCCATGGCGCTTTGTAGCGATCAAGGGTACTATCAGGACGAAGCTTGTGTTTAAAGACCCACATTCCGGTAATCACGTTGGCGTGCCGGGGACGGGGAACAAGCTGCCACGTCCGGTTGCGCAACAGGGCATCAAACTCCTCTTGCATCGCAGCCATCCAGAGCGGGTCACGAAGAGCGGCTCGAACGGAGGACGGCAACGGCGACGACTCAGAGGTGGACGCCTCATGGACGTAGTCAGCCGAGGCGTAGAGCGAGCTCGGCGAAAACGCCAGTCTGGTATGGTGACCGGACCGCCACACGCGGCCGGGGCCGTGGGCGCCGAGGGGTCGAGGGCATCGGTGGCGCAGGGTGCCGAGGGGCTGCGGGGCCGCGAGCGCCGAGGGCACCGGGGCGCCGAGGGGCCGCGAGGGGCGCGGGCGCCAACGTCGTGGACGCCGGGAGCCGCGGCACCGAGGGCGCCGGCGCCGCGAGGGTCGCATGGCGCCTGGCGAGCCGCGGGCCGCGGCGCTAACGTCGGGGCGCCATCGCCGTGGCTGTAGGAGGCGCCGTATGCGGGGGGGGGGGGGGCGCCTCAAAGCCAGGGGCGCGCCAAGAGAGGCGCGCGAGCGCCCTGGGAAAGGCGTCGAGGAGCCCGCGTCACCAATGGCGGGAGGAACAGCCGGGGGTACCTGGTGAAACGGAAACACATGCTCATCAAAGTAAACGTGCCGGGAAGTGAACACACGGTGCGAGACAGGATCGTAGCACCGATACCCCTTGGAGTTGGAGGGGTAGCCGATGAAGATGCAAGCGGTAGATCGAGGTGCAAGTTTGTGAGAAGCAGTGTCGGCAGTGCTGGGGTAGCAAAGGCACCCAAAAATGCGCAAGTCGTCATAAGACGGGGGCGTACCAAAGAGAAGATGGTGAGGTGCGTAGTTCCACCGTGGGCGGCAGGGTCTAATGTTAAGAGAAGTGATGCAGTGGCGAGTGCGTCCGGCCAGAAACGAGGCGGCACGTTGGCATGAAACAGGAGCGTGCGAATGCAGTCATTCAGAGTGCGAAGGACGTGTTTGGCTCGACCGTTCTGCTGTGAAGTGTACGGGCATGTGAGGCGAAAAACTGTGCCGTGATGCGACAAAAAGGTGCGGAAAGCGAGGTTGTCGAACTCTTTTCCATTGTCCGTCTGAAGCGCAAGGATGGAATGCCCAAACTGCGTGCGTACATAGGAGTTAAAGGCCGTCAAGGTAGAGAGTGCATCCGCCTTTCTGCGCAAAGGAAAAGTCCACACATAATGAGAATAATCATCAAGAATGACTAGATAATATAAATAGCCCGAGTTACTGTGAACCGGAGAAGTCCACACATCGCTATGAATCAACTGAAAAGGAAAAGAAGCAATGGTAGTGGAATTATTAAACGGCAGGCGAACATGTTTACCGACTCGACAGGCATGACAAGTGTGATCCTCGATCTTATTGCAACTGAAACTGAAACTCCTAAGAATATGATGAAGGGTGACGGGGTTGGGATGACCCAAGCGAGCATGCCAGAGATCGACGCCAGCGGAGAGAGCAGTGGTGGATGAAGGCGAGTGCACCGGATAGAGCTCGTCGGGGCTGTCACATCGGTGAAGTACCATCCTGGTTCGAGCGTCTTTGACACAAAAACCAAGATCGTCAAATTCAACGGTAACAGGATTTTCACGAGTGAAACAACGAATGGAAATGAGATTCTTAATAAGATGAGGTGACACAAGTATGTTAGACAAAGATAATGGAGTAGAAGTAGAAGGAAAAGAAGTGTGCCCAACATGTGTGATAGGAAGTGTGGAACCGTCACCGACAATGACGCGGCGGTCGGTGGAGACAGGAGCGAAGGAGACAAGGTTACCAGGATGAGCAAACATGTGAGACGTAGCACCGGTGTTCATGTATCAATCACCACCTCCAGTGTAATTGTTCGGCGTAGGAGCGGCATGTAGCCCGGTGAGGAGCATCGGGTCCCAAGGCGCCGGCGGCAGGGCCGGCGAGGAGGACGGAGACGCCATGGGGAAGCCGTAGCCGCCGCTCAACAGCGGCGATGGGTACGCTCCATACAGTCCTGACTGCAACTGCGATGTCGGGTAGGCCGGATGGCCCGCCGAAAAAACCTGCAGGTCTGCTGGCAGATGTTGCAGGTGCTGGGCGCCGTCTGGCTGCTGCCCAGCGGGCGAGTGCTGGTCCGCTGATGATCACCACCAGTACGCGGGCGGAGCCCCGCACGCAGGTGGAGACCCGTATGTGAATGCGGGCGGAGTCCCGTATGCCCCTACGTAGGATTTCCGTACGTGAAAACGGACGCGTCGTAGGTGGCGGCCGCCCCATATGGCGACGGGGCCGCGGTGTAGAGCGCTGGCGGCGGGTCGGCAGAGGCGTACCCCCACCAGGGGTTGACCGCGGACGGAGCTTCAGCAGGCTGCAGGGCACCGTATAATTACTGGGCGCCGTATACGTGCGGGGGCTGTGGACGAAGTCCATCTGGCGGGCGGGCTTCTTGGGCGGTTGGCAGGCTAGCAAATCCATCGATGGATTGGGCGATTGGCAGGCTAGCAAATCCATCGATGGCTTGGGCTATTGGCGGGCTAGCAAATCCATAGTTGACGGGAGACGAAGCAGCCACGACAGATACTGCAGCTGATTGGAAGGCACCGGCCATGGAGACACGAGGCAGCAGCGTCACGGGTCGAGGCAGCTTCGGCGGGAGCAGCTGGCGCGATGGAAAAGCGGCAACAGCGCGTGGAGACGGGCTCGCGCGATGCGTGCGGAAGCGCGTGGAGATGGGCAAAACGCGGCGGCGGGTCGCGACAGGGGCGCGAGCGGCGGCAGCGGCGGCGCGGGTAGACGCGCAGCGGCGGAGCGGAAGCGAGGGACAAAACCTAAAAAACTGATACCATGTATGATGTTGTAATTGCACGATGTACTGCTCTTCGTGCATAGGTACGTACTAGGAAAATTGCCCGTGCGTTGCAACGGGAGAAATAAAACCTCACAAAATTGAGAATATGGTTCTTTGGTGAGGCGGGGCGGGGCAGTAGGTGGCGGCGGCGGGGACGGGGTTTTGTCCGATAGCCACGCAAGGACCGACATCACATCTTAATTGTACCATGATGTTTAATTTTGTCTTTCTTCATAAAAAGTTGTGCGGCTTAATTTGCTCGTTCTCTGGGTAGTACTCCAAAGGTTATTTTGTCAGGATTTAGTGTAAATGCAGTAAATAATGATATGCAATACAAAGATACTTGTTCCAAAGGATCCCAATTATTATTATTTTCATTGAGGTGCATTTTCTCCCGCCAGAATATGTTTGTGGATGGACGTAGAGTCCTTAATACGAGCTTCCTGACGTACCTTTCCAATGTTCCTTCTGTGTTCTGCTAATAGTCCAATACAGAGCCCTTAAAATCACTTTAATGCCAGAAAAAATTACCACTTGAGCTGTTACCTTGGTTGCTCTATAATATTAGTATAACTATGAAATCTGAACACGAAGTAACTACAATTCCAGGTACCTCGTTACTACCAGGAACATAATATCCTCTGATGTAAAAAAAAGGAATATATCATCCTATCGACAGCTCCAATTCAGACCAAATCTCTCCGGGGACACACTATTCACAACACGCGCTACACAAATCTCAGCGCTGGGTTTCCAACGCGATGGAATCATTAAGGAACTGCCTCCAGAGGCGATCTGCATCTGGCATCGGCAGCTAAGCAGCCGTGGGTTGCTGAGCTGCTGGCTCTGGCTCTGCCTGGGCAGCGCCGGAAGTGAAGGCCCTTGGAAGAACCCACGACCACCCTCCCCGGTTACCCGCTCCACCTCGGCCAACCGAGAGGCCGGGAGGCGAAGAGGCACGTACGGTGATGGCCGGCAACGAGCAGGAGTTGCTGGCCGCGGCGACGGCGGAGCCCGAGGAGTGCAGCAGGTGGATAATGATCTGCCTTTTGGGCTGCGCCGGTGCCACGGCCTACGGCATCTCCGTCTTGGTGTTTTTTTTTATTGAAACTCACAAACGTTCCTTTATTTATTCGTCCCACCTGGGGATCTCGTCCGAAATTACATGCAAAATAACATCCGGGGGCATCTGGTGCCACACCGTACATAGATGATCAGTCACCGCTGTTCTAGCAAGCAAGTGAGCAGCAGTGTTTGCTCCACGTCTAGCCCACGCAATCTTCCACTCATCCCGCGATGCCAGAATATGCTTGATTTCTTCAATCATCGGTCCAAGTGAAGATAGATCCTTTCCCGTGCGTTGCAACATACCTGCTACCTCCCTGCTATCCGTCTCTAAGTGTAGCCTTGGAATGTTTAGTTCCTCCGCTAGTAAGGCTGCTCTTCTCACAGCTAGTATCTCTGCTCGCAGCGGTTCTTTGCACGGCAGGAGGAGTTGGCACGCACCCCCAGGAAGGCCCCTTCATGGTTCCGTCTTGGTGTTTCGCAACTCCAATAATCACGACGTGAGCTTGGCGTCCTTGTCCACGTTTGCGTTGCTCCTCCTGGGCTACGTTCTTTCCGCGGCTTATCGAACGGTGCAAGGGCGATCCAGAGGGAGACAGGCTAGTAGACATCCTGTTGTCATTGTAATTAATTCTTTCGTGTTAACATATGATTGAAGTTTTGGGTTTTGTTCTAAATCAAACTTCTTCGAGTTTGGCCGAGTTTGTAGGAAAAATATATCAATATCTGGAACACCAAATTGGTTCACCAAAATCTTCAGAAAATATACTTTCATACTACTATGTATGTTTAATTTTGTAGATTTTATCGTATTTTGGTCAAACTTAGACAAGTTTGAATTTAGACAAACATACAGTTTCAATCATTTTGCAACGGAGAGACTACTTGATTAAATCATCTGTGTGTGCTTGTCCATTTAATTCTTTGCACAAGATTGATCCGTTTGTACGGTTACAAGTCTTGTTTGAGAGTTCATCTTCAGTAGTTTGTATACTTACAGTAAAACTAGTCATGGCATCAATCCACAACATATCGTACAGTTCCTAGAATATTGTGTTTGAATTGAGAAGATTAAAGTTGGAGTACTTTCTACTTTTATCTCGAAGCTTGTGCAAAGGACATTGGTTCACTCATACATACTTGTTTTCTCTCCTATATTCTTTGCCACATAATAATATGCCGAGGTGGCAAACTTAACCGACGGTTATCTTACAACTATTGTGAACTCTCCGTCTCAAGAGGGTGAACCATCATCTCTGCAATCATCGAGGAACTAAAGTTGTCTTGTTTGAAGAGTTAAGGGTGCAATATGTCTAGTTTGAGAGTTGATTGACGAAATTCGCATTTTGCAATTATTTGAGACACAAAACATATATTTTCTTCTATATAAATTTGACCACAGAATAATTAACATAAATGTTTCTATGAATCAAAACCTATGGCATACATGTATCAATCAAAAAATCATCGTTGTTGCAGTATTAGCAAACATGTCAACGGTTACACCCACCAAACCCTCCAAAAATGTATTGAGTCGATCGCAAGCAACAACTCCAATACCAATGTTATGCTAGCCCACAACAGTCACCATCGGCGGGGTTTTTTTTTTGCGGTAATATGCTTTGTTACATATATTATAAAAGTTTCTCTTGTGAATATAAATTATAAATGTTGCTAGGGTATTTGTAAAAGAAATGTAGGGTGTTTAGGAAATGTTTTAGGACATTAACGATAAGTTGCATAACCGATGTGCGAGTTAGTTTCTAAAAAGTTGAGCGTGTCATATTTGCACAGGGGGCATGTAATCATTCCAATTTTATCGGACATCGCCGCGAGAATAATAGTAAACGCCGCGAGCTCGTTTATAAGCTGGTTGAAGCTACCCTCGCTAGCCGAGGTGGTACTAAATGTCAGCGGGTCTGTTGCTCCCGCCCGGCCGGTGTCCCAGCACCAGCCTCGCGTGGGCTGCATCCTCTTCTGCGACCCAATTTGGTACACAGCCCAGCTAGTTTTTCTTCCGTTCGCTCTCAAGCCTGATTTTCTTACCGTGGTACAGCGCCGACGTAGAGCCCAAGTTGCTCCGTAAATCACATCGCGACGAAATCTTTTGTTACGTAAACCATAGCAGGTAGCAGGTACTCCCTCCGTTCTAAATTACTTGTCTTGGATTTGTCTAGATACGGATGTATCTAGACTCATTTTAGTGCTAGATACATCCGTATCTAGACAAATCTAAGACAAGTAATTCGGAACGGAGGGAGTAGCAGGTAGCAGCGGATCGATCTTGGTTTCGATCTACCGGCAATGAGAGGACCTGCTCCGCCGCCGGAATCAGCAGAGCTGGTCCGGGAGATCCTGCTCAAGCTGCCCACCAGGGACGTGGCTCGTTGCCGCTGCAGGCTATGGCGCGGCGTCGTCGCCGAGCCCACTTTCAGCAGCCTCCACGCCGAGGCCGCGGCCAACAACAACTCCGTCGCGTCCGAGCCCTTGCTCGTCATTGTGACCCGAGTGCCCGGCAGGCCCGACGAGGCCAGCTTCTCCATCGTCTCCTCGTCGAGGCCCGCGCCCATGCCACACCGCATCGCCATCCCCGGCGGCTACAGCCTCTCCAACGTCTGCAGCGGCCTCCTCTGCTTTGCGTTCGACCTCACCCAGGCGCTGGCGTACATCTGCAACCGCGCCGGAGCGCCCGTGTTCATCTGCAACCCCGTCACCGGCGAGACGGCAACGGTTCCCACGCCTGTGGAATGGAGGTTGAGTAAGCCGAGAGACGCCGTGTACAATCACTACGCCTTGGGGTTCAGCCCTTCCACCAATGAACACAAGCTGTTCCGGTTCTCCTTCACAGCCAATCCCATCTTCGACACATAGATCAACCAGAGCGTGTGCACCTTAGGCAGTGGCGGGTGGCGCCGGCGATCTTACACTTCCCAGGGCCACCTAATGTGCACCTCGCCGCCGGTGCTCGTTGATGGCAATCTGTACTTGGTGACCAGCGGTCGAATACGCCTGTTCGGACAGCACCGGAACCCTGATGGGATGCTGGTGGTCGACGTGGCGACCGAGGTGCACCGCACGTGCCTTCTCCCGGTCAGGGCCGACGCGTACCCCCAGAACATGGATCCGATGGTGTACACCTTTGAGATGAGCGGGCGGCTGTGCCTCACCGTGAACTTGTATGACCCTCGCTGTAAGCTCCAGTTCTGGGTCATGTCACCGCCGGACCAGTGGGTGGAGGGCGACGACAGCAAGTTGTGCTGGGATCTGCGCTACAGCTTCTACCTCGACGACTCCTATCGTAACTCGTATCACTTCAATACCACGACGGGCGTATGGTTCAATGATGGGACGTTGTGCTTCACCGACAGGGATTTCTTGTTCAAGCACAACATGACAAGACGCTCGCTGGGGCCGTCTCAAGACACTGATTGTCCTCAGTGTGACCAGCGACTCCAGCTGCCGCCAAAGCCGCCCAAGTACAAGTGGAACATTGCCGGGGGTTATCGCCCCAGCCTGCTCTCGCCTCTTACCTTGGCAACGCCGCCATGGTTTTCACTAGTACAAAAAATGGGCTATAATCCCGATTTGTAAGGCCCTTTTAGTGCCGGTTCAGCATGAACCGGCACTAATGGTCCACCACGTGGCACGAGCACGCGACGGGGGCTAGGGGACCTTGTTACCAATCGGGACAAAAGTTTTCGTTTTAATTTTTTGAAAAAAAATGATTTTTTTTTTATTTTCAAATTTCTGAATTATTTGACGATTTAATCTCTAATCACCCATCATCATTGCTCAAATCACTCTTCATCATTCCAAATCGTCTAACTTCCTGGCCGGTCTCCCATCCTCTCACTACTCCAACCTAAGCACACTTAACTTCCGAAGTTCTATTCCCCCTACTTTCCAAGTCTGCACTTGTTGTTTACCTGACAATAGTAAGCTGCCAATCCTATTAACCCTCAGAAGTTTAGCTTAAGCATGAAAATCACAGGTTTCACGGTTTGAGTTTGAAAATATTATTCAAAATAATAATAATTATTTGGTAACACTAATATTTCTTAAATAAGTAGTTTGACCATAGTTTGACCAGATTTGACCATAGTTTGACCAGATTTGACCACAGTTTGACCAAAATTCAATAAAAATAAAATAATTATTTAGTAACACTAATATTTCTTGAATAAGTAGTTTGACCATAGTTTGACCAGATTTAACCAAAAATAAAAAAAACTGCAATTTGAGCATAACTTTTTTTCCTTTTAGAATTTGAGGATTCTAAAATTTGCAAAATGGCCTACGGATTATGAGCAGCGCCGCGCATATGAAACTGATGCGCTGGTCCGACGCAAACACTAGACCGGATTGGACCGGTCAGACCATCGCAATGAATTACTGTCCTTGCAATGAAAAATTCTGAGCAGCGCTGCACATTGCTTGCTTGATGAAACCGATGCGCTGGTCCGACACAAGCACTAGAACGGATTGGACCGGCCAGACCATTGCAATGAATTACTGTCCTTGCAATGAAAATTGCCGATCACACGCAACCGGATGCGGATTTTCATGCTGATTTTTTCGATATATTACGCGGTTTTTTTGACATCGTATGCGAAAGATATTGTCGTTTTACTTTTTCATAATGATTTTTGGCAAAACATGTCGAAATTTATGTTTTTAAATTTTCCTAACTACTAGATGTAGTAACATAACTACATCTCGAAGGATTTTAATTTTTGAAGTTTTTATCACTCTCTTTTGTTTTTTTTTTCAAAACTGAAAAGGCGATAGGGGGTAGGGTTTGAAAATTGCCCTTTACTCCCGGTTTTTTCTCCAACTGGTACTAAAGGTTAGACCAATTTAGTCCCGATTTGTGATACAAACCGGGACTATAGGTTAGCCCTTCAGTCCCAGTTTGCGTCACAAACCGGGACTAAAGGGCTCCTTTTTGTACTTATAGATGACATGGTTTAGTTTCATATGGACATGGGTACGTAAAAGAAATTGAATTCGTTCCGTGGTGGATAAATTTTTTATTTTATCTTTTCGTATCAATTTTGTGTTAGTTAATTTATTTTTAGTACCAGTGTATTGGGGAATTTTATTAACAAATGCTTGACTTAAACAAAGACGTTAACCAACAACCAGTAATGATATACTGGACAAATTGTTTTCCGGACTTGGTTTAGCATAGTCTTTTGCTTCATTTTAAATAAAAAATTGCAGTGTCGAATGCTCGCACTGAAAGATGATTTTGAAATTCGATACAAATGTGTTAGGTACAAAAATAAAATGATGTCGACTTAGATGATTGGATATCGAGAATGGGCTGGTAGTTCTGATTTTGTTTTTGAAACGGTAGCATAAACAAAAAAACTTCAAAACTTGGTCGAGCAGCGAAAAACAAAATTTACGTGCTATTCGGAATTTATTTTCCCCAAATGTATAAGATGCAGCGAAAAGATTGTTGCAGGGGGGGAGGCAGTGAAGCTCCGCGCGGGTAGTGGCAGCGTCGTGTATCGTGCGTGCTCTGGACGATCGGGTACGAGCTTGATCTGGGCTAGGACTGGCGTGAGGTGTGCAGCGTGTCTAAGCTAGAATGCTAGAGAGGACGCGTAGGTTCTGTT
This sequence comes from Aegilops speltoides, assembly GCA_021437245.1. Lineage (NCBI taxonomy): Eukaryota > Viridiplantae > Streptophyta > Magnoliopsida > Poales > Poaceae > Aegilops > Aegilops speltoides. The sequence continues at coordinate 499,275,118 of CM038145.1, forward strand.
CGACAAGACTGGCCATCCTGCTGGATTCTGAGCAGCGCCGCACATATGAAACCGATACACTGGTCTGACACAAGCACTAGACCGGATTGGACCGGTCAGACCATCGCAATGAATTACTGTCCTTGTAATGAAAAATTCTTTGTAGCGTCACGCACTGCTTGCTTGATGAAACCGATGCGCTGGTCCGATGCAAATTGTTTTCAGGACTTGGTTTAGCAGAATCTTCTGCTTCATTTTTTATTTTTTTTGCAGTGTCGAATGCTCCGACTGAAAGATGATTTTGAAATTCGATACAAATGTGTTAGGTACAAAAATAAAATGATGTCAACTTAGATGATTGGATATCGAGAAAGGGTTTCTAGTTCTGATTTTGTTTTTGAAACGGTAGCATAAACAAAAAACACTGGAACCTGGTCGAGCAGCGGAAAACAAATTGTACGTGCTATTCGGAATTTTTTCCCAAATGAATAACGATGGAGCGAAAAGATTGTTGCGGGCGGGGAGGTGAACCTCTGCGCGTGTAGGTGCAGCATCGTGCATCGTGCGCGCTCTAGACGATCAAGTACGAGCTTGATGTGAGCTAGATCTGGCGCGAGGCGTGCAACGCGTCTAAGCTAGAATGCTAGAGAGCACGCGTAGGTTCTGTTCGACAGGACTGGCGGTTTGACTAGTTAGGCCGTCCTGCTGGATTCTGAGCAGCGCCGTGCATATGAAACCGATGCGCTGGTCCGACACAAGCACTAGACCGGATTGGACCGGTCAGACCATCACAATGAAGTATTGTCCGTGCAATGAAAAATTCTGAGCAGCGCCATGTGTTGCTTGCTTGATAAAATCGATGCGCTGGTCCGACACAAGCACTAGAACAGATTGGACCAGTCAGACCATCGCAATGAATTACTGTCCTTGCAATAAAAAATGCCGATCACATGCAACCGGATGCGGATTTTCGTGCTGATTTTTTTGATATATTATGCGGGCTTTTTCCGACATCATATGCAAAAGATATGGTCGTTCTACTTTTTGATAACAGTTTTTTGCAAAACATGTCAAAATTTATGTTTTTAAATTTCCCTAACTACTAGATGTAGTAACATAAATACATCTCGATGGATTTTAATTTTTGAAGTTTTATCATTTTCTTTTGTTTTTTTAAACTGAAAACGACGATACAGGGGGAGGGGGTAGAGTTTGAAAATTGCCCTTTAGTCCCGGTTGGTGTCTCCAACCGAGACTAAATGTTAGACCCCAAACAAATCGGGACTATAGGTTAGCCCTTTAGTCCCGGTTAGTGACACAAACCAGGGCTAAAGGGCACCTTTTTGTACTTTTTGTAGTTTAAAGATATGTTAATCTCCTTTTTGTACTTATTGATGACATGGTTTAGTTTCATATAGACTTGGATAGGTAAAATAAATTGAACTCGTTCTGTGGCGGATAATTTTTTCGTATAAATTTTTCTGTTAGTTAATTTAATTTGTAGTACCAGTGTATTATGCAATTTTACTAACAAATGGTTCAGTTAAACAAAGACGTTAACCAGTAACCAGTAATGATATACTTTCTGGATAAATTGTTTTCCGGAGTTGGTTTAGCATAGTCTTCTGCTTCATTTTTTGATTTTTTTTTGCAGTGTTGAATGCTCCCACTGAAAGATGATTTTGAAATTTGATACAAATGTGTTAGGTACAAAAATAAAATGATGTTGACTTAGATGATTGGATATCGAGAAAGGGCTGGTAGTTCTGATTTTGTTTTTGAAATGGCAGCATAAACAAAAAAACTTCGAAACCTGGTCGAGCAGCGGAAAACAAAATGTACGTGCTATTTGGATTTTTTTCCCCAAATGAATAACGATGCAGCGAAAAGATTGTTACGGGCGGCGCGGTGAAGCTCTGCATGGGTAGGGGCAGCGTCGTGCATCGTGCGTGCTCTGGACGATCGGGTACGAGCTTGATGTGGGACAGGACTGGTGCGAGGCGTGCAGCACGTATAAGCTAGAACGCTAGAGAGGACGCGTAGGTTCTGCTCGACAAGACTGGCGGTTTGACTAGTTGAGCCGTCCTGCTTGATTCTGAGCAGCACTGTGCATATGAAACCGAAGCGCTGGTCCGACGCAAACACTAGACCGGATTGGCGGTCGGACTATCGCAATGAATTACTGTCCTTGCAATGAAAAATTATGAGCAGTGCCGTGCATTGCTTGCTTAATGAAACTGATGTGTTGTTCTGACGTAAGCACTAGAACGGATGGACCGGTTAGGCCATCGCAATAAATTACTGTCCTTGCAATGAAAAATGCCAATCACACGCAACCGGATGCGGATTTTCGTGCTGATTATTTGATATATTATGCGTTTTTTTGACATCGTATGCAAAAGATATGGTCGTTTTACTCTTTCATAACACGTTTTTGCAAATCATTACAAAATTTATGTTTTAAAATTTCCCTAACTACTAGATGTAGTAACATAACTACATCTCGAAGGATTTTAATTTTTGAAGTTTTTATCATTTTATTTTCTTTTTTTAAACTGAAAAGGCTATAACGGGGGTAGAGTTTGAAAATTACCCTATAGTCCCGGTTTGTGTCTCCAACCAGGACTAAAGGTTAGACCCCTTGAGGCCCGGTTTGTGATACAAACTGGGACTATAGGTTAGCCCTTTAGTCCCGGTTTGTGTCACAAACCGGGACTAAAGGGCTCCTTTTTGTACTTTGTGTACTTTAAAGATACGTTAATTTCCTTTTGTACTTATAGATGACGTGTTTAAGTTTCATATAGACATGGTTAACTAAAAGAAATTGAATTTGTTTTGTGGCGGAAAAATTTTTAATTTCTTTTTTCTATCAATTTTTTTGTTAGTGTATCTAATTTTTAGTACCAGTGTAATGTGGAATTTTACTAACAAATGCTTCACTTAAACAAAGACGTTAACCATTATTCAGTAATGATATATTTTCTGGGCAAATTGTTTTCAGGACTTGGTTTAACATAATCTTCTGCTTCATTTTTTAAATTTTTTTGCAGTGTCGAATGCTCCGACTGAAAGATGATTTTGAAATTTGATACAAATGTGTTAGGTACAAAAATAAATGATGTCAACTTAGATGATTGGATATCGAGAAAGGGTTTGTAGTTCTGATTTTGTTTTTGAAACGGTAGCATAAACAAAAAAAACTCTGGTACCTGGTTGAGCAGCGGAAAACAAATTGTACGTGCTATTCGGAATTTTTTTCCCAAATGAATAATAATGGAGCGAAAAGATTGTTGCAGGTGGGGCGGTGAACCTCTGCGTGTGTAGGTGTAGCATCGTGCATCGTGTACCTTTGCGTTTGTGTCAAAAGGATTAATTAACTATGGTTTGTTCAAAGATATCTTTATTTGGATTTAAAGTTTTATTTTTTTGTCTTTAGAAGGTGTTAAGTAACTAATGTGGTAGCAAAAAAATTGAATTTGATTTTTGCGAAATTTTAATTCTTTTTTTTAATTTTTGGTGTTATCTGAATTTTTGACATGATGTGGATTTCTACAATGTCATTAAAAAGCTGTTAACATTACCGAATAATATGTGAAATGTTTCAGGCTGGTAGGATTTCTTTATTTTTGATGTCGAATGCGCGAAAATGATTTTAAATCGGACAAGTGTGACAAAATAAATAGCACTTGAATGTACGGAGGTTTCATCATTGTTTTTGACGTGCATAAAACTAACCTGTACTGCTGAAGAAAATTCGTGCTATTGATTTTTCCCAAAGATAAGAAAGATGTTGTGGCGGTAACCTCGCAGTGAGTACGTGCTCTGCTGAATCAATCAAACATGAGGATGCCGGCTTGCTATCTTAGTAGATGCTAAAGGCTGATCATTGCAAGGATGATAGTTTTCTTTGAATTGAAACAGCTGCATATGAAATTATTTCGACACACACTAGACTGGATTGACGTAACATAAATATTCGTATTTTAATAATTGAGAGCTTTTTAATTGATTGTCAAAAAACGAAAATTGGACGTAGTATGATTTGTCCCTTGAAATCCAACGATCATGCAACCGACAAATTCCTGATCTTTATATTATGCAACGCAAGTCTTGTTTCAAAAGATAATTCTTTTACTTTTGTGTTATTGGAAATAATTACTTGAAATTCAAAATTTTGTTTTATTAAATTTCATTACTAAATGTTAGTTAACAAATTAAACAATAATCTTCGAATTTTTCGGATTTTATTTTTATTTTTATTTTTTTCTTATTCCAAGTTTAATTAAAATGAGGCAAATAAAGGTGATGGTGTTTGAAAGGATTCATTTTTTAATGAACAAAGTTAACGGAGGACAAGAGATAAATTCCAAAAAACAACGAAAGTGTAGGCGTAAGTGATGGTAGGGCCCTTATCGGTGTTATGACCTAGGGCTGTAAGGGCACTTTATTGAGTTAAAGAAGTGTAACGTTTCTTTGCTCTGTGCAGGTAGTTCATTCAGAACTGCGATGGTGAAAATATAAAAATTGACGGTTCTTAGAACGGTATTTATAAGTATAAATATTCTTCATGAAGCAATTTAATTGTGCGTTTTGATTTATTAATATGGTTTTACTCGTCAAAAAAGCGTTACCTACCTATAACCTTTCATAAATTAATTAGTTTTAATTTCTTACTTTTAATATTTTGATTTAATTTGAAAGTTTTTAAATTTATAATTTTAGAAAAATAAAAGGTTGACTTGAATTGATCAGAAGGGTGGTGTTCAATTTGTTTTGAAAGGCCTAAACGTAAAAAAAACTGGGACAGGAAAAAAAAGTCGGTTTTGGATTTCCCCAAATGATAGTCGGAAAAGATTGTTTGCGCGTAGTCTATGGGAGGGGTGTATGCTGTCGAGAGTGATTGTTGGGAAGATGTAGCTCGTAATTGAGTAAAGTTGCAGTTTGTACAAATGGCGTTTCATTACCGCTCTATTCGAAAATTTGAAACGTGGCGTAACAAACGTTGGCGTCGATTAATATTCTGTCCTTGCAATGAAAAATTTGAGCATTGCTTAATAAATATGTGTCGCTAAGATGAAGGTTGAACGGTTAGCTCGAATATTTGTCTTGAAGAAAAACAAACCGAACGGTCGGATTTCGGATATTTATTATTTCGGTTTTTTCCAATGAAAAGATGGCGTTATTTTCAACGTTTGAAACTTCAAATTTAGTTTAAAATTTCCTACTCGAGATAAATAACACTGAAGGATTTTAATTTTGAGTTTCATTTATTTTTTTTAAACTAAAAGGCTAAACGGGGTAGTTTGAAAATCCTGCGGTTTGTGTCCACAGGATAAGGTAGCCCTAGGCCGGTTTTGAACAACTGGGCAAAACTAGCCGGTTGGCGTGCCAAACGATAAATTTTCGTAAAAATTTAAAGCATGTATTTCCTTTTGTATAAGAGCTGTTAGTTCAACAGGTTAGAAAAATTGAATTTGTTTTGCGATAAATTTAATTCTTTTTATAAATTTTGTGTTATCAATTTTTGACGGAATGGGATTTTCAAATGTCTTAAAAATTACTTCGAATATATTTTGGAAATTGTTTGGCTTGTTTCGAATCTCATTTAAAATTTTTGATATGGTCGTTAAATTTTTGAAAGTAAATGTGTCAAAAATTAATGTTAATTTATAATGAAAGGTATATTCTGATTGTTTTAATTTGAGTTAACAAATACTGACTTTTAACGAAAACAAATGAGGTGATTTGAATTCCCAATAATACGTGGGCAAAGATAGGGTGACCACAGGGACTATGTTGCCTTTGCGTATCAACCGGCTAAGGCTTTTTTTTAATATTTTTTGTTTTTGGAAAAATATTGATTTTTAATTTTTTATTATTCTATTTAAAGTTAAAATACACATTGAATTTTGTGTTTTTTTTTTTTTTTACCAATTTAATTAATGAAAAAAATTTGAAGGGTTTTTTTTAAGAAAAAAATAACGGAAAAAATTGTTTTTCCAAAAAAATTGGGAGGGGGGGGTGGGGAATTTCAGGTTTCCTTAACAGCCAACGTGGGAATCTAAAAATGCGTTTAAATTAAGGCGTGCAAATCTAAAACACGGTTTTTTTTTTTAAAGTTTTTATTTAATAAATTTTTAAATTCCAAAAGTTTATTTTATTTTTTTTTTTTTAAAAAGAGGGTTAAATCCCGTTCACGAAGTCCTGCGTTAAGGTTTCGTTAACAACTTTTTTATATTCTTTTTTATTGTAAAAAAATATTTTTAAAATTTATTTTTTATTTTTTTTATTTTCGATTTAAATTAAAATACTTATTTGAATTTTGTGTTAATTTTTTAATTTTACAATTAATAATGAAAAAATTGAAGGTTTTTTTTTTAAGAAAAAAAAGCGTGAAAAATTATTTTTCCAAAAAGAAATTGGGGACGGTAGAAAGGTTGGGTTTGGCTCAACGGCACGTGCGCAATCAAAAATCGTAAAGCAAGTGCCAATCTAAAATCGTTTAAATTAAGTTGTACAATCTAAAACAAGGTTTTTTTTTTTTAAATGTTTTTTTATTTTAATTAAATTTTAAATTAAAAAAGTTTATTTATTTTTTTTTTTTTTAAAAAGAGGGTTATCCGTTCAAGAAGTCCTGCGTTATAAGTTTTCTTAACAGCTTTTTAATATTTTTTTTTTTTGTAAAAATATTTTTGAATTTATTTTTTATTTTTTTATTTTCAGATTTAAATTAAAATACTACATTTGGAATTTTGTGTATTTTTTTTTTAAATTTAATAAAAAGTTAAAAAAAATTGAAGGTTTTTTTTAAGAAAAAAAGACGTACAAAAATATTTTCCAAATAGAAATTGGGGACGGAATGAAAGTGTTATGGCGTCAACGGGCACTGCGCAATCAAAATCTTTTAAAGGCAAATGCCATAATCTAAAACACGGTTTTTTTTTTGTTTCAAAGTTTTTATTTTAAAAAATTTTTAATTCAAAAGTTTATTTATTTTTTTTTTTTAAAGTGGGGTTATCTTTGCACAATCCCAAAACGGGTCCTTCACAACGGAAGGCTTTTTTTTTAATACTTTTTGTTTTTGGAAAAATATGGATTTTTAATTTTTATTATTCTATTTAAAGTTAAAATACACATTGAATTTTCGTGTTATTTTTTTTTTTACCAATTTAATTAATGAAAAAATTTAAGGGTTTTTTTAAGAAAAAATAACGGAAAAATTGTTTTTCAAAAAAAATTGAGGGGCGGTGGGGGCAAGGGGTCAGGTTTCCTCTAAAGCAACGTGGGTTCTAAAATCTCTAAATTAAGCTCAATCTAAAACAAGGTTTTTTTTTTTTAAATTTTTTATTTAATAAATTTTTAAATTCAAAAAGTTTATTTTTTTTTTTTTTTAAAAAGAGGTTACCTTCAGAGTCCGCGTTAAGGTTCGTTACAACTTTTTTAATATCTTTTTTTTTGTAAAAATATTTTTGAAATTTTTTTTTTATTTTTTTATTTTCAGATTTAATTAAAATACTATTTGGAATTTTGTGTTAATTTTTTATTTTTACAATTTAATAATGAAAAAATTGAAAGTTTTTTTTTTTAGAAAAAAAGGAAAAATTTTTCCAAAAAGAAATGGGGGACGGGTGGATAAAAGTTGGTTTGCTGCAACGGCCGTGGCAATCAAAAATACGGTTAAAGGCCAATGCCAATCTAAAAAGCTATGGTTTTTTTTAAGGTTGATAAAAGTTTTTATAATAAATTTTTAATTCAAAAGTTTATTTATTTTTTTTTTTTTTTAAAAAGGGTTAAATCTCGTCAATCAAAGTTTCGTCAACAAGGCTTTTTTTTAATATTTTTTTTTGAAAAAATATTGATATTTTTTATTTTTTTATTTCTATTTAAATTAAAATACATTGAATTTTGTGTTTTTTTTATTTTTTACAATTTAATAATGAAAAAATTGAAGGTTTTTTTTAGAAAAAAAGGAAAAATGTTTTCAAAAAAATTGGGGGACGGGGGCTGGGGCTAAGGTGGTTTCTCAACGGCAGTGCAACAAAAATTGTTAAAAGAAGCCAATCTAAAAACCCAGTTTGTTTTTAAAAGTGTTTTTTAATTTCAATAAATTTTTAAATTCAAAAGTTATTTTATTTTTTTTTTTTTAAAAAAGGGGTTATTCCGTTACGAAGTCTGCGTTAAGGATAGCTTTTTTAATTTTTTTTTTGTAAAAAATATTTTGAAATTTATTTTTATTTTTTTTATTTCGATTTAAATTAAATACTTATTAATTTTGTGTTATTTTTTAATTTATAATTAATAATGAAAAAATTGAAGGTTTTTTTTTAAGAAAAAAAAGGAAAAATATTTTCCAAAAAGGAAATGGCGGGCGCAAGTAAGTTGGCACGTCGAGTGACCAAATCCTCAACTGATCCAAGTTTTTATTAATTATTTTAATTATCAAACTGATATCTTCTTTAATTAAATCTTCAATACATTTTATACAGTTTATTTTTTTTTTTAAATGATTAATTATAATATGTATATTTTGTTAGATTTTTTATTGAAGTTTAAAAAAAATTGGGTTTTTTTATAATCATTCGCAAGAGATGGCGTGTCATGGCCAGGTGATAAAGCATGATTTAAGTTTAGAAAGCTAAATTAAATAATATTTTTAGAGTATATTATAATAAATTTGAGTTGGGTTTGCTGTGCTTTAACTGCATGGATATTTTCTAAAATCGTTTAATATCGCAATGCCAATCTATAAAACTATGAGTCGATTTTTTTTTTATGTTTTCATATAAAAAGTATTTTATTTTAAATAAATTTTTTAATTCAATGATAAGTTTATTTATTTTTTTTTTTTAAGGGGGGGTTAAATCCTTCGTGAAATACCACAACGGGTCTTGCAACGGAAGGCTTTTTTTTAATACTTTTTGTTTTTGGAAAAATATGTCGAATTTAATTTTTATTATTCTATTTAAAGTTAAAATACATTGAATTTTGTGTTTCTTTTTTTTTTTTACAATTTAATTAATGAAAAAAATTTGAGTTTTTTTAAGAAAAAAATAACGAAAATTGTTTTTCAAAAAAATTTGAGGGGGGTGGGGGAAGGCGTTAGGTTTCTAAGGAAGTGGGAATCTAAAAATGTCATGAGGGTGCAAATCTAAAACACAGGTTTTTTTTTAAAGTTTTATTTAATAAATTTTAATTCAAAGTTATTTTATTTTTTTTTTTTTAAAAAGGGTTAAACCTTCAGAAGTCCCTGCGTTAAGGACGTTACGAAACTTTTTTAATATTCTTTTGTTATTGTAAAAAATATTTTTGGGAAATTTATTTTTTATTTTTTTATTTTCAGATTTAATTAAAATACTTATTTGGAATTTTGTGTTAATTTTTTAATTTTTACAATTTAATAATGAAAAAATTGAGGTTTTTTTTTAGAAAAAAAGTGAAAAATTATTTTCCAAAAAGGAAATTGGGGACGCTGGGGAAACTTGGGGGTTTGGTACAACGCCGTGGCCAATAAAAATCTTTAGCAGTGCAATCTAAAAATGTTAAATTGAGTTGTCAATCTAAACACAGGTTTTTTTTTTTCTAAAAGTTTTTTATTTAATTAAATTTTTAAATTCAAAAAAGTTATTTATTTTTTTTTTTTTAAAAAGGGTTAAATCGTTCAAAAGTCCCTGCGTTAAGGTTACCTGTTAAGAAACTTTTTTAATATTCTTTTGTTTTTGTAAAAAATATTTTTGGAATTTATTTTTTTATTTTTTTTATTTTCAGATTTAAATTAAAATACATTTGAATTTTGTGTTAATCTTTTTATTTTTAAATTTAATAATAAAAAAAATTGAAGGTTTTTGGCGTGCAGCACGTATAAGCTAGAACGCTAGAGAGGACGCGTAGGTTCTGCTCGACAAGACTGGCGGTTTGACTAGTTGAGCCGTCCTGCTTGATTCTGAGCAGCACTGTGCATATGAAACCGAAGCGCTGGTCCGACGCAAACACTAGACCGGATTGGCGGTCGGACTATCGCAATGAATTATTGTCCTTGCAATGAAAAATTATGAGCAGCGCCGCGCATTGCTTGCTTAATGAAACTGATGTGTTGTTCTGACGTAAGCACTAGAACGGATGGACCGGTTAGGCCATCGCAATAAATTACTGTCCTTGCAATGAAAAATGCCAATCACACGCAACCGGATGCGGATTTTCGTGCTGATTATTTGATATATTATGCGTTTTTTTGACATCGTATGCAAAAGATATGGTCATTTTACTCTTTCATAACACGTTTTTGCAAATCATTACAAAATTTATGTTTTAAAATTTCCCTAACTACTAGATGTAGTAACATAACTACATCTCGAAGGATTTTAATTTTTGAAGTTTTTATCATTTTATTTTCTTTTTTAAACTGAAAAGGCTATAACGGGGGTAGAGTTTGAAAATTACCCTATAGTCCCGGTTTGTGTCTCCAACCAGGACTAAAGGTTAGACCCCTTGAGGCCCGGTTTGTGATACAAACTGGGACTATAGGTTAGCCCTTTAGTCCCGGTTTGTGTCACAAACCGGGACTAAAGGGCTCCTTTTTGTACTTTGTGTACTTTAAAGATACGTTAATTTCCTTTTGTACTTATAGATGACGTGTTTAAGTTTCATATAGACATGGTTAACTAAAAGAAATTGAATTTGTTTTGTGGCGGAAAAATTTTTAATTTCTTTTTTCTATCAATTTTTTTGTTAGTTTATCTAATTTTTAGTACCAGTGTAATGTGGAATTTTACTATCAAATGCTTCACTTAAACAAAGACGTTAACCATTATTCAGTAATGATATATTTTCTGGGCAAATTGTTTTCGGGACTTGGTTTAACATAATCTTCTGCTTCATTTTTTAAATTTTTTTGCAGTGTCGAATGCTCCGACTGAAAGATGATTTTGAAATTCGATACAAATGTGTTAGGTACAAAAATAAATGATGTCAACTTAGATGATTGGATATCGAGAAAGGGTTTGTAGTTCTGATTTTGTTTTTGAAACGGTAGCATAAACAAAAAAAACTCTGGTAGCTGGTTGAGCAGCGGAAAACAAATTGTACGTGCTATTTGGAATTTTTTTCCCAAATGAATAATAATGGAGCGAAAAGATTGTTGCAGGTGGGGCGGTGAACCTCTGCGTGTGTAGGTGTAGCATCGTGCATCGTGCACGCACTCGACGATCAGGTACGAGCTTGATGTGAGCTAGAACTGGCACGAGGCGTGCAACGGCGTCTAAGCTAGAATGCTAGAGAGCACGTGTAGGTTCTGTTCGACAGGACTGGCGGTTTGACTAGTTGGGTCGTCCTGCTAGATTCTGAGCAGCGCCGTGCATATGAAACCGATGCGCTGGTCCGACACAAGCACTAGACCGGATTGGACCGGTCAGACCATCACAATAAAGTATTGTCCGTGCAATGAAAAATTCTGAGCAGCGCCGTGCGTTGCTTGCTTGATAAAATCGATGCGCTGGTCCGACGCAAGCACTAGAACGGATTGGACCAGTCAGACCATCGCAATGAATTACTGTCCTTGCAATGAAAAATTATGAGCAGCGCCGCGCATTGCTTGCTTAATGAAACTGATGTGTTGTTCTGACGTAAGCACTAGAACGGATTTGACCGGTTAGACCATCGCAATGAATTACTGTCCTTGCAATGAAAAATGCCAATCACACGCAACCGGATGCGGATTTTCGTGCTGATTATTTGATATATTATGCGTTTTTTTGACATCGTATGCAAAAAATATGGTCGTTTTACTTTTTCATAACACGTTTTTGCAAATCATTTCAAAATTTATGTTTTAAAATTTCCCTAACTAATAGATGTAGTAAAATAACTACATCTCGAAGGATTTTAATTTTTGAAGTTTTTATCATTTTATTTTCTTTTTTTTAAACTGAAAAGGCTATAACGGGGGTAGACTTTGAAAATTACCCTGTAGTCCCGGTTTGTGTCTCCAACAAGGATTAAAGGTTAGACCCCTTGAGGCCCGGTTTGTGATACAAACTGGGACTATAGGTTAGCCCTTTAGTCCCGGTTTGTGTCACAAACCGGGACTAAATGGCTCCTTTTTGTACTTTGTGTACTTTAAAGATATGTTAATTTCCTTTTGTACTTATAGATGACGTGTTTTAGTTTCATATAGACATGGTTAGCTAAAAGAAATTGAATTTGTTTTGTGGCGGATAAATTTTTAATTTCTTTTTTCGTATCAATTTTTTGTTAGTTTATCTAATTTTTAGTACCAGTGTAATGTGGAATTTTACTAACAAATGCTTCACTTAAACAAAGACGTTAACCACTATTCAGTAATGATATATTTTCTAGGCAAATTGTTTTCGGGACTTGGTTTAGCATAATCTTCTGCTTCATTTTTTAAATTTTTTTGCAGTGTTGAATGCTCCGACTGAAAGATGATTTTGAAATTCGATACAAATGTGTTAGGTACAAAAATAAAATGATGTCAACTTAGATGATTGGATATCGAGAAAGGGTTTGTAGTTCCGATTTTGTGTTTGAAACGGTAGCATAAACAAAACAAAAACTCTGGTACCTGGTCGAGCAGCGGAAAACAAATTGTACGTGCTATTCGGAATTTTTTCCCAAATGAATAACGATGGAGCGAAAAGATTGTTGCGGGTGGGGCGGTGAACCTCTGCGCGTGTGGGTGTAGCATCGTGCATCGTGCGCGCTCTGGACGATCAGGTACGAGCTTGATGTGAGCTAGAACTGGCGCGAGGCGTGCAACGCGTCTAAGCTAGAATGCTAGAGAGCACGCGTAGATTCTGTTCGACAGGACTGGCGGTTTGACTAGTTGAGTCGTCCTGCTGGATTCTGAGCAGCGCCGTGCATATGAAACCGATGCGCTGGTCCGACACAAGCACTAGACCGGATTGGACCGGTCAGACCATCACAATGAAGTATTGTCCGTGCAATGAAAAATTCTGAGTAGCGCTGTGTGTTGCTTGCTTGACAAAATCGATGCGCTGGTCCGATGCAAGCACTAGAACAGATTGGACCAGTCAGACCATCGCAATGAATTACTGTCCTTGCAATGAAAAATTATGAGCAGCGCCGCGCATTGCTTGCTTAATGAAACTGATGTGTTGTTCTGACGTAAGCACTAGAACGGATTTGACCGGTTAGACCATCGCAATGAATTACTGTCCTTGCAGTGAAAAATTCCAATCACACGCAACCGGATGCGGATTTTCATGCTGATTATTTGATATATTATGCGTTTTTTGACATCATATGCAAAAGATATGGTCGTTTTACTTTTTCATAACACGTTTTTGCAAATCATTTCAAAATTTATGTTTTAAAATTTCCCTAACTACTAGATGTAGTAACATAACTACATCTCGAAGGATTTTAATTTTTGAAGTTTTTATCATTTTATTTTCTTTTTTAAAAAAACTGAAAAGGCTATAACGGGGGTAGAGTTTGAAAATTACCCTGTAGTCCCGGTTTGTGTCTCCAACCAGGACTAAAGGTTAGACCCCTTGAGGCCCGGTTTGTGATACAAACTGGGACTATAGGGCTCCTTTTTGTACTTTGTGTACTTTAAAGATACGTTAATTTCCTTTTGTACTTATAGATGACGTGTTTTAGTTTCATATAGACATGGTTAGCTAAAAGAAATTGAATTTGTTTTGTGGCAGATAAATTTTTAATTTCTTTTTTCGTATCAATTTTTTTTTGTTAGTTTATCTAATTTTTAGTACCAATGTACTGTGGAATTTTACTAACAAATGCTTCACTTAAACCAAGACATTAACCATTATTCAGTAATGATATATTTTCTCGGCAAATTGTTTTCGGGACTTGGTTTAGCATAATCTTCTGCTTCATTTTTTTAAAAATTTTGCAGTGTCGAATGCTCCGACTGAAAGATGATTTTGAAATTCGATACAAATGTGTTAGGTACAAAAATAAAATGATGTCAACTTAGATGATTGGATATCGAGAAAGGGCTTGTAGTTCTGATTTTGTTTTTGAAACGGTAGCATAAACAAAAAAAACTCTGGTACCTGGTCGAGCAGCGGAAAACAAAATGTACGTGTTATTCGGAATTTTTTTCCCAAATGAATAACGATGGAGCGAAAAGATTGTTGCGGGTGGGGCGGTGAACCTCTGCGCGTGTAGGTGCAGCATCGTGCATCGTGCGCGCTCTGGACGATCAGGTACGAGCTTGATGTGAGCAAGAACTGGCGCGAGGCGTGCAACACGTCTAAGCTAGAATGCTAGAGAGCACGCGTAGGTTCTGTTCGACAGGACTAGCGGTTTGACTAGTTGGGTCGTCCTGCTGGATTCTGAGCAGCGCCATGCATATGAAACCGATGCGCTGGTCCGACACAAGCACTAGACCGGATTGGACCGGTCAGACCATCACAATGAAGTATTGTCCGTGCAATGAAAAATTATGAGCAGCGCCGCGCGTTGCTTGCTTGATAAAATTGATGCGCTGGTCCGACGCAAGCACTAGAACGGATTGGACCAGTCAGACCATCGCAATGAATTACTGTCCTTGCAATCAAAAATGCTGATCACATGCAACCGGATGCGGATTTTCATGCTGATGTTTTGATATATTATGGGGGGTTTTTTCGACATCGTATGCAAAAGATATGGTCGTTTTACTTTTTGATAACAGTTTTTTGCAAAACATGTCGAAATTTATGTTTTTAAATTTCCCTTACTACTAGATGTAGTAACATAATTACATCTCGAAGGATTTTAATTATTGAAGTTTTATCATTTTCTTTTGATTTTTTAAACTGAAAAAGACGATAAGGGGGGAGGGGGTAGAGTTTGAAAATTGCACTTTAATCCCGGTTGGTATCTCCAACCGGGACCAAATGTTAGACCCCAAACAAACCGGGACTATAGGTGAGCCCTTTAGTCCCGGTTTGTGACACAAACCAGGGCTAAAGGGCACCTTTTTGTAGTTTTTGTAGTTTATAGATACGTTAATCTCCTTTTTGTACTTATTGATGACATGGTTTAGTTTCATATTGACATGGATAGGTAAAAAAATTGAATTCGTTCTGTGGCGGACAATTTTTTTGTATAAATTTTTCTGTTAGTTATTTAATTTGTAATACCAGTGTATTATGTAATTTTCTAACAAATGCTTCAGTTAAACAAAGACGTTAACCAGTAACCAGTAATGATATACTTTCTGGATAAATTGTTTTCCGGAGTTGGTTTAGCATAGTCTTCTGCTTCATTTTTTAATTTTTTTTGCAGTGTTGAATGCTCCCACTGAAAGATGATTTTGAAATTCGATACAAATGTGTTAGGTACAAAAATAAAATGATGTTGACTTAGATGATTGGATATCGAGAAAGGGCTGGTTGTTCTGATTTTGTTTTTGAAACGGCAGCATAAACAAAAAAAAAAACTTCGAAACCTGGTCGAGCAGCGGAAAACAAAATGTACGTGCTATTCAGAATTTATTTCCCCAAATGAATAACGATGCAGCGAAAAGATTTTTGCGGGCGGGGGGATGAAGCTCAGCACGGGTAGGGGCAGCGTCGTGCGTCGTGCGTGCTCTGGACGATCGGGTACGAGCTTGATGTGGGCCATGACTGGCGTGAGGTGTGCGGCGCGTCTAAGCTAGAATGCAAGAGAGGACGCGTAGGTTCTGTTCGACAAGACTGGCGGTTTGACTAGTTGAGCCGTCCTGCTAGATTCTGAGCAGCACCGTGCATATGAAACTGAAGCGCTGGCCCGACGCAAGCACTAGACCAGATTGGCGGTCAGACCATCGCAATGGATTCTGTCCTTGCAATGAAAAATTATGAGCAGCATAGCGCGTTGCTTGCTTGATGAAACCGATGCGCTGTTCCAACGCAAGCACTAGTATGGATTGGACCGGTTGGACCATCGCAATGAATTACTGTCCTTGCAATGAAAAATGCAGATCACACGTAACCGGATGCGGATTCTTGTGCTAATTTTTTTTTGATATATTATGCGGGTTTTTTCGACATCATATGCAAAAGATATGGTCGTTTTACTTTTTCATAATTGTTTTTTGCAAAACATGTCAATATTAATGTTTTTAAATTTCCTAACTACTAGATGTAGTAACATAACTACATCTCAAAGGATTTTAATTTTTGAACTTTTTATCATTTTCTTTTGTTTTTTTTAATTGAAAAGTCGATACAGGGGGTAGAGTTTGAAAACTTTAGTCCCGGTTTGTGTCTACAACCGGGACTAAAGGTTAGACCCCTTTAGTCCCGGATTGTGATACAAACTGAATGATCGAGTACGAGCTTGATGTGAGCTATGACTGGCGCGAGGCGTGCAGCGCGTCTAAGCTAGAACGCTAAGGAGGACGCGTAGGTTCTGTTCGACAGGACTGGTGGATTGACTAGTTGGGTCGTCCTGCTGGATTCTGAGCAGCGTCGCGCATATGAAACCGATGCACTGGTCCGACGCAAGCACTAGACCGGATTGGACCGGTCAGACCATCCCAATGAATTATTGTTCGTGCAATGAAAAATTCTGAGCAGCGCAGCGTGTTGCTTGCTTGATGAAATCGATACTCTGGTCCAACACAAGCACTAGAACGGTTTGGACCGGTCAGACCATCGCAATGAATAACTGTCCTTTGCAATGAAAAATGCCGTTCACACGCAACCGGATGCGGATTTTCGTGCTGATTTTTTAATACATTATGCAGTTTTTATTTCACATCATATGCAAAAGATATGTCGTTTTACTTTTTCATAACAGTTTTTATTTCACATCATATGCAAAAGATATGTTTTTGAATTTTCCTAACTACTAGATGTAGTAACATAACTACATCTCGAAGGATTTTAATTTTTGATGTTTTTTTCATTTTCCTTTTTTTCAAAACTGAAAAGGCGATGGGGGGGGTAGACTTTGAAAATTGCCCTTTATTCCTAGTTTGTGTCTCCAATAGGGACTAAAGGTTAGCCCCTTTAGTCCCGGTTTGTGGTACAAACAGGGACTATATGTTTGCTCTTTAGTCCCGGTTTGTGTCATAAACATGGACTAAAGAGGCTCCTTTTTATACTTTCAAGATATGTTAATCTCCTTTTTGTACTTATACATGACGTGGTTTAGTTTCATATAGACATGGGTAGGTAAAAGAAATTGAATTCGTTCTGTGGCAGATAAATTTTTTTATTTTCTTTTTTTGTATCATTTTTTGTTAGTTAATATAATTTTTGGTACCAGTGTATTGTGGAATTTTATTAACAAATGCTTCACTTAAATCAAAACGTTAACAAGTAACTAGTCATGATATACTTTCTGGACAAATTGTTTTCCGAGCTTGGTTTAGCATAGTCTTCTGCTTCATTTAAAAAAAATGAAGTGTCGAACGCTCCCGCTGAAAAATGATTTTGAAATTCGATACAAATGTGTTGGGTACAAAAATACAATGATGTCAACTTAGATGATTGGATATCGAGAAAGGGTTGGTAGTTCTGATTTTGTTTTTGAAACGGTAGCATGAAAAACAGAACTCTGAAACCTGGTCGAGCAGCGGAAAACAAAATGTACGTGCTATTCGGAAATTTTTTCCCCAAGTAAATAACGATGGAGCGAAAAGATTGTTGCTGGCGGGGCGGTGAAGCTCTGCGTTGGTACGTGCAGCATCGTCCATCGCACGCGCTCTGTACGATCAGGTACGAGCTTGATGTGGGCTAGGACTGGCGCGAGGCATGCAACACGTCTAAGCTAGAACGCCAGAGAGCACGAGTAGGTTCTGTTTGACAGGACTGGCGGTTTGACTAGTTGGGCCGTCCTGCTGGATTCTGAGTAGCGCCGTGCATATGAAACCGATGTGCTGGTCCGACGCAAGCACTAGACCGGATTGGACCGGTCATACCATCACAATGAATTAATGTCCGTGCAATGAAAAATTCTGACCAGCGCCGCGTGTTGCTTGCTTGATAAAATCGATGCGCTGGTCCGACGCAGGCACTAGAACGGATTGGACCAGTCAGACCATCGAAATGAATTACTATCCTTGCAATCAAAAATGCCGATCACACGCAACCGGATGCGGATTTTCGTGCTAATGTTTTTGATATATTATGCGGGGGGTTTTCGACATCATATGCAAAAGATATGGTCGTTTTACTTTTTCATAACAGTTTTTTGCAAAACATGTCAAAATTTATGTTTTTAAATTTCCCTAACTACTAGATGTGGTAACATAACTACATCTCGAAGGATTTTAATTTTTGAAGTTTTTTTTTCATTTTTCTTTTGTTTTTTTCAAAACTAAAAAGCCGTTAGGGGGGTAGAGTTTGAAAATTGCCCTATAGTCCCGGTTTATGTCTCCAACCGGGACTAAAGGTTAGACCCCTTTAGTCCCGGTTTGTGCTACAAACCGGGACTATAGGTTTGCCCTTTAGTCCCGGTTTGTGTCACAAACTGGGACTAAATGGGCTCCTTTTTGTGCTTTTTGTACTTTAAATATACGTTAACCTCTTTTTTGTACTTATAGATACTGTGGTTTAGTATCATATAGACATGGGTAGCTAAAAGAAATTGAATTCGTTCCTTGGCGGATAATTTTTTTATTTTCTTTTTTCATATCTATTTTTGTAAGTTAATTTAATTTTTAGTACCAGTGTATTGTGGAATTTTATTAATAAATGCTTCACTTAAAAAAAGACGTTAACCAGTAACCAGTAATGATATACTTTCTGGACACATTGTTTTCTGGGCGTGGTTTAGCATAGTCTTCTGCTTCATTTTTTAAATTTGTTTTGCAGTGTCGAATGCTCCCACTGAAAGATAATTTTGAAATTTGATACAAATGTGTTAGGTACAAAAATAAAATGATGTCAACTTAGATGATTGGATATCGAGAAAGGGCTGGTAGTTCTGATTTTGTTTTAGAAATGGTAGCATAAACAAAAAAACTTGGAAACCTGGTCGAGCAGCGGAAACAAAATGTACGTGCTATTTGGACTTTTTTCACCCAAATGAATAACGATGCCGCAAAAAGATTGTTGCGGGCAGGGCGGTGAAGCTCCGCGCGGGTAGTGTCAGCATCGTGCACCGTGCGTGCTCTGGACGATCGGGTACGAGCTTGATGTGGCCTAGGATTGGCGCGAGGCATGCAACGCTTCCAAGCTAGAACACTAGAGAGGACGTGTAGTTTCTGTTCGACAAGACTAGCGGTTTGACTAGTTGGGCCGTCCCGCTGGATTCTAAGCAGTGCCGCGCATATGAAACCGATGCTCTGGTCCGACGCAAGCACTATATCGGAATGGACCGGTCATACCATCACAATGAATTACTGTCTTTTGCAATGAAAAATTCTGAGCAGTGTCGCGCATTGCTTGCTTGATGAAACCGATGCGCTGGTCCGATGCAAGCACTAGAACGGATTGGACCAGTCAGACCATCGCAATGAATTACTGTCCTTGAAAAATGCCGATCAAATGCAACCGGATGTGGATTTTCGTGCTGATGTTTTGAATATATTATTCGTTTTTTCGACATTGTATGCAAAAGATATGGTCGTTTTACTTTTTCATAACACTTTTTTGCAAAACATGTTGAAATTTATTTTTTAAAATTTCCCTAACTACTACATGTAGTAACTTAACTACATCTCGAAGGATTTTAATTTTGAAGTTTTTATCATTTTCTTTTGTTTTTTTTTTCAAAACTGCAAAGGCAATAGGGGGGTAGAGTTTGAAAATAACCGGGACTAAAGGGCTCCCTTTATATTTTTTGTACTTTAAAGATACATTAATCTCCTTTTTGTACTTATAGATGACGTGGTTTAGTTTCATATAGACATGGGTAGGTAAAAGAAATTGAATTTGTTCCGTGGCGGATAAATTTTTTATTTTATTTTTTCGTATCATTTTTTTGTTAGTTAATCTAATTTTTAGTACCAGTCTATTGTGGAATTTTATTAACAAATACTTCACTTAAACAAAAACGTCAACTAGTAACGAATAATGATATAATTTTTGGACGAATTGTTTTCCTGGCTTGGTTTAGCATAGTCTTCTGCTTCATTTAGAAGAAAATTGCAGTGTCGAATGCTCCCGCTGAAAGATGATTTTGAAATTCGATACAAGTGTATTAGGTATAAAAATACAATATGTCAACTTAGATGATTGGGTATCGAGAAAGGGCTGGTAGTTCTGATTTTGTTTTTGAAACGGTAGCATAAACAAAAAGAACTTCGAAACATGATCGAGCAGCGGAAAACAAAATATGCGTGATATTCAAAATCCCCCCCCCCCAAATAAATAAGGATGGAGCGAAAAGATTGTTGTGGGTGGGGCGGTGAAGCTCTGCATGGGTAGGGGCAGGGTCGTGCATCGTGCATGCTCCGGATGATCGGGTACGAGCTTGATGTGGCATAGGATTGGCGTCAGGCGTGCAGCGCGTCTAACCTAGAACACTATAGAGGACGCGTAGATTTTGTTTGACAGGACTGGCGGTTTGACTAGATGGGCCGTCCTGCTGGTTTCTGAGCAGCGCCGCGCATATGAAACCGATGCGCTGGTTCGACGCAAGCACTAGACTGGATTGGACCGGTCAGACCATCGCAATGAATTACTGTCCTTGCAACGAAAAATTCTATGCAGCACCGCGTGTTTCTTGCTTGATGAAATTGATGCGCTGGTCCGACGCAAGCACTAGAAAGTATTGGACCGCTCAGACCGTCACAATGAATTACTGTCCTTGCAATGAAAAATGCCGATCACACACAACTGGATGCGGATTTTTGTGCTGATTTTTTTGATATATTATGCGGGGGTTTTCGACATCCTATGTAAAAGATATGGTTGTTTTACTTTTTCATAACACTTTTTTTGCAAAACATGTCGAAATTTATGTTTTTAAATTTCCCTAACTACTAGACGTAGTAACATAACTACATCTCGAAGGATTTTGATTTTTGAAGTTTTAACATTTTTTTTGTTTTTTTTTCAAAACTGAAAAAGCAATAGGGGGTAGAGTTTGAAAATTGCTCTTTATTTCCGGTTTGTTTCTCCAATTGGGATTAAAGGTTAGACCCCTTTAGTCCCGGTTTGTGATACAAACTGGGACTATAGGTTAGCCCTTTAGTCCCGGTTTGCGTCACAAACCGGGACTAATTAAAGGGCTCATTTTTGTACTTTTTGTACTTTAAAGATACGTTAATCCCCTTTTTGTACTTATAGATGATGTGGTTTAGTTTCATATAGACATGGGTAGGTAAAAGAAATTAAATTTGTTCCGTGGCGGATAAATTTTTTATTTTCTTTTTTCCTACCAATTTTTTTGTTAGTTAATTTAATTATTAGTACAAATATATTGTGTAATTTTATTAGCACATGCTTCACTTAAACAAAGACGCTATCCAGTTAACAGTAAAGATATACTTTCTGGACAAATTGTTATCCGGGCTTGGTTTAACATAGTCTTGTGCTTCATTTTAAAAAAAATTGCAGTGTCGAATGCTCCCATTGAAAGATGATTTTGAAATTCGATACAAATGTGGTAGGTACAAAAATAAAATGATGTCAACTTAGATGATTGGATATCGAGAAAGGCTGGTAGTTCTTACTTTGTTTTTGAAATGGTAACATAAAAAAACTTTGAAACCTGGTCAAGCAGCGGAAAACAAAATGTACGTGCTATTCGGAACTTTTTCCCCAAATGAATAAAGATGGAGCGAAAAGATTGTTTCGGGCGGGGCAATGAAGCTCTACGTGGGTAGGGGCAGTCTCATGTTGGAAATATGCTCTAGAGGCAATAATAAAATGGTTATTATTATATTTCCTTGTTCATGATAATTGTCTATCATTCATGCTATAATTGTATTAACCGGAAACCGTAATACATGTGTGAATACATAGACCACAACATGTCCCTAGTGAGCCTCTAGTTGACTAGCTCGTTGATGAACAGATGGTCATTGTTTCCTGACTACGGACATTGGATGTAATTGATAACGGGATCACATCATTAGGAGAATGATGAGATGGACAAGACCCAATCCTAAGCATAGCACAAGATCGTGTAGTTCGTTTGCTAAAGCTTTTCTAATGTCAAGTATCATTTCCTTAGACCATGAGATCGTGCAACTCCCGGATACCGTATGAGTGCTTTGGGTGTACCAAACGTCACAACGTAACTGGGTGACTATAAAGGTGCACTACAGGTATCTTCGAAAGTGTCTATTGGGTTGGCATGAATCAAGACTGGGATTTGTCACTCCGTATGACGGAGAGGTATCTCTGGGCCCACTCGGTAATGCATCATCATAATGAGCTCAATGTGACTAAGTAGTTGGTCATGGGATCATGCATTACGGAACGAGTAAAGTGACTTGCCGGTAACGAGATTGAACGAGGTATTGGGATACCGACGATCGAATCTCGGGCAAGTAACATACCGATTGACAAAGGGAATTGTATACGGGATTACTTCAATCCTCGACATGGTGGTTCATCCGATGAAATCATCGTGGAACATGTGGGAGCCAACATGGGTATCCATATCCCACTGTTGGTTATTGGCCAGAGAGCTATCTCAGTCATGTCTGCATGATTCCCGAACCCGTAGGGTCTACACACTTAAGGTTCGATGACGCTAGGGTTATAAGGAAGATTACTAAATGTTGTTAGGAGTCTCGGATGAGATCCCGGACGTCACGAGGAGTTCCGGAATGGTTCGGAGGTGAAGATTTATATATGGGAAGTCATTATACGGTCACCGGAAATATTCGGGGGTATACCGGTATTGTACCGGGACCACCCGAGGGGTTCCGGGGGTCCACCGGGAGGGTCCACCTGCCCCGGAGGGCCTTATGGGCTGTAGATGGAAGGGAACCAGCCCCAAGTGGGCTGGGTGCCTCCACCCTAGGGCCCATGCGCCTAGGGTTTGGGGGGAACCCTAAAGGGGGCGCCCCCTTTGCTTGGGGGGCAAGCCCCCTCCCTCCTTGGCCGCCGCCCCCTCTAGATCTCATCTAGAGGGGCCGGCCCCCCTTCCCCTTCTCCCTATAAATAGAGGGGTGGAGGGAGGGGTGCAGAACCACATCCAAGGCGCAGCCCCTCTCCTCCTCTGCGTGAGCTTGGCGAAGCCCTGCCGGAGAACTGCCACTCCATCACCACCACGCCGTCGTGCTGCTGCTGGAGCCATCTTCCTCAACCTCTCCCTCCTCCTTGATGGATCAAGGTGCGGGAGACGTCACCGGGCTGCACGTGTGTTGAACGCGAAGGTGCCATTGTTTGGCGCTTAGATCGGAATCCGCCACGATCTGAATCGCTTCGAGTATGACTCCTTCATCCGCGTTCTTGCAACGCTTCCGTCTCGCGATCTTCAAGGGTATGAAGATGCACTCCCCTCTCTCATTGCTAGTTACTCCATAGATTGATCTTGGTGATGCGTAGAAAATTTTTAATTTCTGCAACGATCCCCAACAGTGGCATCATGAGCTAGGTCTATGCGTAGTTTCTATGCACGAGTAGAACACAAGTTGTTGTGGGCGTCGATTTTGTCAATTTACTTGCCACTACTAGTCTTATCTTGATTCGGCAGCATCATGGGATGAAGCGGCCTGGGCCGACCTTACACATACGCTTACGTGAGACAGGTTCCACCGACTGACATGCACTAGTTGCATAAGGTGGCTAGCGGGTGTCTGTCTCTCCCACTTTAGTCGGATCGGATTCGATGAAAAGGGTCCTTATGAAAGGTAAATAGCAATTGGCATATCACGTTGTGGTTTTGGCGTAGGTAAGAAACATTCTTGCTACAAACCTATAGCAGCCACGTAAAAAAAAACTTGCAACAACAATTAGAGGACGTCTAACTTGTTTTTGCAGCATATGTCGTGTGATGTGATATGGCCAAAAGGATGTGATGAATGATATATATGTGATGTATGAGATTGATCATGTTCTTGTAATAGGAATCACGACTTGCATGTCGATGAATATGACAACCAGCAGGAGCCATAGGAGTTGTCTTAATTTATTGTATGACATGTGTGTCTTTGAATAACGCCATGTAATTACTTTACTTTATTTCTAAACCGTTAGTCATAGTAGTAGAAGTAATAGTTTGGAGACAAATTCATGAAGACATGATGATGGAGATCATGGTGTCATGCCGGCGACGATGATGATCATGGCGCCCCAAAGATGGAGATCAAAAGGAGAAAAATGATATTGGCCATATCATGTCACTATTTGATTGCATGAGATGTTTATCATGTTTTACATCTTATTTGCTTAGAACGATGGTAGCATAAATAAGATGATCCCTCGTAAAATTTCAAGAAAGTGTCCCCCCCCCTAACTGTGCACCGTTGCGAAGGTTCATTGTTTCGAAGCACCATGTGATGATCGGGTGTGATAGATTCTAACATTCGAATACAACGGGTGTATGCCAAATTTACACATGCAAAACACTTAGGTTGACTTGACGAGCCTAGCATGTACAGACATGGCCTCAGAACGCAAGAGACCGAAAGGTCGAACATGAGTCGTATAGCAGATACGATAAACATGAAGATGTTCACCGATGATGACTAGTCCATCTCATGTGATGATCGGACACAGCCTAGTTGACTCGGATCATGAATCACTTAGATGACTAGAGGGATATCTGTCTGAGTGGGAGTTCATTAACTAATTTGATTAGATGAACTTAATTATCATGAACTTAGTCTAAAATCTTTGCAATATGTCTTGTAGATCAAATGGCCCACGCTAATGTTGCCCTCAACTTCAACGCGTTCCTAGAGAAAACCAAGCTGAAAGACGATGGCAGCAACTATACGGACTGGGTCCGGAACTTGAGGATCAACCTCATAGCTGCCAAGAAAGCATATGTCCTAGATGCACCGCTAGGTGAAACACCCGTTTTCCCGGCAACTCAAGACGTTATGAACGCCTGGCAGTCACGTAGTGATGATTACTCCCTGGTTCAGTGCGGCATGCTTTACAGCTTAAAACCGGGGCTCCAAAAGCGTTTTGAGTAGCACGGAGCATATGAGATGTTCCAAGAGCTGAAAATGGTTTTCCAAGCTCATGTTCGGGTCGAGAGATATGAAGTCTCCGACAAGTTATACAGTTGTAAAATGAAGGAGAATGGTTCTGTCAGCGATCACATACTCAAAATGTCTGGGTTGCACAACTGCTTATCTCAGCTGGGTTAATCTCCCGGATGACGCGGTCGTCGACAGAATCCTCCAGCCGCTCCCACCTAGCTACAAGAGCTTTGTGATGAATTTCAATATGCAGGGGATGGTGAAAACCATTCCTGAGGTATATTCAATGCTGAAATCGGCGGAGGTGGAGATCAAAAAGGAACATCAAGTGTTGATGGTCAATAAAACCACTAGTTTCAAGAAAGGCAAGGGTAAGAAGAACTTCAAGAAGGACGGCAAGGGAGTTGCCGTGCCCGGTAAGCCAGTTGCCGGGAAGAAGACAAAGCATGGACCCAAGCCTGAGACTGAGTGCTTTTATTGCAAGGGAAACGGACACTGGAAGCGGAACTGCCCCAAGTACTTAGCGGACAAGAAGGCCGGCAACACCAAAGGTATATAGGATATACATGTTATTGATGTGTACCTTACCACTACTCGTAGTAGCTCCTGGGTATTTGATACCGGTGCAGTTGCTCAAATTTGTAACTCAAAACAGGAGCTGCAAAATAAGCAGAGACTGGCGAAGGACGAGGTGACGATGCACGTCTGGAATGGTTCCAAGGTCGAGGTGATCGCCTTCGGCACGCTACCTCTACATTTACCTAAAGGATTAATTTTAAACCTCAATAATTGTTATTTAGTGCCAGCTTTGAGCATGAACATTGTATCTGGATCTCGTTTAATACGAGATGGCTACTCATTTAAATCCGAGAATATTGGTTGTTCTATTTATATGAGAGATATGTTTTATGGTCATACCCCGCTGGTCATGGTTTATTCTTAGTGAATCTCGAACGTGATGTTACACATATTCATAGTGTGAATATCAAAAGATGTAAGGTTGATAACGATAGTCCCACATACTTGTGGCACTGCCACCTTGGTCACATTGGTGTCAAACGCATGAAGAAGCTCCATGCAGATGGACTGTTAGAGTCTCTTGATTACAAATCATTTGACACATGCGAACCATACCTCATGGGCAAAATGACCAAGACTCCGTTCTCCGGAACAATGGAGCGAGCAACCAACTTATTGGAAATCATACATACTGATGTGTGCGGTCCAATGTGCGTTGAAGCTCGCGGAGGCTATCATTATATTCTCACCCTCACTGATGACTTAAGTAGATATGGGCATGCCTACTTGATGAAACACAAGTCTGAGACCTTTGAAAAGTTCAAGGAATTTCAGAATGAGGTAGAGAATCAACGTGACAGAAAAATAAAGTTCTTACGATCAGATCGTGGGGGAGAATATTTGAGTCACGAATTTGGTACGCACTTAAGGAAATGTGGATTTGTTTCACAACTCACGCCGCCTGGAACACCTTAGCATAACGGTGTGTCTGAACGTCGTAATCGCACTCTATTGGATATGGTGCGATCTATGATGTCTCTTACCGATTTACCGCTATCACTTTGGGGATACGCTCTAGAGACAGCTACATTCACTTTAAATAGGGCACCATCTAAATCCATTGAGATGACACCATATGAATTATGGTTTGGGAAGAAACCTAAGCTGTCGTTTCTAAAATTTTGGGGATGCGATGCTTATGTCAAGAAACTTCAACCTGAAAAGGTCGAAACCAAGTCGGAAAAATGCGTCTTCATCGGATACCCTAAGGAAACCATTGGGTATACCTTCTACCTCCGATCCGAAGGCAAGATCTTTGTTGCCAAGAACGGGTCCTTTCTGGAGAAAGAGTTTCTCTCAAAAGAAGTAAGTGGGAGGAAAGTAGAACTTGATGAAGTACCGCCTCTTGAAGCGGAAAGTAGCGTAGCTCAGGAAGATGTTTCTGTGGTGCCTGCACCGACTAGAGAGGAACTTAATGATGATGATCAAGGTACTTCGGATCAAGTTGCTACTGATCGTCATATGTCCACAAGGACACGTTCCAACCAGAATGGTATGGCAACCCTGTCCTGGAAATCATGTTGTTAGACAACAGTGAACCTTTGAACTATGAAGAAGCGATGGTGGGCTCAGATTCTAACAAATGGCTTGAAGCCTTGCAATCCGAGATAGGATCCATGTATGAAAACAAAGTATGGACTTTGGCAGACTTGCCCGATGATCAGTGAGCGATAGAAACTAAATGGATCTTTAAGAAGAAGACGGACGTGGATGGTAATGTTACCATCTATAAGGCTCGGCTTGTCGCTAAGGGTTATCGACAAGTTCAAGGGGTTGACTATGATGAGACCTTCTCACCCGTAGCGAAGCTGAAGTCCGTCCAAATCATGTTAGCAATTGCCGCATTCTATAATTATGAAATATGGCAAATGGACGCCAAAACGGCATTCCTTAACGGCTTCCTTAAGGAAGAATTGTATATGATGCAGCCGGAAGGTTTTGTCGATCCTAAGAATGCTAACAAGGTATGCAAGCTCCAGCGCTCCATCTATGGGCTGGTGCAAGCATCTCGGAGTTGGTACATTCGCTTTGATGAAATGATCAAAGCGTTTGGGTTTATGCAGACTTATGGAGAAGCCTGCGTTTACAAGAAAGTGAGTGGGAGCTCTGTAGCATTTCTCATATTATATGTGGATGACATACTATTGATGGGAAATGATATAGAACTTTTGGAAAGCATAAAGGCCTACTTTAATAAGTGTTTTTCAATGAAGGACCTTGGAGAAGTTGCTTAAATATTAGGCATCAAGATCTATAGAGATAGATCGAGACGCCTCATAGGTCTTTCACAAAGCACATACCTTGATAAGATATTGAAGAAGTTCATATGGATCAATCCAAGAAAGGGATCTTGCCTGTATTGCAAGGTGTGAAATTGAGCTCGGCTCAAGCCCGACCACGGCAGAAGATAGAGAAAAGATGAGTGTCATCCCCTATGCCTCAGCCATACGGTCTATTATGTATGCCATGTTGTGTACCAGACGAGATGTAAACCTTGCCATAAGTTTGGTAGGGAGGTATCAAAGTAATCCCGGCATGGAACACTGGACAGCAGTCAAGAATATCCTGAAGTACCTGAAAAGGACTAATGATATGTTTCTCGTTTATGGAGGTGACAAACAGCTCGTCGTAAAGGGTTACGTCGATGCTAGCTTCGACAAAGATCTGGATGACTCCAAGTCACAAACCGGATATGTTTATATTTTGAATGGTGGGGCAGTAAGCTGGTGCAGTTGCAAGCAAATCGTCGTGGTGGGATCGACATGTGAAGTGGAGTACATGGCAGCCACGGAGGCAGCACATGAAGCAATCTGGATGAAGGAGTTCATTACCGAGTACGGACCTAGGAGTTATTCCCAATGCGTTGGGCCTGATGACTCCCTTCTGTGACAACACTAGAGCTATTGCCCTTGCCAAGGAGCCTAGGTTTCACAAGAAGTCCAGACACATCAAGCGTCGCTTCAACTCCATTCGTGAAAATGTTCAAGATGGAGACATAGATATTTGTAAAGTGCATACGGATCTGAATGTCGCAGATCCATTGACTGAACCTCTTCCACGAGCAAAACATGATCAACACCAGAACTCTATGGCTGTTCGATTCATCACAATGTAACTAGATTATTGACTCTAGAGCAAGTGGGAGACTGTTGGAAATATGCCCTAGAGGCAATAATAAAATGGTTATTTTTATATTTCCTTGTTCATGATAATTGTCTATCATTCATGCTATAATTGTGTTGACCGGAAACCGTAATACATGTGTGAATACATAGACCACAGCATGTCCCTAGTGAGCCTCTAGTTGACTAGCTCGTTGATCAACAGATGGTCATGGTTTCCTGACTATGGACATTGGATGTCATTGATAACGGGATCAGATCATTAGGAGAATGATGAGATGGACAAGACCCAATCCTAAGCATAGCACAAGATCGTGTAGTTTGTTTGATAAAGATTTTCTAATGTCAAGTATCATTTCCTTAGACCATGAGATCGTGCAACTCCCGGATACCGTATGAGTGCTTTGGGTGTACCAAACGTCACAACGTAACTGGGTGGCTATAAAGGTGCACTACAGGTATCTCCGAAAGTGTCTGTTGGGTTGGCATGAATCGAGACTAGGATTTGTCACTCTGTATGACGGAGAGGTATCTCTGGGCCCACTCGGTAATGCATCATCATAATGAGCTCAATGTGACTAAGTAGTTGGTCACGGGATCATGCATTACGGAACGAGTAAAGTGACTTGCCGATAACGAGATTGAATGAGGTATTGGGATACCGATGATCGAATCTCGGGCAATAGCATACCGATTGACAAAGGGAATTCTATACGGGATTACTTTAATCCTCGACATCATGGTTCATCCGAAGAGATCATCATGGAACATGTGGGAGCCAACATGGGTATCCAGGTACCGTTGTTGGTTATTGTCCAGAGAGTTGTCTCGGTCAAGTCTGCATGATTCCCGAACCCGTAGGGTCTACACACTTAAGGTTCGATGATGCTAGGGTTATATGGAAGATTACTGAATGTTGTTCGGAGTCCCGGATGAGACCCCGGATGTCACGAGGAGTTCCGGAATGGTCCGGAGGTGAAGATTTATATATGGGAAGTCATCATACGGTCATCGGAAATATTCGGGGGTATACCAATATTGTACCGGGACCACCCGAGGGGTTTCGGGGGTCAACCGGGAGGGTCCACCTGCCCCGGAGGGCCTTATGGGCTGTGGATGGAAGGGAACCAGCCCCAAGTGGGCTGGGCGCCTCCCCCCTAGGGCCCATGCGCCTAGGTTTGGGGGGAACCCTAAAGGGGGCACCCCCCTTGCTTGGGGGGAAAGCCCCCTCCCCCCTTGACCGCTGCCCCCCTCTAGATCTCATCTAGAGGGGCCGTCCCCCCTTCCCCTTCTCCCTATAAATAGAGGGGTGGAGGGAGGGGTGCAGCACCACATCCAAGGCGCAGCCCCTCCCCTCCCCAACACCTCTCCTCCTCCTCGTGAGCTTGGCGAAGCCCTGCCGGAGAACTGCCACTCCATCACCACCACGCTGTCGTGCTGCTGCTGGAGCCATCTTCCTCAACCTCTCCCTCCTCCTTGCTGGATCAAGGTGCGGGAGACATCACCGGGCTGCACGTGTGTTGAACGTGGAGGTGCCGTTGTTCGGCGCTTAGGTCGGAATCCGCCGCGATCTGAATCGCTTCGAGTACAACTCCTTCATCCGCGTTCTTGCAACGCTTCCGTCTCGCGATCTTCAAGGTATGAAGATGCACTCCCCTCTCTCTCGTTGCTAGTTACTCCATAGATTAATCTTGGTGATGTGTAGAAATTTTTTAATTTCTGCAACGATCCCCAACAGTGGCATCATGAGCTAGGTCTATGCGTAGTTTCTATACACGAGTAGAACACAAGTTGTTGTGGGCGTCGATTTTGTCAATTTACTTGCCACTACTAGTCTTATCTTGATTCGGCGGCATCGTGGGATGAAGCAGCCCGGACGGACCTTACACGTACGCTTACGTGAGACAGGTTCCACCGACTGACATGCACTAGTTGCATAAGGTGGCTAGTGGGTGTCTGTCTCTCCCACTTTAGTCGAATCGAATTCGATGAAAAGGGTCCTTATGAAGGATAAATAGCAATTGGCATATCACGTTGTGGTTTTGGTGTAGGTAAGAAACTTCCTTGCTAGAAACCTCTAGCAGCCACGTAAAAAAACTTGCAACAACAATTAGAGGACGTCTAACTTGTTTTTGCAGCATATGTCGTGTGATGTGATATGGCCAAAAGGACGTGATGATGATATATATGTGATGTATGAGATTGATCATGTTCTTGTAATAGGAATCGCGACTTGCATGTCGATGAGTATGACAACCGGCAGGAGCCATAGGAGTTGTCTTAATATATTGTATGACCTGTGTGTCATTGAATAACGCCATGTAATTACTTTACTTTATTGCTAAACCGTTAGCCATAGTAGTAGAAGTAATAGTTGGCGAGACAACTTCATGAAGACACGATGTTGGAGATCATGATGATGGAGATCATGGTGTCATGCCGGTGATGATGATGATCATGGCGCCCCAAAGATGGAGATCAAAAGGAGCAAAATGATATTGGCCATATCATGTCACTATTTGATTGCATGAGATGTTTATCATGTTTTACATATTATTTGCTTAGAACGACGGTAGCATAAATAAGTTGATCCCTCATAAAATTTCAAGAAAGTGTTCCCCCTAACTGTGCACCGTTGCGAAGGTTCGTTGTTTCGAAGCACCACGTGATGATCGGGTGTGATAGATTCTAACGTTCGTATACAACGGGTGTAAGCCAGATTTACACATGCAAAATACTTAGGTTCACTTGGCGAGCCTAGCATGTACAGACATGGCCTCGGAACGCAAGAGACCGAAAGGTCGAACATGAGTCGTATAGCAGATACGATCAATATGAAGATGTTCACCGATGATGACTAGTCCGTCTCACGTGATGATCGGACATGGCCTAGTTGACTCGGATCATGAATCACTTAGATGACTAGAGGGATATCTGTCTGAGTGGGAGTTCATTAAATAATTTGATTAGATGAACTTAATTATCACGAACTTAGTCTAAAATCTTTGCAATATGTCTTGTAGATCAAATGGCCCATGCTAATGTTGCCCTCAACTTCAACGCGTTCCTAGAGAAAACCAAGCTGAAAGAAGATGGCAGTAACTATACGGACTGGGTCCGGAACTTGAGGATCATCCTCATAGCTGCCAAGAAAGCATATGTCCTAGATGCACCGCTAGGTGAAGCACCCGTTTTCCCAGCAACTCAAGACGTTATGAATGCCTGGCAGTCACGTAGTGATGATTACTCCCTGGTTCAGTGTGGCATGCTTTATAGCTTAGAACCAGGGCTCCAAAAGTGTTTTGAGTAGCACGGAGCATATGAGATGTTCCAAGAGCTGAAAATGGTTTTCCAAGCTCATGCCCGGGTCGAGAGATATGAAGTCTTTGACAAGTTCTACAGTTGTAAAATGGAGGAGAATGGTTCTATCAGCGAGCACATACTCAAAATGTTTGGGTTGCACAACCGTTTATCTCAGCTGGGAGTTAATGTCCCGGTTGACGCGGACTTCGACAGAATCCTCCAGCCGCTCCCACCTAGCTACAAGAGCTTTGTGATGAATTTCAATATGCAGGGGATGGTGAAAACCATTCCTGAGGTATATCCAATGCTGAAATCGGTGGAGGTGGAGATCAAAAAGGAACATCAAGTGTTGATGGTCAATAAAACCACTAGTTTCAAGAAAGGCAAGGTTAAGAAGAACTTCAAGAAGGACGGCAAGGGAGTCGCCCGGTAAGCCAGTTGCCGGGAAGAAGCCAAAGCATGGACCCAAGCCTGAGACTGAGTGCTTTTATTGCAAGGAAAACAGACAGTGGAAGCGGAACTGCCCCAAGTACTTAGAGGACAAGAAGGCCGACAACACCAAAGGTATATGTGATATACATGTTATTGATGTGTACCTTACCAGTACTCGTAGTAGCTCCTGGGTATTTGATACCGGTGCGGTTGCTCATATTTGTAACTCAAAACAGGAGTTGCAGAATAAGCGGAGACTGGCAAAGGACGAGGTGACGATGCATGTCTGGAATGGTTCCAAGGTCGATGTGATCGCCATTGGCACGCTACCTCTACAGTTACCTACGGGATTAGTTTTAAACCTCAATAATTATTATTTAGTGCCAGCTTTGAGCATGAACATTGTATCTGGATCTTGTTTAATACGAGATGGCTACTCATTTAAATCCAAGAATAATGGTTATTCTATTTATATGAGAGATATGTTTTTTGGTCATGCCCCGCTGGTCAAT
Source organism: Aegilops speltoides (assembly GCA_021437245.1). Classification (NCBI taxonomy): domain Eukaryota; kingdom Viridiplantae; phylum Streptophyta; class Magnoliopsida; order Poales; family Poaceae; genus Aegilops; species Aegilops speltoides. The sequence continues at coordinate 499,308,078 of CM038145.1, forward strand.
GGTTTATTCTTAATGAATCTCGAACATGATGTTACACATATTCATAGTGTGAATACCAAAAGATGTAAGGTTGATAACGATAGTCCCACATACTTGTGGCACTGCCGCCTTGGGCACATTGGTGTCAAACGCATGAAGAAGCTCCATCCAAATGGACTTTTAGAGTCTCTTGATTATGAATCATTTGACACATGCAAACCATGCCTCATGGACAAAATGACCAAGACTCCGTTCTCCAGAACAATGGAGCGAGCAACCAACTTATTGTAAATCATACATACTGATGTGTGCGGTCCAATGAGCGTTGAGGCTCGCGGAGGCTATCGTTATGTTCTCACCCTCACTGATGACTTAAGTAGATATGGGCATGTCTACTTCAAGAAACACAAGTCTGAGACCTTTGAAAAGTTCAAGGAATTTCAGAATGAGGTAGAGAATCAACGTGACAGAAAAATAAAGTTCTTACGATCAGATCGTGGGGGAGAATATTTGAGTCACGAATTTGGTACGCACTTAAGGAAATGTGGAATTGTTTCACAACTCACGCCGCCTGGAACACCTCAACGTAACGGTGTGTCCGAACGTCGTAATCGTACTCTATTGGATATGGTGCGATCTATGATGTCTCTTACTGATTTACCGCTATCATTTTGGGGATACGCTCTAGAGACAACTACCTTCACTTTAAATAGTGCACCATCTAAATCCATTGAGACGACACCGTATGAATTATGGTTTGGGAAGAAACCTAAGCTGTCGTTTCTAAAAGTTTGGGGATGCGATGCTTATGTCAAGAAACTTCAACCTGAAAAGCTCGAACCCAAGTCGGAAAAATGCGTCTTCATAGGATACCCTAAGGAAACCATTGGGTATACCTTCTACCTCAGATCCGAAGTCAAGATCTTTGTTGCCAAGAACGGGTCCTTTCTGGAGAAAGAGTTTCTCTCGAAAGAAGTAAGTGGGAGGAAAGTAGAACTTGATGAATTACTGCCTCTTGAAGCGGAAAGTAGCGCATCTCAGGAAGATGTTTCTGTGGTGCTTGCACCGACTAGAGAGGAAGTTAATGATGATGATAAAGGTACTTCAAATCAAGTTCCTACTGATCTTCGTAGGTCCACAAGGACACGTTCCACACCAGAATGGTATGGCAACCTTGTCCTGGAAATCATGTTGTTAGACAATGGTGAACCTTCAAGCTATGAAGAAGCGATGGAGGGCCTAGATTCCAACAAATGGCTTGAAGCCATGCAATCCGAGATAGGATCCATGTATGAAAACAAAGTATGGACTTTGGCAGACTTGCCCGATGATCGGCGAGCGATAGAAAATAAATGGATCTTTAAGAAGAAGATGGATGTGGATGGTAATGTTACCATCTATAAGGCTCGGCTTGTCGCTAAGGGTTATCGTCAAGTTCAAGGGGTTGACTACGATGAGACCTTCTCACCCATAGCGAAGATGAAGTCCGTCTGAATCATGTTAGCAATTGCTGCATTCTATGATTATGAAATATGGCAAATGGACGTCAAGACGGCATTCCTTAATGGCTTCCTTAAGGAAGAATTGTATATGATGCAGCCGGAAGGTTTTGTCGACCCTAAGAATGCTAACAAGGTATGCAAGCTCCAACGCTCCATCTATGGGCTGGTGCAAACATCTCGGAGTTGGAACATTCGCTTTGATGAAATGATCAAAGCATTTGGGTTTATGCAGACTTATGGAGAAGCCTGTGTTTACAAGAAAGTGAGTGGGAGCTCTGTAGCATTTCTCATATTATATGTGGATGACATACTATTGATGGGAAATGATATAGAACTTTTGGAAAGCATAAAGGCCTACTTGAATAAGTGTTTTTCAATGAAGGGCCTTGGAGAAGCTGCTTACATATTAGGCATCAAGATCTATAGAGATAGATCGGGACGCCTCATAGGTCTTTCACAAAGCACATACCTTGATAAGATATTGAAGAAGTTCAATATGGATCAATCCAAGAAAGGGTTCTTGCCTGTATTGCAAGGTATGAAATTGAGCTCGGCTCAAAGCCCGACCATGGCAGAAGATAGAGAAAAGATGAGTGTCATCCCCTATGCCTCAGCCATAGGGTCTATTATGTATGCCATGCTGTGTACCAGACCAGATGTAAACCTTGCCGTAAGTTTGGTAGGGAGGTACCAAAGTAATCCCGACATGGAACACTAGACATCGGTCAAGAATATCCTGAAGTACCTAAAAAGGACTAATGATATGTTTCTCGTTTATGGAGGTGATGAAGAGCTCGTCGTAAAGGGTTACGTCGATGATAGCTTCGACACAGATCTGGGTGACTCCAAGTCACAAACCGGATACGTGTATATTTTGAATGGTGGGACAGTAAGCTGGTGTAGTTGCAAGAAAAGCGTCGTGGCGGGATCTACATGCGAAGCGGAGTACATGGCAGCCTCGGAGGCAGCACATGAAGCAATCTGGATGAAGGAGTTCATTACCGACCTAGGAATTATTCCCAATGCATCAGGCTCGATGACTCTCTTCTGTGACAACACTGGAGCTATTGACCTTGCCAAGGAGCCCAGGTTTCACAAGAAGACCAGCGTCGCTTCAACTCCATTCGTGAAAAATGTTCAAGATGGAGACATAGATATTTGTAAAGTGCATATGGATCTGAATGTCGCAGATCCATTGACTAAACCTCTTCCACGAGCAAAACATGATCAACACCAGAACTCTATGGGTGTTCGATTCATCACAATGTAACTAGATTATTGACTCTAGTGCAAGTGGGAGACTGTTGGAAATATGCCCTAGAGGCGATAATAAAATGGTTATTATTATATTTCCTTGTTCATGATAATTGTCTATCATTCATGCTATAATTGTATTGACCGGAAATCGTAATACATGTGTGAATACATAGACCAGAACATGTCCCTAGTGAGCCTCTAGTTGACTAGCTCGTTGATCAACAGATGGTCATGGTTTCCTAACTATGGACATTGGATGTCATTGATAACGGGATCACATCATTAGGAGAATGATGAGATGGACAACACCATATCCTAAGCATAGCATAAGATCGGTGTAGTTTGTTTGCTAAAGCTTTTCTAAAGTCAAGTATCATTTCCTTAGACCATGAGATCGTGCAACTCCCGGATACCGTAGGAGTGCTTTGGGTGTACCAAACGTCACAACGTAACTGGGTGGCTATAAAGGTGCACTACAGGTATCTCCGAAAGTGTCTATTGGGTTGGCATGAATCGAGACTAGGATTTGTTACTCCGTATGACGGAGAGGTATCTGTGGGCCCACTCGGTAATGCATCATCATAATGAGATCAATGTGACTAAGTAGTTGGTCACGGGATCATGCATTACGGAACGAGTAAAGTGACTTGCCGATAACGAATTGAACGAGGTATTGGGATACCGACGATCGAATCTCGGGCAAGTAACGTACCGATTGACAAAGGGAATTGTATACGGGATTACTTGAATCCTTGACATCATGGTTCATCCGATGAGATCATCGCGGAACATGTGGGAGCCAACATGGGTATCCAGATCCCGCTGTTGGTTATTGTCCAGAGAGCTGTCTCGGTCATGTCTGCATGATTCCCGAACCCGTAGGGTCTACACACTTAAGGTTCGATGACGCTAGGGTTATAAGGAAGATTACCGAATGTTGTTTGGAGTCCTGGATGAGATCCCGCATGTCGCGAGGAGTTCCGGAATGGTCCGGAGGTGAAGATTTATATATGGGAAGTCATCATATGGTTACCAGAAATATTCGGGGGTATACCAGTATTGCACCGGCGCCACCGGAGGGGTTCCGGGGGTCCACCGAGAGGGTCCACCTGCCTAGGAGGGCCTTATGGGCTGTAGATGGAAGGGAACCATCCCCAAGTGGGCTGGGGGCCTCCCCCCTAGGGCCCATGCGCCTAGGGTTGGGGGGAACCCTAAAGGGGGCGCCCCCCTTGCTTGGGTGGCAAGCCTCCTCCCCCCTTGGCTGCGGCCCCCCTCTAGATCTCATCTAGAGGGGCCGACCCCCGTTTCCCTTCTCCCTATAAATAGAGGGGTGGAGGGAGGGGTGCAGCACCACATCCAAGGCGCAGCCCCTCCCCTCCCCAACACCTCTCCTCCTCCGTGTGAGCTTGGCGAAGCCCTGCCGGAGAACTGTCACTCCATCACCACCACGCCGTCGTGCTGCTGCTGGAGCCATCTTACTCAACCTCTACTTCCTCCTTGCTAGATCAAGGTGTAGGAGACGTCACCGAGCTGCACGTGTGTTGAGCGCGGAGGTGCCGTTGTTCGGCGCTTAGATCGGAATCCGCCACGATCTGAATCGCTTCGAGTACGGCTCCTTCATCCGCGTTCTTGCAACGCTTCCATCTTGCGATCTTCAAGGGTATGAAGATGCACTCCCTTCTCTCTCATTGCTAGTTACTTCATAGATTGATCTTGGTGATGCGTAGAAATTTTATAATTTTTGCAACGATCCCCAACACATTGTGCATCGTGTGTGCTCTGGACGATCGAATACGAGCTTGACGTGGGCTAGGACTCCGTGCAACGCATCTAAGCTAGAACGCTAGAGAGGACGCGTAGGTTCTGTTTGAGAGGACTGGTGGTTTGACTAGTTGGGCCGTCCTGCTGGATTCTGAGCAGCGCCACTCATATGAAACCGATGCGCTGGTCCGACGCAAGCACTAGACCGGATTGGAACGGTCAGACAATCGTAGTGAATTACTGTCCTTGCAATGAAAAATCCTGAGCAGCGCCGCGCGTTGCTTGCTTGATGAAATTGATGCGCTGGTCCGACGCAAGCACTAGAACAGATTGGACCGGTCAGACCATCGCAATGAACTACTGTCCTTGCAATGAAAAATGTCGATCACACGCAACCGAATGCGGATTTTTGTGCTGATTTTTTGATATATTATGCCTTTTTCGATATCGTATGCAAAAGATATGGTCGTTTTACTTTTTCGTAACACTTTTTTGAAAAACAGGTCGAAATTTATGTTTTTAAATTTCCCTAACTACTAGATGTAGTAACATAACTAGATCTAGAAGGATTTTAATTTTGGAAGTTTTTATCATTTTTTGTTTTTTCTTTCAAAACTGAAGAGGCGATGTGGGGGGTAGAGTTTGAAAATTGCCCTTTAGTCCCGGTTTGTGTCTCCAACCGGGACTAAAGGTTAGACCCCTTTAGTCCCGATTTGTGATACAAACGGGGACTAGGTTAGCCCTTTATTCCCGGTTTGGGTCACAAACCGGGACTAAAGGGGCTCTTTTTTGTACTTTTTGTACTTTAAAGATATGTTAATCTCCTATTTGTACTTATAGATGACGTGGTTTAGTTTCATATAGACATGGGTAGGTAAAATAAATTGAATTCGTTTCGTGGTGGATAAATTATTTGTTTTATTTTCTCATATCAATTTTTTTGTTTGTTAATTTAATTTTTAGTACCAGTGTATTGTGGAATTTTATTAACAAATGCTTCAATTAAACAAAGACGCTAACTAGTAACAAGTAATGATATACTTTCTGGACAAATTGTTTTCCGGACTTGGTTTAGCATAGTCTTCTACTTCATTTTAAAAAAATTGCAGTGTTGAATGCTCCCACTGAAAGATGATTTTGAAATTCGATACAAATGTGTTGGGTACAAAAATAAAATGATGTCAACTTAGATGATTGGATATTGACAAAGGGCTGGTAGTACTGATTTTGTTTTTGAAACGGTAGTATAAACAAAAAAAACTTCGAAACCTAGTCGAGCAACGGAAAACAAAATGTACGTGCTATTCGGAATTTTCCCCCAAATGAATAACGATGCAGCACAAAGATTGTTGCGGGCGGAGCGGTGAAGCTCTACGCGGGTAGGGGCAGCGTCGTGCATCTTGCGTGTTCTGGATGATCGGGTACAAGCTTGATGTAGGCTAGGACTGGCGCGAGACATGCAGCGTGTCTTAGCTAGAATGCTAGAGAGGACACGTAGGTTCTATTCAACAGGACTGGCGGTTTGACTACTTGGGTCGTCCTGCTGGATTCTGAGCAGCGCCACACATATGAAACCGACGCTGGTCCGACGCAAGCACTACACCGGATTGGATCGGCCAGACCATCGCAATGAATTACTATCCTTGCAATGAAAAATTCTGAGCAGCGCCGCGTGTTGCTTGCTTGATGATATCGATGCGCTGGTCCGACGCAAGCACTAGAACGGATTGCACCGGTCAGACCATCCCAATGAATTACTGTCCTTGCAATGAAAAATGCCGATCACATGCAACCGGATGCAGAATTTCGTGCTGATTTTTTTGATATATTATGCATTTTTTTGACATAGTATGCAAAAGATAGGGTCATTTTACTTTTTCATAACATTTTTTTGCAAAACATGTCAAAATTTATGTTTTTAAATTTCCTTAACTACTAGATATAGTAACATACCTACATCTCGAAAAAATTTGTTTTTTGAAGTTTTTATCATTTTCTTTTGTGTTTTTTAACTGAAAAAGCGATACCCCGGGGGGGGGGTAGGTAGAGTTTGAAAATTGTCCTTTAGTACCGGTTTGTGATACAAACCAGATTATAGGTTAGCCCTTTAGTCCCAGTTTGTGTCACAAACCGAGACTGAAGGGCTCTTTTTTGAATTTTAAAGATACGTTAATCTACTTTTTGTACTTATAAATGACGTGGTTTAGTTTCATATAGACATGGGTAGGTAAAAGAAATTGAATTCGTTCCGTGGTGGATAAAATTTGTATTTCCTTTCTTCGCATCAATTTTTTGTTAGTTAATTTAATTTTTAGTACCAGTGTATTATGGATGTTTATTACCAAATGCTTCACTTAAACAAAGACGTTCAATAATGATATATACTTTTTGGACAAATTGTTTTCCGGACTTGGTTTAGCATAGTCTTCTGCTTCATTTTTTAATTTGTTTTGTAGTGTCGAATGCTCCCATTGAAAGATGATTTTGAAATTCGATACAAATGTGTTAGGTACAAAAATAAACTGATGTCAACTTAGATTATTGGATATCGAAAAAGGACTGGTAGTTCTGATTTTGAATTTGAAATGGTAGCATAAACAAAAAAACTTCGAAACCTGGTCGAGCAGCGGAAAACAAAATGTACGTGCTATTCAGATTTTTTCCCCAAATGAATATCGATGCAGCAAAAAGATTGTTGCAGGCGGGGCGGTGAAGCTCTGCGCGGGTAGGGCAGCATCGTGCATCGTGCGTGCTCTAGACGATCGGGTACGAGCTTGATGTGGGTTAGGACTGGTGCGAGGCGTGCAGCGCGTCTAAGCTAGAACACTAGAGAGGACGCGTACGTTCTGTTCGACAGGACTGGCGGTTTGACTAGTTGGGTCGTCCTGCTGGATTCTGAGCAGCGCCGCGCATATGAAACCGATGCGCTGGTCCGACGCAAGCACTAGACCGGATTGGACCGGTCAGACCACGTAATGAATTACTGTCCTTGCGATGAAAGATTCTGAGCAGCGTCGCGCATTGCTTTCTTGATGAAACCGATGTGCTGGTCCGGCGCAAGCACTAGAACGGATTGGACCGGTCACACGCAACCAGATGCGGATTTTCGAACTGATTTTTTTGATATATTATGCGTTTTTTCAACATCATATGCAAAAGATATGGTCGTTTTAATTTTTCATAACATTTTTTTTTGGCAAAATATGTCAAAATTTATGTTTTTAAATTCCTAACTACTAGATGTACTCGAAGGATTTTAATTTTTGAAGTTTTTATTATTTTCTTTTGTTTTTTTCTAAACTAAAAAGGCGATGGGGGGTATAGTTTGAAAATTGCCCTTTAGTCCCGGTTTATGTCTTCAACCGGGACTAAAGGGGACCTTTAGTCCCGGTTTGTGATACAAACCGGGACTATAGGTTAGCTCTTTAGTCCCGGTTTGTGTCACAAACCAGGACTAAAGGCGCTCGTGGGGCCCAGGCCTGACGTCAACTTGACAGCACCCCTTTAGTCCCGGTTTGTAACCCAAACCGGGACTATAGGTCATAAATGAACCGGCACTAATGTATAGCCGTTCGAACCGGCACTAATGATCATATTAGTGCTGGTTCATTTACAAACAGACTAAAGGGCTGAACATTGGGCCATTTTTCTACTAGTGTTTGGAACGGCGATGAAGAAAGAAAAGAGTTTGAGCATGCCATGTTCCTTACAATGCGACGTCACCAATGAAAACATCACATACGTATATGCTGAGTTAACTCAAATCTGCAGGCAAGCGTCAACACCACTCTCATGGCAGGGTCGAATTCGCCATAACATCCCTAGTTGCATTACTATTACCTATTTCATTCTATTTTGAGAAGTTAGCTGCATTTTTTATGTACTTTTTTGCTGAGCCATTATCATTTTGAGAATTGTCTCTTTCCCTTCCAATCAAAATATCGTGTAAACGTTTCGTTTTGGATTTATTACTAGAAGGAAATGCATGCCTTCTGCAGCGCCGGTGTTTCTTAGGGATATCTTGATGTACAATAGACAACTAATTCACTGCCACATCAAGAATTTCCATTCAGTGATTGTGTCCAATATCTGAAGATGTACACGTAGCTTCTCGGATATATCTCGATCATCTATATGATATAAAATATTTAAACAAAGGAAGTACTTACATCGGTCATAAATATTAAGACTTAGACGTGAAGTCAATAGTAAGGGTTAGATACTACTCCATCCGTTCCATAATACAAGAGTGTTATTAATGTCAATGCTCTTATATTATGAGATGAGTGGAGTAAGATGTTAGTATATTACTCCCACTGTAAACAATAAAAGACCGTTTAGATCATTAGAGTAGTGATCTAAATGGTTTATATTTCTTTATAGAGGGAGTACATGCTAGTTACATAGCTTGAAGGCATATAGTTTTTTTTATCAAAGCAACTAGTAGGGAGACTCGCGCGTTTGCGCGGCTAGATTTAATAAATATCAGTTATAATTGTTATTGTTTTCTCTTCAAGATATTTGGTCTTGTTAAAAAATAATTGCACTTTGGTAAAAAAATGCATTAAGTATAGTAGGTTGTCCAACATTGAAGACCCTCGGTATAAAATTTTGCGCCTTGTTGTCTATCATATAAATCTCGGTGTCATCTTCCCAACAATATTTTTCATAAAATACTAACGATAGTTTTAACTTAGTGATCTCTGTATGCCCGCCTTCTATTTGGTTGTATTGCAGTGGTATTTTTCTTTTTGTACAAATGGCATGACTCCAGATAGTATGTCTTATTCTACCTATCAAACTATGTAAGGGTGATCCAGAAGGAGACAAGCTAGTCGACATCTTGTTGTCGTTGTAATTACTTCCTTCGTTTTAAAATAATTGGAGTTTTCGGTTTGTTCTATTCAAACTTCTTCGAGTTTGACCAAGTTTGTAGAAAAATATATTAATATCTAGAACAGCAAATTGGTTCACCAGAATCTTTAGAAAATACATATACTTTCATACTATGTTTGTTTAATTTTGTAGATCTTATTGTATTTTTTTTTATAAACTTGGTCAAACTTAAAAAAGTTTCATTCGCAAAAAAATAACCTAAAAAAGTTTGACTTTAGACAAACATATAGTTTCAATTATTTTGCAACGGAGGGATTTTACCTTGATTAAATCATTTGTGTGTACTGGTCAATTTTAATTCTTTGCGCAAGATTGATCCGTTTGTACATATACAAGTCTGGTTTGAAAGATAACCTTCATTATGTAGTTTGTTTCTCTCCTATATTCTTTGCCACATAATGATATGCACAGGTGGCAAACTTTACCTACGGTTATCTTACAACTATTGGAGATGCTCCGAGTCAAGAGGAAGAAACATCATACCTGATTGTGTGAACCGCGCGCATGGATCTCACATCCAGATCGTGGCAGACCATAAGAAATGTCTCGTTGCTTGGCGGCGCAGCCGACAGATGTAAAAGATGAGCCCTAGACGGCCGTCTGATTCTTTTACTATGCTGTACGTTTTTTTTGCATGGTAATACGTGTCTCATTTATAAGATGAAATCAAGTTACAAGGCACGTACACACCGACCTTACAGACCTGAAAAGATAGGATAAACCTATGCAAAAAACCAGCGCCTATCTCCCTCCTTCGATACCACCGAAGCGACCACCAAAGGGACGGAAGACAGATCACCTCTAAACCCGAGCTCGATGCGGCTCCATCGCTAATCAACAGCTTTACGGATCTCCAAAGTCGTTTGCCAGAAGCAAAACCATTGCCGTTGAACGAATCAGACCGGGGCAACATGTCCCCGGACACGCCATCAAGCTCCAGAACTACATCCCCGCATGACTACAACGTCGGAGGAAGAAACCAGAATTGTTAGCCTCCAACCACAAAATCAGCACAGGATACACCATCTTCCAGCTGTGACATGCGCAAACAGTAGTCTGCGCGTACTCCAGGACGACCTCCCGGCCTCCACTCCGATGTTGGAGAAAACGTCGTCGCAACGACGAAGCCCCAGAACACAAGTCCACCACGGGGAAGATGCCGCCGCCACACCATCCCCGCTTGGACACACTTCCGTCCATATCCCTTACCGACCACAGTGTAGAACACCGCATCGGAGAAGAAATTGAAATACTTTTATTCGTCGCCAGATCTGAAGAACGACGAGAAGACCAAGCTGCCGATCTACAGGACCGAACAACATACGTTGCCATCAACTCCGAGACGCCGCCGTGAAGGTCGCCGCCGGTGTGGGAGTGGAGTTGAGGCAGATTTATTTGCCTGGGCGACGCTCCCACCACCACAACGGCGCCCTAAGGAGACACTAGACAAACCCTAACTACAGGCCGGCGTTGAAGCGCCGTGGTCCCCACCTCCTCGCGTGGCCGGAGTGGCCAAACGGAAGAGGCAGGGACCGGCGGCGGCCGGTGGAGTTGGCCTCAGATGCGATCGCCTCCACGATCGCTTTTCTCGTGGAGCGAAACGGTTCAGATGCGATCTGGACACGACCCCTTTTACTATGCTGTACATGTACACCTGAACATGCAAGCACTGATAATGTACGGTTTATACAACGTATGGATTGTGTTGACCAGCCGAATACATCACGCATCTCGTTGCAGGATCCTGCGGCGTACACTACCCGATTGAAACCGGTTCCGCTAGAAAATCCTCTCACACAGAGAGCAGCAATTTGTGGGGAGACTGGGGGGAAATGAAACGGGAGCTGCATGTACATGTTGAACAAGGGGCATTTTCGTCCTTGTCTATCCTAATTATTTTCCAGTGACATGAAACAATATGCAATGGCATATTCAGAAGCAGAAGTATAGAAACTTTGTAGTGGCATATTTCGATAAAATAGTAATGACATATCTCAAAACCAGAAACTTTGTAGTGGCATATTGTTGAGTATAACGTTTATTAGGAAAGACGAGATAGACTAGGATTTGTTCTGGCTTGTCTTGTACTCCAATGAGATGATTGTACTCCTATATATATATGCACATGAGGCTCAAACAATACAACGAACGACTATTCCACCAAGTCCCTCTCTCCCTTCTAACATGGTATCTATCGCAAGTCGATCCTAAACCCTAGCCGCCGCCGCTCAAGACTCGCACCGCCGCTTCGGGCGGTCGACCTCCATGACCGCCGCCGGGAACGCCGCCGCCGTATTTAGGGTTCGTCCGCCGCCGTGTTGGCGGCTGCCCTAGAGAGTCTTTTTCCGATCCTTTGATCCGGGTTTTTCTCTCTCGCCGGTTGCTTTGATCGGCGTCTATTTTTGATTTTCCGGTCTATGTGATTCGGTTTGCGCCGCCCACCGCCGCGTCGACCCGTCGCGCTTACTCCAACACCGCGCGATTGGCGGCTTTTCACCGACCCGCGGCTCGCGCGTCGTCTGCGCGCGTCGCCGCCGTCGCCCGACTTCAGCGGCCTCGCGCGTCGTCCGCCGTCGCCCGACCCGGCGGCCTCGCGCGTCGTCTGCCGGTCGCCCGACCCGCGTCCTCGCGTCATGCAGCGGCCTTCACCGCCGCGCGTTCGCGCGGACGCCCGCCAGATCTACGCCGCCGTCACCGCTGCTCCGACCGACTCTGCATCACCCGACCCGGCGGCCTCGCGCCATACGCGGCGGCCAATTATAGCCGCCTGGCGCCCGCCGCCGCCGGCTTCATCACGGACTCCGCCGCCACCACGCTTCACCGAGCGGCATCCCGACCTCGCGCGATCGGCTTGATCACCCGCTTGCCGCCGCGATCCGCCTCATCTACGCCCAGCGCGACCGACCGCCCGTCGGTTACGCGCATCCGCAGTCCCGTGAAGATCGCCCCCGAGTTCAGCGCCTCTCCATCGATCGAGCATCGGGCTGCCGCTGCGTCTCCCGCCGGCCGCAGCGCCGCCGCCCGTGGTTCTTCTCCGGCTGCACCGACCAGCGTCACGCGCTGCGTCGTCCTTCGGCCGTAGTGCCGCGGCCCGCGTCCATCGCCGCCCGGGCCGCCCGCTCCAGCCATCCCGTGGCTGCACCGACCCGCGCGCCGCCGCTACGCCGCCCGTCGGGCCGAAGCGAAGCGTGGCACGCGTCCACGCCGCCATCCCGAGGCCGCCCTCAGCGGTTGCACCGACTTCGCGAACCGCCGTTCGCCGCTTCTTCAGCCGCAGCGTCGCGGCCCGCGGTCCCCGCCGCCGCCCCGAGGTCTTCCGCGCCGCCCGACCCGCTTTCGCCGTTGCGTTGCCCGCCGGGTCAGAAGCGCCGCGACTGCGCGCCCGCTCGCCGTCACCCGCGTCGACCTCACGTGGTATGTGCGCGCCGTCCTCCTTGGCGCGAGAACACCACCGTCTGCGCTGGGTTCGCCACGCTGTCGTGGTTCTTCGCTTACCGAGCACCGCGCCGCGACTTCCTAACCTAGCCGCCGCCGCCGCCCGCCGCCGCCGCCGCTCTTCTTTAGCCGCCGCCGCCATTTTCAGAAGCCGCCGCCGCCGCCGTCCACCCCTTCGTCTTCGCCAAGCACCAGCCCGTCGCCGGCGCCGCCGTCATCTACCCCGACCACTTCGTTTACTCCGACCACCGTTGGTGACATCGGCCCGCGCCGATGGACGCCGCAATCGTCGCCGAGTTCTTCTCTGCTGGCCCTCCGACTTCTCCGACATGGCGTACAGCTCGTGCAGGTCCCTCGTCACGCATGCCCGGTGCTTTGGCAACACCGCGCGTGCCTTCATCCACGACGTGTTCCCGGGCTGGCAAGCCTGGTCGGCGCCGTCAACTTCGTCTTCGTCCGTCTCACGATACCAAAGTCCGGCAACACCGGTGTGTGCCTTCGCCCACGATGTGTCCTGTGGCTTGGCAAGCCCTCGCGCGCGTCGTCAACAACATCTTCTTCCCGGTGCACCACTACTTGATACCATCGCGCCCATGACTAACTCGGCGCCCTTGCGCCGCGGCTCCACGGCGACTTCCTCGACACCGCCACCCGACCGACATCGACCACGGCATTCGTCACACGGCTACCTCGACCACGGCTCCACCACCACATGCTCTTGGCTACCTCGACAAACGGCACAAAGGGCTATCGCCTTGCTTGAGCAACCTCGTCGGTTGCCACTCCAGCCACGACTCGCTGGCGCGTCGACCGTTACGTTGTGGGGGTGTCCGCCGGCTTACCTTCGATTCTTCTCCAGTCTCACCGTCTGCGTCGCTACCGTTGTGACTGCGGGGGATGTTGAGTATAACGTTTATTAGGAAAGACGAGATAGACTAGGATTTGTTCTGGCTTATCTTGTACTCTAAGTAGATGATTGTACTCCTATATATATATGTCCATGAGGCTCAAGCAATACAACGAACGACTATTCCACCAATTCCCTCTCTCCCTTCTGACACATATATCAAATTTTACCTTTTTTTTCTTTTTAGGCTAACCAACATGTTAGGTTTTTTTTTTTTTGAGACATACCAACATGTTAAGTTTTTTTTTTTTTTTTACTAACACCAACATGTTAAGTTGCTCCACGCCCCATGTGGCCGTGTCCCAGCACCAGCGTCGCGTGGGCTGCATCCTCTGACGTGGCCCAACTTAGTAGGCAGCCCAGCTAGTTTCTCCCATACGCTCAGCGGCCTGATTTCAGCCGACGTTTTGTCTCAAAACAAAAAAAGATTTCAGCCGTCGTAGAAAAGATCGAAATCACACGATGAGGAAATAATACTAGGAACCATTAGCAGCCGATCGATCTGGGTTTCGATCTACCGACGATGAGGGGACCTGCTCCGCCGCCGGAATCAGCAGAGATGGTCCGGGAGATCCTGCTCAAGCTGTCCACCAGGGACGTGGCCCGGTGCCGCTGCGTCTGCAGGCTATGGCGCGGCGTCGTCGCCGAGCCCACTTTCAGTAGCCTCCACGCCAAGGCCGAGGCAAATGGCAACCACGTCTCCGCCGCGTCGGAGGCCCTGCTCGTCACGGAGACCCGGGAGCACGGCAGGCCCGAAGAAGCCAGCTTCTCCATCGTCTCTGCGTCGACGCCCGCGCACATGCCGCACCGCATCACCATCCCTAGCGGTTACAGCCTCTCTAACGTGTGCAACGGTCTCGTATGCTTCACGATCTGGGACGCAAAGGCGCCGGCGTTCATCTGCAACCCCGTCACGGGTGAGACGACAACGCTTCCCACGCCCATGGAGGGACCGGGAGTCACGGTCAGCTATCACTTCGCCTTGGGGTTCAGCCCTTCCACCAAGGAGCACAAGTTGTTCCGGTTCTCCTCCTGTCGATCCAATTCCACCATCAGGAACAAGATCGACCAGAGTGTGTGCACCTTAGGCGGCGGCGGCGGCGGCGGCGGCGGGTGGCGTCGGCAGTCGTACACTTCCGAGTCCCCCCTGATGCGCACCTTGCCGCCGGTGCTTGTTGATGGGAGTCTGTACCTGGTGACCAGCGGCCGTACATCCCTAGGACAGCGTCGGAACCCTGACGAGATGTTGATGGTTGACGTTGCTACCGAGGCGCACCGCACGTGCCATCTCCCGATCGGGGCCGAGGAGTTCCACTCAGCCTGTGATCCGCAGGTGAACGTCTTCGAAATGAGCGGGCGGATGTGCCTCGCCGTGAAAACTGGTCCGAAGTTCCAGTTCTGGGTCGTGTCACTGCCACCGCCGGACCAGTGGGTCGAGGGCGATGACAGCAAGCTATGGTGGGATCTGCGCTACAGCTTCTACGTCCACGACGCTTCTAGCGTCATCATGAAGACGAGCGCATGGTTCGACGATGGGACGATGTGCTTCAGACATGGAGACGCCTTGTTCATGCACGACACTAAAGGACGCTCGCTGGAGCCATCCCCGGAAGCTCATTATCCTCAATGTGACCGGCGACTCCAGCTGCCGCCAACACCCTCGAACTGCAAGTGGAACATTATTGGGGGTTATCGCCCCAGCCTGCTCTCGCCTCTTACCTTGGTAATGCCGCCATCGTCTTCGGACGGCGACGAAGAAAGACAAGACTTCCATCATGCCATGTTCCTTGCAGTGCGACGAAACGAATGAAAAACATCACGTACACGTGTGTATGCTGAGCTAACTAAACTGCAGGCAAGCATCAACACCTCTCTCACGGCATGATCGAACTCGTCATGCAGTTTATTTTCTTGAGAAACTAGCTTTCTTTTTTGGCATAGTTTTTTAGCCGTTCTTTATTTAGGTATAAAGCCTTCATGGCTGGTTCTAAAGAAGGACATTGGGTGCACCGGTAGCATCAATTGCTCCCGTGCACCAGATATGAATCATTTGAAACAAAAACAAAAACAAAGTTCCATGAGGATGTTAGTGCAATACATATGTATCATAGTATAAAAATTTAGACCCAGTTAACTTCTAAATACATATCTAGAAGAAGAAAAAGGACAAATCACAACCTGTTTCAAATTTGCATCTGAAATTTTATGGTATGGTAGATCTTGTGTGTGTGCGTGCGTGCGTGCGCGCGTGCGTGCGTGCGTGCGTGTGTGTGTGTGTTGTAGATTCTTGTGTTTTTAGAGTACGCAAAATGAGTACCATTACTTTATAGAAGGCAGAGATTAGTTACAAGAATTACAACTGATGGCCAAACCACATCCGGTTAGCACATCGAACTCACCACTCCAACTCACGCACGCTACTACTCAACTAAATGTTGGACACCTCTTCCTCCTGCCGACACCTATCTCAAAAGTTCATGGTGTATCAAGTCAGCAGTGCCCCATTGATCCGCAATTGCATTTGTAGCAAATACCCTACCATTTTTCTGCTTCCACAAGTTCCAGCAAACTAGGATGCAGAAAGCATCAAATCCTTTGTAGTAGTTCTTGGTAATACGCAGCGGCGGAGCCAACGTACTGCCGTTGGGTTCAGTTGAACCCAACGAAACTTGCCGGCTACGTGCATATTTGTATGACTTACTCAGCCTGAACCCAACAGAATATGAAGCATGACCCCATTAAGCTGCCAAGCCCACGTGAATGGACTAGTAAAAGGCCCAAAAGCCCAGGTACAAATTGTCTCTCGTGCCCACTACCAGGCCTATTCGTCACTTAATCAATAATTAGGTTTATTATCGATCTATAGCATGTATGATGATGGCAGCCGCCGGCCTCTTTGCTTCCCCAACTCGCCTCCCTCTGCTTGTCTCATCCTACCTTATGTCGCCTGAATGCCGGCGGCAAGTGTTCAATTGCAGATCGACAGTGGCAAGCACATAACTGCAGTTCAATTTCGAGGTAGTAAGATCACATGGGCACATCCTCCCCTCTTGTGCATGTTCTATCTAGTCCAGTACGGTAATTTTGCCCTAGTTTTCTAATTGTTTTTCTATGGACCTTGATTGATCTAGGCTATGGAATGGTATTTTGATGCGGGCTCGCCGAGGTCACCCGTTAGACATAAACTATATCAATTGTCGCAGCAAACTAATCTCCTGAAGTCTTCCATTCAGAGAGAAATTAATTGAGATGAATTGCCTTATGATGCGACTTATCAGAAGAGAATTTGAGAGTACACACAAAATCCTAAGAAGGAAGTTGATATTTTAACAAGGGGATTTTACGGGCCACCATCTAAATTTGTTTATCCACATAGGGACATTGAAGATACTTACATTCATAATAGGTGAGCAAATGAAAGTTTGCCAATTTGGATGAGATTGCTGATCTTGCTAAGTTAATTAACGGTCCAGACAAATAAGCATGTTACTTTTCCTTTGGTCTATCAATTCTAAAGCTAGTATTAGTATTGCCAGTTGCCACAACATCAGTGAAGAGACGCTTTTTAGTTATGAATGTTGTCGATGAAAAGTTGTATAATAAAATGGGTGATTATTTCATGAGTATTTATCTAATTTTCTATGTACAAAAGGTCATGTCTTCTACCATTAGTAACGGTGATATGTTTGAATGAAGGATCAAAAAGGGATGTCCCGAAATGTGAGTGACTTTACATGATTCTTTCGCATGATGATATTTTTATTTTAAACTTGTCAAACTAACTTATTATTTGTTGCTTTTTATATAAAGTGGACGAAACACTATTTTTCGAGGAACTAATTTGTTATTTTCTTTAATGTCCTTAGGAAGAAGAGAAGTAACATTTGATGTCAAGAAGTTATTTCAGTATTACCCATGTGATTTTGTAATTTCATTCAATCGGTATGTCTCACACTCTCCAATTTTAATGTAAAAGTATTTGTGATAAGGGATATCGTATTCCTATTCATCATGGTTTCTCTGATTGTTATAATCTTGTTGTGATATAGAGTAAAATTGGAATTAGTTCATACCAAGTTTTCACAACTAGTCAATGAGTGAACCCAATGGCTAAATTTTCTGGCTCCGCCCTTGGTAATACGCTTCCTCGATCAGGGGCGGAGCCAGGATTTGAACATGAGGGGGGCGGAAAACCAAAGCCATGTCTTTAAAAAAAATCACCTCATATGCTCCGTCTACCATTATGCATAACTTTATTAGTGTGCCTGAACTCTTTGAGAGTGTAGCTTACGAATTTCTTATTGCATGATATGGTAGGTATACTTTGCATTTTTGGTGCATTTCGAAGACAACATCATTTATTTGCTATAGTGGAGTAGCAACTTCACTGCTTCAAGATAATTCAAGATAATTAATAAGGCAACAACTTCAATGGTCCGAGAAAAATACCTTTATTTGTAGACCGTGTATATTCGTATATGGATATTCTCTCATGTGCGGTTGATAATCACCCTCCAGAATATAAAATCACGGTGCTTCTTTTTCGTATCACGAGGGAGTTCCCAAATTTGTAGGTGCTTACAACATCCCTTTCATCAGTAGTGTTATCTGCAATAGACTGTTCTGTGACTTCTACCGGTGCCACAACCCCCTAATCATCAGTATTGTTATTTGCAGTAGGTTGCTCCTCAGATGGATTTGCATTTTCGACATCAGTAATGTTCGTGGTTGAAGTCGAAGCAATTGGCTTGAAAAAGGAATTTATCCCTTAATTGTTAATGTCTTTTTTTTCATGGTTGACTACTGTAACAAAAAAGAACTTGATTAATAGATTAACACACTTTTTTATTGTACATAATACCAATTGACCAAACTAAGATTGTACAGTCCATAATAAAATCCTAATAGCTACTAGCATGTGGTTGTACCTTGTTCCTTTATATGATCTCCCGACGTTTAGCAGTGCTCTGATCTGCATGCAACTTGCATTGGACAGCGAAGAGTGGATTGTAAATCGAATGATGGCGTCCTCGTGATGAGCGATAGCCAGCACCCCCAATTGTAAATAGAGATTTGCACGAGAGGCGGCCGGCGGCAGCGGCAAAAGATGCCCTAGTCCAGAACACGCGTGTATGCACGTTCAGATAACGGGGCAAAACAACAATCATCAAGTCACAACCGTACATGTCTACATGGGCTATTGGGCTTTGGCTTCCTGTAGTGTAGCTGGTTTTCATATATGGTCCACATTGTCCTCCTCTTGGTCACACAGAAAGCAAACAGAAGTCTGATCGTGCAGCCCATGCTTGAATCTACGGTCCAACGTCCAAAGACGATAGTGCAAGGCTAGCCATATGAAGATCTTGTACGTGAGTGGTGCCCAATGTAGAGAGAGATTATGGGCTGTGCAATCGCGATGTATTGATCGGTGCACCAGGCACGTATATATAAGTACAGAGGTGGGCCACAACCTCAACTATACAGGAAAAACAGGAGGTGGGCCCTACACACACATATACGTACACAATATACTCAACACCCCCGCAATCGAAGCGGCGCCAAGTGACGCAGATCGGAACGAAACTCCTCAAAGGTGGAAGTCGGCGGTCCCTTCGTCATCACATCGCGAATCGCCGAATCGGCACATGGAGAACCCGCATGCGCCCAAGAGCCACCTGCTCGCGCGCACGAAGTGAATGTCCAGCTCGATGTGTTTCGTCCGCGGTGATGAACGGGTTGGCGGAGAGGTACACCGCAGAGACGTTGTCACAAGAGACAACCGTAGCTCGGGAGACATCGTGATGTAGCTCTGCAGAATCGCCGGTTAGCTACACTCGGCGACAGCGTTGGCCACAGCTCGGTACTCAGCCTCGGCGCTAGAGCGCGAAACCGTGGGTTGTCGCTTGGACGACCACAAGACGAGGGAAGGACCGAGGTAGACACAGTAGCCAGAGGTGGACCGGCGAGTGTCGGGGCAGCCGGCCCAGTCTGCATCGGAGTAAGCCACCATCTCCAAAGAAGCGGACGCCGTGAGTGTCAACCCAAGAGACATCGTGCCGCGGATGTAGCGAAGGATCCGCTTCACGAGAGTCCAGTGAGAGTCACGAGGGGCGTGCATGTGGAGACACACCTGCTGGACAGCATACTGAAGATCCGGTCCGTGAGAGCTGGCATCAAGAGCGCCGACAATAGACCGTAGAATGGAGCATCCGACGCAGCGAACCCTCAAGAGCGAAACCTTGGCCTTCGTGTCAACAGGAGTAGCAACCGGATGGCGATTGAGCATGCCGGTAGCGCCAAGAAGCTCATGGGCATACTTCGCTGATGAAGAAAGAAGTCGTCTGGGCGCCGAACGACCTCAATGCCAAGGAAGTAATGGAGAGCGCCCAAGTCCTTGATAGCGAACTCGTCACGCAGCCGCAGAGTGATCTGCTGAAGAACGGCTGCGGAGGAGGCTGTCAAGATGATGTCGCCGACGAGAGCAGCAAATATGTCGCCGTGTCGCCATGGCGATAGACAAACGATGAGGCGCCCGAGCGAGTGACGCTGAAGCCCAAGGTTCAAGAAACCCGGCGATCCGCTGGTACC
Source organism: Aegilops speltoides (assembly GCA_021437245.1). Lineage (NCBI taxonomy): Eukaryota > Viridiplantae > Streptophyta > Magnoliopsida > Poales > Poaceae > Aegilops > Aegilops speltoides. The sequence goes on from CM038145.1 coordinate 499,328,403, forward strand.
AGCGCGGGTGCTCGCTGAGCCCGTAGAGAGCGCGACAGCAGCACACATGGCCGGGCAAGGAGGCGCCGACGAAACCGTGGGTTGCTCACAAAACACCTGCTCCTCAAGATGGCCGTGGAGGAAGGCGTTGGAGACATCCATCGGTGAACGGGCCAGCCGCGAGAGACGGCGAAGCTGGAGGACAAGCAGGATCGTGCCGGTTTGACAACCGGGCAACGTCTCGCGGAAATCGACAGCAGCTACCGGGCGGAAGCCGCGACCACCCAATGAGCCTTGAAGCGCTCAAAGGAACCGCCGGAGCGGGTCTTATGACGGAAGACCCACTTGCCGGTGATGACGTTGGCGCGAGGAGGCCGGGCACCAGAGTCCAGTGCGGTTCCGCCGAGAGCGTCGAACTCTTCTGCATCGCCGCAAGCGATGAGGATCACGAGGGCGGCGCGGGCGGACGCAGGAATGGGTGACGGCTCCGCGGCTGAGGCGGCAAGGACGTACTCATCACGCGAGTACCGGAGGCTCGGGCAGTGAATGCCGGCACGAGCTCGGGTGAGAGCCGGACGGGGCCACCGGGCAGCGAGGCCGGGCGACGGGCCGAGAAGCAGCCGGCGGAGAGGCCGGCGAGGCGGTCGGTGTCGCGCCGGCGAGAGGCTGCCGACCCGCGGCGCCCGAGGCCGGGCGAGGCGGCCGGGCGAGGCGACCGGCGACGGGCCGGGCGAAGCAGCCGGGCGGAGAGGCGCCGACTCGGCGCCCGAGTCGGGGCGGCGGGTGAAGGCGGGCGCCGCCGTGGGGCGCCGGCGGTAGGGCCCGTGGACCGCCAAAGCCCGAGGCGGTCCACGAACCAAGCGGGCTCGCCCACGACGAGGTCGTCGATGAGCCGCCGGTGGCGGCGGTGACGAGACGACGAGGGGTGCCTGCTGCTGAAACGGGAAGACCATCTCATCAAAGTAAACGTGTCGGGAGGTGAAAACACGGTGAGAGACTGGATCGTAGCAGCGGTAACCCTTAGTGTTAGGTGGGTAGCCGAGAAAGATGCAGGCGACAGAGCGGGGTGCGAGCTTATGAGGCGCAGTTGCAGCGGTGCTAGGGTAGCACAGGCAGCCGAAGATGCGAAGACCGTCATAAGAGGGGGGTGCACCGAATAGAAGATGGTGAGGTGTAAAGTTCCCGCGAGTGCAACATGGACGGATGTTTATGAGAAGAGAAGCGGTGGCAGAGCGCCGTGCCAAAAGCGCGGGGCACATTGGCGTGAAAGAGAAGAGTCCGAACGCAGTCATTAAGAGTGCGAAGGATGCGCTCAGCACGACCGTTTTGCTGCGAGGTGTACGGGCAAGTGAGACGAAAAATCGTGCCATGTGTGGCGAGAAGATCGCGGACAGCAGTGTTGTCAAACTCCTTCCCGTTGTCTGTCTGCAACGCAAGAATGGGCCGGCCAAACTGCGTGCGGACGTAAGAGTAGAAACCGACAAGAGTGGAGATGACGTCCGACTTGCGGCGCAACGGGAAGGTCCACACATAATGCGAAAAATCATCAAGGATAACAAGATAATAAAGAAAGCCCGTGTTACTTGCAACAGGAGATGTCCAAACATCACTATGAATCAACTCGAACGGGTACGATGCAACAAAGGAAGAAGACCTAAACGGAAGGCGAGCATGTTTGCCAAGGCGGCATGCATGACACGAGTGATCCTCGTTCTTATTACACGTGAAAGAAAAACTCCGAAGTATGTGGCGAAGGGTGGCATGATTAGGATGACCAAGCGAAGCGTACAAAGATCCACTCCGGTGGCGAGAGCGACAGGCGGCGGAAGTGGTGGAGGCGGCGGAGTGAACGGGTAGAGCTCGCCGGGCTGTCACATCGGTGGAGCACCATCCGCGGCGCGGCCCATAACAGAAAAACCACAATCGTCAAATTCAACGGTCACCGGATTTTCACGTGTAAGAGAACGAACGGAAACAAGATTTTTAATAAGGTCAGGAGAAACCAAAATATTAGACATGGAGATAGGGGTGGAGTTAGACGGAAAATAAGTATGTCCAATATGGGTGATAGGAAGAGAAGAACCGTCACCGACGGTGATGCGGTTGGAAGTGTGGACAGGGTGAGCAGTGTGGAGGTTACCGGGGTACGCCGCCATATGAGCGGTGGCGCCACTGTCCATGTACCAATCGCTGCCGCCGGTGTAGCTGGACGGGAGGGGCGGTGTGGAGAGCCGCCAGGAGAGCCGGGTCCCACGGCGCCGGTGGGAGGGACGGCGCAGACGTCAGGGGCAGCAGCGGCGGCCCGCCTGGCGGCGGCTGCTGCCCGTAGGGCGCCGCATAGGGCTGCGGCGCGGCGTAGTACGCCTGGTGTGACGGAGGCCGAGGGCCGAGAAGACCCGGAGTGGGAGCCCGTGGAACCGGCATGGAGTAGGCGTGGACGACGCCGGTCCACGGGTTCGACGGCGACACGGGCCGCCGCCGAGGAGCCGGCTGCCGCTGGCGGGCGCCTCCTCGAAAGCACCGCCGCCGCCTTCCTCGCTGCAGCCACCCGGCTGCCGCCGCCGCGACGCCTCCTTCCATTGGCCGCCGGTGGGCGGCGGAAGGTGGCCGGTCGGGCGGGCGGAAGCCCGGCGGAAGGCGGGCGCCGCCGCTGGGGCGGCGTCGACGGGCGGTGGCGGGCCGAACCCCTGGTGCCGCAACGAGGGGGCGGTGGTGGCGCGTCCGGCCGCCCGCATCCGGCGTTCCTCCAGCTTGAGGTACGCGACCACCTTGCCGAAGGTGGGCTCCGGATGAGGTGAGGTTGAAGGCGGCATTCCCAAAGTCCTCGCTGAGGCCGCCGGAGAGGGTGCCGATGAGGAGCTCGCCGCCAATCTTCTCCCCGGATCGCGGAGCTCATCGGCAAGCTTCTTGAGGCGCATGCAAAATCATCGATGGACGAGTCAAGTTCTTGGCACCCGTAAAACTCACCATAGAGAAGGACCTTGTGCTGCAGCCGATTGTCGGTGAAGAGGCCGCTGAGCTTGGTCCGGACCGCATGGGCGCCATCCTCGCTGCTCACTACGGTGTGGAAGATGTCGCCTGGAGATGGTGAGGTAGAACCAGCGGATGATGGTGGCGCCGAGGATCATCCACTCCTCGTCGTGGATCATGAGCGCGAGTCCACGGTGCCGCCCACGTGGCCGTGAAGGAGGTCTCACGGAACACGAAGCGAAAAATACCGCTTCCACGCGAGTAGGAGGCGGTGGTGTGGTCAAGCTTGACCGACGCGCCATGGATGTTGAGATCGCGGACGAGGGTGACGTCGGGCCGCGAACGGGTTGGAGACGGTAGAGGAGGAGGAGCTCATGATGATGGCGTTGTTAGTTAGGGCGCGCGCGGTTCGGGGGAGGGCGGCGGTGGTGCGGGAGAGGCGCGGGCGCTAGGTGGAGAGCAGCAGGGTGTGGGAGAGAGATGCGGCGGCGGCGGCGTTAGGGCGGGCGGCGGCGGCGGAGCGAGCGGTGCGGGGCGGCGGGCGGAAGCGGAAGCGGCGGCGGCGCTCTGGGTCGGGAGGCGCTTGGTGGCGGTGGCGGCGCGCGGACGACGAGGCGGCGGCGCTGTGGGCGTGGGCGGCGGCGGCGGCGGCGGTGACGGCGGCGGCGGAGGCGGCGGCGGTGGCGACGGGCGGCGGCGCTGGCTGGCGCGGGCGGCGGGCGCTGGCGGCGGCGGCGGTGTGCTGGCGGTGGCGGCGGCGGCGGCGGCGGCTAGGGTTAGGATCGTGCTGCGATAGATACCATGTAGAGAGAGATTATGGGCTGTGCAATCGCGATGTATTGATCGGTGCACCAGGCACGTATATATAAGTACAGAGGTGGGCCACAACCTCAACTATACAGGAAAAACAGGAGATGGGCCCTACACACACATATACACGTACACAATATACTCAACACCCAACATCGCCACGCTGTAGATGCATTGGAATCTCATGCCTTCTTCATAAAGCAACTTGTAAACAGAGCTGGCCGAATACTTGCCTGAAACATCTCATTGCCAGACCGGCTTGTCCTCCAAAGCTGGGGTGGTTTCCACATCAATCAGTCTTTCCTAGAGGCGGATGAATTGAATTAGACCTTCAGTCGACATTTCCCCTACAATGTCCGAAGTCCACGAGTGTAGATTAAGCGCATCCTTAACAGTCCTTTTGTTCACGGCTTGTGTCTTCACCTTCTCCACAATCAGCGAAGCGATTTAAGCAATACGAGCTCCATTTAACCAGCGATCACGCCAGAACATGGCAGCTTGGAGAGGGATCCTGCGTGCTGTTGTATATTCTTGGTTACTAGTACTACAACCCATTATCTGTTTTTCAGATCCAACATTTGCAAATATAATAGTTTTAACCGGGTGCAACAGTACCATCCAATGATTGGGTGCACTAGATACTTCCCTGTATCTTCCTATGGGTATGGCACCTGCAATGGAGAACCTCTGAATATATCAAGAGGCGGGTGAGAAAATACCACATGTACACTCACTAGACACGCTAACTCTTGAAACTATTGACATAGAGGGCTTCCCATCGATTTCATTTAATAGAAACCAGCAGTTTACAACTAAGCAGGAAAATAAAGGGCTACGTAAGCTAGATAACCTAAGGCACCTAACCAGCTGAGTTGATCACGATATAAATATGTTCGTATAGGCTTCAGATCACCAACCTATCGATATGTTTGTTGCTGATTGATGATGCCAAGTTGTCCACACAAGAGTTTGTGGTATTTTTACAAAAGCAAATTTATTAGTCTAGAAAATAGAAAGATGAAATCAAAAATGAAATGCACTTATGAATTCAGTAAATAGTGTCAATCCATATATATTTGTTAGCATCAGTTATATATAAGCTTTTATTCACTTTTCTGTATTATATTAGCCAGAAGGTGTACAATCTTTATGCAACGCTTCTCGTCTTGTTGGACACGAACAGTGTTCCACGACCCAATACCTCGATCTGACTAACCCTAATTCATAGCAACTGACATTTTCTTCGTAGCAAACCATGAAGGTTTTGCTAGTTAAACATAACAACTTAACTTAACTACTTCATCGAGAAATACTTAATAATTGAACATAGCATCGATGTTCGTTCACGGCCATACTTCACAAGCAATACATTTATATCAAATTCCAAGTAGACTCCCACTCAATGTTTTTCTCTTTGAAAAGGCCTAAGGCCATGTGTTGAGATTCAATATCCTTACGAACACATCCATACAGAAAAATAAAATTACAATTAAAGTCTTAAAGATGTCGAAGTCTTTTTCCTACATATCGACCAACGACGCGTCGTGGCTATAGCTCAATGCTGCCTCTAGGCCTCCGCCTCGGCGTAGCAAACCCTTTTAAGCCCGGAAGATTGCAGAATCAGTGGCTAGGAAGTCGTCGATACTTACCAGAACGACGGTGACCGCGATCAGCAAAGCAAATTGCTGCCTCGAAGAAGATAACATAATAAAGGCTCGTAAAAACTCACAGACCATGAGAGCCGGTCGGCGACCCAGGAGGATCCACCAGACACATAAACAGACTGAATCCCAAAAGACCTGTCGGAGACACATTTCCACACACCCTTGACCTGAAAGACCTGTCGGAGACACATTTCCACACACCCTTGACCTGAAAGACCTGTCGGCCTGTGTTAAGGAAAAGCTTACCAGCAAGATAGAAATAGGGTGTGCGAAGGCATTATTCTTACAGTAGGACATACCATAGCCACGCAGTTCCGAACCAAACATGAAGACTCTTTAAAGAAAAAATCGAGACAAATTGTCCATGCCTCTACACGCCATGTCCGAATCTGAGATCGACCATGCACCAACACCGTCTTCTCTGGTGGCCTAGCCATTTCAGGCCGCCATTCCGGACGCTGCCAGCTTCACCAACTGCCACCAAGCACTGTGTGACAAAGTCTTCCACTCGATCCCTCATCTCTTTCGTCAACCACAACAGCCCCGACCGCCCCCACGGTGCGCCTAGAGGAGAAGATAGTGGGTGGCGACTAGGGCTAGCGGTCGATTGCCTTGCCTTAGAGCATTTCCAGCCGGACTTGGCAAATTCGGTCCCTCAAATGTTCGCGGACGCGACCGGACACGCCCGCGGGCGCATCCGAACGGCCCCTCACATTTCCTTCTGGGCATTCATATATCTCAAATCCGGACTTTCAAATCAGTGCAAATACATGCACGTCGATTATGCAACACAATGTCGCACGTAAATAGCAATTGTTGATATCAAGTATAGACAACGTTTACGTAAAATTTATTTGAAGTGCCAAACTCAAGCATTGCCTCCTTGGTTGCCATTGTGGATCCACATGTGCTCCATAAGATCATTGGGTAGCTGTGTGTGCGCCTGCTGATCTCGAAGATTCTAATGCATCCATAGAAAATTCATAAGCTGAGCCGCATGTTGCGAGAAAGTAGCAACGAACGACTCGTATTCTCATCTAGTAGAGTCGTAGTCTGCCTAGCAGTCGTGAAAATGTGATCGATCGTCTGTGTCCTTCAGCCCATGGGCACGGCCCACCATTCAATCGGCAGTAACCAAGCCCAATAGGAGGCATGCGCACGCCCCACTACCTGAAAAATACGCCAGGCTAATACACTAGTATATATACGTATTTGCACGGCAGCTTAGGTATGGCGTTCGCCAAACCACGCCATATAGCTAGCTTCGCCCCTGGCCGCATTTTAATCTTCCGAGATTTCAACTTGTTCTCCGGGTGCTTCGAAATCATGGGTTTGGGCTACACCATAACCCTCATCCTCAACAATCATATTGTGCAGAATAACGCAATATGTAATCAGCTGCCACAAAGTTTTTGTTTCTCACATCATTGCAGTGCTCCGCACAATTTCCCAACGAGCCTGAAGCACACCAAATGCCCTCTCCATGTCCTTCCTAGCCGCTTCCTGCATTGTTACAAAGTTGCTCTGTTTATTGCCACGCGGCTCGGATATGGTCATCACAAACGTTGCCCACTGACGATAGATACCATCGGCAAGATAGTACCCTATGTTCTAGTCTCGGCCGTTGACGGTGTAGTTGCACGGCGGTGATTCCTCATTGCAAAGCCTCTTGAACACCGGAGATTGTTGAAGCACGTTGATGTCGTTGTGAGAACCAGGCATTCCAAAGAAAGCATGTCAAATCCATAAGTCATGTGATGCCACCGCTTCTAGTATGATGGTGGCCTCTGAGGTGTGACCTTGATACATTCCCCACAGACCTTTGGGGCAGTTCTTCCATTGTCAATGCATGCAATCAATTGATCTGAGCATTTCTGGAAACCCCTTTGCCTCTCCAATAGCCAACAACTTCTTCGTGTCTTGCGCATTTGGTTCTCTGAGATACCCAGGTCCAAACACCTCCACCATGGCGCGAGCAAACTTGACAGTTGTCTTCAGGCACGTGCTCTCTCCCATCCTGACCATCTCACCAACAGCGTCTGCAACAGTACCAAGTGCAAGCATCCTCAGAGCAGCCGTGCACTTCTGCTTGGACGAGAAAGAGAGTTGGCCGCAACAATCCCTTCTGAGCTTGAAGTAGTCATCGTGTGCTTCTACTCCCTTCATAATGCACAAAAACAATGGTTTTCGCATGCGAAAACGGCGACGTAGCTTTGCTCCGGACACCCTATCCCGGTTGATCACTTTTCTCCCTTTGATTGAGCCCTCGAAGTTGATAATATGCTCCACTTGCCGGTCCATTTCCTTTGCAATGCTCATGAACATGAGCATGTCCACTTCTTCGTCCAAATCCGGCGAATCGAATAACTCATCTTTAATCATTTGGTCAAGCTCCGTCTGTTCATACTCCTCGTCCCACGAAGCATCGGAATCCATCATTTACCTAACAAAATCATAAAAATTCCGGTCAGACAACGTGTCAAACATATCAAGCGCAAGGCGGCACTGTGGCGTCCGGGCCGGCAACAACGTCCTCCGCAGCAAGGACGGAGCGCTCTTTCGGAGCTGGCGGCGGAGAGCCTAGGAACGGTTGCGAAGCGGGCGGAACGGCGGAGCGCGAGACAGACAACGCGGAGGAGGAAGAAGAGAGGAGATAACAAATGGATCCAGCTGGTCTTCGGGGTGGACTTGGTGCAATTTAGGGTGTGTCGGGCTGTCGGACCCGACGTGAGCTGGTCTTCGGGGTGCATTTGATGCAATTTGGGATGGGTCGGGCCATCGGGTCCAACGTGCCCATATCCACCGCATATTTAAGTTGGATATGAAGATGTCGGTCAGCCCGGACGTTTGAGGACCGTTTGAGTCAAAAAATCGTGAGTGCAGGCTGCCCGAGCAGAGGTGGGTTTGAGAAGTCCACCGGACAGCCCGCCCGAGCGATACGAGCGGCTGTAGATTGTAGATGCTCTTATCCCTCTGTATCCCCCTGGTTTTGAAGCCCAGCAGATAGATGGACAAACCATAGGTAACTGTCGATTATCAATCACATGTGACATGTTACAAACCTGGCAGCATAGAATGGATAACTAGCAAACATGCTCAAATTTCGAATACATTGTCCAACTCCGAAGAACACAAATATACCGTACATAAGAATGTTTTTGAAGGAAATTAAGAAGAGCACGTTAAATTTCGACAAAAGCATATAGACAACGGTACATAACCAACCACACTACGGACGGAAATCCACTCACTACACGCATGCACACCGAAACAGATCCGCCCAAAAAACAGAGCACGCACACACGGCAATGAAAAGCAGAGAGCCGCGGACACGGACACGACGGCAATCAGCCAATCAATCACTCGTAGGTGGGTGTTGGTGCCGGCGCCGGCGCCGCGGCGGGAGAGGCGCCGTGGTGCTGCGACGAGGAGACGGCCCCGCCCAGGTGGCGCACGGCCTTGTCATAGCTGACGAAGCCCATGAACCAGAAGTCGTGCGAGTCGACGGTGACGATGTGGATGTACTTCTCCGGCGGGCTCTCCTTGGCCGTGACGGGCTCGACGGCGGCGAGCTTGGCCAGCGGGATCACGATCTTGTAGTAGCTCCAGGCGGTCTGGCCCGACGGCGCGGTGAAGGAGAGCGGGCGGTCGCTGCAGAAGGCCACGTTCATGTTGGTCAGGTAGAGCGTGCCGGCGACGGGCCCCGTGGCCGTGGACAGGTAGCAGGCGAACGTCTTCTTCACGTGCTCGTCGGGGCCGGAGGCGAAGGTCTGCTTGTAGAGCTTCTCGAAGCCGCCGCCGGTGATGGCCTTGGCGCCCAGGCTCAGCTTCCCCATCGCGGCGTCGGACATGGACGGCGCCGTCTTGACTGCAAGAACAAAGAAGAAAACGGTCGGTGTGAGCAGAGCAGAAGCAGAGTATCATCGTGATGAAGAACGGGAGGGAGGTTGGATGGGTCTGTCTGTGCTTACGGTTGAGCCAGATGTTGGAGGAGAGCTCCTCGGCCTTGCGGCTCCAGACGTTGAAGAAGTCGAGGATGTGCTCCATGGGGCTGTCCTTGGTCTCCTTGTCCGTGCGCCGCGCCGACGCCGCCGGCGCCGGCTCCGGTGCCCCCATGATGACGTACGGGGGCAGCTCCTGGTCGCCGCGCGAGGCCGTCCACTGCGCCGCCTGCTGGTTCTCGGGGTGCGCCCCCGGGGCCGCCGGCGGGCCCATCTGCCGCGTGCCCCATTTCGCCGACTCGGCGTCCGCGGGCGGTGCCGGGGCGGCGTCCTTGCCGTCCATGGGTTGCTGCGTGAGGGGGGAGGAAGAAGGCGGCGGCGGCGCTCCCGTGCCCGGCTGCGGGGCGGCGTACTTGCCCTCCGTCTCCATGGCCTGCTGCGTCAGGGGGGAGGACGGGTGCGGCGGCGCTCCCGGCTGTGGCGCGGTGGCGTCCAGGCCGTCCATGGCGTGTTCCATCGAGGGATAGGAGACCTGCGGCCCCGGCTGTGGCGCGGGAGCGGCGGCGTCCTTGCCGTCCACGGCGTGCTGCGTCGGGGGGTAGGAGTGCGGCGGCGCCCCGGCCTCGGCCTGTGGCGCGGGGGCGGTCGGCGGTGTGGTGTAGCCCTTGCCGTCCATGGCTGCTAGCTGGTGGTGCTGGTGCTGCGGGGCAGGGGAAGCGTGGGCTCGGGGAGCAGGAAGGTGATGGTGGAGGTGGTTGGAGCGGAAAGTGTGGGACGATCGATCTTGATGATGTTGATGTGGAGAGAGGCGGGGCAGGTTCTTATAGGCCGGGCGGTGGCATGTCGGCCGGGGAGAAGGGAGGCGCCACGAAGCTGCGCGTCGTCTGCTTCATGAGCAAGGACCTTCCAGCTCTGGTATGGAAGGCCGAAACCTTCGGGAAGCGGGAATACGTGGAGGACGGAGGCTTAGCCGCGGCGACAACGTGGCCTCGGCCCAGTTAGAATCTTCCGAGGGAAACGACTTTTCTCATGGAAATATCTGGATCGTGACATGGACATTGGATAGAGCAAAGCTCCACAGGTGTACTCCGAGATCATGTCGTTGCTGAGCTGGCTAGAGTCCTAGAGCCGTGAGCTTTTCGATTTTATATTTCAAGTGTATCTTTTCAAATTTGTTTGTTATCTTTTTTGAAATGATTTCTTTTTTCTTCGCATTTTTTAATGAAGAAAAAGAAATGTGGCCCTATGTGTCGACAACGGGGAAAGGATCAGTGATACCAACCCTTATATGCTACCATGATATTAATTTTTGAAAACTTATATCTACAATTGTCAAAAAAAATAATTATGGATGTTAACGACATATATGTCGACAACCCTTAAAAAATTCATATCAAAATTCAGAATATATATATGGAGAAACAAAAGGACAAATTCATATGTGGAATGAATGTGCCGTTTCAACTTTGGTTTGTCTTCCCTATTAAAAAAGGGAAATCTCCCGTCGACAGCGAGCCCCATGTCACTAGCGATGCAACTCTACGTATGTGCATATCAGTGTATGCCTCTATACTGTGCTCCCTCTCTGAACAAATGTACAATGCTTCCTTACATTTGTGCACAGATAAAGTATTTCTAAAAAAATCAACAGAATAAGACTTAACTTAGTTTTTGTATCTACTAAAGGAAAAGATCTACATGTGTATACAACTGAAGCATCATGGTAGGTCTTTCTTGTGGTGCAGCTCGCACAACGGACAAGACATTAGCCTACCAGAAACGAATCGAAAACGAGCTTTACGGGAAAAACCCTAAAGATTTGTGCGATTGACAGCGGAATGTCAAATCAATTACTAGGATGACCTCATTCGATTGAAATTTAGTAAGTCTTAGTCGAATTATAGTCGCACCCAACAATATACGTCTACATTGCATGTGTAATTTAACTTCTGTGCTCGAACAATGGTTCTCGTTCTAGGCCAGGGTCGGAGGCAGGGGGTAGCCAGCAGGGGCCATAGCCCACTCCAATGTGTTGATTTTATGCCTACTATGCATGTGAACAGTAATTATTTTTCAGATTTTGCTTAAGCCTGCCCTCCCCAACATCAGAATTTCAACGATTCTGCCTCTGCCTCTGCCTCTGTCCAGGGCAAGGCTTCATCACCCACGACATGACCATCAAGAACACCAAGGGGACTTATGTGCAATGAAGGGGGCTACTGTCCCCCCCCCCTCTCATCCACACACACACAAACAACAACTTTGGAAAAGAAATGGTAAAGAAAATATTCTTGGATGGGGATTGTTTTGTATTTGGCTCCCTCGGATCTTTAGATTTTGTCTGCAGCCCCTCAAAACTATGCATCACATGCAACAGCTCTTTCATGAGTGTCGGATCGGAGGCACCGTAGACTTCATATTTGGTGATGCAACCACGGTGTTCCAGAAGTGCAGGATCGTGGCACGTCTGCTGCTCAATGGACAACACAACACCACCATGACTCAGGGAAGGCTAATGCTCAACGGTTTTTGTGTCTTCTCATTCCAATTTTGTAATTTCTTTTTGGAAATCCTCTTACTCACCAAAGCATGAATGGTCGGTTAAAAACATGAGTGCTCGGGTACTCACTCCTAGCGAAAGACATTTTCGGACTGCACCGATGCATCGGACCATTTTTACTTTGGGCCTGTCCATTTTCTCTCTTCCATCAGGCGTCGCCGAAATCTAGGCCCACAACACAGTGAATGGTAATTCTCGAGTCATTGAAAAAAGAGAGACTAAAGTGGCACTTTCCCTACCTAGTCCTCTTGTCCAACCTTGCGCTAGTGTGCACGCCTTGCATTGCTCGTTCTTTAACGATGTCACCTTCTCTAACTGACATGTATCTTGTGCCTCCTCACTCCTGTAGCCCTCCTCCACACCATCCTCTCTTTGTGGATCGAACTAGCAGCCCCTCTTCATCAATGGTTGACCAAAATAAGGGCAGTCCACTGGCCTGGGTGTGTGGCGCATACTACCTCCTTATCAACCGTCGAAGATGACATCAAGGGTGACAACCTCTCCTCCAATCGATCGTGAACGTAGGGGGAGAGGACAACTCCATGAGAAACATGTTGTCTTCGTAACATGCCTCATCTTTCCAGTTTGCTGCCTTTCCCCACCCCCATTCACCTGACCTCACTCCATCGGGCGAGGTCCCCACTAGTCTCTACACGATTGTGCCAACCACACTAGTCTCTTCAAATGCAACACATGGCACTCCCGTAAAACGAGTGGCATATTTGGTTTAACTTGTGCGCCCATGAGTCGGTGGACTTTATCTAAAAGATGAATTAGGGCCTCTTTGACTCAAAGGATTTCTAAAGGAATTTTGAAGGATTCTAATCCTTGGTTTTTCTTTTCTTTACGTGAGTTGTTTGATTCATGATTATTAGAACCTATAGGGATTTTTCCTTAGGATAGTTTTCACAAATTTCGTCCACTTCAACTCTATTCCTATGTTTTTTCTATTCCAGCTTTAACAAATTCTGTGAGTTCAAGAGGACACTAGAGTTCGTAGAAATCCATTTGTATAGCCAAAAAAAAGAAGGGCAAGCATTCAAAGCAAGACCAAAGTTTTAGTCATGGCTAAAAAACTGTTAAGGTTTTCGCAAAAAAAACCCTGTTAAGATACACATTTGGCTACAAACCGAACATACCCGAAACGTCCGCTATCCATTTTTCCAAATTGAGATGTTTTCCAGTTCGGTTGATCACCAGACTGCCCTACCTATTTTTTTTTTTTGACGGGTGATTGCATTACCTAAGAGCATTACTAGTAGAACCCTCAAACCCTCAAACCCTTATAGCAGTTTTAAGGGTTGAGAAGTGCCAGTTTTTGACACTTTTATGGGTTGAAAAACAGGGGCAAAGACTAGAACCCTCAAACCCAACCCGTAAACTGCTTTAAGGGTTGGATTTGAGGGTTCTAGTCTTTGCCTCAACCCCAACCTTTAAAACTGTCATTTCATATATCACATATTTCATCACATTTCATCATATGACATATCACAAATTCCTGAAAATTGGCTAAGTCTTAGAATTGTTCCGTTTTTTTTAAACTTCACTTGGTTGTTTTCCGAAGGCTATAACTAATGTTATGTATTTCTAATGAAGACACTACATATAAGTGTTTTACTCTACACCAACAGTACTACAATGCTCTGAAGTAGTGAAGACGGTAAATCTGTTTTTCAGTTTCCTCTCTTAACAGAACGTAGACTTTTGTCATTTTTATAGGAATTAAACCATGCCGTATTTGAATTTGGTCCAATGGAATAATTTGGAGGTTGTCATGTGTACTCCCCATACAAATTAATTTCAACGAAGTTAGACTTTGTTTGACCATAGTTTTGTTGCCATCCAGAGAGCTAAGAAGGTAGAAATAGCAAAAGCTAGCCAGCACTACAGTAACATTCAGTTACTGTAGCAGCGGCAGCAGAGTAGCTAAACGCAGCGGCAGGAACGGCTGCAAGAGCGGGCACGAGCGGCCAGCGTGCAAAGTGACGGGCAAGGAGGCCACGGCGGTCGGGCATGGCTGCAAGCGCGCAAGATAGGACGAGGACGGGCGGCGTGGCCATGAGCACGAGGGGAGGGCGGACAGCAAAAGCGAGCGAGGCGAGGGACAAGAGCCAGAATGGGCGAGGAGGGTAGCAGTGGGAGCCGGGCGAGGAGTACAGGTATGGCGGCGGCTTGACCTGCTGGCGGCGCACGGGCGGCCTCGGGCGACTGTGGCGGGCGCGGCGGCTGGGCGGCGGGGCAGGGGCGGGCGGGCGCGGGCAAGGGCGGGTGGCATGGCGGCGGGTTTTCCATGGTTTGGTGTGGGCGGCGAGAGCGGAGGAGGAGCGGTTGCCTCCCGCGCGAGCTCGGAGCGTTTGAGGGTTGGGGGAGATTTTCCCCTCAACCCCTACTTCTACATATTGCAAAGTCGTTTGAGGGTTGGACCTCTAATTTTTTTTACGGGTTTGAGGGTTTAGAGGTTATAGTCTACGGCGTTTTTTCGGCGAAAACTGTAAAAAAACGGTTATTTTTAGAGGTTTGAGGGTTTGAGGGCTCTACTAGTAATGCTTTAATGTTGGCCAGGGTCAGCTTGCCAAAACAATTTTTTGGCCAGTGAATCACTCGCCCTGATTTGATCAACTTTAAAAATAAAATCTGCGACACGAAAGGATGACAAAAATTTGGTAGGATGGCCAATCTTTTTGGCTGGTGTGGGCACAAGTTACCGGGCCTGCGTGTCTTGTGCGACTGACTGCGGGTCCCACGAAGCGCCGGGTCCCGACGAAGCTGCGCCGTAGTACTCCCCTCCCGTCCGCCTCCAAGGTCCACCAGCACGGCAGTCGGCAGCGCACCCCGCCGCCCGCGTCCGGACACCGCCAGCGCTCCCGTGTGTCTGTCGGCCTCCTTTCTCCCGCGCGCTCTGCTCCACCCAAACCTCCGCCACCTCGGCGCGCCACCAAACCGGTGACGGGGACGCGTCTCTCTCTCCCTCTCACACACATCCTGCTTGCTTCTTGAACCTTCAGCTTGGCCGACCTGGGCAGAGCAGAGCAGAGCTGCCGCCGGCCCCGTTTCTCCTCCAGATCCGGGTGAATAACGGGCTGCTCTCCTTGGATCTGCGAGGAGGAGGAGGGGGAGAGGGGAGGACAAGGCCGAGCCGGCGGTTCGCGCGCGGAGCACGCGCGTGAGCTGCAGGAGGAAGCGTCGGCCGTCGGCTCGCTCTGCCGCGCCCCCCCTGGGAGGAGCTCGACCCCAGCGGCGGTGCAAGGCCACCGCCCACGCCGAGGTAAATAGGCCACCTCGCTGCCCCTGTTGCCATACGCCACCAAGTAGTTTTGTGCCCATGCCCGCAAACTCGGTTAGCTTTCATGGTGTGGTGTGTAGTGTACAGATTTTATTTCATTTCTCTTACCGATGTCATTAGAGGGGATGGAAGACTTTTTTCCATGTGCTTATATATCTATACTGGATGATAGCTGCTAATTAGACAACCTGGTAATATCACCTACATAATCTGCTAAGTTGCAAACACATGGTGACTGGCTGACTGCTAAGGAACAATTAGGTAATATCACCTAGACAATCTGATACTTATCTTTTACAGTCTGATAGTTACAATAATCTGGTAAATCCTAACACACGGCCTGGTAATGTCACTCAGCTAATCTGGTCGTTGCGTAAACAACATATGGTGGTCATTGTTTGCTAAAAAGCTTGTAAGTGGGCACAAGACCTTTTAGTATTGGCACCTGGTAGCACTTCGATAATAATCTGAGAGCTGACATACTAGAACAGGATGACCATAATTCTGTATTTTTCATGCCGAAAGGGGTCATGTTGAAGGTCGAATGGATCACGAATAACCTTTTATCTAAAATGATAGTTTCAGATCAGCTCAATCATTTTAATTATTTGTAGCACAGTAAAAATGTTCCACACATTGTAGTACTCATGTGTTGTTGTTGTGAAAAGCTTCAAGTGTTTATGTTTGATTTATTTGGTCGAAACAAAAGAGAGAATTTTATATTAAGTGAAGATAGTGAGCTAGCGCAGATCTCAACACAAAACTTGACGCCTAGTTGGAAGGGTGTAGGTGCATGGGGTTTCAGAAAATTGCATCCCTAAATAATATCTCAGCGCAACTATTTTCCCCACAGGAAAATTATCTGTTCTGCTTAGTTGAACAAGTACGTGCCGGACAAGTAAATGGGAGTTCAGGCAGATCGAAGACCTCCTGGGGGCCTGGATGGCCTCTATGGGGTACAACTTGCGGGTCGGTCACCGTACAGTGATGATGAAGCTATCAAAACAAGCATTATGGATTCGTCAGCTATGGAGCAGCAGAGGGGCGTCGGCATGACTCGAAGTTTGAAGATCAAGTAAGGTTTCGGTTTTCGGTCCCATCATTATGAACACCATCCAGACAATTGTTAGAATGGTGTCTAGTATGAAATAGTTGTGCATCACCTAATGCTTTGTTTTGTAATTGTAGGCAACTCTGGCGACAGAGACCCCCATGCCTGAAGCCTATTCACTGTAGTCTCTCATGTATGGTCAAGTAATCACACAATTCAGACAATCAACATAGTATCTCGTTTGGTAACTTAATTGCTAACCATAAAATTTTGTTTTGAACCAGGTGATAAAAATGTAGCTGAAACTGTTGCTAATGTCGTCACGTCACTTCCTTTCATCTTTCTTGGACTGCAGACACCAAGGCAAGTACATCTACGAACAACTAGATTGCTTCTTCAAAGGTTGCCTCCTTATTGCATTTTCGATGCATAGCCATTTTTCAACTAACGGTCATGTGCCAGTTCTGCAGAAAGACCTTGAATACTACACTTTATGCTAACTCACTAATTGGAGTTGGAGTTGCATCTAGCTTATATCATACCTCACGAGGAGAAATCAGAAAATACATGCGGTGGGCAGACTACACAATGATCGCCACTACAACACTTGTAAGTAAGATATGTTTATAGGGTAATGGGTAGTACATCGTAATATATGTTACCTTCATATATGCATATTAAGCAAGAAGAACCGTTATTCAATGTAACCAAACTTGATGTGTTCATTCTGCTTGATAAGCTATCAGGCTATCAGCAGCATCCCAGTGTCTTGTAAAATTGTAAACAAATTACTACTACTTGAATATTACGAGATCTGCATGTGATAACTTTCTTTCTATCTGTATGTTTGCTACATCAGCAGTTACGGCAGCCTGATTTATAGCTCATACCTTGCTTTTTTTAAGCATTATATTATGACTGCAACTTCTATATGAAGTATTCGATCTTCTTGACACAGTGCCTAACAAGAGCGCTTCGGGATGAACATCCAAGATTACTAATGGCGGCATCAACGTTGCTCCTACCATTCCAGCCCTTAATGGTCACAGCCCTCCACACTGGGATGATGGAGGCAAGTATTTTTTCCCAAGTTCCTGCCATGTTACTTTCTCTATACCCATCTATCATCTTTCCCTTGAAATGATCAACAAGAGTTCTCTTCTTCCTCAGGTTTCATTTGCGAAACGAGCATCCACAGAGCCAGAGCTCAAGACGGCACATAACCTCCACAGGATGTCGTCTCTGCTGGGTGGTGCGCTGTTCATCGCCGATGATGTTTTCCCGCAGACCCCTTACATCCACGCTGCATGGCATCTAGCTGCAGCGTTAGGCGTCTGCACATGCAACAAGCTTCTTGAATGACGGGATATTAAGGCTGCTATGTTCATGTCTCCCAGATGTTCTGTTATCAACAAACTGTTGATACCGGTTCATCGACCTGTCAGACATTGATCACTGCACATTGCATATGTGGTCGGTTTACATTGAGCCGAAAAACATTGGAGGATTAGTACACAGGGTATATTGCTCTCTCAGAATGAGGACGAACTAGGAACCGGTTTGTGCCTGTATTTGTTGTATATGATATATTATATATCTTAATTGTTTTCCCACAAATACTGTGATTAGATTTAAAGGTATTTTGTACTTATGTTCTTTGTTGTGGTGTATTTTAGTAGAAAATGGAGACAATTTGGTTATTGACATTTTCCTTTCTGTTCATTACCTTAAGTTGATATTTCTCTTCTGTTGCTAACAAGAAAAGAACATATTAGACTAATAAAAGAACATCTCGTTGAAGACCTCCTCCTGTCATTTAGCAACTAATACTGCTCCCCAAACCAAATTAAGGTTTGCTTCATTCTGTGTTCTTTTCTTGACAATCTGTAATTTCCCTGGCATAAAAATGAAGCAAATGTGATAATATTCACATAACCTGCTTCTAGAGCCAGCCATGAAGGCTTCCCCTAGAAAAGAGAACGGCTAAAGAAACATACCAAAAAGAACGCTAGTTTCTCAAGAAAATAAACTGTAACTAATGGTAATGCAACTAGGAATGTTATGACGAGTTGGACCATGCAACTAGGAATGTTTTCATCCCTGTTGTCCCAGCGCAACGAACATGGCATGCTGGAACTTTCGTCTTTCCTCCTCGCCGTCCCAAGACGGCGGCAGGGCGGCCAAGGTAAGAGGCGAGAGCAGGCTGGGGCGATAACCCCCGATAATGTTCCACTTGCAGTTCCACGGCGTTGGCGGCAGCTGGAGTCGAAGGTCACATTTCTCCGGACAATCTGCCTCTGGAGACGGCTCCGGCGAGCGTCCTCTCGTGCCGTGCTTGAACAAGACGTCCCCGTGCCTGAAGCACAGTGTCCCATTGTCGAACCATGCGCCCGTCTTCAGGTTAAAGCGATTGGCGGCGTCGACATAGAAGCTGTAGCACAGATCCCACCGCACCTTGTTGTCGTCACCCTCAACCCACTGGTCCGGTGGTGGCAGTTGTGACATGACCCAGAACTGGAGCTTCCGGCGAACCGTCGTCACGGCGAGGCACAGCCGCCCGCTCATTTCGAAGGCGTTCACCCATGGATCCCAGGCCGGGTAGAACTCCTGGGTCTGGACCGGGAGACGACACGTGCGGTGCGCCTCGGTAGCAATGTCAACTACCAGCATCTCGTCAGGGTTCCGGCGATGTTCCGGAAATGTACGGCCGCTGGTCACCAGGTACAGACTGCCATCAACAAGCACCGGCGGCAAGGTGCGCATCAGCTTGGATTGGGAGTAGAAAGATCGCCGACGCCACCCGTCGCCGCCGCCGCCGCCGCCTAAGGTGCACACGCTCTGGTCGATCTTGTTCCCGAAGGTGGAATTGGACGGCCAGGAGAACCGGAACAACTTGTGCTCCTTGGTGGAAGGGCTGAACCCCAAGGCGTAGTGATGGTACACGGTGCCTTCCGGGAGCCTCCTCCCCACGGGCGTGGGAACCGTTGCCGTCTCGCCGGTGACGGGGTTGCAGATGAACGCCGGCGCCTCGACGCTGTCGAGCGCGAAGCAGAGGAGGCCGTTGCAGACGTTGGAGAGGCTGTAGCCGCCGGGGTTGGTGATGCGGTGCGGCATGGGCTTGGGCGTCGACGAGGAGACGATGGAGAAGATGGCCTCCTCAGGCCTGCCGTGCTCCCGGGTCTCCGTGACGAGCAGGGCCTCCGTCGCGGCGGAGACGTGGTTGCCGTCTGTTTCGGCCTCGGCGTGGAGGCTGCTGAAAGTGGGCTCGGCGATGACGCGGCGCCATAGCCTGCAGACGCAGCGGCACCGGGCCACGTCCGTGGTCGGCACCTTGAGCAGGATCTCCCGGACAAGCTCTGCTGATTCCGGCGGCGGAGCAGGTCCCCTCATCGTCGGTAGATCGAAATCAAGATCGATCGGCTGCGCTGTACGTCGGCGCTGTACCACGAGGAGAAACCAGGCCGGAGGGTGAACGGAAGAAAATAGCTGGGCTGTCTACTAAACTGGGCCGCGTAAGTAGATGCAGCCCGCGTGAGGCTGGTGCTGGGGCACGGGGCGGGGAGCAACAGACCTGCTGATATTTAGTACCACATCGGCTAGCGAGAAGAGTTTCGACCAGCTTATAAACCCGCCCGCCGCAGCTGACTCGTCCCTTCGGGGACATCCGATAAAATTGGAACGATACAGAGAAGATTAGCATGGCCCCTGCGCAAGGATGACACGCACAAATCGAGAAATGGTCCAAATTTTTTTGAGATTTCGCGCGCAGGTCCTTTTTCTTCTCAGACGTGCCCCTGGAGACTTACTTGCGCACCCTTGATTCTTTGCGGACGCTTGCAACTAGGCCCCTACTCTATTTATGACCCCCTGGTTGTTTTTTTTACTACCAAAGTACCAAGTCCTGTTGCAGCTTCGCTTGCGAACTGGCCCTCCAACTTTCCTTTAAATCCAATACAGTCTTCCTCTTGGTCTTGGCAATTCACTTGGCCATTTTCTCTTGTAACTCCGTTCGACAATTATGTTCCCGTAAATTGGAGCCAACGCTAAAGAAAAAAAAACATGGACGTTACAATATTCTGTGGTGTACTCCCTCTGTAAACTAATATAAGAGCGTTTAGATTACTATTTTAGTGATCTAAATGCTCTTATATTAGTTTACGGAGGGAGTAGTTTGTATTTACGGCCTACAAAGTGTAGACCGTAGTTCAATTTTTTGAAAACGAACTCGCACCTGCATTATGCAACTTGTCACCAGTGTTCTAAAACCGTTTTGAAACACCCTATGTTTTTTAAATACCCTAATAACCTTTATAATATGAAATTCACAAAAAAACGTCTATAATATATATAACAAAGCATATGTATGGATCACTTTTGTGCTGCTAACTTTGATTTTCTGGTCATTCATGTTAGTTAGTTTTTTTTTTGAAATTATCATTCATGTTAGTTGATTGGATTAAGATCATATACAAAAAATGGGCATCAGACTGAAAAACGATAATGATCTAGCCTAGTTTCCCCATGTTATTACGTGTGAGCCGCATACACGACCCCTGCAACCTCCACTTGTTCCTTTAAAAATCATGATGCTCGCAAAAGAACACCTTTTAAAATTCACAACCTGGAAATCTCACCATACATATATCTGATACGGCATGTATGTACCATATGTATCATGCTCAAATTCAAATTTAACTTATAGATCAGGAAACAAAAATATAAATCTCATGGGATAGTATAGTGGGAGGAATTCGCATTTCCAATTTAAGTTTGCACTTCAGACATTTCCATCGTCTACCTAACAAACATCATTCTCTTAGATGGAACTAAAAACCATTCTCATTCGTTCGACGATTTATCGAGCCATAAATTCGCCACATAATTGTGCTAAGAGCACTTTCTAGGATGCTCCAACTTAGCTAGGTTAGAGTGTATTTAACTTGAACGTTTGTTGATGAACTTAACTAGGCAAGAGTGTATTTAATCTTCAACGTTCGCTTGATGAACTTAGCTAGGTAAGTGAGTATTTAATCTTAAACACCTCTTAATGAACTTAGCTAGGTAAGACAATATTAATCTTAGGGCCTGTTTGTTTCATAAGTCCTAGGACTTTTTTAAGTCCCAACTTATAAGTCATAAGTCCCTGCCTGTTTGTTTACACCGACTTATAAGTCCCGAGTCCCCATTGCTTGTTTACAGGACTTATAAGTTGATAAAACACTTGTTCACATACCCATTTTTCATACAAACGAATTATAGAATAGTGACAACCGAAATAACACTTGTTCATACAAACGATTAACACTTGTTGATAAGAACCATAATAAGAATGTGTACATAACAACCGAGATAAAATAAATTACATAGTTTAATAACACTTGTTCATAACACTTATTCATACAAACGATTAACACTTGTTGATAAGAACCGAAATAAGAGAGTACATAACAACCGGGATAAAAGAAATTACATAGTTTAATAACACTTGTTCATATCATTGTTGTTTCAAGGACCACAACCCATCAATGACCCAAGCTCTGAATTGATTCATAGCAGCACCGTCCGCCCTCATTTGTTGAATCATTTGTTGTGGTCGTCGGCATAGACAATGGTACATAATTTTCATCTTCATCACACTTGTCGAATTCTATATCGGGCAGTTGGCTTTGTCTAATAAAATTGTGCAAAGGCAACGCAAGCCACAATGATTTTGCTTTGTTTCGCTGTGGATAACTAGGCAAGTGAAACAAAATCCTCCACTTGTTCTTCAAGACTCCAAAACACCTCTCGATGACATTTCTAAGTGAAGAATGGGTGAAATTGTAGTGTTCCTTTTTCCTCTAGGCATTGTGCCATCACGGTACTCCCGGAAATGATAGGTTAAACCCTTGTATGGTGCAAGATAACCCGGTCTATTTGGGTACCACGAGTCCACAAGATAAAACTTATTAGGTGAAGGTTTTGGAAACTTGTCACCAAATCTGGATCGTGCATCATTGAAGACCCTCATGTCATGCAATCGATCCCGCCAACCAGCTAGGACAAATGTGAATCTCATATCAAAGTCACACACACACACATCACATTCGACTCTTCTCCTTATGTCATTCCTATCTTTGGGTAGCAGTGGCAACCGGTACCACAACTTGTATGTGTGTCCCATCTATTGCACCAATGCAATTATCCATAAATGGTGCATACTTTCTAGATCTTAATTTGAATGCACATTTCGAATTGACGATCTATCGGCTCGATGATGTCTATTGCAAGCTTGATCGGACACTCCAAAACCTTATCAAACTTCCTTACAATTGTGTCCAATGACCTAACAAATCTGTTCGCTTGTCTTAGAGATTGAGGGAACCCACTATCCAAAGAAACAGGCCAGACACTCAACTGATGACATTTTTTAGTGGACTTCAAACCATAGGAATCAACTAGCACACTATGCAATTTTTCAAACACCGTCATGCATTCTAAACATGTTGTAACAAGCAGTTTAGTTGCCTAGTGTTGTCATAACCCAATCATGCCCAGATTGTACTGCTACTCTTCTAGGTCCTTTGTTACCGTAAGAGTCCAAGTAGTACATACCAATCATCTTGAGCCATCCGCATCATTCTTCTCTTCCTTTTTGGTGCATGAACAACATCGGTGCTTCATCATCACTTCTTGCTCCCATCATCACTTCTTTGTCATCATCCTCGAAACATGCAAACATTAGTATAACTTCTTCATTATGCACCACCTCATCAACTTGAAAACATTAGCACATGCAAATGAAACACAAGAACACGCATTCATCATTTAACAAGTTCACACAAAGACAGGTCCATTACATAGGTATATTATTAAAAGGACAAACATGATCACTACTACACTAGGACAACTTCTTCATCACGCACCACCTCTTCAACCAAGTGAGCCTAGCCCGATCACTTGAAATGTTCGAAATATGACTCTGTTAGCATCATCGCAAACAATTGAGTTGCCATGAAGTACTCAACACTAGTTTCTTCGCACCACATTGAATCGCCAACTCACGACAATGAGTAATGGACTCCTTAGTGTTGTTTGCTTTCTTCTCTTTGCCTTGTCCTTTGCTTCTGCCTTTTGTTTGCATACTCGGTGATCATGTCAAGTGTTCTCACTATTCATAGTATTGATGAGCCCTGTCATTAGTTTCACCATTGGGCTCTTGTGTTTCTTGCCCGGCTTGAAGTATTTGCTCACCGTTGCTTCCCTCTTCCTGCTGGTGGTGCTCATTGGACTCTCCTCATTTGCATCATCGGCTGTCGTGGTTCTAAATCTGACAGTAGAAGTAGGGGTAGGTTAAGGGGAGGCAATGTCCTAGCTATGAAGCAGTTGTAGAGACAGAGGATGTACGAGTTCAGGCCCTTCTCGGAGGAAGTAACAGCCCTACGTCTCGGAGCCCCGAGGCGGTCGAGTGGATTATGAGTATGAGTATTACAAGAATCTGAACCCTTCTATCGTGGGAGCGGGTGGCTTATATAGAGTGCGCCAGACCCCTGACTGCTCACATAATGGAGGGATTAAAGTACATTAAGTCGGGGGTTCTTGTAACGCCTCATAAGGCGCTTTAACTATCATTAAGTCTATTCAATAGCAAACCGCTATGCTGCATAGTGTCTTCTCGACCTTCCGACGGTCGAGCGAGTCTTCATGGTCGAGTGAGTTCTTCCATGGTCGAGTGCTTCGGTCCGTCGAGTGGATTCCTCTTTGGTCGATCGAAGATGATCTCTTCGTGAGTACCCTTGGGTAGGACGTTTAGGTCGGGCCTATGACCCTACCCTAGGTACATGAATCCATCATTAGCCCCGAATGGATTGAGGCTTGAGTGAAGGAGGAGTTGACGTTGTTTCCATCGCTTTTGCATTCAGCTACGTGTTGTCTTGGATCAAGATCTTCTTTATTGATAACAAGAAACTTTCCTTGATCGACTTGATCCATTCTTGTTCTTCAATGAGTGACTTTCTTTGCTATACTTGAGTAACGGATCGCAGGAGATCTCGCAATTGATGATCGATCCGTCGCCCGCGGATCTCGCGGGATACGAAATTTGGGGAAGCGCAAACGGAACAGACTACGGCGCTTGGATGGGACGTAATGAGGCGCTCGATTTTCGCGCCGCTTTCCCGCCACGATCGCGCAAAGGCGCTCGCCGATATGATTGGATCGCTTGGGTCCACATGTCATCCACTCGAAAGGATGCTATAAATGTAACTCCGGAGGCTCGTGCACGATACCTTGTTTTTCTCCTCCATCCTCTCCGTCTCCGCTCTCCACCTCCGCTGCTGTTCCTCG
The DNA here is from genome assembly GCA_021437245.1 of Aegilops speltoides. Classification (NCBI taxonomy): domain Eukaryota; kingdom Viridiplantae; phylum Streptophyta; class Magnoliopsida; order Poales; family Poaceae; genus Aegilops; species Aegilops speltoides. Next base: position 499,352,986 of record CM038145.1, read on the forward strand.
CCATCTCTCCCTTGCGCATTCGCCGGCGCCATGGGCAAAGAGAAGACGATCGATGCTGGAGCGCTGAAGAAGGCGTCGGCGGCGGAGAAGGCGTCGGCGATCGAGAAGGCGAAAGGAGATCCACCGTCGCGCGGTTCTTCGTCGAGATCCAAGCTGCCGAAAGGCTGGGTCCAGGGGATGGATCGGTCGACGATCGGAGAAGGATCTCCTTGATATGACCAACGACGGATTGATTCCTCACAACGCCGCAAGACTTCCTGGCCGAGAGTGGCAGCCTCAACCAGAAGAGGGTGAGTGCGTGCTTTTGGCCACCCATGTCGACCGAGGTTTTTCGTTGCCACCGAGTGTATTCTTTCGAGGTTTTCTGAATTTCTTTGGAGCCCAGCTTCACCATTTCACTCCAAACTCCATCGCATACCTCGCCGCATTTGTATCCATGTGTGAAAACTTCCTGGGCTGCCGACCGCACTGGGGCTTGTTCAAGTATATCTTCACATGTCGCTCTCAGACCGTGAAGAAAGCAAGTCCTGGTGACGAGAAGACCCAGGTAGTCCAGATGTGCGGTGGTTTAGGAGTCCAGTTGAGGAACAAAAGCACTTTTCCAGCTATGCATTTTCTGAGTCGGTTAGGGTTGGCAATCGACTGGTTCTATTGCGGAATGAGGCGACGCCGGGCGATCGATCGGTCTCCCGAATTCACCATGAGTCGAGTGAACAAGCCCTCCTCCCCGAAGGTTGTCCTCAAGAAAGGGCTGAAGTGAAGATGCTGATGGACCGAGTGGTGCAGCTGGTTAGGGACGGAGGATCGGCATGGACCTCTGGAGGTCTTTCTTCGAGGCTAATCCAGCCCCTTCGGCCCGGAGCCATCAGATGTGGTTGTATTGCGGCACCAAGACGAAACTCGTGTCCACCGGAGGCGGTCGACGATGCCGTAGTGGAAAGATGGATGGCCTCGATCACGGAAACAAGGACAATCTCGCGGATCCCGGAGGATTTCTCCGCTTGATCGTGACAATGTTCCGCATAAGGTACACTTGTTCCATTTTACATTGCGTGTATGTCGAGTGTGCTTTTGTAACTTGGTCGATTGAACTCGCTTTAATATTTCCGTGCCTTCACGAGTTATACTCGATGCCCAACGGCGCCCAGATTCCAACCAAGAGGGGGAAGCCGGTGGAGGTGAGAGCCGGAGGAGTGGAAATTGACGCAGAGACGCACGGCGATGATGATGATGATGATGAGGACGACGAGGACGACGAAGATGAAGAGGAGGAAGTCGCACCACCGCGCTTTGAAAGGCGGTCAAAGCTTGTGCACGACCCTTGGCTGAACGCGGTAAGGGGTTGCGATCGCTTCAGTGATCGACCAAACGCTCGGACCGCTTCTCCGGTGCCGATCGAGAAGGCAATCAAGCAACTCAAGGTAGTTCCACCGAGGACAACCAAGCCTCTCGCCAAAGATGAAGGTGTCCATCCCCACCATTTCAGGTAAACATATTGCTTAAGTCTTCTTGCTTTACACAAATTTTGTCTCGTTTGATATATGAATCGGTCGACCGACTCTTTGGGACTTCAGTCATGCGACTTGAAACCTCAGCTAAAGTTGATGACCATGAGATGGAAGACGCCGCCACCTCAAACTGGTACTATATCCTTAATTCCTGTTCTCGGTCGACCGACTCAAAATTCCTGATCTTAACTTTTTCCGAAGCTCGACCAAAAACATCATCACTCTCCCGATGACGATGATGAGGATGAGGAGCCACCGAGGGCTAGGAGGAGCAGGAAGGCATCCACCGGGCAGAGAAACCCAAGGAGCAACGGCGCCGAGACCATCATGACGGAAGGGAGGGCGGCACTCGACATACCGCGTGACCTTCGCGGTGCACCGACCGGTGCTCGCCCACTTCGTCGAGTGTCGGGCAACCTTCGATCTTCACCACGCACCACGCCCCGGAGGACCAAGGCGATGTTGCTAAGGAGGCGATCCGTCAGCAGGGATCATGATGGAGCAGTGAAGATCGCCGATGCGAGCCAAGCAGACTTACGATGCCAGCTCGCCTTCGTGAGCAATGTTCAGTCATCGACCACCACATTGCTGTTAGGATATGCTATCGAAACTTTTCTTTCTGAAATTTATAGCAATAGCAGTCACCCACTAGGTGTGTCGATAAAAACTCCGATTAGCGGGGCACGCTGAGTGCACCCGCCGGTGTAGTCCCCATATAAGGTCGATCACCTGGCGGTCGGCTTAGGCTTCATAAGTAAATTTTGATCATTACTCAATGAAACGAATGTGTAGCCGAGACCAGTAAGCACGCTGAGTGCACCCACCGGGTGTAGTCCCCGAGGCTGTGATCGATCTGGCGGCAGTGGATTCTGATCTGAAGAAGTTCTCGTCGATCGGTCGATTTTTTTTTTTTTTTTTGTTGGTCGATCGTCGACTCGCCTTAGGCTTACTAAGAATGGAACCGGTCGATGGTCGACTCGCTTTTTTTTCTTGGTCGATTGGTCGACTATGTCTTGAATAAGACCCGGTGGGGCACGCTGAGTGCACCCACCGGTGTAGTCCCCGAGACTACGGTTGAATGCTTGCATTCGATCGTAGTCTTAGAAACGCATAATTTTTCTTGATTCACTCGGAAGTGAATTATCTCGATATTTTGTAACCGACTCTTCAGAGAAATCTTGTGACCTTGCGGCACGCTATATCGAATCGGAGCGAAGCATATTCAGCTCGAGTTGGACTTGAAACTGGTGCAAGAGAACTGTGAAGGCGAAGGAGGAGACCAAAGGTATGTTTGGTGAGATTTCGACGACTCTGTCCTCCTCCCACTTGCTTCAAGTTTGACTTTGCTGCGATTTATAGGCAAGGTGAAGGAGGCTCAAAGGAAGAAGGAGCTTGAGCTATCCGAGAAGATCAAACTTGTCGACGAAAAACGGCCTCTGCTGCCAAGCTCGAACAGAAAATGCCGACCTGAAGACTGCTCTGGCCGCTGCCGGCAAGGATGCTGAGCGAATGAAGGCTGATAAGAAGAACCTTACCGAGAAGATCCTCCAACTGGCTGGGAAAAAGAATGAGATGGAAAGCTTCTTGGGCGATCTTGCTAAGAAATTGTTTCTTAAGCTCAAGGTAACCTTTTTCACTCGACCAAACCTCCCAACTGTTATATTTCCATTCGATTGCTTTTCCCGACTCGGAGTTTTGTCTTTGCGAGTTCTCGCCGCAACTCGAAGAAGAAACCAGCCACCGGAGACGAACCTTGACCTCGTCAACTCCCGGTGAACGATGAAACTGCCATGAACATCTTCCGATCGAGTCAGCGTTCTGCTGTTGTGGATTATCTCGCAAGATCGAAGGTGGCTACGCCCCGCATCGACTCGACGCTCGCCCAATGAGACGCTCCAAAACGACCTCGAGTCATTAATGGCGCGACTGAACGCCGTCCCTGACCGAGTGCAAGAGTGGAAGAAATCTTCGGCTCGGTGTGGTGCGGACGTTGCCTTGTGTCTGGCGCGAGTTCATTGCAAGGAAGCTCGAGAAGATAAGCTGGCGGCTCTCCGAGTAGCCAATACCAAAAAGCACGACTTCAGGACCTTCATGGAGACTTTCATCGCTGCTGCCACGCGGATTGCGGACGGGATTGATCTTGATGAGTTCGTTGCTCCATCCAGCCCTCCACAGGAGGGGTAAAAAACTTTCCCTCACTTTAAATTTGCCTCGGTATGCCGAGTGAAGTTGTAACCGATAAAACCTTAACAGGCTTAGTGCCTGAGCACTCTCGGTTATTTTAGGTATCGACCTAAATTTGGATTGGATGTTTGGATATGATTGCTCTTGGCTTGAATTGCTCTTTGCAGGTTAACAGCGAGATGCTGATTGCCGCTGACTTATTCCTTAGGCGAGCACTGGCTGCAGCTAAGCTCCCGAGTGGGAGGTTTGCTCCTCACTCGGTAGGATTTCTTATACCTTAGGCGCAGCACTGGCTGCAGCTAAGCCCCGAGTGAGAGGTTTGCTCCTCACTCGGTAGGATTTCTTATGCCTTAGGCGCAGCACTGGCTGCAGCTAAGCCCCGAGTGGGAGGTTTGCTCCTCACTCGGTAGGATTTCTTATACCTTAGGCGAGCACTGGCTGCAGCTAAGCCTCCGAGTGGGAGGTTTGCTCTTCACTCGGTAGGATTTCTTATACCTTAGGCGAGCACTGGGCTGCAGCTAAGCCTCCGAGTGGGAGGTTTGCTCTTCACTCGGTAGGATTTCTTATACCTTAGGCGAGCACTGGGCTGCAGCTAAGCCTCCGAGTGGGAGGTTTGCTCCTCACTCGGTAGGATTTCTGTTGTATTTGTGTCGAAGCTCGGAGAAGAGGGTCGCAGTCGACCTGCACTTCATCTTTCTTGCAATCGCACATCATACTTATGGTGTAGCTCGGAGGAGAGGGTCGCAGTCGACCTGCGCCTCTTTTTCCTTGCTAGAATACTTTAAACTTAGGCGAGTCCTTGGACTGCAGCTAAGCCCCCGAGTGGAAGTCTGGCTTACCACTCGGTAGGATTTGTAAAAAACTTAGGCGAGCGCTGGGCTGCAGCTAAGCCCCCGAGTGGAAGTCTGGCTTACCACTCGGTAGGATTTTTTAATAACTTAGGCGAGCACTGGGCTGCAGCTAAGCCCCCGAGTGGAAGTCTGGCTTACCACTCGGTAGGATTTTTTAATAACTTAGGCGAGCACTGGGCTGCAGCTAAGCCCCCGAGTGGAAGTCCGCTTACCACTCGGTAGGATTTGTAAAAACTTAGGCGAGCGCTGGCTGCAGCTAAGCCCCGAGTGGAAGTCCGCTTACCACTCGGTAGGATTTTTAATAACTTAGGCGGAACGGATTCGCGACTAAGCCACCCATCGGGGAAGTGAAAATTTTACTCGACGCAAAATAAAAAGTGGCAAAAATTATGAAGGAATTATGACACTATTACTTCAAAGCTCGTGAGCTACAAGAGTACTTTATTACAATTCTTCCGAGTGAAAAAACTTTAGGTGTAAAACGGGCGGAGCAGATCCGCATTCCAAGCTCGGGGCTCATCGATATCGTGCTCGACATTGTAGAGACGATATGCCCCATTGTGGAGAACCTTTGTGACGATGAAGGACCTTCCCAGAGGGAGCAAGCTTATGTTGCTTCGCTGATCTACCCGAAGGACCAGATCCCTTCTGGAAGGCTCGACCTCTCACATTTTCAGGCGTCTGGTGGCGCAAGTCTTCTTTGGTAAATGGTCGAGCGGATCGAGCCATTTCCTTTCCTCTTCCAAGAGGTCGATCAGATCTGACGCGCTTGCTCAGCTTCGCTTCATTATAAAGTTCAATTCGTGGAGCATTGTGAAGGAGATCACTCGGTAAAACTGCTTCGCCCCATAGACCGGGAAAAAGGAGTTCTCGGTCGACCGATTAGGCGTGGTCCGCAGACCCCAAAGCATCGAAGGAAGTTCGTCGACCCAAGCACCAGCCGCATGCTTGAGATCTCGCATCAAACGGGTTTCGGACCTTTGAGGATCAATCCATTGGCTCGCTTACGCTGTCCATTCGATTGTGGATGAGCGATAGGCGTAGTCGACTCGTATGCCTTGAGAGTTGCGAAATCCTTGAATTCTTCCGAGTCGAAATTCACCCATTGTCCGTGATAATCTTGTGCGGGACTCCATATCTGAACGCCAACTTTACGATGAAGGAAACAGCGAAGACAAAGATCAAGTTTTTGATTGGCTTAGCCTCAATCCACTTGGTGAACTTGTCGATCGCTACCAAGTACATGCGTGAAGCCGCTCCGACCCGCTCGTAAGGGACCGATCATGTCCAACCCCATACCGCAAAAGGCCGACGAGCGGAATGGTCTTCAAGGCCGACGCAGGCTTGTGGGACATATTGGAGTAGAACTGACATCCTTCGCATTTGTCCACTATTTCTTTCGCCATCTCATTTGCTCTTGGCCAGTAAAATCCTGCTCGGTATGCTTTGGCTACAATGGTCCGAGAGGACGATGGTGACCACAGGTCCCCAGTGGATATCATTGAGAATGACTCGACCTTCTTACGGCGTTATGCATTTTTGTCCGACTCCGTTGGGCTTTCTCTATAACTGCCCATTGATAATGATAAAGGCTTTGGATCGCCAGACGATCCGTCGAGCCTCTTCTTCATCCTCCGGGAGTTCCTTTCTCGAGAATGTACGCAATGTATGGAATTGTCCAATCGGGAGTGACTACTAAAACCTCCATAACTAAGTCGACCCACGCAGGGACTTCAACTTTAGTCGAGTCTGTGGCACTCTTGGGTTGTGGAGCTTCCTCCGTAAGGATCTTCTTTGGTGACGGAGTGTGTAAATGTTCCGTAAACACGCCACTCGGAATGGCTTCTCTCTTGGACCCTATCTTCGCCAGATCATCTGCTGCTTGATTTTTCGATCGGGGATGTGATGGAGCTCCAACCCTCAAACTTCTTTTCCAGCTTCCTCTTTGCATTGCAAGATCCGGTCATAGCCGGGCTTCTCACGCCCCCTCCTTCATCACTTGATTGACCACTAGATCTGAGTCGCCATAAACCATCAGCGACGGACGCGAAAGTGAGATGGCCATGCGCAATCCATATAGAAGGGCCTCATACTCTGCCTCATTGTTGGAGGAATCAAAGTGAATCTGGAGCACATACTTAAGCTTATCTCCTCCGGGGAAACCAGAACAACCCCTGAGACTGAACCATTCAGCATCTTGGAGCCGTCAAAGAACATGGTCCAATGCTCCGAGTGAACTTCGATCGGTTGTTGTTGTTCGATCCACTCGGCAAGGAAATCCGCTATAGCACAGGACTTAATGGCTTTCTTTGCCTCGAATTTGATATCAAGGGAAGAAGTTCAATCGCCCACTTAGCCACTCGACCGGTTCGTCTCTGTTATGCAAGATCTCGATAAAGGGCGTCACGACGATCGTGATGTAATGATCGGAGAAATAGTGAGCAACCTTCTTCGTGGTCATGTATATGCCATACACAAGCTTCTGATAATGAGGGTATCTCTGCTTGGATGGAGTCAAAACTTCAGAGAAATAATACACCGGCGTTGAACTTTGAAGGCCTTTCCTTCCTCTTCCCGCCGACCGTAAGCCTGAAGCCCGACAACTTGTCCGATGGCTGCAATGTAAAGCAACAGAGGCTCTTTGCTGATTGGAGCAGCAAGCACCGGCTGGGTGGAGAGCGAGCTTTTAGCTCGGCAAACGCTGCATCGCTTCCGGAGTCCACTCGAACTTGTCGGCCTTCTTCATCGATCGGTAAAGAGGTAATGCCTTTTCACCGAGTCGTGAGATGAATCGACTTAAAGCGCCAAGCATCCAAGAAGCTTCGGACGTCATGCACTCGCCAGGCGTTTCATTGGAGAATAGTGCCGATCTTCTCGGGTTAGCGTCGATTCCTCGTTCGAAGCGAAAACCGAGTAATTTTCCACGGGAACCCCGAATGTGCACTTTGACGGATTGAGCTTGATATCGTACCTTCGGAGGTTGGCAAATGTTTGGCGAGGTCAGCGAGCAGGTCGGAACCTTTTCGCGACTTAACGACGATATCATCCATATCGCTTCCACATTCCGACCGATCCGAGTGAGAAGACACTTCAATCATTCGCATAAATGTGGCTCCGGCATTCTTGAGGCGAATGGCATGGTGATATAGCGAAGCACCGAATGGAGTGATGAAAGCTGTTTTATTTCGTCGGGTCCATCTGACGGATCGATGATATCCGAATACGCATCTAGAAAAGACAATCTCTCACCCCGCGGTCGAGTCAACAATTTGATCGATGCGGGGAGAGAAAATGATCCGCCGGGCAGGCCCGATTGATGTGTTTAAAATCAATGCACATGCGGAGGAGTTATCCTTCTTGGGGACCATGACAACATTGGCAAGCCACTCGAGTGGTAAATCTCTCGGATAAATCCTGCTTGTCAGCAATCGAGCCACCTCTTCACCAATAGCCTTTCTCTTACGGACGGCGGACCGCCAAGATGCTCTTTCACTGGTTTCGTTGTCTTGTCGACTCGAGGCGATGCTCGGCCCGTTCCACAGGAACACGGCATGTCGGTGGTTTCCATGCAAAAATGTCCCAGTTCTCACGGAGGAACTGGATGAGCGCTTCTTCCTATTTCGAGTCGAGTGTTGAGGATATGTGAGTCGGAGCTGCATCGGGGTCAGTCGGATGAATATGGACGGGCTTTGTCTCACCAGACGACTTGAATGCAGATTCTGTGGCTGGCCTCTTAGACTTTAGCAAATCACTCGGATCTGCGTTTTGCATATACTCTTCGAATTCGACCACTGACACTTGGGAGTCGGCAATCTTTGAGCCCTTCGAAAGCACTCTTACGCCTTCTTCCGATCGCCCGATGTGGTGATCACTCCTTTGGGTCCTGGCATTTTCAGTTTGAGGTACACGTAGCATGGTCGAGCCATGAATCGTGCATAGGCGGCCTCCCAAAATGGCATGATATGCACTCAAAATCCACAACCTCAAAGGTCAACTTTTCTTTTGGAAGTGCTTGGAATCACCAAAACCACGCCCAGGGCTATTTGGCCGAGTGAATTGGCCTTCTTTCCTGGTATGACTCCGTGGAAACTCATATTGCTGGCGCTCAATCGGGACATCGGAATGCCCATCCCTTTCAATGTATCCGCATATAACAAATTCAGCCCACTGCCACCATCCATCGGCACTTTTGTCGATCGAGTGCCTTCGACAACTGGATCGACCACTAACGCTTGCCGCCCAGGGGTGGCAATGTGGGTCGGGTGATCAGACTGGTCGAATGTGATGGGTGTCTGGGACCACTTCACATAACTTGGCTTAACTGGGGCAACCATATTCACCTCTCGATTGATGACTTTCAGTCGACTTTTGCTTTCCACATCTGCGAAGATCATCAGAGTGGAGGTGACATGCGGGTATTCCTCCTCCTTGTCCTCTTTATCTCCGCCTTGTCGCTCCTTCTCCTTGTCCTTAGGCGCTTGCCTCAAACCGCTGGATCGGGAGTCGACCTTCGGCGAGTGGTGTGCTTCGGGTAAATAACGTTGCCCTCTTCGTCTTTCTTTGTATGAATATGGCATGGCATATCCATCACGTCATTTCCTTCCTTATCTTTCACTTTCTTCGGATTCCAAGATCCTTTGGGTTTTCCCTTGAATTTCCCCTGAGTGACGGCGGGGCCTCTCCGGGCTGCTGGCTCGCTTTTGCGCTTCGCTTCGATTGGAATTACCCTTCTCCGACTGGCTCGGCTTGTACTTGCCGCTGGAGTCGGTCTTCTTCCTCGCCGTTGGCGTATTTGCTAGCAATCTCCATCATTCGACTCAGGGTCATGTCCCCGGTTCGACCGAACTTCAGACTCAATTCTCTGTTTTTAGCGCCGTCCTTGAAGGCACAAACCGCACGATGGTCGACACGTTTTCCACAGTGTTGTGCAAGGTAATCCACCTCTGAATGTACTCTCGGAGAGTTTCATTGGTCTTCGCACACAAACTTGCAGCTCCGTCAAACCAGCTGGTCGCTTGCAAGTCCTTCAAAAGTCTGACGAACACTCGGGACAAATCTTCCCAAGTATATATGTCTTTGTGAGGTGGCCCGACTCAGCCATGCTCTGCCGAACCTTCCAACATGAGGGGCAAATGTTTCATAGCCACCTCATCATTTCCACCACCAATTTGAACAGCCACTCGGTAATCCTCGAGCCAAGTTTGAGGCTTAGATTCTCCGGTGAACTTGCAGACTCCTGCCGCCAATCTGAAATTTGGGGAATCATCTGCGGCTCGATAGCCTGCTAAAACACTCCGGACCGGAGACATGCACTCGGCGCTGGTGGGTGCATCCTCTCGGTCCTCCTCGATGGGCTCTGTTCGGTCGACCAGGCCTTGCACGATAATGGACCGCGCATCAAAGCACGGCTCCTGGGTCGACTGGAACCCTTCGCCTATCTTGAATCGTCTTCATCATCTTGTCGCCGAGGAGCGTATGACCCTTCCCTCGGGGGAAAGGGCACTCGGCGCCTATCATCTCGGTCGAATCGGTCTCGAGCTGCTCTCGCCGGTTGTCGCGCCCTTCCCGCCACGGAGGCGATCTGGGGCTGTGAGCCGATGGGCCAGTGTTCGCAGCGACGGATCGATATGAATCTGTTGCTTGGCGATCGCGACACGGCCAATTCTGGTCACCGCCGCTCGGAGTAAATCTCGATCTGCTGCAAACCTCTTCCGACACCGGGACGGCTGGATGGACTCCATAATGCGAGTTGCAGCTGCTAAATTTTGAATAGGCGTGCGGTATACCTGAGTCGGCGGGAAGAGCCGACGTCGACTGGATTCGGGGAGTCGTTGCCGCGCGCGCTCGTCGAGTGCTCGCTGAAGATTCTCCAGGCGAGTGCGTTCAGCCACATTGGCCAAACGTGCTTCCTCTAAGGCACGAGCCTCAGGGGTCTCTCCGGTGATAGGAGTATGTAGTGCATCCATATTCCTGCGACGAAGATCTTCTCTCTGGAGAGAATCGAGTGTCTCGGGCTGGTATTCTTCGTGTTTATGCACGGGGTCACCTCCTCCGGCGGCTCCACCGCCGTGGGCGAAACCGGGAGGACTGCGAGGGCCGTCGACCATGAGAATCTCTGCCGCCGGATCACTGCTGTCACACTCGGATGCAGTCTCTACGGAGCCAGTCGACAGGTCGAACAGGCCGTAGAGGGATTCGTCGGGCTCGATAGCCGCGACTTGGGCGGTGGCTGTCTGGCGAGCCACCGCGTGCTTCACCCACCGCTGAAGTCTCGACCGACCAGGCGCTTTGCTGGTGGGAGCTCAGGCGGCGACCGAAAAAAGTCGACCGATAAGGAGTCGACGGTTGTCGCAGCAAAACGCCGCGAACACATGCGCGAAAGTGCGTCGCCCCGCGGACGGGGAGCGCCTCGATGTCAAGAGGGGCCTCCTGGAGCCATCTTGGTCGTCGGCGACAAAGTGAGAGCACCGAGACGGATCTCGTGTCCAGCGCTCAAAACTCCGAAGTCATCGTGATGAAGGTACTCGAATCTTGCAACTCCTCCACAAATCGCTAAAACACTTGCCCCAAGGTGGGCGCCAACTGTCGTGGTTCTAAATCGACGGTAGAAGTAGGGGTAGGTTAAGGGAGGCAATGTCCTAGCTATGGAGCAGTTGTAGAGACAGAGGATGTACGAGTTCAGCCCTTCTCGGAGGAAGTAACAGCCCCACGTCTCGGAGCCCCGAGGCGGTCGAGTGGATTATGAGTATGAGTATTACAAGAATCTGAACCCTTCTATCGTGGGGCGGGGTGGCTTATATAGAGTCGCGGGACCCCAGCCTGCTCACATAATGGAGGGATTAAAGTACATTAAGTCGGGGAGTTCTTGGTAGCGCCCCTCATAAGGCGCTTTAACTATCATTAAGTCTATTCAATAGCAAACCGTTGCGCTGCATAGTGTCTTCTGACCTTCTGACGGTCGAGCGAGTCTTCATGGTCGAGTGAGTTCTTCCATGGTCGAGTGCTTCCAGTCTGGTCGAGTGGATTCCTCTTTGGTCGACTGGAAGATGATCTCTTCTGTGAGTACCCTTGGGTAGGACGTTTAGGTCAGGCCTATGACCCTACCCTAGGTACATGAATCCATCATCGGCAACAACATATTCTTCTTCATCTTCATCTATGGGCACATAAGCTGTTGATCCATCAACTGCCACACCTTGAAATAGCTCTACTAGCATATCCAAATACTCAGGATTGCCACCCTTGAATTTTCTGACATCTGGTCTCTCCTGCAACATTAGTTAGGTAATTAGGACAAGGCTAAATAATGTAACCAAGTGTGAGCAATTCAGATGTAATTTGCAGAATAATGTATGTACCTTAATTGCTTTTTTCCACCATTCATTCGATGCGGATATAGCTCCATCTCCAGTTCGGCCACATCCAGTTTGCTGGCCCAACCACACCCAAGCAGTATAGTGGCTCTTGAGTCTAGTTATGCAATTTTTGAATTGCTTGGTAGTATGGAGGAGGCCAGCACGCTCATAAATTTTTTTCTTCATGTTATTGTATGCTCTACTTGTCCAAGTACCATTCACAGTGCCCATCCTAGCTTCCTCACATGCGATGTTACAAAATACTGATGTAATATGCTCTGTCTGTCCAATCAGCCTTGGCAATGTTTTTCTAAACAAAAATAACAAGTACACAATTCAAACAAGTACACAATTGAGCTGGTTCAAATTCTACAGCAAGGTATACCATTGAACACACCACTAGCTAGCATATAAAAAAGATAAATTTGCATCATGTGACAGAAATCTAACTATGTGTAGTAATTAGAATTATACCTCTCCAAAAGCAAATTCCTCATCTTCATCTTCAAAGCCTTCATTCTCATCAACATCTTCTGAAGATGCAGCAGTTGACGACACACGTTGCTTGCCCGCAGCTTTTCCTCTACTGCCGGCCGATGAGGACACGTGGGCTCCACGTACACCGCGTCCAGTGACCTGCGCCATGGCCTCCCCGCCCTATCACGCCTCCCTCAGCGGCAGATCGCCCGGGGCGTGAGCGGACGCAGTGAGAGCCGGCTCGGCCTCCGAAGTTGAGAGACCGTGCTCGGCCTCCTCCGCCCTGAGGCACGGGCCTCCCACGACCAGCTCCAGTAGGAGGAAGACCATGGCCGACGGACTGGTTGAAGAGGAGTTGCTGGTACGAGCCCAACTCCGGGAACTCGTCGACGTTGTGGTTGAGATCCAAGAATCCCATTCCCCTCCCGAGATTTCCCCCGGCGGATGAGCCCTGCGATGCGTGATGAGTCGCGTTGAACTGAGACAAGAAAGGGTTCCCGTCCTCCTCACCGTCGGCCATGGCGCGGGCGGCGCTTACTGGCGGTGGCGCAGTTCTGGCGGCGGCGCGGGGCTAGCTCTGGCGGCGGCAGCTGGTCATGGCGCATCTTTGCGATGCTCGATGCGGAAGGGGAAGGAGCGGAGGGACAGAGGGAAAGAGATCGTGCGATGCGGGGAGGAGATCGACGCGGGGAGAGCGGCGGGGAGGTGCACGACAGGGGAAGGTGCGATCGCGGGGGCCCAAAGCGATCGATAAGTCCCAATAAGCTCCTCTGGGAGAGTCTTTTTCAATAAGTCCCAAATCACCACAATAAGTCCCCATAAGTCCCTTCTGTTTGGTTTAGGTGGGACTTATTGGGACTTATTTAAGGAGTTAATACCACAATTGGTACATAAACTTGTAGGGGTGGGAACAGATTCATACAAAAACTATAAAACCCCACAAAACTGGTCCTCCAACTTGACTGTTGTAACAAAATCATACAAAACAGCCGTGGAGGCGACATTTGGCATGCCACGTTGGCTTTGGTAATTTTGCAGAAAGGCCCTCCAGTTTTATTTTTTACACCGCGCTCCTGCAACCCCTCCTGCCCGTTCCCCATTTACAAATCCCTAGCCCCGAGCTCCTCTCTGTCGACTCCGTCGCCGCCCCTCTCTGTCCACTCCGCCGCCGCTCCGGCCACGGCACCGCCGTCCTCTCGCTTCCAGCGCCGGCTCGTGCGACATGAAGGGGTCGACATCTTCAGGATGGAGGGAGCAGGTAGGATGCCGTGGGGCAGGGGCAGCGCCGTCGTCTGGCCAGCGTCGCCCGTTCCATGGGCGTGACCTCACGGGCGCCGACAAGACGAAGGGCGGCGAGCCCTGGGCGAAGATCACCGGCGAGGTGCGCTACATGGATGTTGATTCTTGCAAGGTGTGTACCCTCTCCTCAATTTGAAGATGGACAGTGAAAAATTGTAGTGAATGGATATTATTGTAGATTTTGATTCTTACAGACTTGCAAGATGTAGTGAATTTCTTTCAAATTTGTACTCAATGTGGTAACTTTCTGAAGATGTTTTGGTTGGGTATGATTGTAGGGGACTCCAATACTTCCGGACTCGATTGGAGTATACCTCCATCCTCCCCGATCTTTGTTTTCAATGGCATTGACAGAGTGACCAATGTTGTCACTTTCTAAACCCGAAGAAGAAGAGTTTCTTTGTGAGGGCTATGACTATGGTCGAGATTTCTTGTCTGTCTGTTGAGGTTAGAATTCAGCAAACATATCTGAAGTGTGTTCCAAAATGCTTGTTTAGCTAATTTACTAAATGTGTGTTCCAAAATGCTTGTTTTATGTTTTCGGGGTTATGATACATGTGCTTACGAAGTGGTGGACAAAGAATGGCGGGGAGGCCTAGGCGGGTGATTGGCAAACTTGTCAAGAGAATGTGGCTCTTGAAATTTTTCTTTGACAAGGATGCTGAAAATATGAGGTGAAGGAAGAGAGGAAGGCCATGATCATGAACCACAAGAAGGAGATCGAGAACTAGGGGTAGGAGGGAAATTTGGTTGCTTTGTTCGGTCTGCTGCTGCCTTTGTTGTATGGTGTTGTAGCTCTAGTGATAAGAGGTTTTGTGTAAGTTAGGTAATTTAGTATTTGGCATGATGTGAGAGGTGAAAGTATTTGTTATCAGTTGCTACTTGTCTGATTATATGAAATCGATGGCTACCTATTATCTATGTTGAGTGTTGTAAACATTCCAAACTGTTTTATGTGAGAGGTGAAATCATTTGCTACATATTGTTATTCAAAAAGTTTGGCTTGTTCTTGTAATGATTCTCTTATTTCACATGAAAATACACTCATTTTGACATGAATGACAACAATAGACACTCCTGAATTTGACAGACTTATATTTGCAAGCACAACTAATGACCGAGTTGACATTACAAAAACACACAAGCTTGACATTACAAGCTTTAGCACACATTCAGGCACACAAGCTTGACATTACAAGCTTTAGCACAAGCACACAAGCTTGACATTACAATCTTTAGCAGAAGTAGAACACAAGCACACATTGAGGCACACATACCAGGTTTGATTGACAACATTCAAAGCTAATTGAGCACACATTCAGGCACACATTGAGGCTAATTGAGCTCCTCCATTGTCGATCCTGGCCATGGAGACAGAACAGCAGAGGATCCACTGTTCAGGCTGGCGGCGCCGTGGTGGCATCCAACCACACAAGCACACCCACCTCTCCCTGCCGGTGGAGCTCTCGCCTCCTCCTTCCCGGCGGACGATGTCCAACGCCGGCGACTCGAGGCGGCATCTGGCTCGCTCCTCCGCTGTGCCATGCCAAGCATACCCTTGAGCAAAATTGCGGGCGCCCGGTCGGCGTACCTCTTGGCAACTTGAATGCATGCTTGCCGCCGGACAATGGAGATCTTGGGATCTGCCTCCATCTCCGCCTTAACTCATGCCACTCCTTGAAGGCTTGTCCAAGCCTTGGCATCGCCGTGAAGCCGCTCTGCCCTCTCCTTCCACCGGGCTGTCCTCGTCGCCTCTAGGACCTCCGGTGAGACCGATCCCACCGGCCGCAGCAGCGCGGGGAAGTTCTCGTAGATGTAGGGAAGTGGCATGGGGTTCGGGATGTGCTGGAGGGGAGGGGAGCGAGCGAGGCATTCGGCGGTGTGCTGGAGGGGAGTGCGCGAGGCATTCGGGATGTGCTACTCCGGCGAGCCATTGGGCGGCTGCAGTGGCAGTGAGTGGGAGAAGAAGAAGGAGTGACTGGTTTTTATTGTATCGGGGCCGACGACCAGGGGGGTTTCTGTCGAGGGTATGGACTTGTCTGCGAAATTGCTAAAGCGCGAGGGTTTCTTTGTAAAAACACGCTTCGGGCCCGACAGAGCCTACCTGGCGCGCCACGTGTGCAGTTCGGGGTGGTTTTGTATGATTTTGTTACAATAGTCAAGTTGGAGGACCAGTTTTGTGGGGTTTTATAGTTTTTGTATGAATCTGTTCCCACCCCTTCAAGTTTATGTACCAATTATGGTATTAACTCTTATTTAAGTCCCTAGACCCATAAGTCCCTGGAAACAAACGGCCTCTTAGACATATGTTGATCAAGGGCAATCAAGAAAAAAATAAACCATAATTATGAGATTTTTTTTCCTTTTTCTAGCTAAGGTAACGATGTTTGTTAGGGTGATGATGGAAAAAGGCGCCGGGTATTCAGGCTATAGTGGGGTGAAAAATCCATGGACTCGGTTGCCGGAAGGTGCCATCAAAATCAACGCTGATGGTGACTGTGGTGGGCTAGCGAAACATTTGTATTGGAATTGTGGTGAGCGACTTAACACATGTTGGCAGGGTTTGGTGTGGCCAACAATTGACACGTTTGATAATACTGCAATAAAGATGACGATCGATACATGTATACCATAGGTTTGATTCATGGAAACATTCCTATGAACTATCAGCCAAGGACATGTTCCTGCATTTTAGAATGTCCATGGTTGGCAGCGAGTGCCTCGCCAACCTCCGCAGAAAAACCTTGAGGACGAAGTCTGAAATAAACCTTGAGGTTGTATACGTCGACTCAGATGAACCCTCACCTCTAAATCCCTGAAGTTGATACCCTGAACTTTCTAATCCTAGTCTATCCTAACCCTGGATATGTTTGGCGCACCGGGAAAGGCACAATCCTGGCCGGGAACGTTATTCTTTCAGCGAGTCAACACATCGCTAGTCATCTTCTTCCTCGCTTCAATCTCTCTCCTCCTGTTCCCTTTCATCGATCAATGGCAATAGGGTAGATGCTCCTAGGGAGGTGGTGGCAAGTTAACAAGATGCACACTGACGGGAGCAGATGCAGCCGGAAGAGATGAGTCGCGCCTCGTGGCAAACGACGTCGTCGACCTGGCCACTGGCGAGCGTGCATAGCTCTCCGCCGGAGCATCCACGCTGTCGTCCATCTACTTCCTATACCCATCTTGAACATCGCCCTCGTCGCTGGCTGGGTCGCCATAGTGTAACACGCACGCGCGCCCTGGCATCCCATGAGCGCACGCTTTCATCCCGCCCGCTGTTCTCCTTACTCTTGAGTCTTGACGCCGCGCTGGCTTGAGCAGGTCGTCATGGCCGCCTCGCACTGCAGCTTTTCGGAAGTCGGCACGCGCGGCGAGGGCGACCACAGGCATGCGAATTTTTCAGTATCCGCGACAACGTGGACGAGCACAGTTGAGGGCTCTTTCTCTTCCCGGGGTGTCCTGTGTGTGCGGCGGCGCTTCAGTAGCGCGGCGCTGGTGGATGCGAGATTACGGACGTGGTGCTGCAGCTGCACGCATGCGCGCACCGTGGCGGTGCTAGTGCGCTCTATAGAGCTCGCCTTGGCATCGACTAGAGGGAGAGGACAAGAAAAGAAGGTCACGGCCTCACGGGGCGCATCGGCGTGGCCCGGCGTCTAACGGCAGAAGAGAGGGAAAGGCCGTGGTTTTGGAGGGGAGAGAGGGACATGCGGCGGCTGACTTCGGCAAGGCCATAGCAGGGGATGTGCGTGTCCACGACGAGGAAGATGCGGCGCAGAGCAGCTGCGCCAACGGGTCCTTTTCATGTGCGTGGTGGCATCCTTGCCGGCATCTTAGTCCCATCGGCGTCATCTTCCCTTCCGCTTAGTCTGGATGAACAGCAGTCGCTCGCCGGCGAGGCCCCCACCTTCAGCTCCTCGAGTCGGGATACCGCGTCGTCGGCCACGCGCACCGTTGGGCTTGGAAACGCCCAGGAACTCGTCTGCGATGGCGTTAGACAGCCGAGCCGACCCCGTCCGACACGCTCATAAGGGCCTCGTCCGGAGGCGAGTCCACGATCGATTGGGGAGTGAACTTGTGATTGTGAGGAAGAGATATTGGCGAAGGAGATGTATATGACAAGTGGGCCCACGTTGTAAGTGACTATAGATATCAATCCCGGCTGGGATCGGGCCTTTCCTATTCCACCAAACAAGATTTTACTTATACAAGGTCTGGGTTGACCGGGATTTGTAAATACAGGGTATCAACTTCAGGGAATTGAAGGTGAGGGTTTATTCGCGTCGGCGTCTACAATATCAAGGTTTATTTCAGACTTTACTCAAACCTTGATCTTTGATGGCACGGTGATATGCACTCTCCTCCCTCCTGTTATCAGACGAACCACTCCGCCGTTCCAACAAGTGTTCCCTCTGAGTTTTTGTTTTTTGGGGGGGGGGGGGGGGACATGTGACGGGAAGGATTAGGTTTTGGGTGGTAGGATTGAGTTGGGCCAAAATCGTACATGGGTTGTACTAGAGTAGGGTATAATATAAGGGAAAAGCTTGTGGTCACCCGCCGGATCTTTCCGCGCGCGTCGTCCGCCTCCCTGAGCGTTCGATTTGTTGTTGATCGGACGGTCAGGCGTCACCTTCACCTACTTCACGTTCTTGCAACTCCACCCTTGTTTCAGAATCGTTTTTGCAACACGGCATTTGCTGCAAACAGATTACATGGCCAGGTACGCTCGTGCTCGCCACCGGTCCGCTCTGACAGCCGTCATTCGGCGACGAGGCGGGCCTTCGCCGCCCCACTTCCATGCCTCCGCTTTTCTTCCACCGCCTCACTTGTCGCCGGCCAGACAGTCGGCCACCCTGCCGCTCACATCTCTCCTGCCCTGCATCTAGATCGGGATCGTCAAGCCACCATCCGACGCCGGCAACAGTGCCTCAGATCCGCGTGGCCTAGTCATCGTTCTAGCAGCCCGCGGGGTGCATGGCCTCACCGTCAATGTTCTCGGTGTCAGGGGAGCCATTCCTGCTGATCCGTCCTAGGCCTGAGCGATATTTTTTCTGAAACAAAGCCCTTGTTGCAATAGTTGTTTCTGAAACAAAGCTCTTGTTGCAAGGTGGGATCATATGCAGAGATGTTTTTGCGACGACACCAATGTTTCCGAAACAAAGCTCTTGTTGCAATAGTCACCGATGTGTTTCCGAAACAAAGCTCTTGTTGCAATAGTCAGCGTTGTTTCTGAAACAATACTCTTGTTGCAAAGAAGAATTGCGCTGAGCAACCTAGATTGCATGGCTCGCTAGGCGGCGGCACTTCCCATAATATAATACATGAAAACTTTTGCTCCGTTTCCATGGTGTTTCATATGAAAAGACCATTCCACTTTGGTTTTTGGGAGATATTTCTATTTGTGATTTCGTTCCATAAATTACCCTTCCCATCTATTATCTCCCTAATCTCTCCCTAATAATAAAGCACGGATTGGGTCTCCGGGTTCACCGTCACAATACGCTTTCTTCCTATGAATTTACGTTTTTAGTTGAATTTAAAACATATACGCAAGGTGGTACTAATTCAACCGACTCGCTTGATGTTACGTTACTAAGCCAGGACTCGTATGGGCCGAACAGCCCAAGCGCAACTAAGCGAAAAAATGCTAGCAGGACTCTTCTTCACCTTCCATGTTTGTAAGAATTACGCCCGTGCTTCTCTTCATCTTATACAATACTCGAGCTCCCCTGCCGCCCCGGCTGCGACGGCGGCTTCCTGGAGCAGATGGACGTGCCGCCGCCGCGCAGGGCTGTCGCGCCCTCCACCCCAAACGGTGCAACGAGGTCTGACCCCGCCGGAGCCGGCGTGGCGCCTCGGGTGACCGCCGCCGCCCGCGCAGGGCCGTCGCGCCCTCCGCCCTAACGGGCAACAAGGTCTGACCCGCGGGCGGAGCGGCGTGTCGCCTCGGTGACCACTCGGGGTCGCCAGTGCAACCCGATCATCGTGCTCCGGCGTCCGCCGCCCCTCCATCTGACGAGGCCCCAACACCATCAGCAGCTTCAAGCTCTTCTCGGCAGCGGCACCAGATCCGGCCTCCGCCCGCTGTCCGAGAGCATGTCCGACTTCCTCATGGGGCCCGGTTTGAGCAGCTCCTCAAGCAGCTCGCCCAGATCGGCGGGCGGCTTGGCGCCATCCGCCCTCGACAACCGCCCGGCCTGCAAGGCCGCCGTGAATCCATGCCCACCATTGTCGTCGCCGCCTGCCCTAGCCACGTCGGCGCCGACTCCCACTGTGCCGTCTGCAAGGAGGCCTTCGAGCTAGGCGACTAGGCCAAGGAGATGCCCTGCAGCCACATGTACGTACCACCAGGACTGCATCCTGCAATACTGCGTAACTCGTGTCCCGTGTGCCGGCACGAGCTGCCCACAGATGTGGCGCGGCCTGCTCCGGTGAGTGACCTCGGCGCCGCCGACGACCAGGGCAGCAACACCGGACTGAGGCTGGCAGTGAGGAGGAGACGACGGTCGGGTTGACGATTTGGCGGCTCCGAGATGGAGGCTTTGCTGTTGGGAGGTTCGCTGGTGGCAGGAGGGCCGGCGAGAGGGCGTTCCCCTCCCAGTTGTCTGTACCCTTCTAGATGGAGGCTTTGCTGTGACTCTCCTTGGTTTCTGTACCCTTCCTTCAGTCATACTTTTACTGTTTTGAGTTTTGAGCTTGTATTATTGCAGCTACCGATTGGTTGTAATCAGCGGTGGAGGAATAGCAAAACTAAACGGTGAAATGTTGGCGCTGAGCGATAAAATAGGCAAGACCAAATCACTGATAACCCACCATGCATATGCTACCGCAGTTTCTTGGCATCACGGCGACAGATCACATGAGCGACCGCTGGAGCCAGACCAAGTGCCAGAGGTCGCGGAGATGGAGATGGCCGGTACCCCAGCTGCTTCTGCGGCGATGGGTGATTGGCGTTCACCTCCTGTAAGGATTCTCCCTGGTTGTACCTATCGAGGAGTGAGTGGAGGAGCAGGATTAGGAGATGCCCATGGCGGCATAGCAGCTGATGTCTCCCAGGTGGCTTCATAATCTCCGCCCAACATGCCACAGGAACTAAATAGCTACTGAATACGCCAGACTGCTGCTTGTGTGTTTGCAGTTTGCTAAGCATTCATCAAAATTATGGTACGCATCCAACTTGTACATGTATGAATTTTTTGCCATATCCCACTTCAGCGCATCAATTAAGTTTTTTTTTATTTGGACCGATATTTGTTTGGTTGACTTTAACAGAACCTTTATAACCAGCTGCATAGTATGGTATAAATCACTAAATTGTAATGCTTCAGTCTTCCTGTGTTCTAAAAATAAAATGCTTGGAACTTTAGGTTAACAACCAATGATTTTTATTTACTCATCTGTGCATTGTTTGATTCAGAGGCTAACAATAACTTTTGACCAATTATAGGGAGAACACTATCTTATCTTAAAAACGGATGTATTATTAACTTTAGAATAATCAATGTGATTGCCTTCACAATCTGCCATGTAATTCATGTTTTTCTGGCATATAAGAAAAATCTTCAAAAATTCCGCCACTTATTGTCTATCTATCTGCCAATGATTGAATGATGAAACAAGAAATATTTGTGTTGCAGATAAAAAATAGTGCAAAAATAGATTATTGGCAAAGATAAAGACATATGATAGCGCATGTAGGACAAAAGAGCAAGATAGCAGAGAGTTAAGATGAGATGAGCTCTAAGGTTTATGGTTTATGGTTTTTTTGAATGCAAAAAAAAAGGTTTATGGTTTTTGTATAATAGTTGGCCGAAGAACCACACTTTACGGATGTTGTGAATATTCGTTCCTTGCAAGCCGCACCCAGGAGGGCATCAACGGTCATTGGTTGCCTCACGCCAAGCACATAGCTTTGGTATTGGTCGAGGTTGGACACATCATGATCGGACAAATCCCGCACTCCCGGCAATGTGGGTGAGGAGCATAAGTGGTGACACGGTTGGGACACCATGTTGAGTATGTGGACCTGTTTGTGTGGAGAGGCAGTGTTATGGGGGAGTCTTGAGCCATGATTTTTCTGGTAGGGGCATATAATATTTTTTTTTCTCCCGTTGCAATGCACGGGCATGTTTGCCATATATAACTAACCGCATATCACTCAAGGCAAGGGCAAAGTCCGAGAATTACAAAATACTGCATTACAGTACATTCACAGTACGTAGTTGTTATGTATATTTTTATTTCCTTCTAGAAGCTGCTATTTTATAAATTTATTGCTACAGTGATTCTTATATACTATGACAACATGTTATAAGAGTTTTCTGTGGAGTGTTTCGTTAGGGGAATATGTTCATGTATTACCTGAAGGTAATCAACATAAAGCTTACATGTTCCTTCCTTGAATATATTCAAAGTTGGCATAAAGGGATGTTAATATTATGCACACATGGACAATTGCTATTATAGTGTCCAGTTTTGCAGAATCATTCCATGAATATTATCGACCCACCAAGAAACGATCTGCGACGACCAACATGAAAGGGTGGGGCGCGGCCCGACACGGAAGGGCAAAGCGTCGCTGGGGAGGAGTCGGGATGGTGCGAAGGTGTATGAGTCGAACCCGTGGTGCACGATCTAGAGCTGACTCAAACCCTATTTAAACTTCAACCCAGGTTTCCACACTAACGGGTGTTTTATTCCGTTGCAACGCACGGGCCTTTTGCTAGTCTCTCCCTAATAATAAAGCACGGATTGGGTCTCCGGGTTCACCGTCACAATACGCTTTTTCCTGTGATTTTACGCTTTCTGTCTGAATTTAAAACATATACGTGAGGTGGTACTAAAACATTGGTCGCTTCTGGTCATAAGTCAATTTTCGTTTAGATCGTTTGGCACGGAGAAAGCGAACTAAACAGCCCATCGAAAAAAGGCCAACCGAACGAAACAGCCCATGAGCCGTTCCTTACACCCACATAAAAACTTTCGTAACCCTAAAAAAACGTAAAAACGTTTCGTTTTTATAAGAACCGGAGACACCTACGGTCCCCACACCGGTTGGATCCTACCTTTTCGATTGGCTTGATTCACATAACATTGGATCGATTGTGATCTGCAATCGAGGTGAGAGCGCTCGTGGGCAAGACTGGCGGCGGCGGACAAGGAGCTATTTCATGGATCCGGCGCGACCTGCCGCAACACGGCCGTATGTGGAGACGGACATTGGAGCAGGACGAAGGCCATCGAGATTGAGGCGTCGCCGAGCACAGCAGAAGCTGCCACCGTCGTTGAAGTCGACCATGATAATGGCAAGGATGTAGAAGCAGGTGGGACTGGACGCGGAGAACGAGCTTTGTCACTAGTGGAAAAACAGGCTTTCCGTCCAGCCCATAAGTCGCGAAGCTGTAGGAACCGCGACCAATGGGACCTTTAGTCGCGGTTCTGGAGGTGAACCGCGACCAAAGGTCTGAGCACTGGCGCTCGGTGGCGGTGGTGCGTGAGGGGCTTTAGTCGCGGTTGGCCAAGCCACCGCGACTAAACCTTTCGGCACTTTTAGTCATGATTGGCCTGGCCAACCGCGACTAAAGCCCTCCCTATATATACCCATCCAGCAGCCAACACTTAGCCATTTGGAGCCATTCTCTTCACAAGTGGGTGTAGGTTTGCTTTTGGTTCCTCTTATGCACATAAGGTGTTTGATGAAATGCCCCAAGAGCATGAAACAAACATGACATGAAGTGTTGGAGCCACACTCTTGATCGCGGTTAGCAACTTGATGAACCTTTGATGTGTCAATATGCATGTGTGTAGTTCATAACAAATGCATGATGGTTAATTATATATTTTATATTATAATAATGCAGATGAATCGGCAATGGATGTACGGTAACCGACTCTGGCGAGTTGAGACGGGTTTGAAAGATTTCCTCGTAGTGGCTAATGCGAACAAGCGGGGGATTTTGTTATCTGTCCATGTGTTATCTGTAAGAATGAGAAGGGTTACTCTTCCTCAAGAGTTGTTCACATGCATACGCTTGAAGGGTTTCATGCCAAGCTATAATTGTTGGACCAAGCATGGAGAAAGAGGGGTTATAATGGAAGAAGATGAAGAAGGGATGATTTCATCGATGAAAGCTATCTTGCTCATTTCGGTGATACTTTCATGGAGGATCTTTGAAGGTGAAGGGAAGGTGAAGAAGAGGCGCGTGATGATCCGTTGATGATCTTGGTGGGACCATTCTTGATGCGGAGACGCTGCTGAAACCGAAAAGGAGAGGAGAATTTGGATCGCATGTTAGAGGATCACTGAAAGGCGCTGTACCCCGGATCGATGATGGTCGAAAAAGCTGGGCTGCACTGCTGGATTTGCTGAAATGGAAGGCGAGGCAGGTGTAGCTGACTCGGCATTTGAAAACTTGCTGAAAATGTTGAAGAATATGTTTCCAAAGGATAACGAGTTGCCCTTGACGCGTCTGAAGCAAAGAAGGTTATCGCCCTCTAGGTTTAGAGGTTACGAAGATACATGCATGCATCAACGATTGCATCCTCTACCGCATGATGAATCGAGAATTTGAATGAATGCCGGTATGCCTTGCATTGCGTTATAAGATCGAGTCGATGACCACGGTGGCGATGTTGAGGGCGAAACCGGAAGAGGGTTCCGCCAAGGTGATGTGGTATGCTCCTATAATACCACGGTTGAAAGCGTCTGTTCATGAACAAAAAGCATGCCAAGTTGTTGCGATGGCACAAAGAGAAAGCGTAAGTCGGACGGGAGTTGAGACACACCGCAGATGGAGCATAATGGAGAAAGATCGACGGATGGTTCAAAGATTTTGCGGTGACGCAAGGAACATAAGATTTGCTCTAAGCACGGATGGCATGAATCCTTTTGGCGAGCGAGCTCCAGCCATAGCACTGCCCGTGACTCTATGCATCTACAACCTTCCTCCTTGGTTGTGCATGAAGCGGAAGTTCATTATGATGCGGTGCTCATCCAAGGTCGAAGCAACCCGCAGCGACATCGATGTGTACCTAAGGCCATTAGTTGATGAACTTTTACAGCTGTGGGGTGGTGTCCGTGTGTGGGATGAGCACAAACAAGAGGAATTTGACCTCGGCGTTGCTTTTCGTAACCATCAACGATTGGCCTGCTCTTAGTAACCTTTGGGGACTGTCAAATAAGGGATACAATGCATGCACGCATTGCTTACATGAGACTGAAAGTGTACATTTGCCAAATTGTAAAAAGAGCGTGTACCTTGGGCATCGTCGATTTCTTCGAAAATTCATCGAGAAGAAAGAAAGGCAAGCATTACAGCGGCAAGGCAGATCACCGGCGAAGCTGCGGAACGACTGGTGCTGAGGTATTTGATATGGTCAAGGATTTGAAAGTCATCTTTGGAAAGGGTCTGGCGGACAATCGGTTCGAAGGGAGCCGGCGGCACGCAGCCATGTGGAAGAAGAAATCTATATTCGGGAGCTAGAATATTGGAAAATCCTAGAAGTCCGCTCTGCAATCGGCGTGATGCACGTTCGAAGAATATTTGCGTGAACCTCCTAAGCTTCTTGGGCGTGTATGGGAAGACAAATGATACAAAGGAAGCACGGCGGGACCAGACAACGTTTGAAAGACCACGATGACCGGCATCCGGAATGGTTTCAAGGTCGTGCCAGCTACGCTCGACCAAAGAAGAGAAGGTCATCTTTTTGAATGCTGAGCAGTATGAAGGTCCCGTCTGGATTCTCGTCAATATAAAGGGAATAATAAACATGGCGGAGAAAAAGTTCCAAAACACGAAGTCTCACGGCGCCACGTGATTATGACGCGATTGCTTCCGATTGCTTTGAGGGGCTCTGCGGAAAATGTTCGATTAGCCATTGTGAAGCTATGTGCATTCCTCAATGCAATCTCTCGAAGGTAATCAATCCGGAAGTTCTACCACGGTTCTGAGCGATGTGATCCAATGTCTTGTCGATTTGAGTTGGTGTTCCGCCATCCTTCTTCAATATTATGGCGCACCTCCTGGTTCACCTAGTCGAAGAGATTTCCGTTCTCGGTCTGTATTTCTACACAATATGTTCCCCTTGAGAGGTTCATGGGAGTATTAAAGAAATATGTTAAGTAACCGTGCTAGGCGAGAAGGAAGCATCGCCAAGGGCTATGGAAATGAGGAGGTAATTGAGTTTTGTGTTGACTTTGTTCCCGACCTTAAGCGATTGGTCTTCCTCGATCGCGGCACGAGGGGAGACTAAGTGGAAAAACACGATCGGAAGGAAATCAACGATATGTATGGACGGCCATTCTCTCGATGAAGCACACCACCTTGTCTTGACCAATTCCAACAGTGGCTCCGTGCTTTGAGAAACACAAGAATATTTTACGCTTTCGGACAACCGGGAAGCTGAATCTGGATTAGGAAGGCCCACATGGAGACTTTCGGCAGTTGGTTGAGAAAACATTTAATGAATGACAATGATGTTGTAGATCATTGTACATGTTGGCCAAGACACCATCTTCGACTATAACGACTTTCCAAAGTGCGAGATAAATGGGAATACATTTTACGATCGCCCAAGATAAAAGAGCACCAACCAAAACAGTGGTGTCCGCTTTGATGCAGCAACCGAGAATGGGCAAAAGGTCACATATTATGGTTACATAGAGGAGATATGGGAACTTGACTATGGACCCTCCTTTAAGGTCCCTTTGTTCGGTGCAAATGGTTCAAGCTAACGAGGAGGTGGGGTAAAGGTGGACCAGCAATACGGAATGACAATGGTGGATTTCAACAATCTTGGTTACCTTGACGAACCATTCGTCCTAGCGAAAGATGTCGCTCAGGTTTTCTATGTGAAGGACATGAGTAGCAAACCGAGGAAGCGGAAAGATAAGAAAAGCGATCGATTACATCATGCGATGATTCAAAGCGCCACATTGTTCTTTCGGGGAAAAGAAACATCGTGGGAGTGGAGGACAAGACAGACATGTCAGAAGATTATAATATGTTTGCTGAAATTCCGCCCTTCAAAGTGAACACCGACCCAAGCATTAAGTTAAATGATGAGGATGCTCCATGGATACGGCACAATCGTAAGCAAGCGAGGGACACAAGGG
Source organism: Aegilops speltoides (assembly GCA_021437245.1). Taxonomy (NCBI): domain Eukaryota; kingdom Viridiplantae; phylum Streptophyta; class Magnoliopsida; order Poales; family Poaceae; genus Aegilops; species Aegilops speltoides. Next base: position 499,379,771 of record CM038145.1, read on the forward strand.
AAGAATTGATGTGTAATAATTTATTGTACCAAACTTTGTATTTGGTCGATGAACTGAATGATGTATCAAACCTTTTGTCAAACCTTCAAGGATTAGTTTTATTTTCCTGATTTTTCGATATATAATTGTATTTTTAAGATTTTAAAATGAATTAGTTTTATTTTTCTGATTTTAAAAGGAAAAAGGAAGAAGAAGAAAGAAGGAAAAGGAAAAAAACAGAAGAAAAAAGCAGAAGAAAAAAGGAAAAACAGAAGAAAAAAACAAACAGAAGAAAAAAGGAAAAACAGAAGAAAAAAACAAAGCAGAAGAAAAACATAAGAAAAAAACAAGCAGAAGAAAAAGCGAGAAGAAAAAAGGAAAAAGGAAGAAAGGAAGAAAAAAGAAGAAAAACAAGAAAAGGAAGAAACAAACAGAAGAAAAAAAAAAAGAAAAAAAGGAAGAAAAAAGCAGAAGAAAAACAAGAATTTAAAATGAATTAGTTTTATTTTCTGATTTTTTGATATATAATTGTATTTTTAAGATTTTAATAACATAAATAAATAAGTAATTAGAAACTTTAATAGCAAAAATAATTATCATAAAGTAAAATAAATAAGTAACTAGAAACAAAATAAAATAAAATAAATAAGTTTTTTGTTGTAAGTAGAAACAACACAAAATAAATAAAGCAAAAATGAAAACAAAAAACAGGCAAAAATAAAAAATATGCCACCTATTGGGCCACCACGGCTGAATCGACTATAAACCAATTAATGGGCGAGATTCAGGCCCGCAGAAGGCCCAATAGGCCCACAGGCTAATAGTAACAGAATAGGCCCGTAAGCCTGCATTTGAGAGGAGCTCGAAGTGGTGAGCGCAGCCGCGCTTATAAACCACTGTCGAAGCCTCTCGGCTAGCGAGTGGGACTAAACATCCCACCGCGCGCGCGGTTCAGCCACGGACCTTTAGTCGCGGTGGGGAGGCGGACGCGACTAAAAGGTACCCTTTAGTCGCGGTTGTTATCCCGACCGCGACTAAAGGGTCTTCTGTGAGAGCAGGCGGCAAAAACCTTTAGTCGCGGGGGGAGGCGGACCGCGACTAAAAGGTACCCTTTAGTCGCGGTCCGCCTCCCGGCCGCGACTAAAGGTTCGTCTATAAATCTCTACTTAGCAGTTTTGCCTCCCATTCGCCTCTCTCTCGGCCTTGGCGCTGCCCGCGCCGATCGCGACGCGCCGACGCCAAGCCGCCGACGGCGCCGATCGGCGCAAGCCCCTGCGCGCCGCCGCCCGTCCCGATGGCGCCGCCGCCCGTCCCGATGGCGCCGCTGCCCTTGCCCGCCGCCCGGTGCCCTGCGCCCTTAGCCCTTGCCGCCCGCTTGCCGCCCCGCCGCCCGCCGCCCGCCGCCCGTGCCTGCGCCCTGCCGCCCGCCCCCGCCGCCGACGCCTGCCGCCCGCCGCCCGCCGCCCAGCCTGCCGTCCTCCATGGTGAAGAAGAAGAAAGAAGAAGAAAAAGGAAGAAGAAGAAGAAAGAAAAGGAAAAGGAAGAAGAAGAAAGAAGAAGAAAGAAGAAGAAAGGAAAAGGAAGAAGAAGAAAGAAAAGAAAAGGAAAAGGAAGAAGAAGAAAAGGAAAAAGGAAAAAGGAATTTTTTCTTTTTTTGTTCTTTAATTTTAACTAGTTAATTAGTTTAACAAAAGCGGTAAATAATTAACTTAAAACCTAAACCCAAAAACAAAAAAACAGAAAACCGGCCAAAGAAAAACAAAAAGGAAAAATGAAGAAGAAGAAAGAAGAAGAAAGAAGAAGAAAGGAAAAGGAAGAAGAAGAAAGAAAAGAAAAAGGAAAAGGAAGAAGAAGAAAAGGAAAAGGAAAAGGAATTTTTTTCTGTTTTTTTTTTTTGTTCTTTAATTTTAACTAGTTAATTAGTTTAACAAAAGCGGTAAATAATTAACTTAAAACCTAAACCCCAAAAACAAAAACAAAAGAAAACCGCCAAAGAAAAACAAAAAGGAAAAATGAAGAAGAAGAAAGAAGAAGAAAGAAGAAGAAAGGAAAAGGAAGAAGAAGAAAGAAAAGAAAAGGAAAAGGAAGAAGAAGAAAAGGAAAAGGGAAAAGGAATTTTTTCTGTTTTTTTTTTTTTGTTCTTTAATTTTAACTAGTTAATTAGTTTAACAAAAGCGGTAAATAATTAACTTAAAACCTAAACCCCAAAAACAAAAACAAAGAAAACCGCCAAAGAAAAACAAAAGGAAAAATGAAGAAGAAGAAAGAAGAAGAAAGAAGAAGAAAGGAAAAGGAAGAAGAAGAAAGAAAAGAAAAGGAAAAGGAAGAAGAAGAAAAGGAAAAGGAAAAGGAATTTTTTCTGTTTTTTTTTTTTGTTCTTTAATTTTAACTAGTTAATTAGTTTAACAAAAGCGGTAAATAATTAACTTAAAACCCTAAACCCAAAAACAAAAACAACAGAAAACCGCCAAAGAAAAACAAAAAATAAAATGGAGGGGCGCGGGGCGGCGAGGGGGCGGCGATGCTGGTGTTTTTTGGGATCGAGAGGCGGCGAGGTTATATGTGTGTTGTCCTCGCCTCCCTCTCCGTGACGCCATCGTCTGCCGCCCGTCTCGCGCTCTACCGCGACACCCTCTCCCACCCTTCCTCGCCCCTCCTTTTGCCACCGCCCTTCGCCACCGCCACCGCCACCGCCCCCTTCTTCACTTAATTAATTTGTTTTTACTACATGTTTCGGGGTGACATAATGGCGGACGATAGAGTGACCGATTATGGACAACTATGATCCGGACGGTGAAGCACATATGTTCGGCATCATAAGCGGCGATATTCAATATGTGCCGACCGGAGAAGAAGAAGATGATATCTCTTCTTATCGAACCTTGACGGTGAAGATGAAGGCGCCGTCGACAAGATGATGTCAAGAAAGCGTCGATAAGCGCGATCTTCAAATGGAAGTAACAACCGCCTCCGGCGCCGAGGTATATATATACATTGAGCCTCTGGTGATACAAACTAACCGATTTGAATAAATATGTGTGTACTAACGCGCGACTCTCTTTCTTATTTTAGCCCTCGGCGGATCGTCGAAACAATCGAGTACGTCGTCAAAGCGTGGCGCAACCGAGACGATGAAACCGGAGAAACATGCACCATCCGGGTTGTCGATGTGCAACCGGCGAGCAGCTGGAGCCCGCAAGAACGCCACCAAGTTTGTCACCAATGCGGAGCCATTGTTAGAGACAACGTCTCGATCACCGTCCAGGAGTGGAATGAGCCAAAGAAGGCACGAATTGATGGTTTCACTTTTGTCGACAAGAGAACAAAAAAAGATTGCTTCAAGAAGCTTATGGAACATTTCGTTCTACCTCCGGAATACAACAAATTCGATGAGGAGGGTAACAAGATTGAGGAAAACAAGGAGAGGAGGAGGCTAGTCAAACACTTCGCTCTTCATAAGATGGCCGACGCATTAGGAAATTCAAGCAAAATCTAGCCGTGACTTTGTCAAGCAGAACAAGACTCGGATTTCGTAGGACAATATGAGAAGCGAAAGATGATTGGCCGAATTTGTGAAGCAAAAGAAATCGGAGCAGTTCCTTCAAATATCGAAACAAAATAAGGAAAATGCGGCTAAGAAGGAGTACAATCATGTTATGGGGCCAGGAGGGTATCGCATTTGGGTGCCTAGGTTCGAGAAGATGGAGAACGAGCTGAGGCGCGAGAATCCGTCCAGTGCGGAGGATGGGACCCAAGGGCCAAAAGCTGGTGGTGCGGGCATGGGGAACGCTCAACCCGGAGCAGGGGAGTGTGTTTACCAGGCAAATTAATTAAACCCACCCAAACCCTTATTGGCGCAATGAAGGATGCTCAAGAGGGAAGATCAAGTTCAACAGAGAGAACGCAGCAGCGACAAAAGCCCTCGGGAATCCGAACACGGAGGGCGTGTCACGAGGCATGGGGCACATTCCGTGGAAAATAGGGTTCCCCGAGCGATGACCCGTCTGATTCTGAAGCCGTAAGAGAAAGATGGATCGGAAGCGGATGTTGTGGCGCGGTTGGCATCGGAAATGGAAGTGATGAAGAAAACCATGAGTGTACTAGTAGCGAAAGAGATTCAGCTCGGGTGCGGCATGAAGATCATCCGGCGGATCTCGGAAGCCAGCAGCGTAGAAGCAGCGTGGCTTCCACGGAGGCCCCACCGGCTGGTGCGGATGCACCGACGATCGAAATTATCTGCACGGAGCCTCGGTGGTGAAATTACTGCACCGGAGCCTCCTCGCTACCCGTGGGCGATATAAAGGAGATGAAAGAATGTCATCTGTATTATCCTATCGGGAACATGTCCATGAAGGTAGCCATCGGCGGTGCTTTACCATGTTTACAGGAGCACTCCACCACAACAACCCCATTAAAGATGGCTATGCTCGTGTCACGGTGGAGGACATAGTCCAAGGGTTTGAGGACACGGAGATTGAAATTGCTACACGAAGGGAGAAAAGACTTGAAGATGTCAAGCGCCATTACATTCTATGGCAAAAGAAGTTTATCAAGTTTCGAGCGAGGCGCCAAGGACAACAAGTCCACCCCCACGGTGGTGGTGGTGGCGGTGGCGGTGGTGGTGGTGGTGGTGGTGGTGGCGGTTCACCTACACCTCCGTCACATCAGCCGACGCCGCCCCGATCCTAACGTCCGTGGTGATCATCCGCCGCCCCGATCCTCGTCCGGGAGGTGATCGACGCCGCCCCAATCCACCTATGGCAAAAAGCGAAGCAGTCTGGATTATTAACCCGGACCCTTATGTACCTAAGACCACAAAGGTACCGGAGCCATCATGAAGCCTCTCCCACAAGGCCTTGGGAGCGTAGTGCCGAGGAAGTCGGCAGGCGGCTGCTGATTTGGAGAAATGGAAGGCGGACTGCAAGAAGAAAAGAGAGCCCGAGCCCAAGCCAGATTTTACGATGAGCAAAAGAAGTGGGCTAAGTCATTTTGAGCACACCGTCCCAAGCCGCGAAGAATCGCCTACCGACTATGCACGTGAACTTAAAAGGCAGGCACTCATGTTCAAGGAGAACAAAGAGCGGAGAAGGCGAAAGTATAAAAGCGGAAACAAGTTGCCCAGCTCGGGAACAAAGTAAACAATCGATTGCCCGCTTATAGTGGAAGCCTTACGTCCGGATGCCCCGAGATCATACAAGCTGCGGCGGACTGAGGATTAGTATGTGAGTGCGGAGAACAAGCGCCAACTTAGGTATTACTCTTCGTGAACTATTAGACCTTGATGAGTTGCCGTGAAGGAGGTAGTAATTACATATGTCAAGAATGGGCCTCTCGTCGAGCTGCTTGAGAAAAGGATCTACGACCAAATGAAACGTCTGCTGAATTGGTACAAGGGTTACATAAAAAATAAAACGCCAAAGAATATATTTATGCGGAAGTTAGACATGAGCATCACTTCAAACATTACTATGTACAAGTTGAACTGAGTGAATTGTTCCAGCTTTTCAATCTGCTTGAGCTCGACAAATCTATCATCGGTTGCTACGTTACGTAAGTGATATTTATTAATTTCTACCCCATCTCGTTCATATTGCGCACTATATATATGTCCTAACTATATTGTTGTGTCCTCTATTATACATGCGAGAATGAAGATTAAGGAATGCGAGTAAGGAACATCCATGATGTTGGGTTCATTGACCCACACATCGTTAATGATATTGTGTTGAAGCATTACCCCGCCGACGTGGAGGCGGACTGTGGCGATTTCTTACAAAGCAGGAACTCAAAAGTGATATTCTATTTCCTTACCATTTTGGGTGAGTGTTTACATCTTGAGCACATTCTCTTTTGTTTACTCCATGCATGGTATGTGGCGGCTAATCGATGAGTTATGCATGACGTCTTGTGCATGTATCGTGTCCGCAGGTTTCTTTGGATTCGCTAGTAATTAAAGTTAACACCTCGAATGTCTCGTCCACGACTCTCGGATAAGGATCCAAAGCTTTGGGCCGACATCGAGAAAAATGCTGCGAAGTAATTATTTTCATTCATTTGCGCTCTATATCGATTGGCCTATTTCGTTCATTTCTTAATATCAAGTAACTAATAACTCTCTTGTTCATTTAATTTTCTTTGCCTCGTAGGGTTTGGAGACGGTTCGTAGATACAAAGGTCGGTGAATTCAAAAAGAGCTAGAATTCAAAAGGGTAAAGACTAAGATGGGGATATTCAGCCACGGTGACCAATCTATGTGCATACTATATGCGTGAGATGATCAGGAGATACACCTCTGGCGGGTTGATTCGAGTGATACCAATGCTAAGAGGAATAACCTCCGGTGGATGCTTAGTCCGAAGCTCGCTTCCGACCACTTCAAGAGGAACTAGCTGGATGGTTCTGCAGGAAGTCCTCCATCCTAAAGGAGAACACTATCACGAGGGCGTAGAACTTTATATGGATTAAATCATGTATGGAAACTTGTTCAAAATTGTATATGGTCATCCGATGATATTGAATATATATTGTATATTCCTCTTGAATTCTTTTGGTTCTAATTTCAAATTTATTTGAAATTGTACATTCATATATGCATGTATGTAGTACCGTAGAATATATGAAACTCCTTCAAAATTAAAATAAAGCACAAAAGAAATAAAACAATACAAATTAAGCAGAAAACAGGTTTAGGGGGCTAAAACCCTAAACTGGCGGCCTTTAGTCGCGGTTGGCGAAGAACCGCGACTAAAGGTCCTCCTCCCGACGGCCGCCTGGCGCCCACGTGGGCGGGCCTTTAGTCGCGGTTCTTAAGCAGCCGCGACTAAAGGTGGTGGGCTTTAATCGCGCTTTCTTTGGTCGCGATTCTTGCAGCCGCGACTAATGGCAGTTGCGAACCGCGACCAAAGGCCTTTTTTCCACCAGTGTGTGCAAGCTGCATGGATTAGCATCTGGCATGACCATGACCTGCAGCTGGAACCGGAGAACGAGCTCTATGCAAGCTGCATGGATTAGCATCTAGCATGACCATGACCTCCCGCTGGAACCAGTCGGGACCAGACCGGACCGAAGTGCCCAGCAGGCCTGTCCCCCTGAACCAGACCGGCGACGCGAAAGCTCGGTCAGGGTGAGGGATCTAGCGATGGCGGGGGAGCGCTAGCTGCGTGTGTGTGTGTGTGTTGCGCCTTTGTGCGTGCCCAGCGTGCTTGCGTGCGTTTGTGCCATGCCCTGTCCTAAAGAGCAACTCCTCCGGATGCTTGCTGCCGACAAAGAGGCACTCCATCTATGGTAGCGTCTCATCCTGGGGAACTCCGCAGCCCGGCGGCACCGTCACCACATACTCTATAATAATAACAATTCTAAACATCATAATAATCTAGACAATATCTTCCAAGGTATGTTTATTTACATCTTCTTATGTCAGTTTGATGTGAGATGGGATGTAAATACAGGCCTCTAAATAATTTAGCAGAGTTATTATTTACACATCCGTAAGGTATCATTGTCAAGGGTGAGATGAAGGATAAGCGGTGCCAACGTAGGATCCATTTTCAAATTGAGGACGTGGACCGATGGAGAGGATTCTTCAGGGTGAGGGTGCTCGATATTTTTTCGGGAAAAGATATGATGCCGGCAATTGGCGCATTGTGCAACCACATAAGTGTCATCTATTCTCGTTAAGGAGTGAAGATGTACAACCCACTGCTTATGTGGTGATGACATCATGAATGAGCCGTATGCTCATTTTGTTGTAGAGTTGTCCTATTTTTTCTCCGATTCTGCAACTTGCAGGCGTTTATCTTAGTCTCTCCTAATAATAAAGCACGGATTGGGTCTCGGGTTCACCGTCTGTCGCTTTCTTCTCATGTAATATACGCTTTTACAATTTGTATGGATAAAATTTTCTATATCTGAGGTGGTACTAAATTCAACGCGCAGTCCGTTCGTACTTCGTAGGGCCTGTGCCTCGCTCGATTTTTTCGCACGCAGCCTGGTACTCGCTTTGCTGGCCCAGTGGGCTTCAACGATCAGCCTAATAAAAAATAAAAACAGGTGCTCATGTGTGATTCGAACACAGGACCTCCCATTATATCAGAAAGAATGCAACCAGCTGAACTCTGTTCTGTTTGTGTTAGAAACCAAGTTCCTTCCCAAATAATTAGTCCCACCTCGCTTCTTTGCACTAATCTTCACCAACTTAAATATGGACGTGTTAAACAAGTCAACAAGTATTATGTGAAATGTGTTTGGCCGTTGTTCGCACCTACGGGCGTAGGGACCCAAGCGGACAATCATGTCCATCTAGCCGATCCAAACATACGAAAAATAGACAAAATGGAAGTCCATTTGCGTCCCTGCGTTGGAGTAGTTCGGTTACTTATTCCAACTTAAACCATGCACAGTCGGATGTCTACGATGGCGTGGCGTCAGCCTTCTCGTACAAGTGACATGAAGCCGGACGAGGAGGTTGTTGGTGTTAAACACGACCTGGAAGTTCCATATGTGTACGTGTGCGACAACCAACAAGTGCATATATGTGTCCGTGTAGGTTTAGAGTTAGACACCAAGTAAAATTAGTATTGGCTAGCTAGCTAATATATATGCATGTGTACCCCGGACCAGCTTGTAACTTGCACCATGGATTTGTGAAGGAAATACATTACGCCGGTGTGTGTGTGCGTACGCGCGTAGTAGTATGTTACAGCTGCAACTATCGATCAAAGCAAGGATCGATCTGGTGCTGTTGTACGTGCGTGCTGCTTTTGCTACAATCAATCAAGTTGAGGCTAGCTTTGTGCTGCGTATTGCTTCGGCTGCTTGGGGTACAAACCAGGACAATCAGCAAGCTTCGCTTGGTCGTCGATCGTCTCTGTCGTCGGAAAGTACTCGGCGTTAGGTGCGGGCCAGCAGAGGCCGATCCACGGACACTTGGTCTAGGTACTTGTGGTGTGGTGTGGCCTGACTTCTTGGTGCCCGACACGCAGCCTGATTATGTCGCGACCTTCTCACCGCCGGCAGCCTGAAAGTCTTCAAGCTCGCTTGCAACCTCCCCAGCGTCCGCAGCACTAGCAAGGCAGACAAGGAGGGGCTTCTTGGGCGCTGCAAGTCTCAATGCCTTGATTTGAACGTTGCCATTTTTTTATCCCGTTGCAACGCACGGGCTCTTTTGCTAGTCTCTCCCTAATAATAAAGCACGGATTGGGTCTCCGGGTTCACCGTCACAATACGCTTTCTTCTCATGTCATAATACGCTTCTTCCTGTCACTTTTTTCTTGATTTTGATATTTTTCTTCATATCCAAGGTGGTACTATTGTCCATCGTTCCTTCCGTGCATGATGGAGCGCACGGTTTCCTTTTTCTCTTCGTCTCTCCCTTCGTGTCTCTCCTGCTGGGCCGAGCTGTGCCTGGGCCTGGTGCACGTTATTTTGTGAGGCAACTAGATGCCCATCCTACTGAGAAATTTGAGCTAATCTCTTGAAGAAGGAAAGAGAGCAGAAAGGTCGACTTCGCCTCATCGGCCAACATCGTGCGCTCCACGGGCAGCGGCTGCACCTGCACGCACATCCACACGCCCACCGGCCATAACTGGGCCCGAAGCCCTGCAGCAACGCGCGCCGTCGAACGGTGGGCTGGACACGACCACGCCGATCCAGAGCTCCGGCGCAGATGCACGCGGCCCTGCAGAGGACGACCCTGAGCAGGCCACCACTGCGTCAGACCGCCTTGCCGATCCGGAGCCCCGGCGCTGATCCACGCGGCCCCGCCGAGGACGACCCTGAGCAGGCCACCGCTGTGCCAGACCGACCAGAGGAGAAGGGGAACTGCTTTTACACGAGGCGTACGCGTGATGGGTGCACGTGGCCGCTACCTGGAATTTACCCCTTTTAAGGTTGCTTTATTTTTTATGGAGATGATGGGAAGAGTGTGCGGTTCGGCCTCTCCAAAGTCTTTGGCCAAGTTCAAATAGTGCAAAGCAAAACGAACAGAATATAATCTTGCAAATTAAACAACCAATATTTCTAGAAAAAGTTAACATAGTAAAAACCTGTTTGCTTTCGAATATTAACAAAAAAAATGTATATAAACAACCCACCTCAATGCACCACTACCCTTTCTTCAAAATAAATTCGTTTGCAAATCTTTTGAATATTCTAAAAAAGACACCTCAATGCACCACTACCCTTTCTTCAAAATAAATTCGTTTGCAAATCTTTTGAATATTCTAAAAAAGACACTTCAATGCACCACTACCCTTTCTTCAAAATAAATTCGTTTGCAAATCTTTTGAATATTCTAAAAAAACACTTCAATGCACCACTACCCTTTCTTCAAAATAAATTTGTTTGCAAATCTTTTGAATATTCTAAAAAAAACTTTTGTATTAGTTATTAAACTCTGGAATAATATGCAACAATTCCACCATCTCTATATCCTGCTAAAAACAATTACACCATTCCTCTCAGCCGATGATAGTACTAAGCAAAAGGAGACGTCATCAAGGACATCCCTACGACTTTCTCAACATTATACTACATGGTCTGGACACCAACAATCTTTTTTAATTGCAAACAACGAGTGTGTGTGTGTGTGTGTGTGTGTGTGTGTGTGTGTGTGTGTGTGTTTATTTAAGATAAATAGTGTTTTAAAATTCTTTTTGCTTTCCAAATTCATGCTTTCAAATATGTTCACATTTTTTAAAAAATCCTCAAAATTTCCAAAAATGGTTCCCTCTTTAAAAAACCATTTATAATTGATCTCGAAATTTAAAAAAATTCTCTTTCAGAAAAACATGTGTTCAAAAAAATCTTCATCTTCAAAACATGTTTCAATTCTAATAAAAAGATTAAAAATTTCAATTTTTCAATTATTTTAAAATAAAGAAATATTTGTGATTTTCCAAAAAGTAAAATACAAAACCTGTTACTAGACTATTCGATGCACCACTACTTTTCCATTAGATGAAGAATGTTAGGGTGACTTCTTTACGTCCACATTTTATACTTCGAAAAGCGATAACAGTACAAAATTATTACTGATTTTATCGAAACTGCATATAACAAATGGCACGTGCGATCACACGGAGCAGGTGATATTTTTCGCCCGTTGCAACGCACGGGCATTTGTACTAGTTAATAATAAAGCACGGATGGGGTCTTCGAGTTCACCGTCGCGGCGTTTTTACAAAGAAGTCCTTATACTTTATTGGTAATGAACCCGCAGTCCCGATGGCGAAGTGAAAAAAAAAATGATTCGATTTTTACTCCTCGCCCCCGTCTCCTTCTTCGACCCACACACGAACCGCCGCCCCTCCAGCCTGCCCGCCGATGCTCCGTCCGCCCCTCTTCTCCATCTTCTCCCCCAGGCCATACCGTGGTGGATGACATGCCCGCCGGCGCTCCATCCTCCCCTCTTCTCCACCACCTGGAAGGACTTCGCGCCGCCACCTGGAAGGACTTCGCGCACCTGGAAGGACTTCGCGCCGCCACGCCGGATCCCTCTGGTGAGGAACAAAGCAACATGCTGAGTATTTGAGGTGCCTTCTTTAGTTTCAGAATCGTCTAAACTTCTGCACAACATGGCCTTGAAATACAGAAATAGATTATGTCTTTTGTTAGACTAGATTGTTGCCTATGTTATGCTGTTTGCAGGCTATAATTGTTCAGGGAGCCATGCAATTGGAGTTGAGAGAATTATTAGCACGTTATGTAAAGAAGTGTTGAGCCAGTACAAAGGGACGGTCCTCAATTTGTTAATAGCAGAGGTATGCCATTTTCTCTATTTTCCATCGCTTGTTCAAATTTCCATCCATGGACGAGTTTCTCGTGAGATGATTCTTTTATGAATTATCCGTAAATTGCAACTGATATGGTAATGCTCTATGTTCGTGCATACAGACCCACATAAAGTAAGGTCGGTCTGTGTTTATTTGATGGTACTCACGCTGTCAGGTTAGTTCCTTATGACGGGTTGTGATGTACATGAATTTAATTGCCCTTTCAGTGCTGCAAATTAACTCATTTTCATGATGGAATAATTTTTGCATCAACAGGATTAAATCCGTATGCATCGCTCTGATGCAGAGGCCGGGGCGTCGCTCCTTTTCGAAAAAAAGGAACAGGATTGAATCCGTTGTCAGTAAAGAAAATGTTGGCTCAGATGTTATGTGCACAACCTGTGTGAGATGGTTGTTGTGTGGATAGAGAATCAGTTCCATGAAAACAAATAAAGGAGCGGATATTGCAATAGGTTAACCAGGTTACTTTGTGATTTGCCTTGCCCTTTACCATTCTCTGATGCAATGTAATTCATGAAAGAAAGGTAACAGGTGACAATACTTTTGCCTTTTATTCCAGCTGTGTGAGCGTTTACGGAGCCCGAACGGGGAGTCAACAGTCAGCTGCTGTCAGATCTCAAAAATGCGGGTTCGTTTTTCGTTGCTTACAGCGAGAGCGGTCGTGGTGGACAGGAACGACCACCACGGATCCCTCGCCCCAAGTCATGATCCAGTTGTTGAATGTTCACAAGAAAATTTATGTGTAAGCAACGCTGCAGCCCCATCTCTCTCTCATACAGTATTCTATGTTTTGTTCCTGTTAAAATTCTGCTCAAGGTGCCAGTTTTTTCTACATTTGATCATCTATTAATGTTGAACAATACATGTACTTATATGTTTAAAGTTTTGTTGTCTTCTTGAACTAATACGATGCCATTTTAATTACCTTCTGTTTGACATTATTATACAGAGTTAAGTTGTCATCCTGAACTAATACGATGACATCTTAATTACTCTCTCTTTGACATTGTTATATAGATTCCTGAAACACTACCCATTGTTTCAGCTGCCTACATGTATGTGACAATACTAGCAGATCAAAATTCTTGTTGCTAAGGTGCAGACTGACCTGACTTCAAGGAAAAACCCTGGAGATTCAGTGTCAAATTTTCCTACCAATTCCATTTTCACATGCTTCCAGAGATGTGTCTTCATTTGTTAGCAAATACTTTCGACATGGCGTAGAAAGTGTACTTCTGAGTACTTTTAAATTATTTTGCTACTTGAAAAGTTGTTTGAGTGGTAAATTGTATTCCAAATTTCTAAGAACATATTTATTTTGCAGGGATTGGAGATTGATTGATTGTTTGGTTGTCCGCAGATTCAAAGATGAAGTACATAGTAAAGGTAGGGGCAAGGGGCATCAGACGTGCTAATTTTTCTGAACTCTACAATGGAACCTGTGTTTCTGAATTTCTGTCAAAGTGTCAACTCTGGATCATACATAGTAGTGCTTTTTTGATAGTAGGTGGTCTGAATTTCTCAAAGTGACTACTGTGGATCGTACATAGTAGTGCTCTTTTGATAATTGATAGTAGATCGAAGTGTCAAACGCTGGAACAAGCACGATCCAGAGTTTTGAGTTTGCCCCACCTTAAGTTTTTTTCCATCCTCCACCACGGCCGGATGCCCTCTCCATCTAAATCATGCCTCTCTAAACGTACTGTCATGTATCAAGCTCCTACCTGACCGATGGGACATACGGTGGTCGTGCTCCAACCCATTTAATCTCAGGTCTGATCTATGTTCAGCTCCTTATACATATAGTACTTGGTTATACAAACATGGAACTGATGGATATGTTCGATTAATGGATGCATAATTAGACACCTGATGATGAAGAGATGGAATTAATGGATGCGTGCATATATGATTGGACCCTTGATAAGCTTAGGTGGATATATGGTTTACTGCATTCTCAGTAGGTTGATAATTACTGTATGTGAAAACAAAATTGCTCATTCTTGTTTTGTCGGATATTCGCACAAGGCCGCGCCGGCAAGATAATTAGTTACTTTTTTATAAAACCCACAGGTAATCTATATATTTGCAGGTGATTCAGATGAGCGTCTCCCACAAGGTGTGAGTATTCTATTTTCTGAAGAACCAAGCAGGAGCTCTGCCGAAATACTATTAAAACAAGGGAATGGAGTACATACTATGTAGAATTATAACATGGACATGCTCAGCAATCCAAATCTTATTACATAGATTTTTTTTAAGTTTGTAATATAGCAGCTCCTATAAGTATCAAGTGTAGATGGAATTCCTACTGACTTACATTTCTATGAATTTTTAGATAATGGTAATAATGCTTAAAACCTTACACCAAGGTTGTATATTAAAGTCTTTTGCACTACCCGAGAGGTCAAGCATCCCAGATCATGATCCAATCATGACTGAAATTGCCACATGCTCGGGCAGAAGCTTAAGGTCGGCAATGCCACCGCCATGCATCATATGAGATGTTGTCCAGCTAGCTCTGCCATCCATACCCCCTCAATGATACTGTCCAGATAGCATCCATCACCATGATCATGGCAGAGCAGATTAGGTGTTTTATCACTTATCAGCATGATTTTTGATGTCTCTTTCTTGGTAATATTGGTCATGTATTTGACATAATGCCTAGCCATGGTGCCATGTGCAAGTCACTGTTAAGGGTCATCAACAGAATTGCAGATCAATGTGTAACACTATGTTGCACTAGGTCTAGGAGACCGAGGGCATCCAGATCAACCTCTTCGAGGCCTGAAACATTATGTTTGTTAGGTCTTTTTTCCGTTAAACTATCCCTTTACATATTGTTTTGATGCATATGAGAGCAAAGGCCCAAGTTCTTTTTATTTCATTTAATTGGTGCCGGTAACGGAATAGCTCTTGCACAACCTTGGTTGTGTATCTGAATCTACTAAGTAGTATATGTTGGGATCAAAGGAAAGAAAAATACTTATGGCATTTGTTCCGCTTGATAACATTATGTCATTTTCATACATATGTGAGATTATTTCACTGGTTCAAAAATAATGTCACATCTCTTTGTTATTGACATACTCCGTCCGTCCGGAATTACTTGAAGTTCTTTTCCTTTTTTCACTTGGTCACCATCATTGGGTTGACACTTTATAATTAATGTTTTTTATGTTAAGAATGTGTTGGAGGCTAAGAGTAATCCTAATTAAACATGTTCAATTTATCGTGGCCTTTGCAATTGTAGTATTCACTGCCCAGCAGTTTCAATAAAAGGGAAGATGAGACAAGGCAGAAGGAGATGCATTGGGAGTTGCACACACAAACTTTCAAACTAATTTTATACCCGTTGCAATGCACGGGCCCTTTTGCTAGTCACTCTAATTCTATTTTCTTAAAGGATCCGAATATACATGGGACGTCAATTTTTTTTGACAGGGTAATGGGACGTCAGCATTTGCATATCAATCTAAAAAGACATACAAGGAATTTGCCATGCTTTATATTTTCATTTAAGAAATAGAAATCATACACAGGAAATTGTCATGATAAGAATGAAAAAGCTGCCGTGCTCTTTGCAATAAATTGCCATGTTATTAAAAATAAAATCTTCATGCTCTTAATAATAAAGTTTTCAAGTAAACAGAGTAAGCAGGCCGGCCGTTTGTTCAACACACGCCATTTGTTCCACACACGCCGTTTGTTACAGGCGTAGTCAAGGTCAGGCAACATACCACTGGCGTCTTTGTCGATCAGATGAAATGTGTGACTCTTCTAAAAAAGAGTGGGGCATGGTGTCGTCCAAAGATCTGGTTGCTCCTCCGATCTACTCCCTCCGTTCCTAAATATTTATCTTTCTAGTCATTTCAAATGGACACAACATACGGATGTATGTAGACATATTTTAGAGTGTAGTTTCACTCATTTTGCTTCGTATGTAGTCACGTAGGGAGTAGGTTGGAGTCTTCGAGGCATTTCCATAGCCCGGCGCCGCGCGAGAGAAGAGGGCGTTGATGGACAGGAGGAGACATGGGACAAACTGCTGCTTGAGCTGATATAACATGTTAAATTATGATCTAAATTCTAGTACCGTATTGAACTAGTCGTAGTATATATGGTATGGGCCTTTTGCGTTGGTACCGACGCGTACGAGTACAACTCGTTTACTTGTCCTGCAAGGACTCCTATGTGTTGCCCTCTTATATACCCCATGTAGTCGCACCTCAGACGGCCTGTCGTCTCGTGCTTGTAATACTCCTCCTTATAGTGATTGCGCCTTCGTGCGTCCGTGGTTTTCTCCTGCAAGGGTTTCCACGTTAAATCCCTGTGTCTCTTTGTCTCATTTATTTCTCGTTATCTCTACCTAATAATAAAGCAAATTGGGTTTCGGCGGTCCGTCACGCACTTTTGCAGAAAACCCCCTGCACTTTTCATGAATTAACCCGCAGTACACACTTAAGTCATAACCGAACCGGTATTTTACATTTTTACGGAAACCCCCCTGACGTATTAGAAAATTCACCGGCCGATCATATATAAGTCAAACAAATGTTTTTCTAAATTATCCATATCTTTTAAACCGTAACTCCGATTTTAACATGTTATATATGAAAATTGATTAGAAAAATATGTAGAATCTGAATATGATGTTATTTTGTTTGTTAAATATTTTTTAAATATTATTTTGGAAGATATATAAGTCAAACAAATATTTTTCTTAATTATCCATATCTATTAAACCGTAACTCGATTTTAACATGTTATATATGAAATTTGAATAGAAAAATATGTAGAATTTGAATATGATGTTATTTTTACCTATTAAATATTTTAAAATATTATTTTAAAAGCAAACTTGTAACCTATAGGGCACGTCATTTTTCTTTAAATCATGACGATCTAGATTGCAAATAAACAACCACTAAAATCGTAAAGAGATGAAAGAAAACATCGATAACCACACATGAGCACCTCTGAAAAAACTGGCAGGGGAAAAACAACATTCAAACACACTTTGGTTTGTGTGAACACTGAGGCCACTAAGGGTGAGAAGGAGGATAAGCGACAACATAAAAATGATGCCTCGCTAAAATAAAGGGCATGAACATAAGAGTGTGTGTTATTTTTTTCTTCCGTTGCAAAGCACGGGCTCTTTTGCTAGTTATCTAACAAGTGGTATACAGAGCCAAGTTTACAGATACGAGATTTGAGATCGGAAGAATTAGAGTTGCACGTCCGTGTTGCCGGTGCACGCGACCAGGCGATCCGCTGATACGAAGCCGGATCGATTTCTACTGCACCCGCACGTCACCGAGTCCGGCAGGCGGTCCAACCCGTGCGTGCTGCTTCATCTCGATCGGCGCGCGGAGCTACAGCGGCATCACATCTACAAGTACTACTTCACGCTCCAGGTCATCGCAAAAGGATCTAGTACTACTCACGTGAAGACAAGTACAGAAGCACTATTTAGATTTGGTATTACTACCTCTCGTGAGGCATATCTGATCGCTAGTACTACTAGTACTGCTCAGATTTATTTCTTCTTCGATCGACTGCTACGTCCACTTGAAGCTACCAGGTGCTACTGTTCCTAGTTTCGTTTGGTCTGCATAAATTAAATTCTGTCAAGAATTTCTCTGCCGGCTTGTACTACTTTGTGCACAGATTTAATCTACTCATGGTATCCATGAAGTACGATCTTCCGCTGCTGGACCGTGACACAAGGTTTACCCTATGGCAAGTCAAGATGCGGGCGTTGTTAACACGATCCGACTATGATGAAGCCTTTGGATAGTTTTGGGAAGAACCGAATTCAGGATTGGGCTGGCGATGAAAAAGAAGGGATCGTAAGGCTTTGTCACAAATTCAACTCCATTTGCATAATAATATTTTGCGGGAAGTTTTGAGCGAGAAAAGCGCCGCCGCTCTATAGTTAAAAGTGGAAGGATTTGCATGACTAAAGATCTCACCGACAAGATGCATCTGAAGCAAAAATTATTCTGCCTGAGTTACCCGAGGGAGGTAATGTTTTGAATCATATTTGAATTTAAAGAGATCATTTCGATCTAGCTGCAATGGAGGTTAAGTATGAAGAGGAAGATCTTGCTTTAATGATACTTTGTTCCTTTGCCAAGTTCTTATATCAATTTTGAGACACCATATTATACGATCGTGATACTCTCACGCTTAATGAAGTTTATGAAGCTTTGAACTCTAAGGAGAAGATGAAATTAATGGTGCCTCATGATGGTTCGAGTTCATCCCAAGCCGAGGATTATCTGTTAGTGGCGGGACAAAGGAGAAGAACTCCAATAATGGAAGCAGAGGCAAAAGTAAGAACGGCCACAGGGGCGGTCGCAATCCGAGACAAGAAGTATTGCAGATATTGCAAGAGAGGCGGGCATGACATCTCCGAGTGTTTCAAGTTGCGAACAAGGAAAGAGGAAAGGTAACAAACAAGGTGATAATTCGCTAACGTTGCTCATGATGATAGTTCGATGATGCTCTTGTCGTTATTCTTTGGATGTCTTTGAGACCAATGATGAGTGGGTACTTGACCTTTGCATGCACTTTTCATATGTGTCCACATAGAGATTGGTTTAATACTTTTGATTCCACTATTTCTGCTGGTTCCGTTTTGGGTTTGATAATTCACCATGCAAGATTGAAGGCATAGGTTCTATTCGAATCAAGATGTTTGATGGCATAATCGAACTTTGTGAGATGTTCGGTATATTCAAGAAGATGAAGAAATCTTATTTCTATGAGTGCCCTTGATGCAAAGGGATACAAGTATTGGTGGAGATAGTGTTTTGAAGGTCACCAAAGGCTCCTTGTTGTGATGAAAGGTGACTTAAGTTCGACCAATGGTCTTTATTACCTTCGAGGTTCTACCGTTTGTAATGCCTTCTCCAGTTGTTTCAAAGAATTCGATTGTGATCTTGCTAACCTTTGGCATATCGTCTTGGACATATGAGTGAACTTGGTTTAGCGAGTTAAATAAGAGAGGTCTCCTTGATGGATATGAACACAGTAAATTGAAATTTTGTGAGCATTGCATCTTGGCAAGCACAAGAGGGTGAAGTTCAATACTTGACCCATACAACTGAAGGTATTCTTGATTATGTGCATTCGATTTATGGGGACCATCTCGCAAGAAGTCACTAGGTGGTGCAAGTTACATCTTGACTATTATTGATGATTATTCGAGAAAAGTTTGGCCTTATTTCTTGAAGCATAAATATGAAGCATTCTCAGCTTTTAAGGAGTGGAAGATTATGATTGAAAGGCAAACCGAAAGGAAGGTAAAAATACTTCAGACCGATAATGGTATGGAATTCATTCTAAGCAATTTAAGAATTATTGCAAGTCTGAAGGCATTGTCGGACATTACACGTTCATATACTCCTCAACAAAGCGGTGTTCTTTGGCGTATGAACAGGACCATGTTTTCTAGAGCCCATTGCATGTTGTCCAATGCAGGTTTGCATAGGCGTTTTTGGGCTGAGGCCGCTTCCACTGCTTGTTATCTCATTAATCGTTCACCATCTATTGCTCTTAATAAGAAAACTCCAATTGAGGTATGGTCCGGTTCACCTGCTGATTATTCACAGTTGAGAGTTTTTGGTTGCATTGCTTATGCTCATGTTGATAATGGAAAGTTGGAGCCTAGGGCTGTTAAGTGCATCTTTCTTGGTTATAAGTCTGGTGTTAAAGGTTTTAAATTGTGGAATCACGAAACCCGGAAGGTTGTTATTAGCGAAATGTTATCTTTAATGAATCTGCTATGTTACATGATGTTTCATCTACTAATGTTCCGTTGAGAGTGAACAGCAGCCTATTGTTCAGAGCCTCTTTGTTCGGTGGAGCATGTTATTGATTCAGGTGATACATCCGGTAATGAAAATATTGATGCACATGATGAACCCGTCGTTGATGATGAACATGTCACTCCTACTCCAAATCAGCATATTGTTCCACCCAGTTGGAATCTCGCATGTGACAGAGTTAGGCGGGTATTAATAAACTGACGAGTTAATTGAAGAGTGCAATATTGTTTCTTTTGCTTTATCATTGCGAGAAGAAATTGAAGGTAATCTTGAGCCTTCTTCATATTCGAGGCTATTATTTCGGTGATAGTAATAAGTGCATGACCGCTATGCATGATAAGATGGAATCACTTGAAAAGAATGGCACTTGGGATTTAGTAAAATTGCCTAGAGAGAAGAAACCTATTCGTTGCAAGTGGGTTTTCAAGAGGAAAGAAGGTGTTTCTCCTAATGATGAGACAAGATATAGAGCAAGGTTAGTTGCTAAAGATTATAGCCAGATTCCAGGTATTGACTATAATGAAGTCTTTTCTCCTGTTGTGAAGCATAGCTCTATTTGCACTTTACTCAGTATTGTTGCCATGCATGATCTTGAGCTTGAACAATTGGATGTTAAAACTACATTCTTACATGGACAATTAGAAGAGGATATCTATATGGAACAACCTCAAGGTTTTGTTATTCCTGGAAAAGAAAAGCTTGTCTGTAAGTTAAAGAAATCTCTTTATGGATTGAAGCAATCCCCGAGACAGTGGTACAAGAGATTTGACACCTTTATGCTCTCTCAAGGTTTCAAAAGGTCTAATTATGATAGTTGTGTTTATTTGAAAACTGTCAATGGTTCAACTATTTATTTGCTCCTTTATGTTGATGATATGCTTATTGCTGCAAAGAGTATGTCAGAGATTAATGAACTAAAGAAGCAATTGAGTAATGAATTTGAGATGAAGGATTTGGGTGCAGCAAAGAAAATACTTGGCATGGAAATATCTAGAGATAGACCATCTGGAAAAGTATATCTAAGTCGGAAGGATATATTGATAAAGTTCTTCGTCGTTTTAATATGCATAATGCCAAGCGGTGAGTACACCGTTAGATGCACACTTCAAATTATCATCGACTTTATGTCCTAAGTCGATGCCGACATCGAGTACATGTCTAGAGTTCCCTATTCGAGTGCAGTTGGTTCCTTATGTATGCCATGGTTTGTTCTCGTCCGGATTTATCATATGCATTGAGTGTTGTCGGTAGATACATGGCTAATCACGAAAAGAGCATTGGAAAGCGATTCGGTGGATTTTCGGATATCTGCGTGGTACTTCTAATGCTTATTTACATTTTGGGAAAACTAGAGATGGACTTGTTGGTTTTGTTGATTCTGATTTTCTGGTGATTTGGATAAGAGAAGATCACTCACGAGGTTATGTTTTCACCATTGGTGGTTGTCTTTGTGAGTTGGAGAGCAACTTTGCGATCTATTGTGGCTTGTTCCACTATTGATGCGAGTATATGGCTATTTCGAGGCATGCAAAGAAGCTATCTGGTTGAGAGGTTTGTACATCGAGCTTTGTGGAGATTCATCTTGCCCTACCATATTTTCTCGATAGTCAAAGTGCCATATATCTTACAAAGAATCCAATGTATCATGAGAGGACAAAGCACATTGATGTCGATTTCATTATATTCGAGATGTTGTTCTTTGAAGGCAATTGAAGGTATGCAAGATAAGTACTCATGATAATCCTGCTGATATGATGACAAAGCCGGTTCCTACCAATAAGTTTGAGCTTTGCTCGAGCTTAGTTGGTATTTCTCACTAGTCCTATGGACTTTGGCGCACAAGGTGTTTATGCTGATTTGGATGGAGTTATTCACTTTCTTCGACTATTGGAGGAATTTGGATCAAGGTGGAGATTGTTAAATTATGATCTAAATTCTAGTACCATATTGGACTAGTCGTAGTATATACGGTATGGGCCTTTTTGCGTTGGTACGACGGCGTTTAGTACAACTCGTTTACTTGTCCTACAAGGACTCCTATGTGTTGCCCTCTTATATACCCCATGTAGTCGCACCTCAGACGGCCTGTCATCTCGTGCTTGTAATACTCCTCCTTATAGTGATTGCGCCTTCGTGCGTCCGTAGTTTTCTCCCGCAAGGGTTTCCACGTTAAATCCTTGTGTCTCTTTGTCTCATTTATTTCTCGTTATTATCTAACATAACACAATCTCGTGTTGATTTTCGTAGGTCTCCATAGTTTTCCCAAAGCTAAATAGGAGTTCATTTTTCTTCCGAAAAGATGCTAAATAAGTAGGAGGATGAAACAATGTTGTGTAGGCTCTAGCTAAGCTCACCGTCAGTTAGTTTGCTTGCAGTTAAAATAACAGATGCATGCAGTGCATCGGTGTTGCACGTAGTCGAGTTGAGTTGTGCTGCATGCACAGACTCACCGTTTCTGTTTTGCTTTGATCTTTTTCTCCCTATCAGTTAGGCGCACGAAACGCAGCCGTGGGATGGCGCGGCACAAGTGGATCGTGGGCAGATGATCGGGAGTTAGTTAGCCCAGTTGTTAGCCTCTGTAATAGCCATACTTTCAGAGAGAGGAATAATAGAGAAAAAACGCTGTCGAGTTCGACGGCACAAAATACCAGTGTCTTCCTCCTTGCGTGCGTTCATCCCTCTCTCACCCGTTTCTCCTCTCGATCGATCCGGCAACGACATTTGGTACCAGAGCTTCGGGTGTTCGATCCTGCGCCTTGGTGGCCGAGCGGTGTCTGATCCGCTGCGGCTATGTCGGACGACGAGAAGAAGAAGAAGGCGGCGGCGGGACAGTCACCATCGTCCGGAGCGCCCGTCGCGTGCCTCACAGGCAGCGGCAGCGGCGAGTTCCGCGTGGTGGAGCGCGTCGTGCGCGAGGAGACGAGCGCGTCGACGATGCTCACGCGTACGAATTATCAAGAGTGGGCGCTGTTGATGCAAGTCAAGTTGCAGGTCGCCCGTGTCTGGTCGGCGGTGACCGACGCCGCCGCCGACGAGAATGACGACCGGCGCGCGCTGCAGATTATCCTCACCGGCGTTCCGCCGGAGATGCTTCGCGTGCTGGCTGCAAAGGACACGGCGAAGATCGCGTGGGAAACTATCAAGACCATGCGGATGGGCAGCGAGCGCGCCCGCGAGGCCAAGGCGCAGGTCCGGCGGCGGGAGTTCGAGGACCTCAGGTTCAAGGACGGGGAGACCGTCGAAGATTTTGGGCTGCGGCTCTCGGCCCTCATCGCCGATCTGGAGCTGTACGGCGACCCTGTCACCGAGCACAAGGCGGTCCAGAAATTCCTCCGCGTAGTCCCGCGGCGGTACCGCCCGATGGCCATGGCGGTCGAGTCCCTGATTGATCTCAAAACCATGACCATCGAGGAGCTCGTCGGCCGCCTCTCAGCCTGTGAAGACCACTACGAGCTCGACGACGGCGCGCAATCCTCTGGGCGTCTTCTGCTCACCCATGAGGAGTGGCTGGCCCGCGAGAAGCAGGGCGGCGGTGGCGGATCGTCGTCCGGCGGCGGCGCCGGCAAGAACAAGCAGCAGGCCAAGAACAAGTCTCCCGGCGGAGGCAAACCTGCGGCCGGCAACGGCGGCGCTGGTGGATCTGGTGGATCGGGCGGAAAGAAGAAAGGGAAATGTCACTTCTGTGGGAAACTTGGCCACTGGAAGAAAGATTGTTGGTCGTATCTGGAAAAACAAGGTCAGCAAGGGAAGAAGGAACAAGCCAATCTGGTGCGCGAAGGAGGCGACGAGCATGAGCAAGGCCTGTTCATGGCCATGGTCACCTTCGGCACAGCGGCTGAACTAGTGGCACCACAGGCAGTTTTTCTCAATGAAGAAAAGGTAATCCCCGTGCCATCCCCGACGGTCTATGGTATTTTGACACGGGTGCCACAAGTCACATGACAGGAGAGAAGAGCATGTTTGCTAAGCTTGATGAGGGCGTGCATGGCACGGTCAAATTTGGAGATGGATCACATGTAGCAATCCGTGGCAGGGGATCCATTGTTTTCAAGTGCCAGAGTGGCGAGCAGCGTGCCTTGACAGAGGTATACTACATACCGAGCCTGCGAAGCAACATAATCTCTGTTGGTCAGTTGGACGAAGGTGGGTGTCAGATTGGGATTCAGAATGGTTTGATGACAGTTCATGACCCAGCTCAACGCATACTAGCTCGTGTCCGGCGATCAAGCACTCGTTTGTACACCGGCATGCTGACCATTGACACGCCGGTGTGTCTGATGACCAAAGTGGATGATGAGACTTGGAAGTGGCACGCTAGAATGGGGCATTTGCATTTCCGAGCGCTGCGTGCTATGTCTGCAAAAGGGATGGTCCGAGGTATGCCTGAGATAGCTCGCATCGAGCAGTATTGCGATGGTTGTGCACTAGGGAAACAGACATCGAGCCCCTTTCCCACAGGCGAGTTCATATCGAGCAGAGCATGGTCTAGAGCTAGTGCATACAGATTTGTGTGGTCCGATCACGCCACCAACACCAAGAGGGAACAAACACTTCATCCTTGTTGTTGATGACTACAGTAGGTACATGTGGATTGAGCTGCTCAAGTCTAAGGATGAGGCACACACTTGTTTCAAGAGGATTCAGATCATGGCAGAAGCTGAAGGTAACTGTAAACTTCGAGCATTCAGGTCTGATCGCGGAGGGGAGTTCAACTCGTCGGAATTTCAAGAGTACTGCAGCGAAAGGGGCGTGAAACACTACACCACGGCGCCCTACTCTCCCCAACAGAATGGTGTGGTGGAGAGGAGAAATCAGTCCGTGGTAGAGATGGCAAGATGCCTGATGAAGAGCATGGCAGTACCTGCATATTTCTGGGGAGAGGCTGTGAAAACTGCAGTGTATCTGCTCAACAGAGCTCCCACTCGCAGCCTCGAAGGCATCACACCGTATGAAGCGTGGCATGGGCGAAAGCCGGCGGTTCAACATCTGCGGACTTTTGGTTGCATAGTACATGTCAAGATGTTGGGGCCGGGCATTACAAAGCTCTCTGACCGCTCCAAGCCAATGATTTTTGTCGGATATGAAGAGGGGGCGAAGTGCTACCGTGTCTATGATCCTGAAACAAAAAGGGTACAAGTCACTCGTGATGTGCTCTTCGAGGAAGGATGGGCATGGAGCTGGGACGCGATGACCGCGGGCCCGGCGCAGGCCTCGCCGGGCGTTTTCACTGTGGTGTACACCACGGAACCAGGTGTCGAGGAGCTGGACACCGGTGGGGCGCATGGTGGCTCGCCCACTACGCCGCTGACCCCAACTACGCCACTCAAGACGCCAGTACAAGGAGAGATGCCAGTTTCGCCCATGGGGGAAACAACCACGCCAAGTGCAGAAGAAACTCTGGGAATGCCTGAAATCAGGTGGGCCACCCCACTGTCACGGGATGAAAACCGGCGGGACGTGGACACCGGACTAATCAGGTATCGACGCATGTCGTGCGTCATGGATGCCACTGAAGAAGATGCTGAATATGAGTATCATGAGAGCTGTCTTCTCAGTGCCGAAGAGCCACGCGACGTTGAAGAGGCTCTGGGTGATGCACCATGGAAGGCTGCGATGGTGGAGGAGATGCGTTGCATCCATGAGAACAAGACTTGGGAACTGTCAGACTTGCCTGCCGGTCAGAAATCCATCGGGCTGAAATGGGTTTATAAAGTAAAGAGGGATCCTGCTGGCAACATCACCAAGTACAAGGCCCGTCTAGTGGCGAAGGGATACGTTCAGAAGCAAGGGGTGGACTATGAGGAAGCATTTGCGCCCGTGGCCAGACTGGAGACTGTGCGCGTTCTGCTCGCACTCGCCACGCACCACCGCTGGGAAGTTCACCATATGGATGTCAAATCGGCATTCCTAAATGGCGATCTCAGTGAGGAGGTGTATGTAGACCAGCCACCCGGATTTGCTGCGCCAGGGGAAGAGCACCGTGTACTGAGGCTGCACAAGGCGCTCTATGGCCTTTGTCAAGCGCCGAGAGCCTGGTACGCAAAGCTTCACGATTCTCTTGTCAATCTTGGGTTTGAGAGAAGTCCATTGGAACATGCAGTCTACAGGCGTGGAGATGAGTCCACTTTTCTGCTAGTTGGAGTGTATGTGGATGACCTTGTCATTACCGGCACGGACAAAGGGCTAATCAGAGAGTTCAAGGATCAGATGAAGATACTCTTCAAGATGAGTGACCTTGGATTACTCAGCTACTACTTGGGGATTCAGGTATCCCAAACAGAGGGTGAAATCACACTTCATCAGCGGAGTTATGCGGAGAAAATCCTAGAGGTAGCCGGCATGGAAGAGTGCAACAGTAGCAGCACTCCAATGGAGTGTCGTTTGAAGCTCAGGAAGGAGGATGAAGGCGAGCTGTTTGATCCCAAGCTGTACCGCAGTGTGATAGGCAGTCTTCGCTATCTTGTCAACACAAGACCTGACATCGCACATGCCGTGGGAATTGTAAGCAGATTCATGGAGACCCCGAGCACTCATCATTGGGCAGCCGTGAAACAGATTCTCAGGTATATTCGAGGGACGCTGGGCTACGGCTGTCGTTATCAGGCCGGGCACGGCGAGGTGAAGCTTGTTGGCTATACAGATAGTGATCATGCCGGTGACACTGAGGACCGGAAGAGCACCTCCGGCAATGTATTTTTCCTTGGCAACAATCTTGTCACTTGGAGCTTGCAGAAGCAGAAGATAGTGGCTCTCTCTTCTTGTGAGGCTGAGTACGTCGCTGCGGCAGTGGCGGCGTGCCAAGGTGTGTGGCTCTCTCGTCTGATCAGTGAAATGCTCGGGAGGCCACAGGCCAAGTTCAAGCTGTTCGTGGACAATCAAGCTGCCATTGCTCTCAGCAAGAATCCAGTCCATCATGACCGGAGCAAGCATATTGACATCAAGTATCACTACATACGTGATTGTGTGGAGAAGGGTCAGGTGGAAGTGGATCACATTCGTACCAGGGAGCAGATTGCAGATGCACTGACGAAGGCATTGGGACGCAACAATTTCGTTGAGATGCGGCAGAAGCTTGGGATGATCAAGATTGGTTCAGGACGTTGAGCTTAAGGGGGTGAAATGTAGGCTCTAGCTAAGCTCACCGTCAGTTAGTTTGCTTGCAGTTAAAATAACAGATGCATGCCTGGTCTGTCAGGTGTTGCACGTAGTCAGGTTCAGAGTTGTGCTGCATGCACAGACTCACCGTTTCTGTTTTGCTTTGATCTTTTCTCCCGATCAGTTAGGCGCACGAAACGCAGCCGTGGGATGGCGCGGCACAAGTGGATCGTGGGCAGATGATCGGGAGTTAGTTAGCCCAGTTGTTAGCCTCTGTAATAGCCATACTTTTAGAGAGAGGAATAATAGAGAAAAAACGCTGTCGAGTTCGACGGCACAAAATACCAGTGTCTTCCTCCTTGCGTGCGTTCATCCCTCTCTCACCCGTTTCTCCTCTCGATCGATCCGGCGACGACATGTTGTGCGTAAAAGAAACATTGAGTCTTTGGCCCCACCATTTGTCGGCATAGTAGAGCCTCCTCAACTGGGGAACAATTTGCTGGAGTCTTTGCCCCCTACCATGTGTGATTGGCTGGCTGGGCAGAATAGCTGCGTTACCTGCGTATGTATGTGGAACAACCGGCCGGCCTGCATAGCAAAATCATTAGCGTTCAGTTTTTTTTTCGGTGAGCGTTCTGTCAATTATCCGGTATTCCTGGTCTTCATAGTACCACTACTTTGATTGAATTTACATGTCCCTATCCTATTCAGCAAGTGTCTTATCGAGATCTGTACTCACCTTCAAGCATATATTGTACTATTGTACATGAAGAACTGGCTGACAAGGGCGTGGTTTAAGTTGGCCATCCGTTAGTCCTTGGATCGAACCTCACATGCATAATGCATGTCTCTATCCAACAGGTCAAGAGTCAATAGTCAAAACTACAAGTTGCTTTAAGATAATCATACTTCACGCGATCGTTCTGCTGGCAACAAATGTCAGGCTGCGGCAAGCACCGACGAGCAAAACTGTTAACAGCAACACGACAGACATGCGACTCCGCTCAAAAAAAAAAAAAGACAGACATGCGACTCCTACACCTACGGCCATCTAATTAAACTTCACTAAAACAGATCATGAGACCAACTCTCCAAAATATATCACTGCTGCCCCGGTGCGCTAGCTCTAAGAAATCAGCTCATGAGGCCATATGGGTGTGAAGCATGTTTCTGAAGATTATAAAGCTTCACAAAATTTCTTACATACTTCGTGTGAATGGATTGGAGACCAACATAAACGAAGCGCTTGACGTTGTTTATCATACACGTTGTCAATATGAGTGTGTACGTCTAATTCAATTGTTCTATATTTAAGTCGATGGTGATGGCCATCTAATCTGATATATTTATTTCTTTCATACATATGACTCGTGACATTAACTTATACTGTACTACATAACAAATACTCAAGCTTCTTTAATTAAGCAAAATCACATCAACATTAAAGGCAACAAGTGAATTTGCAGTTTTTACTATATGCTCGTTAGCATTTCCTCATGGAACAGAGGCACTGCCTGCCGTGAAGTAGACAGAGTGTTGGAGTTAAAATGAGGCATGTCTTTCGGTGGCGCTTGCCATACTATTGTCGAGATTACTCATCATCGATGTACCCGTGCTACCACCACCATCGGAGGTCACTGAACGTCCCTCTTCCTGCGGTGGCCACACAAATCTTGGCTTCTGAGGAGGCACCTGCGGTGGCGGTGCCGACTTGGCGATGACCCGCACCACATCAGGCATGGTTGGCCGGTCTGACGGGTTCGGGTTGCTACACGCCAGGCCTAGGAGCAGCAAGCGTTCCGCATCGTCAGTAGTATCTAGCTACTCCTCGTCGTCCGGAGTAGAACCATCGGTCAACATGGCATCAACACACTCCAGTAGCCTCCCCTCATGGTAAAGACGCCACACCCTGTCGGTGATATGCATGTCATCGTCATCCACCACCTCGTGATCAGCCAATGCCCGCAGCCCAGTGACAACCTCGAGGATGAGCACCCCAAGCGCATAGATATCAGTCTGCAGCGTCGCCTTGCGGCTAACCGGGTACTCTGGAGCGATGTAGCCCCAGGTGTCACCCACGCCGGTGACGGAGTTCCTGTTGACGGAAACAGTGCAGGCCAAGCCGAAGTCACCAAGACGGGCCTGGAAGCTCGAGTCAAGCATGATGTTGCTTGCCTTGATGTCACGGTGAAGCACCATGGGCTCGTACTCGTGGTGGACATAGTGTAGGCCGGTGGCTACGCCCCTGATGATCTCATAGCGGGTTGCCTATTGCCGGATGGCGCCATCGGTGTTCCGCTGTCTGGTGCCGCCGCCACCTCTGTGGAAGAGATGTTGGTCTAGGCTACCGTTTCTCATGAACTCGAACACAAGCAGCGGTACTCCTTTGTTGTATGACCACCCTGAAATTTGTTTACGTGTGCAGAGTTATGAAAATTAGTGTGTATGTATTTCTACAAGTGCATATAGGACCTGCTGGAAATTATCTGGAAATATTTAGGTCATGTACAACATGTATCCACCAATACAAAATTTCAAATCCAAATCAAAACAGCGCATAATAAACGAAACAAAGACTAACCCAACTGCGAGAGTTCACAGACCAACTTAATTATATTAAATGTACATTTGGATGATGCTCACCGATGAGGGGGACGATGTTCTTGTGGCGCAGCCGGTTGATGATGCTGACCTCGGCGAGGAAGTCGTCGTAGCGGTGGTTCTGCACATCGCGCGTAAACCTTTTGATGGCAACGTCCATCTGTCGCTCCATTTTGGAAGCAGCGGGGGGGAGCGTGCACCTATAGACGGTGCCAAACCCGCCTCCACCAAGCTTCATGTCGTCATGGAAGTTGCGGGTGGCCTTGTTGATGTCGGCGAAGTCGACCTTGGTTGGGACTCCAGGGAGGCGCTCCATGGATTTGGCGAGCTGGACCAGATCCTTGTGCCACCGCCGGTACATCGAGTTTAAGTAGCATGCCACGGCGGCAGCCATTGCGGCTGCAGCGGCTACGGACCCAAAGACTGAGAACAGGATGGTTACTTTCTTTGTTAGGAAGCCGCCTTTGTTGGGGTAGTAGACAGGGGGAGGGAGGTCGTCGACGGTTGCGCTCCATGTGATGTCTCCAGCCCGAAGCCGCTGCTGGGTGGTGGAGAGGAGGCCAAAATAGAAGAATGGGGAATCCAGGTTGCTGATGTTCTGCGTCTCAACTATGGTTCTGTTAGGCTTGGGCTTGCCTGCAAAGTCCACGTAGACCGACAGGCTACGCCCCACACGGTCGTAGTCGATCCACACCGAATAGCTAGACATGGCAGCTGCCACCTGATCGATGTTGATATCGACAACCATGACGCTACTATCGTACCTTCTGGCCGTGAGGTTAGCCAGCGCACCAATCCTGGCGGAGGCGGAGACGGGAGCACTTCCAGATGTAGGTTTCGAAAGGTGGAGCGAGCCGACATCGCTGGCCACCAGCTGCTTCGCGAAGGAGCTATTTGCCCCGTACACGAGATCTGTTCGCTCGGAGAAAGGGATGAGGAGAAAGGCGAGGCCACTAAGGCTCTGGTCCGGCAGCGGCTGATAGACGATGGTGACGCTGAACGACCCCAGCAGCTCGTAGCGAACACGCGAGAGAGGTCGCCATAGATCGAAGGTGGACAACGCTACTGTATTGTTCACATAGGAATCAGACACGAAGAGGTCACGGAGGAAGCTGAGGTCAACCGTGTTACTCACATTGGAGTTGGAGAAGGAGTTACGGGGGAAGCTGATGACCCTGCCGGATGCTTTGTCGATCAGATGGAATTCGAAGGCATTGTCCATGGTGTAGTTTGTCCTCCGATCCTGGTCGGAATCAGGGCTTTTGCACTGCTGCGCCTTCGCCTGGGACAAGGACACCATGGTCAACAGGAGGAGAAGCCTTAATCGCTAAGCTTGCTTCATATACTAGTTAGCCAGTGAGTGAGCTTGCGTATGCAGATTCCACCATCATTTCATTTCATTTTATATAGATGCACGCACCCGACCCGGCCCTCATTAGGAAATACAAATACTAATACTTTTTCGGTCAATAAACAATTAACAGTAATAATCAGTTAAGAATAAAAAAACACATTTTCAGCCTGTTTGCGTTATACAAATGGCATTGTGTACTGAGTGCAAGTGATCATCATTTATTAGTCACTTAGAGCATCTCCAAGGCGGACCTGCAAACCTCCTGCAACCGTCCGGACCGCGCTGTCCAGACCGAGGAAGCCATCCAACACGGTCCTGTATCGGTCCGCGGAGCGGTCCGGACGCGATTTCTCCCGCAAACAGGAGGCAAAAGTGGAGGAGGTTTACGGGAGTCCGGACAGATCCCAAGCCCGTTTCTGACCGCCCTGGCCCACCAAAAACCCCTCCTCACTCCCACTTGCGCTCCCACCCGGCACCAGCTACCCACACACATGCAGCTGTAGAGCGCGCCACTCAACATTGAAGTCGGCTCAGGGCGGATGCGACCTCTCGTTGCCTCGGCCATTGAAGCGGCGCGCCG
Organism: Aegilops speltoides; assembly: GCA_021437245.1. Lineage (NCBI taxonomy): Eukaryota > Viridiplantae > Streptophyta > Magnoliopsida > Poales > Poaceae > Aegilops > Aegilops speltoides. The sequence goes on from CM038145.1 coordinate 499,411,010, forward strand.
GCCGAGGGTGCCGTCTCTGATGCGTCTCCGGTGTCCGTTCATGTTCAATGCCGGAGATGCTTGGCTGGACGGGACGGATATCTATCGCGCCCGTTCAGTGCTGTTGTCCGTTCATCTGTCGTCATTAAGCAGGCTCGCCGACCGAGAAACCCACTCTGACGCCGCGTTTTGATGCACCCGGACACCCGGCCTCACCGGAATCTGCGATATAAATGCGGCCACACCCGAGCTAACTACACAGCCGCGTCTCCTACACGCCGCCGGTGAACCATCAGCCGGCCCAGTGGCACGACGACAGTCAAGGCGCCACCATTTCCCTCGTCGACGTCACGTCCACCGGCGACGGACAAATCTGTCATGTTTGTACGAAAATCCGACCGTGTTTACATGAATTTCATCTGTTTTGTTGAAATATAGTTTGAACTGTATGCGACTAGTGTTTGCATGAACCAAGCGGCGTGTTGTTAATGGCGCTTAGCGCACGGACGAGCACCGTTTGAATGCGGAGAGAAGACGCGTGCATCAGGAAGCGGCGCATGCGACGCTATTGGCCGGCACACCGCTTCAATGCCAGCTCCAGTGGGAGGTCACATCTACTCTGGGCCGACATGAATGCGACACCGACAATTTCGAGCGGCGCTAACCGCTTCGGGCGGAAAAGCACACAGGCGAGGGAGAGGGTTTTGGGTGGGTCAGGATTATCAGACGTGTGCGTGGCAGCAGTCCGGACGCCCGCAAAGTCCTCCTCTCCCCCCGGTTTGCTTCTAGTTTGCGGTAAAAAAGGACATCCGGACGAGTCGACGGATAGATGTGGGACTGTATTAGATGGCAAAACATGTTTGAATAGTGCTATGCGGCGTATATGTGCGATTTAAGGGTCCACGTCGAAGATATCCTGACTGACTAGAAAAATTATAATCACTTCACTCAGTATACAATGCCATTTATATAACGCAGACAGGTTTGTATTGTTAACTGACTGAACCAATGACCGAAAACGGGCTGAAAAACTAATGTTCGGTTCGGTTGTGCTGCGCTGGATGGACCGAGCGTGTAAGTGTGGGGTGTTTTTGTTCTGGATGGCTGCTGTCCGTTGGATGGTGTTTGAATGGCTGATGCATAGCCGCAAGTTGTAGCGTGACTTGCTATGGACAAGTCACCTGATCTCTGTCCCTCAGCACCATGCCGCGGTGAAGACTAAAGACTACCTTTAGATCCCTAAAAAAGAAGACTTTCTTTAGATATAATCATAAAATACATTAATGCGGGCCTTCCCACAAGTCCACTTTTACAAATTAAAACATTAAATAAAATTAAAAACTACGAGGAGGCGCGCTGCTCTAGCCTCGTCGTGGTCGCTAAGGTCGATGACCGTCGCCGCCGAGCCAGCCCAAGGAAACGTCGTCAACCAGGCTCAAGCGATGTCATCCGCCGCTGGCTGTACTGCCGCCGTCTGGGCTGGCCTACCGCAGGCAAGGCGCTCCTCCTCCTCCACCTCGCGGTGCTCCTCCTCCGCGTCGTGCTTCAGCATCTCGAGGTACTCGCCCTCGCGGCGCTCCTCAGCCAGCCTTTGATGCCGCCATTGCTCGAGGTAGAGCTGCTCCTGAGCCGGCGTCGCCCCCAACCAGTTCGCTGGCGCGCTTACCCACTTGCGCACCACCCTGTTCCATGAGAAGCTCTCCGGCTTGATGGTGGGTGGAGCTGGCTCGGCCTTGACGGGGGACGGTGGCCTCAACGGCGACACGATGCAGTCGCCAGCAGCGGAGAGCGTCATGGCATCTGCCATGCACGCTTCGTACGTCGCCTCCTCCTCCTCCTCCTTGCGCTGCTCGTCCTCCTCGCTTTCCTATAGGGCAGCCGCCAGCGCCGCTTGGTACGCAGCTGATGCGTCTCCAAGGTATCTATAATTTTTGATTGTTCCATGCTATTAAAGTATCATTCATGGATGTTTTATACTCATTCACTAGCAAATTTATATCATTTTTTGGGACTAACCTATTGCCATAGTGCCCAGTGCCAGTTGATTTTTTACTTCGCAGAATATCAATACCAAACGGGGTCCAAATGCCACGTAACTTTTTTTGTGGGTGCATGGATTTCCCGATAGCGGTGGTTATTGAAGGAAATATGCCCTAGAGGCAATAATAAAGTTATTATTTATTTCCTTATTTCATGATAAATGTTTATCATTCATGCTAGAATTGTATTAACCGGAAACATGATACATGTGTGAATGAATAGACAAACAAGATGTCACTAGTATGCCTCTACTAGACTAGCTTGTTAATCAAAGATGGTTATGTTTCCTGACCATGAACAAGGAGTTGTTATTTGATTAACAAGGTCACATCATTAGTAGAATGATCGATTGACATGACCCATTCCATTAGCTTAGCACACGATCGTATAGTATGTTGCTCTGCTTTTATCCATGACATATACATGTTCCTGTAACTATGAGATTACGCAACTCCGTTTACGGAGGAACACTTTGGTGCTACCAAAGCGTCTGCGTAAGCTGGGTGATTATAAAGGAGTACTACAGGTGTCTCCAAAGGCGGATGTTGGGTTGGCGTATTTCGAGATTAGGTTTTGTCACTCCGATTGTCGGAGAGGTATCTCTGGGCCCTCTCGGTAATACACATCATGAAGCCTTGCAAGCATTACAACTAATAAGTTAGCTGTGAGATGATGTATTACGGAGCGAGTAAAGAGACTTGCGTGCGAGATTGAACTAGGTATTGGATACCGACGATCGAATCTCGAGCAAGTAACATACCGATGACAAAGGAACAACGTATGTTGTTATGCGGTCGACCGATAAAGATCTTCGTAGAATATGTAGGAACCAATATGGGCATCAGGTCCGCTATTGGTTATTGACCGAGAGCGTGTCTCGGTCATGTCTGCATTGTTCTCGAACCGTAGGGTCCGCACGCTTAAGGTTTCGATGGCGGTTATTATGAGTTTGTGTATTTTGATGTACCGAAGAAGTTGAGTCCGGATGTGATCACGGACATGACGAGGAGTCTCGAAATGGTTGAGACATAAAGATTGATATATTGGAAGCCTATATTTGGAGTTGGAATGGTTCGGGTGAAAGCGGAAATTCTGGAGATCAGGGAGGTTACGGAACCCCTGGGAACTAAATGGGCCTTAGTGGGCCTCGAGGGAGAAGAGGAGGGGCGGCCGGGGCAGGCAGCGCCCCTCCCCTAGTCCGAATAGGACAAGGAGGGGGGCGGCGCCCCTTCCTCTTCCCCCCCCAATCCTACTCCAACTAGGAAGGGGAGTCCTACTCGGTGGGAGTAGGACTCCTCGGCGCGCCTCCTTGGGCGGCCGCACCTCCCCCTCCCTCCTTTATATCTGGGGCAGGGGGCACCCTAGTACACACAAGTTTGATCTACGGATCGTTCCTTAGCCGTGTCGGTGCCCCTCCACCATATTCCACCTCGGTCATATCGTCATGAAGCTTAAGCGAAGCCTGCGCGATAGAACATCAAGATCGTCACCACGCTGTCGTCTTGTGGAACTCTCCCTCAACACTCGGCTGGATCGAGTCGAGGGCGTCATCGAGCTGTACGTGTGTTAAGAACTCAGGGCGCCGAATGTGGCGCGGGATCGGTCGGATCGCGAGGAGAATGTCGACTACTTCCTCTACGTTGTGATCGCTTCGCTTGGTCTCACGAGTGCGTAGACAACACTCTCCCTCTCGTTGCTATGCATCACCATGATCTTGCGTGTGCGTAGGAAATTTTTGAAATTACTCGTTCCCCAGCGGTGGCATCGAGCCTAGGTTTTTATGGTTTGATGTTTTGCACGAGTAGAACACAAGTGAGTTGTGGGCGATACAAGTCATACTACCTACCAGCATGTCATACTTTGGTTCAGCGGTATTGTGAGATGAAGCGGCCCGGACCGACATTACGCGTACGCTTACGCGAGACTGGTTTCACCGCTACGAGCACTCGTTGCTTAAAGGTGACTGGCGGGTGTCTGTCTCTCTCACTTTAGTTGAACCGAGTGTGGCTCGCCCGGTCCTTGAGAAGGTTAAAGGAGTCTATTTGTGAAGTATCATTGTGGTTTTGATGCGTGGGTGAGACTAGTTCTTGCTTAAGCCCGTAGCAGCCACGTAAAATTTGCAACAACAAAGTAGAGGACGTCTAACTTGTTTTTGCAGGGCATGTTGTGATGTGATATGGTCAAGGCGTGATGCTATATTTTATTGTATGAAATGATCATGTTTTGTAGCGAAGTTATCGACAATGGCTGGAGCCATATGGTTGTCGCTTTATTGTATGCAATGCAATGCATACGTAATGCTTTACTTTATCACTAAGCGGTAGCGATAGTCGTAGAAGCATAAGATTGGCGAGGCGACAACGATGCTACGATGGAGATCAAGGTGTCGCGCGGTGGCGATGGTGATCATGGTGGTGCTGCGGAGATGAAGGTCACGAAGCACAAGATGATGATGACCATATCATATCACTTATATTGATTTGCATGTGATGTTTATCCTTTATGCATCTTATCTTGCTTTGATTGACGGTAGCATTATAAGATGATCTCTCACTAAATTATCAAGAAGTGTTCTCCCTGAGTATGCACCGTTGCCAAAGTTCGTCGTGCCCGGACACCACGTGATGATCGGGTGTGATAAGCTCTCGTCCATCTACAACGGGTGCAAGCCAGTTTTGCACACGCAGAATACTCGGGTTATACTTGGCGAGCCTAGCATATGCGAGATATGGCCTCGGAACACGGAGACCGAAAGGTCGGCGTGAATCATATAGTAGATATGATCAACATAAGATGTTCACCATTGAAAGCTACTCCATTTCACGTGATGATCGGTTATGGTTTAGTTGATTTGGATCACGTGATCACTTAGATGACTAGAGATGTCTCTAAGTGGGAGTTCTTAAATAATATGATTAATTGAACTTAAATTTATCATGAACTTAGTCTGGTAGTATTTTGCAAATTATGTTGTAGATCAATAGCTCGCGTTGTTTCTTTCATATGTTTGTTTTTGATATGTTCCTAGAAAATTGTGTTGAAAAATGTTAGTAGCAATGATGCGGATTCGATCCGTGATCGGAGGTTTATCCTCATTCTTTGCACGGAAGAATTATGTCCTTAATGCACGCTAGGTGCAGACCTATTGCGGGAGCGGATGCAAGCGTTATGAGCGTTTGGCTAGCTCAATATGATGACTACTTGATAGTTTAAGTGCACCATGCTTAACAGCTTAGAATCGGGACTTCAAAGATGTTTTGAACATCATGGACCATATGAGATGTTCCAGAATTGAAGTTTATATTTCAAGCAAATACCGAGTTGAGAGATATGAAATCTTCAACAAGTTCTATAGCTAAAAGATGGAGGAGAATCGCTCAACTAGTGAGCATGTGCTCAGATTATGCAGGTACTTCAATCGCTTGAATCAAGTGGGAGTTAATCTTCGGATAAGATATCGATTGACAGAATTCTCTAGTCACCATCACCAAGTTAGTAGAACTTCGTGATGAACTATAGTATGCAAGGGATGATGAAAATGATTCCGAGTTTTTCATGATGATGAAATCGATGAAGGTAGAAATCAAGAAAGAACATCAAGTGTTGATGGATAACAAGACCACTAGTTTCAAGAAAAGGGCAAAGGGATAGAAGGAACTTCAAGAAGAGCGGCAAGCAAGTTGCTGCTCAAGTGAAGAAGCCCAAGTCTGGACCTAAGCACGAGACTAAGTGCTTCTCTTGCAAAGGGACTGGTTCTTGGAGCAGAACTACCCCAAGTATTTGGCGGATAAGAAGGATGGCAAAATAAACAAAGGTATATTTGATATACATGTTATTGATGTGTACTTTACTAGTGTTTATAGCAACCCCTCGGTATTTGGTACTGGTTTAGTTGCTAAGAGTAGTAACTCGAAACGGGAGTTGCAGAATAAACAGAAACTAGTTAAGGGTGAAGTGACGATGTGTGTTGAAAGTAGTTTCAAGATTGATATGATCATCATCGCACACTCCCTATACTTTCGGGATTAGTGTTGAACATAAATAAATGTTATTTGGTGTTTGCGTTGAGTATGAATATGATTTGATCGTGTTTATTGCAATACGGTTATTCATTTAAGTAAGAGAATAAATTGTTGTTCTGTTTACATGAATAAAACCTTATATGGTTACACACCCAATGAAAATGGTTCATGGGATCTCGATCGTAGTGATACACATATTCATAATATTGAGGCCAAAAGATGCAAGGTTAATAATGATAGTGCAACTTATTTGTGGCACTGCCGTTTATCATATTGGTGTAAAGCGCATGAAGAAACTCCATGCTGATGGGATTTTGGAATCACTTGATTATGAATCACTTGATGCTTGCGAACCATGCCTCATGGGCAAGATGACTAAGACTCCGTTCTCCGGAGCGATGGAGCGGCGGTCGACTTATTGGAAATAATACATCTTGATGTATGAGATCCAATGAGTGTTAAGGATCATGGCGGGTATCGTTATTTTCGACCTTCACAGATGATTTGAGCAGATATGGGTATATCTACTTGATGAAACATAAGTCTGAAATAGTTGAAAGGTTCAAAGAATTTCAGAGTGAAGTGGAAAAATCATCGTGACAAGAAAATAAGGTTTCTACGATTTGATCGCGGAGACAAATGTTTGAGTTCTGAGTTTGGTCTTCAATTAAAACAATGTGGAATAGTTTCACAAATTCATGCCACAGAACACCACATCATAATGGTGTGTCGAGCGTCATAACCATACTTTATTGGATATAGTACAATCTATGATGTTTCTTACCGATTTACCAATATCGTTTTGGGATCATGCATTAGAGACAGCTGCATTCACGTTAAATAGGGCACCATCTAAATCCGTTGAGACGACACTATATGAACTATGGTTTAGCAAGAAACCAAAGTTGTCGTTTCTTAAAGTTTGGGGCTGCGATGCTTATGTGAAAAAGTTTCATCTGATAAGCTCGAACCCAAATCGAGAATGCGTCTTCATAGAATACCCAAAGGAAATTGTTGGGTACACCTTCTATCACAGATCCAAAGGCAAGACATTCGTTGCTAAAATGGATCCTTTCCAAAGAAGGAGTTTCTCTCGAAAGAAGTGAGTGGGAGGAAAGTAGAACTTGATGAGGTAATTGTACCTTCTCCCTTATTGGAAAGTAGTTCATCACGGAAATCAGTTCCAGTGATTCCTACACCAATTAGTGAGGAAGCTAATGATGATGATCATGAAACTTCAGATCAAGCTACTACAAAATCTCGTAGGTAAACCAGAGTACGGTCCGCACCAGAGTGGAACGGTAATCCTGTTCTGAAAGTCATGTTACTAGACCATGATAAACCTACGAACTATGAGGAAGCGATGATGAGCCCAGATTCCGCGAAATGGCTTGAGGCCATGAAATCTGAGATGGGATCCATGTATGAGAACAAAGTGTGGACTTTGGTGGAGTCGCCCAATGATCGGCAAACCATAGAAAATAAATGGATCTTCAAGAGGAAGACGGACGTTGATAGTAGTGTTACTATCTACAAAGCTCGACTTGTTGCAAAAAGGTTTTCGACAAAGTTCAAGATGTTGACTACAATGAGATTTTCTCAACTGTAGCGATGCTTAAGTCTGTCCGAATCATGTTAGCAATTGCCACAATTTATGAAATTTGGCAAATGGATGTAAAACTGCATTCTGAATGGTTTTACGGAGGAAGAGTTGTATATGATGCAACGAGAAGGTTTTTCGATCCAAAGGAAGCTAACAAAGTGTGCAAGCTCCAGCGATCCATCTATGGACTGGTGCAAGCATCTCGGAGTTGGAATATACGCTTTGATGAGTTGATCAAAGCATATAGTTTTATCTGAGACTTAAGGTGAAGCCTGTATTTACTAGAAAGTGAGTGGGAGCACTACATCATTTCTGATAAGTATATGTGAATGACATATTGTAGATCGGAAATAATGTAGAATTATTCTGCAAAGCATAAAGGAGTGTTTGAAAGAAGTTTTTCAAAGAAAGACCTCGGTAAAGCTGCTTACATATTGAGCATCAAGATCTATAGAGATAGATCAAGATGCTTGATAAGTTTTTTCAATGAGTACATACCTTGACAAGATTTTGAAGTAGTTCAAAATGGAGCAGTCAAAGAAAGAGTTCTTGCTGTGTTACAAGGTGTGAAATTGAGTAAGACTCAAAACCCGACCACGGCGAGAAGATAGAAAGAGAATGAAAGTCATTCCCTATGCCTTGGCCATAGGTTCTATAAAGTATGCCATCTTGTGTACGGATCTATTGTATACCCTGCCTTTGAGTTTGGCAAGGAGTACAATAGTGATCTAGGAGTAGATCATGGACAACGGTCAAAATTATCCTTAGTGGAATAAGGATATGTTTCTCGATTATGGAAGTGAAAAAGGTTAAATCGTAAAGGGTTACGTCGATGCAAGTTTTGACACGATCTGGATGACTCTAAGTCTCGATCTAGATACATATTGAAAGTGGGAGCAATTTGCTAGAGTAGCTCCGTGCAGAGCATTGTAAACATAGAAAATTGCAAAATACATAACGGATCTGAATGTGAAAGACCCGTTGACTAAGATTCTCTCACAAGCAAAACATGATCACACCTTAGTACTCTTTGGGTGTTAATCACATAGCGATGTGAACTAGATTACTGAATCTAGTAAACCCTTTGGGTGTTGGTCACATGGCGATGTGAACTATGGGTGTTAATCACATGATGATGTGAATTATCAATGTTAATCACATGGTAATGTGATCTAGATTATTGACTCTAGTGCAAGTGGGAGACTGAAGGAAATATGCCCTAGAGGCAATAATAAAGTTATTATTTATTTCCTTATTTCATGATAAATGTTTATCATTCATGCTAGAATTGTATTAACCGGAAACATGATACATGTGTGAATGAATAGACAAAGAAGATGTCACTAGTATGCCTCTACTAGACTAGCTTGTTAATCAAAGATGGTTATGTTTCCTGACCATGAACAAGGAGTTGTTATTTGATTAACAAGGTCACATCATTAGTAGAATGATCTGATTGACATGACCCATTCCATTAGCTTAGCACACGATCGTATAGTATGTTGCTACTGCTTTTATCCATGACATATACATGTTCCTGTAACTATGAGATTATGCAACTCCGTTTACGGAGGAACACTTTGGTGCTACCAAGCGTCACTGGCGTAGCTGGGTGATTATAAAGGAGTACTACTGGTGTCTCCAAAGGCGAGATGTTGGGTTGGCGTATTTGAGATTAGGTTTTGTCACTCCGATTGTCGGAGAGGTATCTCTGGGCCCTCTCGGTAATACACATCACTAAAGCCTTGCAAGCATTACAACTAATAAGTTAGCTGTGAGGCGATGTATTACGGAGCGAGTAAAGAGACTTGCCGTAGCGAGATTGAACTAGGTATTGGATACCGGCGATCGAATCTCGGGCAAGTAACATACCGATGACAAAGGGAACAACGTATGTTGTTATGCGGTCTCGACCGATAAAGATCTTCGTAGAATATGTAGGAACCAATATGGGCATCCAGGTCCGCTATTGGTTATTGACGGAGGCGTGTCTCGGTCATATCGCGTGTTCTCGAACCGTAGGGTCCGCACGCTTAAGGTTTCGATGGCGGTTATTATGAGTTTGTGTATTTTGATGTACCGAAGAAGTTGAGTCCGGATGTGATCACGGACATGACGAGGAGTCTCGAAATGGTCGAGACATAAAGATTGATATATTGGAAGCCTATATTTGGAGTTCGGAATGGTTAGGGTGAAACGGAAATTCTCGAATCAGGGAGGTTACGGAACCCCGGGAACTAAATGGGCCTTAGTGGGCCTCGAGGGAGAAGAGGAGGGGCCAGCCGGGGGCAGGCGCGCCCCTCCCCTAGTCCGAATAGGACAAGGAGGGGGCGGCCCCTTCCTCTTCCCTCCCCAATCCTACTCCAACTAGGAAGGGGGAGTCCTACTCGGTGGGAGTAGGACTCCTCAGCGCCTCCCTTGGGCGGCCGCACCTCCCCCTCCCTCCTTTATATCTGAGGGCGGGGGCACCCTAGTACACACAAGTTTGATCTACGGATCGTTCCTTAGCCGTGTCGGTGCCCCCTCCACCATATTCCACCTCGGTCATATCGTCATGAAGCTTAAGCGAAAGCCTGCGCGATAGAACATCAAGATCGTCCCACGCCGTCGTCTTGTGAAACTCTCCCTCGACACTCGGCTGGATCGAGATCTGAGGGGCGTCATCGAGCTGTCGTGTGTTAAGAACTCGGGCGCCGGATAACGGCGCGGGATCGGTCGGATCGCGAGGAGAGCGTCGACTACTTCCTCTACGTTGTGATCGCTTCGCCGGGTCTCGAGAGTGCGTAGACAACACTCTCCCCTCTCGTTGCTATGCATCACCATGATCTTGCGTGTGCGTAGGAATTTTTTTGAAATTACTACGTTCCCCAACAGTTATAGAAGCCGAGAGAGAAAGAAGAAAGAGGAAGCAAGCGAAATGCAGAAGATCGATGGAAGATTAGCGAAACTAGAGGAACTTGAGAGCCAGCGAGCTACCGGCCAACCATCTCAGTGGCACGAAGATCCTTCATTCGACACTGCCCCAGAAGCTACCCCACCATCTCAGCCTAGAAGCAACGTGGCTTCCATGGAGCTCGTTCAGCCTAATATCACGGCTCCTCGGTACCCCGTGGATAGTATCACGGAGAATAAACATTGTGTGCTAATGGCGAAATGCCATAACCTGGCCTTGAAGGTGGCGGTCGGCTCTGTCTTATCTCCTCGAGCTAAGGGAACTTTCCATTGTCGTCCGATTCCACATGGCTTTGCTATTGTCGGGTGGATGAAATAATGAAGGGATTTGAGGCGCTGGAGCTTGAGTACCCTATAGGTGAAGGGGAGATTCTTCTGGAAAATGTCTTAAGGAGTACCTGTCTATGAAGAAAGGAGAACATCAAGCTTACAAACTGGACGCCGCTCAGCAGACTCAGCCGGAGGAGGCCCCTCAGCAGACTCCTCACAGTCCAGCTTAGCCGTCTCAGCTGCCTGAGACATCTCCGACGCGTGAGTCCGCCGCCTCAGCCGCCGTCTCCGGCGGAGGAGGCCCCCTCAGCAGAGTCCTCTTTTGCCTCAGCTGTCTCCGGCGCGTCAGTGGACTCCGCCTCCTCCGGCGCGTCAGCGGACTTCACCGCCTCAACAACGGCGGAAGAGAGCCGCCGTCGCTCTGGCGGCTAGCAATACAACAGGCGGGAAGAAATTCAAAGCTGGTCCAAGCCTCATGGCTCCTCCAAAGTTACCATATGAGAGGGCTGACGAGGAAACCAAGGACATCATGGATGCCGAAGTGCAGGCCCATTTTGAATAGAAACGTCCACCTCCGAAGGAAAAAATAGATCCGATGAAAGCAAAGCGCACTCTGGATGCCCTTAAGCGTCCACCACCGCATCCGCCGCAATCACACTATGATCGCTCTATTGCAAAGACATATGATGAAGCAAGGCGACCGGGAAGTACTACCAGTGCTGCCAAACGAAGTGGGAAAATAATTCCCCAGCTCGGCAAACAGGAGAAGCAATCGTGTGCCTCACTCAAGGTGTCTAGCGATATCGCTAATCATCCAGGGCTAGCGCCCGGTACCACTCTTGGTGATTACGTGGGTGATGATGTACAGTTTGAAATGGCTGAGATAGTAGAGGTCTTTAGATACGAGATGCAAAGATTGCATGACTGGTACTTTTTGGAAACCTGCAGCAAGTCTGGGACCGACAGTATGATGCTGGGAATTAAAGATGAGCATGACTTCATTGGAGTCGACCTGATGCCTGTTGAATTTGTGGAATTGTATTATTTTAGTTATTCAATCAAGAGGCCATCGACAAACAACTCATGACTTGCTACTATCTGTAAGTATTATTTCTTTAATTAAGTCTCTAGTTCAGCTAGTTCATTGCATGTATATATATTATCCTCACTGCAGATTGAAGATCGTCGAATGCAAAAGAGGACAAATCCATGACATTGAGTTCATTAGCCCAAATACCGTAAATGAAAGGGCGGTACAAAATAGAGCCACTGACACTGAGGATAACTTGCTAAAAGCGTTCCTTCAACATCCAAACAAAAGGGAAATACTCTTTCATTACAACTTCAAGTGAGTGTAACTGTCTTGTGCATATTTGGTTTTGCTTACTCGAGGTTAAGTTTAGTTGATGAGTTATGCATGCGCAGATTCCACTTTATTCTGCTATCCATTAAGCTTGACGGGGCAGTAGTAACTATCTTAGACTCGAGACGTAAAGAGAAAAAGGAGTGGGCGGACATGAGTGAAATGCTCTAGAGGTAAGTTCAATCATTATCACACCATATCAGCAACTTTCGTCCATTTCCTGATATCAAGTAATCATTTTCTTTGCCGGGCAGGGTTTGGAAAAAGTTCACTCGAATGGTCCCGGGTCTGAAGAAGGAGCTGCGATTTACACACCCCAAAGTAAGTAGTACTAGCTATTTTCGTGCATCTCTCATTGATTCTAGTTCCATCAATACCGTTATCATGCATGATTATCAGTTTGATTGAACTCTATTCTCGTAAAGTGCTTGTGGAAGGCACCCGAAAACAATTTATGTGGATAGCAACTCGACCATTGAGCGGAGCATAACTTCAAAACAATTTGAAGTACATAAACAATATTCATAATTCTTTTTTTACCATCACTTGTGTTATGTTTCATTCATATATATGTATTGACCCCCTTCTTTAAATTAGATCTGGCAGATGCGGGATGAAATCCTACCACATGATCGCATACCAACAATGCAAGAGGAATTGGCGGGATTCTTTGTTGACCACGTCATACCTGAAAACGGAGGATACCATACGGATTTGCAAATGGATTTTAGGTAGATGATGTTAGGGATCGTAAGAGATGTTATATTGTATATATGTACTAGCGTCTGATAGATATACGAAAACTTGTTGTTCGACCAAGCACAGAGAAAGAGAGGTCACTTCTCTCTATATATGTTCATGACGATGTTGTGTAACTAATGGTTCCTTCATTTGCTTACTAGCTAGCGTCGAGTTCTCTCTATATGTACTAGCTAGCGTCGACCAAGCACGAAGAAAGAGAGATCACTTCTTTCTATATGTAGTAGCTAGCTAACACAATATGAAACCCCTAAACCCTCCAAAACCCCTAACCCCCCCCCTTTCAAAAAAAACCCCAACGCCCGGGAGCTGATGATGTGTGGCTGCCTTTTAGTCCCGGTTGGTACACCAACCGGGACTAAAGGTCCCCTTGCCTGGGCGCCCCACAGCGGCCACGTGGAGCTCCTTTAGTCCCATATCGTAAGCCAACCGGGACTAAAAGTAATGGGCATTAGTCACTATCATTTTGTCCCGGTTCCAGAACCGGGACTAAAGGCCCTCTGGAACCAGAACTGATGCCATGTTTTCTACTAGTGGTTGCACAAGGCGGCCATTGAGGAGAGAAGAGCACGTGCCGCTGAGAACAAAGCCATGTCCAAGCTTCTTGCCGAAGAGAATAGGATCATGACAATGAACCGCGATGACATGGACGACATCACCAAAGAATGGCCTGATATGGCAAGGAGAGACATCTTGAAGAGGAGGATTCTAGCGTTGGACGGTGCGTGCTTCTGTGCTGGCAATGCTTTCTCATCGAGATTTGGAACCAGTGCCGCTGATGCATTCTGTGCACTCGGCGATACTTTCGGTGTCGGAGTTGGGACAAGTGTCGTCAATGGATTCGGGGGCGGCGATGGCATCGATGGAGGTGGTGCGGAGGGAAGATCATGGCAACGGGTGAAAAGCGACCAAGATGACGATGGACGTGGTCGTCGCTTTTGCATGAAGTCCTTTTGTGTTTGTCATACAAAACAATGATTTTATTTTCGTGCGAACTATGTTTAGTTGTTCGAATTTGAACTCAATTGTCGGAAACGCTGTCAAATTCACTTATCGGGGGTTTTCGGTTTGCGGGTCGATGCGGGCTGCGGTCAAGCAGACCCCGCGTAGCCGACCCGTAAAACAGGGTCGACATTATACGGGGTCTGCTAGAGATTGCTATAAGGGGTGCTACAGGTGCTGTTTAGGGATTGCCATGGTGTCGTCCAGAGGGTTGTGGATTCTCTGCCTTGCTGTGGCAAAGGCAGAGGTAAACAGTAACCTCTAGCTTTGATCAGTTTCACCCGTCGGATTGGAAACCAATGTCCCAGATTGGATGCTACAAGGGATTCAAACAGTACTTTCAACAGTACGAGCAAACAGTAATTTCATGTGAACAGTACTCGGGACAGTACTTGCAGATCTCAGCCTTCCATTCTTGATCCTGTGGCAAAGTCACCGGTGCCTTCGCCACATCAAGATAGAGAATCCGTGCCCAGTCCAGAGGTCTGGTTGCTCCTCGATCTAGGTTGGAGTTTTCGAGGCATTTCCATAGCCCGGCGCCGCATGAGAAAAGAAAGCGTTGATCGACAGGAGGAGACATGGGACAAACTGCTGCTTGAGCTGATATAACGCCATCTCGTGTTGATTTTCGTAGGTCTCCATAGTTTTCCCAAAGCTAAATAGGAGGGAGGGTTTTTTTCTTCCGGAAAGATGCTAAATGGGAGGATGAAACAATGTTGTAACTAAAAGAAACATTGAGTCTTTGACCCCACCATTTGTCGGCATAGTAGAGCCTCCTCAACTAGGGGACAATCTGCTGGAGTCTTTGTCCCCACCATGTGTGATTGGCTGGCCGGACAGAGTAGCTGCGTTAGCTGCGTACGTATGTGGAACAAGCGGCCGGCCTGCATAGCAAAATCATTAGCGTTCAGTCAATTGCCCGGTATTCCTGGTCTTCATAGTACGACTACTTTGATTGAATTTACATGTCCCTATCCTATTCAGCAAGTATCTTATTGAGATATGTACGTACTCACCTTTAAGCATATATTGTATTGCACATGAAAAACTGGCTGACAAAGGCGTGGTCTAAGTTGGCCATCCGTTAGTCCTTGGATCGAACCTCACATGCATAATGCATGTCTCCATCCAACAGATCAAGAGTCAACAGTCAAAACTACAAGTTCCTTTTAGATAATCATACTTCAAGGGATCGTTCTGCCGGCAACAAATGTCAGGCTGCGGCAAGCACCGACGAGCAAAACTGTTAACAGCAACACGACAGACATGGGACTTCTACACCTACCAAACACGACCCTCTAAACTTCACTAAAACGGACCAAGACTCTCCAAAAATATCACTATTGCCTCGAAACTACGAGAATGGATTGGATATCAACATAAACTAAGCGCTTGATGGTGCTTATCATAGTTTGTTGGACATCAAACTTTGACTTTCCATGTCTTGTACAGTAAAGGCAACTATACACGTTGTCAATACGAGTGCCTACACATGATTCGATTGTTCTATATTTAAGTCGATGGTGATGGCCAAAATCTGATATACAGTATATATTTATTTATTTCATACATATGACTCATGACATTAACTTATACTACATAACACCCACAAAAAAAAACCTTATACTACATAACAAATACTCAAGCTTCTTAAATTAGGCAAAATCACATCAACATTAAATGAAACAAGTGAATTTTCATTTTCACTATATATGCTCCTTAGCATTTCCTCACGGACCAGAGGAATTGCTTGCCGTGACGTACACAGAGTGTTGGAGTTGAAATGAGGCATGTCCTCTGGTGGTGCTTACCATACTCTTGTCGAGATTATTCATCATCGATGTACCCGTACTATCATCATCGGAGGCCCCTGAACGCCCCTCTTCCTGCGGTGGCCACACAAATATTGGCTTCTGAGGAGGAACATGCGGCGGCGGAGTTGACTTGGCGATGACACGCACCACTTCAGGCATGGTTGGCCGGTCTGACGGGTTCGGGTTGCTGCAGGCCAGGCCCAAGAGCAGCATGCGTTCCACATCGCCGATAGTGTCTAGCTGCTCCTCATCATCAGGGGAAGAATCATTGATCAACATAGCATCCATGCACTCAAGTAACCTCCCCTCATGGTGCAGACGCCACACCCTATCGGTGATGTGGATGTCATCGTCATCCACCACCTGATGATCAGCGAGCGCCCGTTGTCCTGTGACAATCTCGAGGATGAGCACACCGAGCGCATAGATGTCCGTCTGTCGTGTTGCCTTGCGGCAAACTGGATATTCTGGTGCGATGAAGCCCCAGGTGCCACCCATGCCAGTGACGGAGTTCCTATCAACGGCGACAGTGGAAGCCAAGCCAAAGTCACCGAGGCGAGCGCGGAAGCTCGAGTCCAACATGATGTTACTCGCTTTGATGTCACGGTGGAGCACCAGAGGCTCGTACTCGTGGTGGACATAGTGCAAGGCCGTGGCTGTGCCCTTGAGAATCTCGTAACGTGTTGCCCATTGCCTGATGGCATTGTTGGTGTGGTGCTGTCTAGTGTCACTACCGCCTCCATGGAAGAGATGTTGGTCTAAACTGCCATTAGTCATGAACTCAAACACAAGCAGCGGCACACCTTTGTTATAAGACCAGCCTGAAAAATGATTAAGCACATATAGTTAGGAAAATCATTCTTCGACATCTGTAGTTCTATGAGTGCATAGCTAGAAGCCTAGAATGGACATGTAACGAAGGTTTAAACCAACAAATAATGAATGAGTGAAAATGAATTACTCCTAATATAAAACATTGGGAGTAAAATTTTGTGCGCTTTCAATAATGAATCGAACATTGGGAGTAACAAAGACACTAATCATTCTTCCTAAAATAAAACCCTACAAATAATTAACTTTGGGAGTGGCGAGGGGCTAAAGTGACATCAGAACTTAGATTAAATACTACTCCCTCCGTCCATAATACATTATAGGACAGAGGGAGTACTTTTTCAATCCAAAATGAATCGTAGTAGCAGTTAGACGATGCTGACCGATGAGGGGGACGATGTTCTTGTGGCGCAACCGGTTGATGATGCTGACCTCGGCGAGGAAGTCATCGTAGCGGCGGTCCTGCACGTCACGAGTGAACCTCTTGATGGCCACATCCATCGGTTGCTCCGTCTTAGAAGCGGCAGCAGGGAGCGTGCACCTGTACACTGTACCGAACCCACCTCCACCGAGCTTCATGTCCTCGTGGAAGTTGCGGGTGGCCTTGTAGATGTCAGCGAAGTCGACCTTCTTTGGGACCGCTGGGAGGCGCTCCATAGACCTGGCGAGCTTGTCTAGGTCTTTGTGCCACCGACGGTACCTAGAGCCGAAGTAGCACGCGACGGCGGCAACCATACCGGCGGTCCCGGCTATGGACCCGAGGATGGAGGTTATGATGGTTTCCTTCCTCGACAGTAAGCCACCTGCTTTGTCCTCCTCGTAGTAGCGAGGTAAGCCCTCGACTGTTGCACGACATTTTATGCCTCCGGCACGAAGCAGCTGCGCGGTCGTGGAGAGGAGGCCGAAACGGACGTATGGGAAATCGATGCTGCTGATCCTAAGGTTCACCTCGGCTATGGCGTTACCAGGCTTGGGCTTACCCTCAACGTCCACGTAGACCGACAGGCTATGCCCCACACGGTCGTAGTCAATCCACACTGAATAGTTAGAGATGGCAGCTGCCACCGGATCAATGTTGATGACGACAACCATGGTGCTATTGTTGTACCTCGTGCCCGAGGTGGTGAGGTTAGCCAGTGCACCGATCCTGACAGAGACGGAGCTGCCGGAGACGGAGGCGCTTCGGGTTGTGGGGTTGGAGATATCTATGGCCACCAGTTGCTTCGCTAAGGAGCTATTTGCCCCCACATACGCTTCGAGACTTGTTAGCAACCTGTAAGAGATGATCAGGAAGGTGAGGCCGCTACGGCTCTGGTCCATCAGCGGCTGATAGACCATGGTGATGCTGAACGACGCCTCGTCGATGCTCAGCTGCTCCTGGCCAACTTGCCAGAGAGTTATCCAGAGGTCGAAGATGGAAAACACACCGGTGTTGTTCACGTCGGCGGCGGACAGGTTGCGGAGCAAGTCCAGGCCAACCATCGTCCGTAGGAACCCGGAATCTTTGCCGATCGTATGGAATCGGAAGTTGGTGTCGTCCATGGAGTAGTTGCCCTTCCGGTTCTGATCGGAACCGGGGCGGTTGCACTGTTGTGCCTTCGCCTGGGACAAGGACGACATAATCGATAGGAGGAGAAGGCATGGTACAAGCTGCTTGAGCTGATCTAAAGCCATTGTACACTTTTGCTACCTAGCTATCTGCCTCAGCTTACTCACTATATAAGCTTGTCTAATATACTGTTCTAGTTCGTGAGTGAGCATACGTACACGTATTCTACGACCAAGATGAATGAACTAGATGGAGAGCCTGTGATATACTCCCTTCGTTCGGAATTACTTGTCGCGAAAATGGATGTATCTAGACGTATTTTAGTTCTAGATACATCCATTTCCGAGACAAGTAATTCCAAACGGAGGTAGTAGTAATGTAAAACGAGTTTGTCCACCTATATGAGTTTTAAAAATGGTAGTTTGTATCTATCGGGGTTCCTCCTTTCGGACATATGAGTTTGAGAATCCTTTTGCTAAATCTAGATTTTCTTCATGTCCTGAAGCATTGGATGTCTCCATTTCTTTTAAATGAAGGCAAAAGCTTTGCCTCATCTATAATATTAATTAAGAAATGAATAGAGTTTGTATTACAAGGCCGTGAGGCCCACCCATAGAAAGCAAGGAACTACTCTCCAGGTATAATGGAGTGGATACGACTGAGAACGAGCTTGACTCCACTCACTGCAAAGGAACAACTGATTCTCCATTTCCGTGGTTTGTTTTCCTTTCATTCTACTTACCTTCTTTTCGCCGGAGGCATATTTGATACGTTATTTAACATTTCGAAGAAAGTGCAAACTTCCAGATCTGAAGGAATGGCAAGATCAGAGATCCATTTTACGTTGGGGC
This sequence comes from Aegilops speltoides, assembly GCA_021437245.1. Classification (NCBI taxonomy): domain Eukaryota; kingdom Viridiplantae; phylum Streptophyta; class Magnoliopsida; order Poales; family Poaceae; genus Aegilops; species Aegilops speltoides. The sequence goes on from CM038145.1 coordinate 499,430,045, forward strand.
CTGGCCAATGGGGAATCAGTAGTACTCGGCCTTTGCTTCAGAAATCCACTGTTGCTGAAGAGAAGAGAAGAGATTTCTGGCGCGCACTCCTATCCGAGTAGAAAGACTCCTGATTTTTTTGCACCCGATGAGACCCAAAGCTTGGTCTCGTCTTTGATGGCCTTGAGCAAGATGTGCTCGGCGGCTTGCTCTTTTGCCAAAATACACGTACATTCCTCCCGTTCCAAATGGTGCAACTAATGTGCATTGTGAGGGATGCCATTGCTTTATAGTTGGGGATGTCGTTGCCCAACAAGTTGACCCACCATTCTTTGATGTAGCAAGAGGAGTTGTCAAAGCTTTCCAAGTACAACCGCTCGTAGGCAAGTTCCAAAGACAGAGGGTAAAACGACATTTGAAGAAGAGGTGCGACCCAGATTCTTGTGGAGGGGGCAAAGGTCGCAATGTAATCATCCAAGCTTGGCCAAGCGGTTGACAGTTCAAATCTTATCTTGGATAGCCAACCAAGCAAAGAATTTAATTTTGGGCGTAGACCACACCTTCCAAACCATGTGATCGATAGGAGAGTATACGGTGCCAATAAATTGCGCTAGGTAAGAGGTATCCGCTGAGTATAGTCCACTCTCCGTGAGCTTCCAAAGGATGTCATCTTTGGCATGCTCATCAAGATGGAAATCCCAGATGAGAGACCAAAGGGCAATGAATTGCCGTATGTGAACCATGGATAAGTTGGCGTCTTAATCTTGGAGGCCCATGCACCCGCATGAAGGGTACTCTCTCACCTTGATGTTTTTCTTCTTGTACGACTCATCGATAAATGATTGTGGTGAGGGAGTAAAAGAGACCAAGGTCAGTCTTGTCACATGGGTTTCTCAAATTTCCGGCCTTGAGAATTCATTATAAGATCGCTCGGTATGTGCGGTCAGCTATCTCAAAAAACCAATGAAAACAATAACTACATATAAGATTTTGAAATATTCAACTGAACACGTTCAAAGGTCGATTTTGGCTTTTTAATAATGCAACATGCCGACCACATGTCTTAGGCCTTTTGGCCTTGATGTTTCTGAGAAACAATGCAAGAATCTTTCAAGAAAAATCAGTGTCGTTGCTGTATCATGCATACCTGTTTGACCATTAATCAGTTCCAGCTGAACTTTTCATCGCATGCACCATGCATGTCTCTGTCCTATTGGTCAACCCACTCAGCACCATGCTCTAGTCAAGAGTCAAGAGTCAGGACTAAGAGTTTCTTTAGATAATCATCCGGTCGATCTGCTGGCAACAAATGTCGGGCAGTTGCAGCATCGGCCAGCAAAACCTTCAACAGCAACACGACCAAATTAATGGTTCCGTTACTGCTAGAGTGCTAGTAGCAAACACAACAGTCTAAACTACCCTAAAAGAACAGATAAAAGAAACAACACCAAAAGTTGGTCATCCGTTAGCTAGTCCTTGGATCGAACTTGACATGCATCATGCATGTGATGCATGTCTCTATCCAACAGGCCAAGAGTCAAGAGTCAAAACTGTCAACAAATGTCAGGCTGCGGCAAGCACCGACGAGCAAAGCTGTTAACAGCAACACGACAGAAATGATACTTCTACACCTACCAAACACGGCCCTCTAATTAAGGCCCTGTTTGTTTCATAAGTCATAGGACTTTTTTAAGTCCCAACTTATAAGTCATAAGTCCCTACCTGTTTGTTTACATTGACTTATAAGTCCCGAGTCCCTACCTGTTTGTTTACACGGACTTATAAGTTGATAAAACACTTGTTCACATAACCCTTGTTCATGCCGGCGGATGAGCCCAACTCCGGGAAGACGTCGACGTTGTTGTTGAGATCCAAGAAACCCATTCCCCTCCCGAGATTTCCACAGGCGGATGAGCCTTCGGGTGCCTGTTGAGACGAGGGGAATTGAGAGAAGAAGGGGATCTCGTCCTCCTCATCGGCCATGGCGGCGGCGGTTGAGGGTGCCGGCGGCGGTGGCGATTGGGGCGAGGCGGGGAAGGAGCGAGGCGAGGAGGAGCAGCGAGGCGGGGGTTCGTCTTGAGCGATCTGCGGGGTAGGTGCGTCCAGATCGATAAGTCCCAATAAGTTCCTCCCTAAAAGTCTTTTTTGATAAGTCCCAAATGACCCTAATAAGTCCCTATAAGTCCCTTTGTTTGGTTTAGATGGGACTTATAGGGACTTTTTTAAGTCCCTAAACCAATAAGTCCCTGGAAACAAACACCCTCTAAGCTTCACTAGAACAGATCAAGAGAGCAACTGTCCAAAATATATCACTGTTACCCCGGTGCCGGTGCGCTAGCTCTAAGAAAATTATAAAGCTACACAAAATTTCTTAGATACTGCGTGTGTATGGATTGGACATCAACATAAACCAAGCGCTTAATGTTGTTTATCATATTTCTGTTGGACATCAAACTTTGACTTTCCATGCCGTACGTATACAGCAAAGGCAACTATACACGTTGTCAATATGAGTATATACATCTAATTCGATTGTTCTATATTTAAGTTGATGGTGATGGCCATCTACTCTGATATATTTATTTCTTTCTGTCACACCTGGCCACTTGTCCTCCACTTGTCCAGTGTGACGTGGCAAGGATCGGGCCCCATGTGTAAGAGTGCCTGAGGGTGAGCGTGAGATCGATAAAAGGGGCTGCCAGCCGTCTGTGGTGAGGCATGCGATGTAACAGACTGTCATCTCTCCCAAATCCTTCCTCTGAAAGCAATCTCACCTTCTTCTCCAAGCCTCGCCTCCCTGCTCTCCCTCATCTACCCCGATCCCCTCTCTCTGGTTCGTTACAGTTGGTAATCAGAGCCAAATCGCCCCAAAATTTTTCTCCCTGCCTCGCTGGTTGCAGATCGGTAACATCCACCGCGCCGGTGTGTGCTGCTTCGGCAAGCTCACCCGAAATCCGTCGCGGGGTGCGATCTCCTCCAAGCAAGGCGACGGCGCCCTCCAAGGCTTCGGCGGTGACGCGTCACGTGTTGGCCGCCATGGATGAGGGCAACAGCAACATCACCAAGATGCTCGAGTCTCTCCTCGCCAAGATGGACGAACAGAAGGCGGTCCACGACAAGCAGATCGAGATTCAAGCCACCTTCAACGCCCAGATCTCGCAGGATGTGCGCGGCCTCGCACGTCAGATTGATCTGACGCAGGCCGACGTCGACGCCACCCGCAAGACGGTGGACGGCTCAGCATCGCCGCCGGGGTCGGTCACCACCGTGCTTCACCAACCCGCCGCTCTGCAGCAACCACCACCACCACCGCCCCCGCCGCCTCCTCACTCACCGCGCGTGGCCACCGAACAGGGCCGACCGGCGACCACCCACGCACGTCTCGGGGACAACCGGCCTCCGCTGATTCCAGTGCCTCCGCCGGGCGGATTCGCTGCTCCAACGGTCGCGCCCTCTCCTCCAGCGGGCCACTACGGCAACGACTACCACAAACCACCGAAGCACGACTTCCCGCGATTCGATGGCTCCGCCCCGTACCTGTGGCTGGATCGCTGCCTGGCCTACTTCGAGCTCTACAAGGTCGCACCACACAATTGGGTGGCCACCGCGGTGCTCTACATCGAAGGCCAAGCAGCGCACTGGCTACAGGCCTCTCGTCAAACACATCGCAGCATCACCTGGGAAGTTTTCACGTCCGCCGTGCTAGCGGAGTTCGGCGCCGACGAGTTCGAGGTGGTCATGCACAAACTGCTCCAACTCCGTCAGACTGCCACTGTCGCCGAGTACCGCACGGCGTTCGACGAGCAAATGTATCACCTGCTCGCGCTCGATCCATCCATCAACACCAAGTTCTTCGTCACCCAGTTCGTCCTGGGTTTGAAGGACGAGCTCCGCGCTCCGGTCCGTCTGCAGGCGCCCTCGAGCATCACCAGGGCGTCGGTGTTGGCGCGCATCCAAGAGGAGGAGCTGGGCACGACACGCGCGCGCCCACGCATCACACCAGCGGGGCGACCACCACCGGCGGCGGCTCCACCACAACCACGGGCGGCCGCACCCAACCGCGTCCCCAACGACGACTACGCGCGCGAACGACAACTCTGCGACTATCGCCGCGCCAACAATTTGTGCTTCAAGTGCGGTGACCGCTACTCGCGGGAGCATCGGCGCGCTCAGCCCGCCCAGCTGCTCACCATTAGCATTCGGGATCACGGTGAGGTGCTCTCCGACGACACCATTCACGCTCTGCAATTGCTCGACGACCCCGGACCGGCCGCACAGCCGCCCGCTCCTGCGGGGGACGCTCCTGAATGCTGTCTCCTCTCGTCGCATGCTCTGGACGGCACGGACTCGGCGACTACGATCCGCCTGCGCGCTCTGGTGGGCAACCAGGTTATGCTGCTCCTCCTGGATTCGGGCAGCTCGCATAGCTTCGTCAACAAGTCGTTTGTCGACCGTCTCGGGCTGGCAACCGAAGAAATGCCTCGGGTGGACGTGCGCGTCACCAACGGTGATCGTCTCTCCTGCAACCGCATCGTCCCCGAACTCAAGTGGTGGATGCAGGGACACACGTTCGCCACACCGATGTGTGAGCTCGACATTGGCGCGTACGATGGCATTCTGGGCATGGACTGGCTTGCCCAGCACAACCCCATGACATGCCACTGGCAAGATAAGTGGGTCAAGTTCACCCATGACGGCGACGAGGTGTCGCTCCAGGGGGCACCCACCAAGGCGCCCACCACCATTAAGGCGATCAAACCCGATGAGCTGCGCAAGATGATCGCGGGCAACGACGTCTGGGCCATGGCCGTGGTCAACACATGCGGGCGCGCCGCCACCACGGCGCAAGTGCGCTAGCCAGACGCCCCTCGCCGATCTCTTGGAGGAATTCGCTGACGTTTTCGCCGCTCCCAAAGGCCTGCCGCCCCATCGCCAGTACGATCACGCCATCACCCTGGTGGAAGGCGCAGTCCCCGCCAACACTCGCCTGTACCGCTACTCGCCACTTCAAAAGGATGAAATCGAGCGCCAAGTGAAGGAGATGCTCGACGCTGGCATCATCACGCATAGCGTCAGTCCATACGCCGCTCCGGTCCTGTTGGTCAAGAAGAAGGACGGGACGTGGAGGTTCTGCGTCAACTACCGTCGCCTGAACGAGGCCACGATGTTCCCGCTCCCGATCATCGATGAGCTCCTGGATGAACTCGCGGGAGCAGCGGTCTTCTCCAAGCTGGATCTCCGCGCTGGTTACCACCAAATCCGTATGCGCGAAGAGGACGAAGCCAAGACCGCGTTCAAGACGCATCACGGGCATTTCCAGTTCAGAGTCATGCCGTTCGGCCTAACAAACGCACTGGCGACCTTCCAATGCCTTATGAACGCCATATTCAGTAAGTATGTGCGCAAATTTGTGATCATTTTCCTTGGCGACATCCTTGTCTTCAGTGAAACGATGGAGGAACACATCGAGCACCTTTGGATCGTCTTCGAGCTGTTGCGGGCGCACCAATTGTTTGTCAAGGAGAGCAAGTGCAGCTTTGCCTGCGACCACATCGACTACCTGGGGCACGTCATCTCCAAGGAGGGCGTGGCCACAGACAAGGACAAGACGCAGGCCATGGAACAGTGGCCAACGCCGACGAATGCCATCAAGCTGCGCGGGTTCCTGGGGCTCACTGGCTACTACAGGAAGTTCGTGCCGCACTACGGTATCATCGCCAAGCCCCTAACGCGGCTCCTCACGAAGAAGGGCTTCGCCTGGAGCGAGCAGGCGCAAGCAGCGTTCGAACGGCTCAAGATCGCGATGACGACGACGCCGGTGCTCGCTCTGCCCGACTTAGACAAGCCCTTCTCCATCGAGACCGATGCGGGCGACACGGGCGTCGGCGCCGTGCTGGTGCAGCAAGGCCACCCCGTCGCGTTCTTCAGCAAGGCGCTGGGCGTGCGCAACCAGAAGCTCTCGACGTACGAGAAGGAGTTCCTAGCGGTGATGATGGCGATCGACAAGTGGCGCCCCTACTTGCAGCGTGGCCCCTTCGACATTCTCACTGACCACAAGTCGCTCTGCAACCTGGGGGAGCAACACCTCGAGACCGAGCTGCAGCGCAAGGCCATGGCGAAACTTGTCGGGCTGCAGTTCTGCTTCTAGTACAAGCATGGACTCGACAACGGCGCGGCCGACACCTTGTCTCGCGTGGGCAAGCAACTCGACCTGGCCGCGCTCTCGGCGTGCCAGCCAGCATGGCTTCAGGAGGTGCTCAACTCCTACTCCACCGACCCGGATGCCCAGGATCGCGTGCAAAAACTCGCCATCACCAGCCCCGACGATGACGGCTATGAACTTCACCACGGCGTCATCCGTCGTGGGGGCCGCCTGTGGATCGGCGCCAACACGGCGCTTCGCACCAAGCTCATTGCTGCGCTTCACAACAGCGCGGTCGGCGGCCACTCCGGCGTCACACCAACCTACCAGCGCGTCCGCAAGCACTTTGAATGGCGAGGGCTCAAGCGCGACACCGAGGAATTCGTGCAGCAGTGCGTGACTTGCCAACAAGCCAAGCATGAGCACACCAAGCCTGCTGGACTCCTGGCGCCGCTGCCCATTCCATCAGCGCCCTGGGAAGACCTCACCATGGATTTCGTGGAGGGACTGCCTGAAAGTGCTACTATCGACTAGAGGGGGGGGGTGAATAGGCGATTTTTATGAAAGTCTTCAAAACTTGGAAGTTTCAAAGACAAACAACAGAAATGACCTAATTGTAATGCAGCGGAAGATAAACTACCCAAAGCAAGCCATAGTCAAATATACAAAGATATGAAAGCATGGGACTAATAGCAGCTAGGTAGTAAGGATCAGGATGGAAGATAGTAGGAAGCCAATAAACAGTAGTAGTCAAGCAATGAAGTCAAACAGATACACAGATAGGCAATGACTTCACGAAGACAAACTAAAGTAAGGATGGGAAGGGATAGAACCGGTTGCTTGTTGAAGACACAGATTTGTTAGACCAGTTCGATTCTTTGTCTGGCTATGCGTCTGGTTAGGGAGGCTGAGATTTAACTCAGAAGACCGTGTCTTCACCTTATTCCCCTTGAGCTAAGGACACCCAGTCCTCGCCCAACCACTCTGGTAAGTCTTCAAGGGAGACTTCCAAACCTTCACAGACTTCGTTCACTGGCAATCCACAATGACTCTTGGATGCTCAGAACGCGACGCCTAACAATTTGGAGGATTCACAGTCCTCAAGTGTAATAAGTCTTCAGTCACACTGAGCAGAAAGACTTGATGATGCCTAACACTCTTTGACTCGGGTGTTTGGGCTTTGTCCTCGCAAGGATTTTCTCTCTCTCAAATGCTTGAGGTGGGTTGCTCTCAAGCGACAAAAGCCGTGCACAAACTCTGAACAGCCACCAATTTATGGTGTAGGGGGTGGGCTATTTATAGCCACTAGGCAACCCGACCTGACTTGTCCAAAATGACACTGGGTCACTAAGGAACTGACACATGTTCCAATGGTCAGATTTCAAACACACGCGGCAACTTTACTTGGGCTACAAGCAAAGCTGACTCATCCAGCTCTGGATAAGGTTTGCTCTCATTGTCTTCGCTCGAAGACATAGGATTTGAGTTGAGCATCACTTGATCACTCGACTTAGTTCACTTGGACCCCACTTAACTGTACGGTGGTTCCTATGACTCAACAAAGAAGAAAAGGAAGCAACGAAACCACACAGTCTTCGCGCTCCATAGTCTTCACGTAATGTCTTCTCATGTCATAGTCTTCAATATGAATATCTTCTCATACCACCATTGTGTTCAATGTCTTCATACATTTTTAGGGGTCATCTCCGGTAGGTAAACCGAATCAATGAGGGACACTACCTGCGTTATCCTGCGATTCTCACAAACGCATTAGTCCCTCAACCAACTTTGTCGCCAATACTCCAAAACCAACTAGGGGTGGCACTAGATGCACTTAATCTCCCCCTTTTTGGTGATTGATGAAAAACTGGTTGAAGTTTTCAACGGGGATAAAGTATGTGAAATTGTAAGGATAGGGAATTGTCTTCATAATTTGCAAGGACTCCCGCTGAAGATGTGCATATAAGTAATTTGCTTTTGGAATGCAAATGCACATGGCAGGTTATACTTGTGGAGATCCACTTCAACTTATGAAGATAATTCATCATGCATGAAATGATATAGCAAGTAGAATGACATGCATAATGAAAAATGGATGTCTGCAGAATGATCTAAGTGCGGAAGTTATAAATCGCACATGCGGAATTTATCATCGCATCACATAAAAGCAAATAAGTAGCGAGCGACCATCAAGTTTAGGTGTTACAACTCAAAGAACCAAATGTTTCAAATGCAAGAGTTGTAAGCACGAGGCAAAATATAATGCAACCGCCCATATGAACCCGCTTGAAGACTATCAACTCATCGCTTCTCCCCTTTTGTCGAGAAGGACCAAAAGGTTTGAAGACATAGAGCAGCTACTCGTCATCATGAGTAGGTGAAGCAGCGAGGTTATCGTTGTTGGTTGGCGGTGCGAGATGAACTTAGTGCGATGTCGTCTGAGGCGATAGTAGGAGGTGGTGAAGTAGCATCATCTTCATCATCGATCACTCTGGCATTACCGTTGCATGCGGAGGAAGAATATTGAGTCTTCAAGAGATGGAGTGCGACGTGGGACAGCGGTCCGTGGAGAGTGGAGTCAAGCTGGAATCTTTCATTGAAGCCATCGTCTTGAAGATCAGCTTGACCGAGCGGTCAAACTCTTCCATGATCGCGGCAAGTTTCATGAGCAACAAAGGCATTCTTGGTGGCAAGATTGCGAATGAGATTGACATCCACCAAGAGGCTCGATGAGGCAGACGAGTGTTTCCAGCCAGTGGATAGATTCGTGTCGCTGCTTGAACACCTTCAATAGGCTGAGTGAAGCTTTGGTGCTCGGCATTCTGAAGACAAAGAGGCATCTTGGCAGGGTCAGAGTATATAGCTTCAACTGACATATCAACCTCTGGCAGAAAGATCATATGATTGCGAGTAGAGGGCTGATAATTGAGAGATGAGTGTAAACGATGAGGCGCATGACCCATGGAGCATAAAACTTCAGACCAAATAGGTCAGAGCCCGAAGCAGCAAGTTGCCTGATGAAGAATTCTTGAGTGTTGAAGCTGATGCCATTGAGAATATAGAAGACCAAAGTCTTCATAGCTCCTTCAAGCTTGGCCGCTGATGAATGTCCTTTGACAGGCCATAGAGTTCGCCTAATGATATGATATATGGTGCAAGGAAGATACTCAAGGTCTTCAACAAAGAAATCTATTGGATATTCAGCGTCAGATGGCAAAGGCTTCATCATGCTCAACATCTGGCTCATATTGGGTTCTGGCTTATGGAAGATACTCTCCACTGCATTGCGGTGTAGCTGACAGTCAGGTTCATATAGTTCTCTAGGAGTGGCTAGCCCTGTAAGCTTAATGAAATCCATAGCTTTGGCTTGATGATGAACATTTCCAGTCATCCACTCGAGAACCCATGTCTTAATGTCCCTGTAGTAGCCGCGAATGTGCAGAGTGGCATAGAATTGAAGCAATAGCTCTTCATTCCAATGTTCTTTGTCTGTCACAAAGTGGAGTAGACCAGCATCACAAAAGCAATCAAGTGCTTCTTCTAAGCACGGCAGTCCAACAATGGCCCGGTGTCAAAGGCGCATATGAGGAAAAATCGCCCTTGATCATATAATGCGCATGAGTAATAGCTTCTCTGCGATAGCTCGAACCGATCTAATGATATCCTTGGCTTGGAGTAGGGGTTCTTGGCGCTGTCAAAGAAGGTATTGTGGCTTTTGAAGCCATTTGCATTGAAGGACCACTGGTGAGTTTGCGATGCACAGAAACCTTGGCAACCTTGGCTTTGGCTTCGGACTGAGGCCTATGCTCAATATGATAGTCAAACCGAGGTCTGAGGCGTGGGTGGAGGCACAGAATGGGCCACGGACGATGGTAAGTGACCATGTTGTATGCTTGCTCAATTGTGTGAGGCCTTGTGGTGGCGGAGCAGGGGGCAAGCAAATGAGGCGTCAGCTACAACAGTGCTTTGGGGGCGATTGTCATATTAGCTTTAGGTGCAGCATCCTCATTGGCTTGGTGCAGCAGCTTAAGTGGTTTCGAGTTCGATGGCGTGTTGCTTGAGCACACTAGTTGGTGCGAGCTCCACATTAGCGTCGACCATGACTACGTCATTGGCTTCATTGGCGTTAGCGGTGGTAGCCTCGGCATTGTCAACCTCCTATTGACGAGCAGGAGGGTCGGGACGCGAACACGTTCACATCAGGAACTTCTTCTTCTTCAATCTTTGGGGAGTAAGTACCGTACTTCTTCTTGATTTTCCTCGGTGATGCAGCGGAATGTCTTCAATGACATGTGCCGGACTCGGAGACATTCACGGTTGGAGCAGAGTTCGAAAATACTTGGCGTGCAGCGGTGAGCGTTGCACTTCTCCTTCGGAGCAGCTCGACAAAGGGACTTGAGGCCTTTGTCGCTGCGAAACCTCTGAAATGTTGGCAACGCCTTAGGAGATGGAGTTGGCTGGGTGCGAAAGTCTTCATCCTCTTCTTGCACGGGGGTGTAGCTTGTTGTTGTTGTTGGGGAATCTTGGGGAGTCTTGTTGTTGTGGGTGATCAGCCCATGATGCATCTGAGCAATTGGCGTCGGAGGGCGACCAATCTTGATGAGTTATTGTTCGTATGAGCGGCGATGATCTACGTCATGTTCGATCGAGGAAGAACTTCCTAATCGATACATTGTCATCATGACCAATGTCTTGGCGGTGGGTTCAATTTCTTTGGAATATCTTCAACTTCATGAGCCTCTGTGGGAGCGAGGCTCATCTACTATCATCCGTTCTTGATGTTACGGCTGGGCGAACCAATTGAATGGGTTCAACAACTAAGGGCTCTGTGGTAGCAGCCCTAGTCTTCTTACTCTTGCGCTTCTTCTTGGAGGGAGGCGGCATCGAGGCTTCGGTGTTCTTTCTCTTTACGGCTTCAGCCTCGGTAGCCCTCGTCTTCTTACATTACGAAGCGGTTTGGTGACCTTTGGCCGAGGCAGTCATGCTGCTTGGGAAGATAATGCGAGGGGCTTCTTGGCTTGAAGGTTCAGGCTGTTCAGCAGGAAGCTTCTTCTTCTTCTTCTTTGCAGCCATCCTGGGGTCAATGCTAGGACGGCCAAGTGACTTGCGCTTCTCAGCCTCATTGTAGGCGAGCACACACTTATCAACCAAAATCTTCATGCACTCTCGAGAGCCCTGAGCTTCTTCACGCTTCTTCAGAAAAGCTTCTTTAAGCTCATGTAGCATGACTTTGAAGTTTCGGACGTCTTGAACACTGAGCTTGGCCACATGCTTCTTGAATTGAGCCTTCTCATAATCAATCTTGTTCTTGAGCTCAACGATGCGCTAAGCGAGAGCTAGCTGAGAAGCAATGACTCCATTGAAGGAGACACTGAGGCCGATGGGAAGCTGTAAATCTTCAAAGCTGACATTGGGGGTGTCGAACCACTCATCAATGAAATTGTGGATGATGGCCACATCAAAGAGAGGCAAGTGGTTGAATATTTCTGCTTCTTCCTTGTTCTTTATCAGCTGCTCAAGGGCATCATCAGCAAGATCTTCATCACTTGACAGATCAATGGGTTCTTCGCGCAGAATGGCGGCAGGAGTCAAGGCTCTTTGATCAGATGGTCTGACAAGTTGCTTTTTCTTCTCCGTTCTCTTGGAGACACGGGATTGATCTTCAGACTGCACATTGGCTTCAGGAGGTGCGGTGGCGGTAACCGCACGAGAAGTCTTCGGAGGTGCAGCTGAGGTTGAAGCCTTTGGCTTCTTTTGCTTCTGCGGCTTTGGAGGAGGAGCAGGGGCTTCATCGGAGTCAGCATCATTGTCAGAATGATCTACTCTGGCACCTTGGACCACTATGTAGGTGATGAGGCCGTCAAGGTTGGAGAAGGGGCCGATGACATTGGGATTAGCATCACGGGAGCCATCAGCACGGGGAGCAGAGGGACCTGGGTTGAAGTCCAAGCCCAAGGACTTCTTGTTCTTCTTGGCCGAAGCCACCGCAAACTGGTAGTTGCGCTTGAAGAGAGAGTCGTCACGACACCAGAGTAGTGAGGTGGGATCTGCGTTCTCAGGTTGTGGTCCACGGACCATGCAAGGATAGAAGCCTTGGTCGATGGCTTCAGCTCTGGTCTTGGGTTGAAGGCCTCGATAGAGGATATCACCCCAAGGTCTCTTGATGGCATTCTTCTCTGCATATTCCTTTGTCACAAACTTGTACTTGAACCATTCCTCAGCCCAATAGCGTCGAATCCATTGGATCCGCGTCTTTCTCTGATGATTCTCTTTGGGATCTGTCTTGTATAGTTCTGCTAAGTCATCAGGCAAATCTTTGGATGTTCCTTCTCCGCGCTGTCTGCCACCCTTCCTTGCTGATTTTTCTGTAGCCATGAACTTCAAGCTGAATGGCTTCAATACGTTCAAAAGCTTCAGAGACTTACGCTTGCTGGTCAAGCGAGGAGGCGCTTCGGAGATTTGATATGATGTTGTAAGTACTACGCAAATGAATGCGACTATGAGAACAAGGATTCTCCACGGACATGTACTGTGTGACATTAGAGATCACGAGGAAGGGAAGAGGTCATATGCATTATTAGAAGATTTTGAAGATAAATCAGTTTGAAGACATTGACCTCATGATGCGAAGACATTCACTTATATAGGTGAGTTGGTTCCAGATTTGTACCAATCCGTGGATAAGTACAAGTGAGGAATCAAACTAGACTGGAAATCTAAGTGAATCGACTAGGCAGTATGAGATGCAGACATAATAGATCTAACATTGAATAGGCAGAAACTACTTTTGGTAAACAGGATGAATCTTGAAGATCAAAAAGGTGGTAAAAATAGAGTTATAATTACCGCACGAAGAACTGCTAGATGGGAAGAATAGGAGACCAAGCAGTTCAGCCCACCGTGCCCTAACTTGGCGACGGAGAAAACCTACGGCGACGGCGGAGAGGACGATGTCCGTGGCCGGCGTGAGGACAGCGTCGGAGAAGTCGCGGCAGCTAAGCGCTTCGTCGCCGGCGTCGTCGCGAGCTAGCGGTGGCGCTAGGGTTTTGACGGAGGTGGAGAGGTGGAAGAAGGATTTCTTTACCGCATGGGACAAGTATTTATAAGTAGGTGAGAGACACAGGCGCAATTCTGTTGGTGCCTGGCGGTTCACATCGAGGGGCACGTGGCAAGCATGCAACATACTCGAGTTGTCCCACGTTCCCCGCCCGCCGGGCATGTCGGAGAGTTGTTCCGGCTTCTCGGTTCAACATTAAAGATAAGTCATTTAAAACAGATTTAATGTTTGTCTCTTTGCCTTCTGCTGACTAGGATGCAGAGAAAACATTTGACAGTTTCAATAGAATGCATATGATTTGGACAGATAGAGTTTAAGATAGAAAGCATAGAGAGATTAGGTCCGATCACATTCACTTAGGTCAAAAGATCCAATCTTGAAGACATAGCTATAAGTGAATGTTGTAGAGGACAGAACACTAGTGTATATATATATATATATATATATATATATATATATATATATATCGAAAGCAATCAAATCATCATAGTGTATAAATTCATGAAGATAAATTGAGGCGAAGACAAACCAAATGCGAAGTCATTGCAATATAACGCCATGAGTGAAACACTTCAAATAGAGAAAGTTGGTGGTGGCGTTACCCACCGTATAGGAAGTATTAGACCGGACACGGCGCACAATTATCGTGGTGCTCCGAAGTCAAATTCCATGTCAATGTATTCACACTCAGTGTAAATCTTCATTGATTGAAGATATACATTACTTTGTGTGTTGCACATCTAAGTCATCAACATGCATAAGTGTTAGGATGTGTGCTGTTCACGGGACATTAGAGGATTCAAGATGTTTAGCTCACCGTAACTTGCAAAGCCTTTTCTCATCCAAGGGCTTTGTGAAGATATCTGCCGATTGCTCTTGGTGTTGACGTGAATGATATCGATATCTTTCTTCATAACATGATCTCTGAGAAAGTGATGACGAATTTCAATGTGCTTTGTCTACGAGTGTTGGACTGGATTGTTGGCTGTTTTGATGGCACTTTCGTTGTCGCGGAAGAGAGGTACTTGTTTCAGGTTGATGCCATAATCCTTGAGAGTTTGCTTCATCCATAGAAGTTGAGCACAACAGGATCCAGCAGCAATGTATTCAGATTCAGCAGTTGAGAGTGATACACAGTTCTGCTTCTTTGAAGACCAACAGACAAGTGATCGACCAAGAAAATGACATGTGCCTGATGTAGACTTGCGATCCACCTTGTCACCAGCATAATCAGCATCCGAGAATCCAACCAAATCAAATTTTGAGCCCTTGGGATACCACAATCCGAGTGTTGGGGTGTAAGCCAAATATCAAAGAATTTGCTTCACAGCTAAGTGATGTGATTCCTTTGGTGTCGCTTGGAATTGAGCACACATGCAAACACTAAGCATAATATCTGGCCTAGATGCACATAAATAAAGCAAAGAACCAATCATGGAGCGGTATACCTTTTGATCGAACTCTTTACCATTGTCGTCGGGACCAAGATGGTGTTTGGCTGGCATTGGCATCGTGTAGCCTTTGCAATCTTCCATTCCAAACTTCTTCAGACAATCTTTGAGGTATTTTTCTTGAGATATGAAGATGCCATTTCTTTGCTGACGAATTTTAAGACCAAGGAAGAACTTCAGCTCACCCATCATGGACATTTGATATTGCTCTTGCATCATGTACCCAAACTCATCACTATACTTCTGGTTGGTGCAGCCGAAGATTATGTCATCCACATATATTTGGCACACAAACAGTTCACCATCATATGTCTTCATGAAGAGTGTGGGATCGAGGATCGAGGTTTGAAGCCTTTGCTCTTGAAGTCTTTGATTGTATCATACCGAGCACGAGGAGCTTGTTTGAGGCCATACGATTGCTTTGTTTAGCTTGTATACCATATCGGGATGTTTTGGATCTTCAAAGCCGGTGGTTGTGCGACATATACTTCTTCTTCAATCTTGCCATTGAAATACACTCTTTAAATCCATTTGATATAGCAAGATATTGTGATGATTAGCGTAGGCTAGCGGTAGATTGAATAGCTTCAAGTCTAGCAACAGGAGCAAATGTTTTATCGAAGTCAATTCCTTCAACTTGAGTATATCCTTGAGCCACAAGACGTGCTTTGTTTCTGACGACTTGACCATGCTCATCTTGCTTGTTTCGATATATCCACTTAGTTCCAATAATGTTATGCTTGCGAGGTCGAATTCGCAGCGAGTTCCAGACATTATTCAATTTGAGCTGTTGAAGTTCTTCTTGCATGGCTTGAATCCATTCAGGTTCCATAAAAGCTTGACAACTTTCTTGGGTTACGATATAGACACAAATGAAAAGTGCCTCTGAAGTTTGCTAGCTGTGTTGCTCTTGATCGAGTGAGCGGACCAGGTGCATTGATCTTTGTCAATTATCTTCTCTATTTGAACTTCATTTGCAACACGAGGATGAACAGGACGAAGATTTTGCTCTGGCTGATCATTGTCATCATTGGGAGGATTGTCTTGATCCGAGCATTGTCTTGAGTTGATTTGGTGCGAGATGATAAGTTCCTCTTGAGCTGTGCTTGAGAGGGCATGATTTCACAGTTCCCATCGGTTTGATAGACTCGTTTGAAGGAGCTTCATCTAGTGTACTTGGCAGAATCTCTCTCTGTGAACCATTGGTTTCATCAAATTTCACATCCACAGTTTCAACGATTTTGTAGAGATAAAGGTTGAAGACTACGTAGGAGTGTGAATCCTTTCCATAGCCAAGCATGAAGCCTTCGTGAGCCTTAGGTGCAAATTTTGATTTGTGATGGGGATCCTTGATCTAGCATCTAGCTCCAAATACTCTGAAATGGCGGCGTTTGGCTTCTTGCGAGAAGGAGCTCATAAGATGTTTTGTTGAAGCTTATGGATGTACACACGGTTGATGATGTGACATGTTGTATCAATAGCCGGGCCAGAATTTTCTTAGTGTCTTGTACTCATCTAGCATTGTTCGATCCATCTCAATGAGGGTTCTGTTTTTGCGCTCAACGATGCCATTTCTTTGAGGTGTGTATGGGCGAGAGAACTCATGAGTGATTCCCATTGTATCGGATCTGAGATCAAGTCCGGTGTTCTTGAATTGATTGCCATTGTCACTTGATGTGCTTGATCTTCACACCATAATTGTTCATTGCTCGATTTGCGAAGCGCCTGAAGACATCTTGCACTTCAGTCTTGTAAAGAATTATATGAACCCATGTGTATCTTGAGTAGTCATCAACAATGACGAAGCCATAGAGACAGGCAGTTGTTGTGAGGGTGGAATAGTGAGTAGGTCCAAATAAGTCCATGTGTAACAGCTCGAAGGGTTGAGATGTTGTCATGATTGTCTTTGAGGAGTGCTTTGCCCTTGTCATCTTTCCAGCTTCACAGGCACCACACAGATGATCCTTCTTGAACTTGACATCTTCGATGCCTATGACATGCTTCTTCTTGACGAGTGAGTGCAAATTCCTCATGCCAGCATGCCCTAGCCTTTGATGCCAGAGCCAGCATTCTAAAGCTTTTGTGAGAAGACATACGGCAAGTTGTGGACCTGCTGAGAAATCTACCATGTATAGATCATCTTTTCGATACCCTTCAAAGACTTGCTTTTACCAGTGTCAGCAAATGTAATGTGACTCTTGTCGGATGGACGTAAGGTTGAGTCCATGAGAAGACTTCGATCACCAGTCATATGATTTGTGCATCCACTGTCCATAATCCATTCGAAGCTTTTGGTGATGTACCCTACAATGCGATTAGGAGGATAGGCTTCACACAAGTGTTGTGAAGCATAAGCATTTGATACATATAGGGACAGATCCAGACTTATATCAAAGTTAGGACATAGGCGATGAGGAATTTAGATGTGAAGCATATAGAATGATATTTTAACGTGCGTCCTCAGTGAGTGTTAAGTCCCCAGCAATAGTATCGGACGCCATTGATTGCTGGCTGGAGACCATTTTCTGCAAAAGAGAGTTAGTTCTTCTTTGCCACCCACATTTTCCGTGGGGGCTTAGAAGCAATGAGTCTAAGTGCAGCATCTGAGAATTTTGGCTTTGAAGCCCTAGCAAATAGCCTTGCAGGAGATGAATGATACTCATATGAATAAGCAGAAAGGTTCTTAGTCCTATGAACATAGCGGTTTGAAGATACACGCTCATATTCATAAGTCGAACATGATTTCCTGCAAAACATTGGCGTTAGGGTGACTCATGTGAGTCGATATCTGTATGAAGCCTTTGGGCCACATGAAGCTATTGGTGCAGGGTTTGTCTTCTTCCTTGGTGGTGTCATGGCGACATTCATAGGAAGATTCTCAATGTCTTGCTTAGGTACCAGATCTTCTTCATAGGTGGTCCATTCCTGCGATTAGTACCAATGTACAGCAAACACTTCACCATTCTAATTTTTGAACAGCTTATAGTTTGCATCAAAGGATTCATCAATGATAATAGGATTAGCACAGGTAAAGCGGATAAGGTGGATGGATCTCTTGAAGGTTCCTTTGCAGCAACCCATGTGGTTTTGGGGTCTTGCTCGGGCTTCGATACAAGCCATCAACATTCATTTTCCTTCAGACCCAACACCCTCTTTCCTAGGGTTTCGGTTCGAGAATCGCTTTTGAGGACATCGCAGAGAGTCGATGTCCTTCAAACTTTGTACATCCTGTTTCTAGCAATGTCTTCAACATAGCATTTTCATCGACAACAGCGGTGGTATCCTCCAGCGGAGGGTTAGTAACCACATCGGTAGGTGAAGACAATGAAACGATAGCGATGAGTGGAACATTGACAACAGATGTAGCGTTATCACGCTCAATGCATTTTAGACATGGTGGTTCAAATCCATCTGGCGGAACCCGATCATTGGCTTGAAGTGACTCATTCACCTTTTGAAGATCTTCATGAGCCGCCCTCAATTTCTCAAGCTCTTGTTTCCTTTGAAGATAATCATAGGAGAGCCTTTCATAAGTAGTTGAGAGCGATTCATGATGACCTTCAAGTTCTTGGTACTTAGCATGAAGTTTTTTTATGTCATCAACTAAGGAGTCTGAACGTGTCATTTCAGCGTCCAACAGGTCATCGCTTTTGTCTAACAGTTTTTGAGTATGTCCCATAGCCTTTTGTTGTTCAGTTTCAATTTTAGCAAGTGTTTTGTAGCTGGGTTTGGATTCGCAATCAGAGTCATCTTCACTTGAAGTTTGAAAGTAAGCATGCGTGATTTTACCTTGGCACCACGTGGCATGAAGCAATAGGTGGGAGTAGGATCGTCTTCGTCATTAGCTTCAGCGTTGGTGTGGAAGTCATTGTCTTCAGTGTTGAAGATGGACTTGGCGACATAGGCAGTGGCTAGAGCCGGACTTGCAGCGCCAGGTCAGACTCCTCTCCAGACTCCACCTCCGCCTCCTCCGAAGCAGACTCCTCCTCTAAATCCATTTCCTTGCCAACAAAAGCACGAGCCTTGCCAGATGAGCTCTTCTTGTATGATTAAGACTTGGAAGAAGACTTAGAAGACTTTGAGGATTTCTTCTTCTTCTTGTCATCGTAATCATATTCCTTGATTTTCTTCTTCTTCTTCTCATTATCCCACTGTGGACACTCAGATATGTAGTGACCAGGTTTCTTGCACTTGTGGCAGGTTATCTTCTTGTGATCATGGGTTGAAGCTTCATCATTCCTTGAGCTGGATCGTGAAGACTTTCTGAAGCCTTTCTTCTTTGTGAA
This sequence comes from Aegilops speltoides, assembly GCA_021437245.1. Taxonomy (NCBI): domain Eukaryota; kingdom Viridiplantae; phylum Streptophyta; class Magnoliopsida; order Poales; family Poaceae; genus Aegilops; species Aegilops speltoides. The sequence continues at coordinate 499,448,960 of CM038145.1, forward strand.
TTTCGGAACTTCTTCACAAGCATAGCAAGTTCCTTCCAATGTCTTGGGATCTTGAGCTGCGATGATTCTTCTTCGGATGAGGAAACAACTTTTGCCTTCAAAGCACGAGTTCGGCCATAGTTTGGGCCATAGATATCTCTTTTCTCAGATAGCTGGAACTCATGTGTGTTGAGCCTCTCAAGTATATCAGACGGATCGAGTGTCTTGAAGTCAGGACGTTCTTGTATCATGAGGGCAAGGGTGTCAAAGGAGCTGTCAAGTGATCTTAGCAAAGTGTCTTGCGATTTCATGCTTGGTAATCTCGATCGCGCCAAGAGCTTGAAGTTCATTTGTGATATCGATGAGGCGATCAAGCGTGAGTGGACATTTTCATTGTCGTTTCTCTTGAAGCGGTTGAAGAGGTTGCGAAGAACACGGATTCTTTGATCTCTCGGGTTGAGGCGCCGTTGACCTTGGATAGCCAATCCTAGACTAGCCGGCGTTTCGAGAGCACTCACACGGCCATCTTGTCCTTTGGTCGAGATGACCACAGATGATGTTCTTTGCGGAGAGTCGAGTTGAGCGAACTTCTTGACATCGATGGGGTGACACCTTCACGAGTTTTGGAGCGCCATTCTTGACGACATACGAGTCGACATCAATGGCTTCAAGATGCATACGCATCTTATTCTTCCAGTAGGGATATTCAGTTCCATCGAACATGGGGCAAGCAGCGGAGACTTTGATTATCCCTCCAGTCGACATAGCTGAAACTCCAGGTGGTTAAACCGAATCACACAGAACAAAAGAGTACCTTGCTCTGATACCAATTGAAAGTGCTACTATCGACTAGAGGGGGGTGAATAGGCGATTTTTATGAAAGTCTTCAAAACTTGGAAGTTCCAAAGACAAACAACAGAAATGACCTAATTGTAATGCAGCGGAAGATAAACTACCCAAAGCAAGCCATAGTCAAGTATACAAAGATATGAAAGCATGGGACTAATAGCAGCTAGGTAGTAAGGATCAGGATGAAAGATAGTAGGAAGCCAATCAACAGTAGTTGTCAAGCAATGAAGTCAAACAGATACACAGATAGGCAATGACTTCACGAAGACAAACTAAAGTAAGGATGGGAAGGGATAGAACCAGTTGCTTGTTGAAGACACGAGTTTGTTAGACCAGTTCGATTCTTTGTGACAAGCTATGCGCTGGTTAGGGAGGCTGAGATTTAACTCGAAGACCGTGTCTTCACCTTATTCCCTTGAGCTAAGGACACCCAGTCCTCGCCCAATCACTCTGGTAAGTCTTCAAGGAGACTTCCAAACCTTCACAGACTTCATTCACCGGCAATCCACAATGACTCTTGGATGCTCGAACGCGACCTGAAACCGGTGGAGGATTCACGGTCCTCAAGTGTAATAAGTCTTCAGTCACTGAGACGGAAAGACTTGATGATGCCTAACACTCTTTGGCTCTGGGTGTTTGGGCTTTGTCCTGCAATGATTTTCTCTCTCTCAAATGCTTGAGGTGGGTTGCTCTCAAGCGACAAAAGTCGTGCACAAACTCTGAACAGCCACCAATTTATGGTGTAGGGGTGGGCTATTTATAGCCACTAGGCAACCCGACTGACTTGTCCAAAATGACCTTTGGGTCACTAAGGAACCGACACGTGTTCCAATGGTCGATTTCAAACACACGCGGCAACTTTACTTGGGCTACAAGCAAAGCGACTCATCCACTCTGGATAAGGTTTGCTCTCATTGTCTTCGCTCGAAGACATAGGATTTGAGTTGAGCATCACTTCAGTCACTCTGACTTAGTTCACTTGGACCCCACTTAACAGTACGGTGGTTCCTATGACTCAACAAAGAAGAAAAGGAAGCAGCGAAACCACACAGTCTTCGCGCTCCATAGTCTTCACGTAATGTCTTCTCATGTCATAGTTTTCAATATGAATATCTTCTCATACCACCATTGTCTTCAATGTCTTCATACATTTTTAGGGGTCATCTCCGGTAGGTAAACTGAATCAATGAGGGACACTACCTGCGTTATCCTGCGATTCTCACAAGCGCATTAGTCCCTCAACCAACTTTGTCGTCAATACTCCAAAACCAACTAGGGGTGGCACTAGATGCACTTACACTGCCATCGTCAGAGGGCTTCGACACGATCATGGTCGTGGTGGACCGCTTCACCAAGTTCGCCCATTTCATACCGCTCCGCCATCCCTTCCACGCCGCGCAGGTGGCGCGCGCGTTCTGGGACAACGTGGTCAAGTTGCACGGGGTGCCCTCCTCGATCGTCTCCGATCGCGACAAGGTATTCACAAGCCATCTCTGGCGAGAGCTGCTCGCCGGCGCTGGCACCAAGCTGCTGTACTCCACCGCCTACCACCCGCAGACCGACGGCCAGAGCAAAAGAGTAAACCAGTGCATGGAGATGTATCTCCGGTGCGTAGTGCACGACACCCCGGGCAAGTGGCGTCGCTGGCTGCCCATGGCAGAGTTCTGGTACAACTCCACCTTCCACTCGTCGCTCAACTGCACCCCTTTCAAGGCGTTGTATGGGAAGGAGGCCAACTTGGGAGCAATGGCAGCTTAGCCAGCAGCGCCCCACCGGCGGCGACTGGGGTGGCGGCGCACACCGCGCACCACGCACTGGGCGAGCGAAAGCGAAGCGCAAGAAGCAAGCGGATCGCAATCGCACAGAGCGCCAGTTCCAAGTGGGCGAGCAGGTACTCCTGAAACTGCAGCCCTACGTCCAGTAATCAGTCGTCCGCCGGCCCTGCGCCAAACTCGCCTACAAGTTCTTCAGACCCTACACAGTCACCGCGCGCATTGGGCTCATGGCGTACAAGCTCGACCTGCTGGAATCCAGCCGCGTGCACCCAGTCTTCCACGTCTCGCAGTTGAAGCCGTTCACGCCGGATTACACGCCGGTGTACGCTGAACTGCCACGGGTGCCTGACCTGTCCGTGGCAACCGCGGCACCCACGCGCATCCTGGAGCGACACATGATGAAGAAGGGCAATGCCCCAGTCGTCCAGATCAAGGTGCAATGGGGGACCGGCACTGCGTCAGCCATGACATGGGAGGACTACGAGACCTTACGGCAGCGCTTTCCAGCAGCCCTCATCTGGGAAGACGAAGACGACAGCACTGAAGATGGAGCTCACTCTCAAGGAAGGGAGAATGTCACACCTGGCCACTTGTCCTCCACTTGTCCAGTGTGACGTGGCAAGGATCGGGCCCCATGTGTAAAAGTGCGTGAGGGTGAGCGTGAGATCGATAAAAGGGGCTGCCAGTCGTCTGTGGTGAGGCATGCGATGTAACAGACTGTCATCTCTCCCAAATCCTTCATCTGAAAGCAATCTCACCTTCTTCTCCAAGCCTCGCCTCCCTGCTCTCCCTCATCTACCCCGATCCCCTCTCTCTGGTTCGTTACACTTTCATACATATGACTCGTGACATTAACCTATAGTACTACATAACAAATACAGAAGCTTCTTAAATTAGGCAAAATCACATCAACATTAAATGAAACAAGTGAATTTCCATTTTCACTATATATGCTCCTTGGCATTTCCTCATGGACCAGAGGAATTGCTTGCCGTGACGTAGTGTTGGAGTTGAAATGAGGCACGTCCTCTGGTGGTGCTTACCATACTCTTGTCGAGATTATTCATAATCGATGTACCCGTGCTATCATCATCGGAGGCCCCTGAACTCCCCTCTTCCTGCGGTGGCCACACAAATCTTGGCTTCTGAGGAGGCACCAGCGGTGGCGGTGCCGACTTGGCGATGACCCGCACCACATCAGGCATGGTTGGGCGGTCTGACGGGTTCGGGTTGCTGCACGCCAGGCCCAAGAGCAACAGCCGTTCCACATCGCCAACTGTGTCTAGTTGTTCCTCATCATCAGGAGAAGAATCATTGATCAACATGGCATCCACGCACTCCAGTAGCCTCCCATCACGGTGAAAACGCCACACCCTATCAGTGATATGCATGTCGTCATCGTCCACCACCTCATGATCAGCCAGTGCCCGCAGGCCCGTGACGACCTCGAGGATGAGCACCCCAAGTGCGTAGATGTCGGTCTGCCGCGTCGCCTTGCGACAAACCGGGTACTCTGGCGCGATGTAGCCCCAGGTGCCACCCACACCAGTGACAGAGTTCCTATCGACGGCGACAGTGCATGCCAGGCCAAAGTCGCCGAGGCGGGCCTGGAAGCTCGAGTCCAACATGATGTTGCTCGCCTTGATGTCGCGATGGAGCACCATGGGCTCGTACTCGTGGTGGACGTAGTGCAAGCCAGTGGCTATGCCCCTGATGATCTCGTGGCGGGTTGCCCATTGCCGGATGGCGCCATCGGTGTTTCGTTGTCTGGTGCCGCTGCCACCTCTATGGAAGAGATGTTGGTCTAGGCTACCGTTTGTCATGAACTCGAACACAAGCAGCGGTACTCCTTTGTTGTATGACCACCCTGAAATTTGTTTACATGTGCAGAGTTATGAATATTAGTGGTTATGTATTTCTACAAATGCATTGCTAGAATTTAGAATGGATCTGAAGGATAGATCCCCGTTGATAATTAAGCCAGCAGCATTTGACGCGTCTAACCACAGTTAATTACCCTCAACTCCATAAAGGACCCTACAGCCAATATAGGACCACATATGTCCTTGAATGCAATAATACATACTTCTTTATATAGGACCCTACTATAGGAAATTATCTGAAAAAATTTAGGTGATGTACAACATGCATGTATCCACCAGTACAAATATTTAAATACAAATCAAAGCAGAGCATAATAAACGAGCTAAATTCACAGCCCAACTTAGATTAAATGTACTACTTGGATGATGCTCACCGATGAGGGGGACGATGTTCTTGTGGCGCAACCGGTTGATGATGCTGACCTCAGCGAGGAAGTCGTCGTAGCGGCGGTTTTGCACATCGCGTGTAAACCTCTTGATGGCCACGTCCATGGGTCGCTCCATCTTGGAAGCGGCCGCGGGGAGCGTGCACCTGTACACAGTGCCAAAACCGCCTCCACCGAGCTTCATGTCCTCATGGAAGTTGCGGGTGGCCTTGTTGATGTCAACGAAGTCAATCTTCAATGGGACCCCTGGGAGTCGCTCCATAGACTTGGCGAGCTGGTTTAGGTCCTTGTGCCACCGCCGGTACCTCGAGTTCAAGTAGCACGCAACGGCGGCGGCCATCCCGGCGGCGGCAGCTACGGACCCGAGGACGGATGACATGATGGTTACCTTCCTTGTGAGGAAGCTACTTTTGTCCGGGTAGACAAAGAAGTCCTCGACCGTTGCGCTCCATTTGATGTGACCGGCGCGAAGCAGCTGCTCGGTCGTGTAGAGGAAGCCAAAATAGAAGGATGGGGAAGCGAGGCTGCTGATGTTTTGCATCTCAACTATGGTTTTGTCAGGCTTGGGCTTGCCTTCAAAGTTCACGTAGACCGACAGGCTACGCCCCACACGATCGTAGTCGATCCACACTGAATAGTTAGAGATGGAAGCTCCCACCTGATCGATATTCATATCGACAACCATGACACTATTACCGTACCTAGTCCTAACGTCTGTGAGGTTACCCAGCGCACCAATCCTGGCGGAGGCGGAGACAGAGCTGCCGGAGACGGGAGCGCTTCCAGATGTAGGTTTCAAAAGGTCGAGCGAGCCAACATCACTAGCCACCAGTGCACTCACTAAGGAGTCGTCTGTTGCCACCGACAAGGAGTAAGGTAGGATAAGGAAGGCGAGGCCACTGCGGCTCTGGTCCGGTGGCGGCTGATAGAGGATGGTGAGACTGAACGACCCCAGCTGGTCCTGGCGAACTCGCGAGGAAGGTATCCTGAATTCGAAGGTGGACAACAGTACGGTGTTGTTCACATCGGAGTCGGACAGGTTGCGGACGAAGCTGAGATCAATCGTGTCGTATGTGTTCAACACAAAGTAGTCGGAGAAGTTATGGTCGAAGGTGAAGACTTGGCCGGATGATTTGTTGATCAGATGAAACGCGGAATAGGCGTCCTCCATGGTGTAGTTGCTCATCCGATCCTGGTCGGAATCAGGGCTTTTGCACTGCTGCGCCTTCGCCTGGGACAAGCAGGACGACATGGTTAATAGGAGGAGAAGACACGGGACAAGCTGCTTGGGCTGATCTAACGCCATTGCATGCTTCCCCCAGTTTTGCTACCTAGCCCTCTGCCTCACCCTAGTCGGTAATAGCTTGCTTTATATACTAGTAATCCAGTGAGTGAGCTTACGTATGCATATATATTCCACAATCAATCAATATCGATGCACCACATACATTCATACGGATTGTATATAGACATATTTTAGAGTGTAGATTCACTAATTTTGCTCCGTATGTAGTTTGTATTGAAAGCTCTAAATGGTCTTATATTTGGTACTCTTTTTTTGCGAGATGTCTTATATTTGGTACTTGTTTGACCATTTATCAGTTCCAGCTGAATCTTATGTCTAAACTTCACATCACATGCATCATGCATGTCTTGTCCGATAGGTAAATCCAATCAGCACCATGCTCGAGTCAAGAGTCAAGAGAGTCCCCTTTAGATAATCGTACGATAGTTCACCTGGCAACAAATGTCAGGTTGTACGCCGCCAAACCGTCTAACACTCAACGCAACGCACAACATCGTCCTAACAACACTAAAATAGATGAAGAACTAGCTCTTCAAAATGCCTACACGTTTTCACACGTCCTTACGAAGACTAGTGAACTGTGTAACTCTCTTCACTGCCATATGTGTGCTAGCTAGGCGAGCTGAGATCATTTTCTCCCTGATGGGTGTTATCCAATTGAGGAGAGACTCCTCTCCTCTCCTTTCGTCATCTTCGCCGGCCTCTCTCCTTATATACTTGCCGGCTTCAACAATCACTTTCTTATATGCATTTGTATAATGCTGTTTCTGAACATTCAAAAGATACGCAAAATTTAGTCTCACAGGGTTAATTAATGCAGAAGGACAGGGAGTCTAGAGACGCGTAATCAGAGCTCTAAATGTCCAATGGAACGCACCATACATGTCAAAAGAGGCATGGCTAAACACACTAACACCAATATACACTTTTTTTTGTTTAAAACTGCATTAATCAAACATTTTGATTTGCTAGTTAATTTGGTTTTCTTGACCACTTAAAAGGATTCCGTACCACGGTTATTAAATTTGACTTGCTATTTTTTTTTCGATAAAGGGCGCTTTTATTATCTCAAAATGTAGCATCAAAGTGAGACTTGCTATTGATTTAGCTGCTTGGAGCATGTCCAAGCCATATACTCCCTCCGTTCCAAAAATTTTGTCTTAAATTTGTCTAGATACGGATGTATCTAACACTAAAATGTAACTAGATACATCCGTATTTAGACAAATTATTGGTCATTTCCTTCTTCCTTTTGGAACGTGTATTCATAGAGGAAAGAAGTTTTTACCAATGCGCTGGTAATTGAGGGAATCGTTTCCTTTCCCCATGTTGTCCCTTCCGTGGTGACCTGGGGAGGCCCAAACTCTAGCGCCGCCAGGGACTTCTCCACAACTGCTTCGGGCTCCAGCCGCAGTGGCGACGGGCCACGTTCGTCGAAGGGAGGGGCACCGTCTGATGCGACGGGCGCGGCGGAGCATGGACTCCGGGCAGTGGACCCAAACCTCTTCACGATGACGGCAACTCATGCGGCTGCTTGGGGGACATGGTGGTCTGGGCCTGGAGGCGTTATTCCATGTTGCTTCAGCTGTCCTGTATAGAGGTGTCCATGGCGAAAGTGCGCGGTGGATCTCAGTGACATGTTGTGCTTTTTCGATCTGCTCGGCGACGCTCGGCTGGGTAGTGCGAGTGGCGGGGAGGCTGCATCTGCAACGGTGGGTGGCAGGCACGGATTTGGTCGGGAGTGACTAGGGCTAGCTCGCTGGTGTGGTTCGTTGCTAGCTCTTGTCCTCTGCATGGCGTGGTTGGCTGCGGCACTGCTGCTTGCGCCCATGCCTACAACTCTACATGTCTGGTTCGAGGTGGCCGTGGTTGCTGGCAAAGACGTCTTTGGACCTGGTGGTTGATGTGTAGGGGAGGGTGTGAGAGGAGTTGGGAAACCCTGTCTCGGCTTCGTGCCATGAGCAGCGGCCACGACACCTCTGGGCGTTGTAATCCTTGTCGGAGGAGCTGCATCGTTGCTCCTCTCCTCCGCTCGTGGTCTTTGCTTTGGGGTAAGCCCGTGCTCCCCTTTTGGGACAGAAAATGGCTGCGATTTCTTCGTCGTTGACCTTCATGGAGACATTGTCTTGGAGCGAACTCGATCACCAGAGCCAGAGTAGCTTGTTTAGCGTTGCTTCGGAGTGAGGTATATGGATAGCGGCTTGAGGCAAAGGGCATGAATCTGCAACGGCGATAGTAATTTTTCTGGCTGGGCCGCAGTCTGTGTGAGACGCCGGTGGCCACGATCCCATATGAAAGTAGACGGGCGACAGTGTCTGCCTACTACATCTTGGTATGGAGGTTCTCCGCTCGGACGCGTGGGTGAGGACAAGGTCTTATGCTGCTAGGTGATTACTTAGACCAGACCGAGAATCTTGGACCTTTAGATCCGGCGGCAATGATAAGTTTTTCGCTGCTTGATTCTACCAAGACAGACAAGAATGCCGGAGCATGAGGACGGTATGAGACTGTTGGAGCATCCCAGACTGGGATTTGCCGGTGTTGGTAACTGTAACGCCCCGAGACCGACGATACAGAAGACTTCCAGATATTCCGAGTTTCGCCGTGCGATGTATTTGTTTGTTGCATTGCATCATGTCATCATGCCATCATATCATTAATTTTTTAAAACTCACCTAAATAAATGGCATGGATCTTTGATCCATTTAAATCGAGGGAATTCACATGGTGATTCTCTTTAAAACATATCCTCTCGATATTTAGAGAGCTATAGTAAATATTCCAATTATTTGGATTTACCGCAAACACACTTGCAAAATATTCCAATGCCTTTGTTATCTCAATTCTTGGTCTCCAACTCTACCCATAAATCCTTTCGTCATTTTCCTGAGCTCCACCAAATTTCTCAACATTTTTGGACATACCGAATACCCACTTCTTTCTCACACTCATTTGAATTAAATTCAAATGAGGTGGAATTCAACTCCACGCCCATGCTCACTTTCTATTTTCTTGGATCAAGCTTATTTTTATGAGTCCAGGAAAATTGTCCTCCTGCTCAACTTCTTTTCCCTAGCCCATCTTCCTTTTCCTTCTCTCTAATGCTTTTCTGTTAAAGAAAATTAGTGAGTGAGAGAGAGAGAGCCCAGCCCAGCTGCCCAGCCAGGCCTCTGGCCACTTCTTTCTCTACCGGCCCACTAAACCCCTAAGGCCCAACTGCACCTAACCCTAGCGAACCATTCTCTCGATCCCATCTTCCTCCCGCAGCGCCTCCATCTCCCTCCTCTGCGCCCCATCTCTCCTCTCTCGATCCCATCTCCCCCTCGACCTCCTACACCCCGTCGTCGTTCGGAGCCGCGCCCGTCCCTTTGCGTTGGCGCCATGGCCAGCACCACCGCCTCCGCACCCGACCACCGTGCCCGAGCCGTCCCGTCGCGCCTCCTCCACCCCGCAGCCATCCCCGTAGCGCCTCGCCTCCCGCAACCGTGCCAGGACCTCCTCGCCACCGGCAGCAGCAACAACTACTACACCATCTCGATGCGCCGTTGGCCCTGCTTCTCCTCGCCCTGCGTGCCCGACGCCGCCCCGTCTCGCCGTCGCCGCGCCAAGTTCCCTGCCGCCAGGGACGCGAGCTTCTCTGCCTCCCCCGGCGTTCGTTCACGCTCCAGCGCCGCCGCCATCGTCGGAGATGGGCTCCCGCCGCCCAGGTCCACGTCTCGTCCTCGTCCTCGCCCGATCCCCGTCGCCGATGCACCTGGACATCGCATCGTTGCTCGTGGCATGCCAAGACCGCCCCGTGGAGTTCGCGAGTTACCACTACGAAGGCCTCTGGGTTCGCCAAGTACCCAACCGACAAGACCCCACGGACGTCTACCTCCAGATGGATTTCGTCAAGATCAACGACCGCGTCAAGTACCTCTACCGCCGTCTACGAAAACAACAAGTACCCCAACGTCACATGTACCACTACCGTCGCCGAGATCGCGAGAACCTCTACCCTCGACCCTAGAGCGTGCGAGAACGACAACTTCCACTACTACCGTCGCGGAACAACTACTTCCTCTACTTCCCTCGACGACCAGTGAACGACTACTTCCTCTACTTTGCATCGAACGAGAACCGTCCCGATTGCTCGCTTCGAAGGTATAACCACCGAGACGACGCCCATGAATGAATGCTTGTATTATATGAGATGCTCGTGTTTGCACCGTACCCGTTTGTCTTTGCACGTTCCTCGTTTGCCATGCCGCCGTCCTGTGGGAACCCGGAATTCAGGATCACCCCACCATCTTGCATGACTTGCTCACGTCACACTTCCTTTTGCACCGGTACCTCCATGAGTTACCGGGACTGGAATGTTGCCGTGGCATCATTTTCGGATTCGTTGCCGTGGCACCCTTTTTGTTCCGCCATGGTGACCAAATGCTTCTTAATGCTCTTGTCAACATTTTCATAAAAATTGCATATAACTTGTATATGTCATCCGCATCATGATAACAACATTTAAAATGTTTAAAATTGTGTTTGCATTAAACTACTAAAAGACATGTGGGGATTTACCGGAATTGTTGTTTGTTGTTCCAGCCTCATTTAAACTTGCCTAAATAGTTAGTTTATTTATGCTTCACCTCTTGCCATGTTAACCAACATTTAATCTTGTCTTGTTCATAGCCGAGAGAGAAACAAAATAATTGATGTGGTGTTCCGTCAATATGCAACTCGTTGCATATTGAGCTCCACTTAAATTGTAGTGTTGTTTGTTTCACCTTGCCATGTCATGCCTCATTAAACCGGACATGCATCATACTTGTTTGTGCATCATGACATGTTTATGCTTGTGTGTTTACCATGTTGTTTGTTTCTTTCCGGTTTGCTTCTCTCGTTAACTTCGGTTTCGTTCCGGAGTTGTGAGGATTCGTTCGTCTACGACCGTTTGTCTTCTTCTTGGACTCGTTCTTATTCCTTGCGGGATCTCAGGCAAGATGATCATACCCTCAAAATCACTACTATCTTTGCTATGCTAGTTTGCTCGCTCTTTTGCTATGCCAATGCTACGATGCCTACCATTTGCTTGTCAGCCTCCCAAATTGCCATGTCAAACCTCTAACCCACCATGTCCTAGCAAACCGTTGATTGGCTATGTTACCGCTTTGCTCAGCCCCTCTTATAGCGTTGTTAGTTGCAGGTGAAGATCGAAGTTTGTTCCTTGTTGGAACATGGAGATGTTGTTCCTTGTTGTAACATGTTTTACTTGTTGGGATATCACAATATATCTTATTTAATTAATGCATCTATATACTTGGTAAAGGGTGGAAGGCTCGGCCTTATGCCTGGTGTTTTGTTCCACTCTTGCCGCCCTAGTTTCCGTCATATCGGTGTTATGTTCCCGGATTTTGCGTTCCTTACGCGGTTGGGCTATAATGGGAACCCCTTGACAGTTCGCCTTAAGTAAAGCTCCTCCAGCAATGCCCAACATTGGTTTTACCATTTGCACTAACAACCTATCACCTTCTCTTGGGTTCTGCAGACTCAAGGGTCATCTTTATTCTAACCCCGGGGCGGTGCTACTCGAGTGTTGGTCCGAATCGAGCTGCTGCATGGGCCACCTCGGGAAACTTGAGGTTGGTTTTACTCGTAGCTAGCCTCATCTGAGTGTGCCCCGAGAAAGAGATATGTGCAGCCCCTATCGGGATTTGTCGGCACATTCGGGCGGTGTTGCTGGTTTAGTTTTACCTGTCGAAATGTCTTGTTGTACGGGATACCGAGTCTGATCGGAGTGTCTCGGGTGGAGGTCTATTCCTTCGTTGACCGTGAGAGCTTGTCATGGGCTAAGTTGGGACACCCCTGCAGGGATTTGAACTTTCGAAAGCCGTGCCCGTGGTTATGGGCAGATGGGAATTTGTTAATGTCCGGTTGTAGAAGACCCGAAGTTGACCTTAATTAAAATACATCAACCGTGTGTGTAACCGTGATGGTCTCTTTCTGGCGGAGTCCGGGAAGTGAACACGGTGTTGGAGTTATGCTTGACATAGGTTGCTATAGGATCACTTCTTGATCATACTTTTATCGACCGTGCTTTGCCTTCCCTTCTCGCTCTCATTTGCGTATGTTAGCCACCATATATGCTAGTCGCTTGCTGCAGCTCCACCTCATGCCTTTACCTTACCCATAAGCTTAAATAGTCTTGATCGCGAGGGTGCAAGATTGCTGAGTCCTCGTGGATCACAGATACTTCCAAAACCAGTTTGCAGGTGCCTATGTTACCGAGCTGGTGACGCAACCAAGCTCAAGGAGGAGCTCGATGAAGATCTTTCCCTTTGTGTTGTTTCGTTCTAGTTGATCAGTATTGGAGCCCAGTTGGGGTCAATCGGGGACCTTTGTCGCATTTGGGGTTCTTCTTTTATTTTGGTTCCGTAGTCGGACCTTGATTGTATCTGGTTGATGTAATGCTTTATTCATGTAATTCTGTGAAGTGGCGATTGTAAGCCAACTATGTATCTCTTTCCCTTATGTATTACATGGGTTGTGTGAAGATTACCTCACTTGCGACATTGCTTTCAATGCGGTTATGCCTCTAAGTCGTGCTTCGACACGTTGGAGATATAGCCGCATCGAGGCGTACAAGTTGGTAATCGAGCCTTCCCGACCTTAGGAGCCCTTTGCTTGATCGTTTTAGTGGCTGAGTTGTGTCTAGAAAAAATGTTTTGAGTCATTTAGGATTATATATATCGGAGAGTTAGGAATTCTTTTTACTCCCCAGTCTCTTCATTGCTCTAGTAAGGCATCCTGACGTAGAGTTTTGACTCTTCTCTTCTCAAATTCACTAAAAATTTTTTAGGATCACGCGGGTATCTTGGAATCGTTCCGATGGTTTTATGATGAGAACATTGTCTTGGTGCCTCCTGTCAAGGGTTTAGTGGAAGTGTCCCGGGGAGTTGAGCTCTGAGGTGTTGTCGCCATAATTTTATCATTGCAGTTCTGGAATACCTGAGTTTAGTACGCCGACATCGAAAATCTCTTTTATGCGATTCGTTGGTGAGATAACCTCGGCGCCACCCGATCTTGAGGCGGGAGTTCGGGAGTATCGCCATAACTTGTATAACGGATGCTTTTCGAAGGTTGAGGTAGACGATTTCCGAAGGTTTCTTGGTTATGTGTTGAAGGATGGATACAACTGGATGTAGGATTTGCTAGTTTTGGGTGAGATATTATGCTTCCCCTGTATCCCCAACACCTGATTGCATAACCGGAAAATTTCGGGAGTTTCATAGGTGGGAATTCAAGTAGCTCTTAGGATATCTTTCCGACGGATGTATGATATGAAATTGGGGTTCGACGTCTAGTGGTCCGCCTATTCACGGTTGGTTTCTGATGGTCTCGTTGTGTCTTAAAGAGTCCTTGGCTATGCCGACTCGGGGACGCTTCGTATGTCATGTGCCTTGCCTTGTACATGATGGTGCTGTCTGATCGAGCCCATGTAGGCCCCACCACGAAAACTTGGACGAAATCTCTATCATATGTTTGTTACGGCTTATTCGCAAGCCAGTCCTTTGTTTTGTTTTGAGTTGTGGTATTGAGTTGCTTCAATGTCAAGTGTTGATTCCATACCTTTCGAAATGGTGTTCTCATACTCCGATGTGAATACCAATCCTTCTCGACAATCGAGATTGTCATGTCAATCCTTTTCAACCGGTGTGTTTCTCTTCAAGTGGATCCGATCACTTCAACATCAGCAAGACCAATTATTCATTTCTTCTCAACGGTGTTTGTTTCATCCGTCTCCAAGTTGCCTTTGTTTTTTCTCGCCCACCCACCCTTTTTCCTCAAGGACTAAGATTTCTTTACCAAGTATCCTTTTATTTTTGTGAAGTTTCTCCATTCTTTTCCGTCAATGTTCTTACCCGGTGGTTCTCAAGAAGATGTTCTACTAGTTCGTCATTCCTCATTCCTTTCTCTTCTCCGGTGGATTCAAGTCAAGTTTTGTTGATCATACCTTTTTCCTCATTTCAATGTCTTCTCATACCGGTGCACCTCATTATCATTCTACTTCTCGCTATTTGTTATTCTGGAGTGCTCAAGATATCTCGAAGATTCATGTTTCCACTCTGCATTCGTTCAAGCTCTTTCGAGATTGGTATCTCATTCAAGTCATTTAATTCAACCGGTGCAACATCTCTTTTAAATCTTTTCAACGGTGTTCTTTTGAGTGGGCCCTAACCCACAGGTCTTTTCCCAGGATCTTACCTGACTCTTCTATTTTCCCAGAGCTATCCTAAATTCTTCTCCAAGTTTGATGTAAGAATGAGTTATCATTAGTCAAATGCTTTTCTCCAAGATCTTTCAAATTGTTTTCATAGTTGGCTCAACCTCTTCGCTTTTGATTCTTCCGGTGTGCCTCAATAATTCTTGGTGGTGTTTCTCGTTGTCATTCTCATCATTTGAAGACCGAAGAAGAGTTTCTCTTTAATCTTGCTCTATTCTCTTCAAGATTCATGGTGCTAGCTTGTTGCCATCCTCTCATAATTGTTTTCGATTGTGAGAATCTTTTTCACCATCGGAGATATTCAAGAGTCTTCTCGGTTTGTCGTCCGAGTCCATCAATTCAGGTCTATTCATTCTCAGCTGTCGTTATCATTCTCCTATCTTGCGGTGCATCAATCGAATATCCTCTAACCAGTTCTTGATCTCTTTGTTCTCATGTATCTAGTTTGTCTCAAGCACCTTCGTTCATTTGCTAATTCTTACGGTGATGCACCCTACTTGATCATTTTCAATTCTTACGGTGGTTCTTTCAAGATCTCTCTTCCTTGTTCATCATATCAATTCATTTGTTGTTCCAATCCTACGGTGGTTCGTTGAAGACCTTCTCAAGTTTCGATATATCTCTTTTAATCCTTTCTACGAGAATAAGTAGTATGCCAAATCCGTTGCTTGTCATCAATTTAAATTGGTGAAGGATACGCATAACATAATTCTTGTTCTTGTTTCATCCAAGTGATTAATTCCTTCTTTCGGAGTTTGTTCATGATGAATAAATTCTCGGTTTCAGTTGTTTCATCTTTTCTTTTCCCGGAGTTCCAAGCTCTCATCATCACGAAGACCCATCTAAATCATTGCAAGGATTCACCTTGTGTTTTCAACTTCTCTTTCTTTCTATCACCCTTTTGTTTACCATAGTTCTTCATGGAGGCTCTACATGGTGCTTCGTCAAGGATTCTTTTCATTCTTCAATTGTTCATCAAGATTTCTCTCGAAGTTAAGATCCGTCAAGCCATACTTCAAAATAAACATGGTGCTCAACACATGTTTTGTTTTGAGGAGTTCAAGCATTCTTCATCTTGCATTCCGAAGTGCAATTCTTTCGACCTTATCTTTTCAGGTGGTATTATGTCATTCTTGATAATTTGAGTTCATGTTCCATGATTCACATGTTGTCAAGATTGAGGTATTTTAAATCCATCAATCTCCTTGTTGGAGTTATCTTGTGTCATATTTCACCTAAAGCCTTCCCTAAGGAATGTTGCTATTTAGGTGCTTAGTAATGACCCAAGTTATCTCTTTTCCATCTTGATGGAACAAGCTTTCATCTCTTCGTTAATCTCAAGCAAGCAATTGTTTCCGTTAGTGGCCGGTTGTCACCTCATAATGTTGAGATGTTTCCATAAGCCCACTACAAACTTATTCTTTTCGTTGTTGGTCTTCCAACAACTCTATTCTAACCTTCTTGCAAGGATGCCTTCCAAATTCAATTGTGGTAGAAGTTGTCATTTTCTTCTCCGTTCCTTTATCCCAACGGTCTAGCTTCTATTCTTTCGTTCCGAAGGCATTGTGATGTTGTGCTCTTCAATCATCATCTTGTTTTGTCAGGATCGTGTTCTTTTCATGCTTATCCATTTAACCGGAGTGTCGTGTCTTTTTCTTTCAAGTTCTTTTTCATCTTATCAAGTCTTGTATCTGTTTTCAACCGGAGTGCTATAAGAAATTGTTCTTCCTTGTTCCACTTTTCTGACGGGGTGTTTTCAACTTTGTTCATCTCCGTTGTATTCTTTCTTTCAATTTGTTCAATTTTTCAAGGTCCGTGGTTTCACTCGTTTGTCAAAAGAGCAACTTAGTTTACCCTCTTCTCTTCCTCTTCCGTTTCTCTCCGGTGCCATCCTAGATCTCGGGACGAGATCCTCTTGTAGTGGTGGAGTGTTGTAACGCCCCGAGACCGACGATACAGAAGACTTCCAGATATTCCGAGTTTCGCCGTGCGATGTATTTGTTTGTTGCATTGCATCATGTCATCATGCCATCATATCATTAATTTTTTAAAACTCACCTTAATAAATGGCATGGATCTTTGATCCATTTAAATCGAGGGAATTCACATGGTGACTCTCTTTAAAACATATCCTCTCGATATTTAGAGAGCTATAGTAAATATTCCAATTATTTGGATTTACCGCAAACACACTTGCAAAATATTCCAATGCCTTTGTTATCTCAATTCTTGGTCTCCAACTCTACCCATAAATCCTTTCGTCATTTTCTGAGCTCCACCAAATTTCTCAACATTTTGGACATACCGAATACCCACTTCTTTCTCACACTCATTTGAATTAAATTCAAATGAGGTGGAATTCAACTCCACGCCCATGCTCACTTTCTATTTTCTTGGATCAAGCTTATTTTTATGAGTCCAGGAAAGTTGTCCTCCTGCTCAACTTCTTTTCCCTAGCCCATCTTCCTTTTCCTTCTCTCTAATGCTTTTCTATTAAAGAAAATTAGTGAGAGAGAGAGAGCCCAGCCCAGCTGCCCAGCCAGGCCTCTGGCCACTTCTTTCTCTACCGGCCCACTAAACCCATAAGGCCCAACTGCACCTAACCCTAGCGAACCCGTCTCTCGATCCCATCTCCCTCCCGCAGCGCCTCCATCTCCCTCCTCTGCGCCCCATCTCTCCTCTCTCGATTCCATCTCCCCCTCGACCTCCTACACCCCGTCGTCGTTCGAAGCCGCGCCCGTCCCTTTGCGTTGGCGCCATGGCCAGCACCACCGCCTCCGCACCCGACCACCATGCCCGAGCCGTCCCGTCGCGCCTCCTCCTCCCCGCACCCATCCCCGTAGCGCCTCGCCTCCCGCAACCGTGCCAGGATCTCCTCGCCACCGGCAGCAGCAACAGCTGCTACACCATCTCGATGCACCGTTGGCCCTACTTCTCCTTGCCCTGCGTGCCCGACGCCGCCCCGTCTCGCCGTCGCCGCGCCAAGTTCCCTGCCGCCAGGGACGCGAGCTTCTCTTCCTCCCCCGACGTTCGTTCACGCTCTAGCGCCGCCGCCATCTTCGGAGATGGGCTCCCGCCGCGCAGGTCCGCGTCTCGTCCTCGTCCTCGCCCGATCCCCGTCGCCGATGCACCTGGACATCGCATCGTTGCTCGTGGCATGCCAAGACCGCCCCGTGGAGTTCGCGAGTTACCACTACGAAGGCCTCTGGGTTCGCCAAGTACCCAACCGACAAGACCCCACGGACGTCTACCTCCAGATGGATTTCGTCAAGTTCGACGACCGCGTCAAGTACCTCTACCGCCGTCTACGGAAACAACAAGTACCCTGACGTCACATGTACCACTACCGTCGTCGAGATCGCAAGAACCTCTACCCTCGACCCTAGAGCGTGCGAGAACGACAACTTCCACTACTACCGTCGAGGAACAACTACTTCCTCTACTTCCCTCGACGACCCGTGAACGACTACTTCCTCTACTTTGCACCAAACGAGAACCGTCCCGATTGCTCGCTTCGAAGGTATAACCACCAAGACGACGCCCATGAACGAATGCTTGTATTATATGAGATGCTCGTGTTTGCACCGTACCCGTTTGTCTTTGCACGTTCCTCGTTTGCCATGTCGCCGTCCCGTGGGAACCCGGAATTCGGGATCACCCCACCATCTTGCATGACTTGCTCACGTCACACTTCCTTTTGCACCGGTACCTCCATGAGTTACCGGGACCGAAATGTTGCCGTGGCATCATTTTCGGATTCGTTGCCGTGGCACCCTTTTTGTTCCGCCATGGTGACCAAATGCTTCTTAATGCTCTTGTCAACATTTTCATAAAAATTGCATATAACTAGTATATGTCATCCGCATCACGATAACAACATTTAAAATGTTTAAAATTGTGTTTGCATTAAACTACTAAAAGACATGTGGGGATTTGCCGGAATTGTTGTTTGTTGTTCCGGCCTCATTTAAACTTGCCTAAATAGTTAGTTTATTTATGCTTCACCTCTTGCCATGTTAACCAACATTTAATCTTGTCTTGTTCATAGCCGAGAGATAAACTAAATAATTGATGTGGTGTTCTGTCAATATGCAACTCGTTGCATATTGAGCTCCACTTAAATTGTAGTGTTGTTTGTTTCACCTTGCCATGTCATGCCTCATTAAACCGGACATGCATCATACTTGTTTGTGCATCATGACATGTTTATGCTTGTGTGTTTACCATGTTGTTTGTTTCTTTCCGGTTTGCTTCTCTCGTTAGCCGGTTTCGTTCGGAGTTGTGAGGATTCGTTAAATCTCGACCGTTTGTCTTCTTCTTGGACTCGTTCTTCTTCCTTGCGGGATCTCAGGCAAGATGATCATACCCTCGAAATCACTACTATCTTTGCTATGCTAGTTTGCTCGCTCTTTTGCTATGCCAATGCTACGAGGCCTACCATTTGCTTGTCAGCCTCCCAAATTGCCATGTCAAACCTCTAACCCACCATGTCCTAGCAAACCGTTGATTGGCTATGTTACCGCTTTGCTCAGCCCCACTTATAGCGTTGTTAGTTGCAGGTGAAGATTGAAGTTTGTTCCTTGTTGGAACATGGAGATGTTGTTCCTTGTTGGAACATGTTTTACTTGTTGGGATATCACAATATATCTTATTTAATTAATGCATCTATATACTTGGTAAAGGGTGGAAGGCTCGGCCTTATGCCTGGTGTTTTGTTCCACTCTTGCCGCCCTAGTTTCCATCATATCGGTGTTATGTTCCCGGATTTTGCGTTCCTTACGTGGTTGGGCTATAATGGGAACCCCTTGACAGTTCGCCTTAAGTAAAGCTCCTCCAGCAATGCCCAACATTGGTTTTACCATTTGCACTAACAACGTACCACCTTCCCTTGGGTTCTGCAGACTCAAGGGTCATCTTTATTCTAACCCCCTAGGCGGTGCTCCTCGAGTGTTGGTCCGAACTGAGCTACTGCTGGGGCCACCTCGGGAAACTTGAGGGTTGGTTTTACTCGTAGCTAGTCTCATCTGAGTGTGCCACGAGAAAGAGATATGTGCAGCTCCTATCGGGATTTGTCGGCACATTCGGGCGGTGTTGCTGGTTTAGTTTTACCTGTCGAAATGTCTTGTTGTACGGGATACCGAGTCGATCGGAGTTCTCGGGTGGAGGTCTATTCCTTCGTTGACCGTGAGAGCTTGTCATGGGCTAAGTTGGGACACCCTGCAGGATTTGAACTTTCAAAGCAAAGGCCCAGCGGTTATGGGCAGATGGGAATTTGTTAATGTCCGGTTGTAGAAGACCAAGTTGACCTTAATTAAAATACATCAACCGTGTGTGTAACCGTGATGGTCTCTTTCGGTAGTCCGGAAGTGAACACGGTGTTGGAGTTATGCTTAGCGAGGTTGCTATAGGATCACTTCTTGATCATACTTTTATTGACCGTGCTTTGCCTTCTCTTCTCGCTCTCATTTGCGTATGTTAGCCACCATATATTCTAGTCGCTTTCTGCAGCTCCACCTCATGCCTTTACCTTACCCATAAGCTTAAATAGTCTTGATCGCGAGGGTGCAAGATTGCTGAGTCCCCGTGGCTCACAGATACTTCCAAAACCAGTTTGCGGTGCCTATGTTACCGAAAGCGGTGGCGCAACCAAGCTCAAGGAGGAGCTAGATGAAGATCTTGCCCTTTGTGTTTTTTCGTTCTAGTTGATCAGTAGTGGAGCCCAGTTGGGGTCGATCGGGGACCTTTGTCGCATTTGGGGTTCTTCTTTTATTTTGGTTCCGTAGTCGGACCTTGATTGTATCTGGTTGATGTAATGCTTTATTCATGTAATTGTGTGAAGTGGCGATTGTAAGCCAACTATGTATCTCTTTCCCTTATGTATTACATGGGTTGTGTGAAGATTACCTCACTTGCGACATTGCTTTCAATGCGGTTATGCCTCTAAGTCGTGCTTCGACACGTGGGAGATATAGCCGCATCGAGGGCGTTACAGTAACCTTCCACCTTTGATCTTCGTTGCGAAGTGTAGCGACAACCTTTTGCCGTTCATAGTTGTTGGTGGAAATCAGCTCTTGGTGCGGCTTGATTGTCCACTTGTGCAAGGATGGTCTTCTTGCATGGCACCTCACGTCAAGACCGTGATATGTATGTAGTTGTTGGAATCACGAAAGGTGGTGGCGACATCACAACTGATATCAAGAAATGGTTGGTGTGGATAAAATTGATATTGTAGATTATTGATCGTTATTTTGGTCGCTTTGGAGTTTTTCTTCCTTTTACTGCACTAAGGCATAACTTCAGTCATGTTTGATTTCCCTAGTTGTTGGTGTAATTTTTGTGTGTAAGTACGTTGGTGTTGGTTGCATGGATCCTATCTACGCAGAGGCCGGATTTATGCTTATTGTGCTTGTATCCCCTTAATCCGTCATTTTAAGTTAATAAAATCCATCCTTTTCGAAAATCTAAGTTTTTACTGCCGTGAGAACCTTTCACAAGGAAAGTGATATAAAGTTTTGAACGACACAACTGTATAAGCTTCTGTTAGAATGTCAAACCATCTACAGAAAAAGGCTTTCACTCTGCTTTATATATAAAGCAACGATCACCATACAAATTGAACCATACAACATCACATCACACCACACACACCCAAGACAAGATACATAGGTGTTGAGGCTCAGCAACACCACCCCATACATCTCCAAGTGAAACAAAATATGGACAATAAGCATGACTGTGGAGACAACGGAGGTCTCAAATGGTAACAAGCACGACGAAGAGACAAATCTGAGTGCCAACGTACAATGAGCTCCAAGATAATGCCTTTAGGAATGGCACAACATCAAAGCGTCGTCACCGCCCGATGCAAAGGATCAAGATTTGCACCTAGAGCCACATGAAGGACAAAGAAATCACGATGAAGCCTTGAATAAGGGGGCGCAACCCAAGGACACCGCCATCGTCAGCCTGGCCAGAGCCAAAAAAGGTTTTCACACGGCAAGCGCGCTCCTCATCCGACCAAGGTGCGGCTAGCAACATGACACCTGCCACACCACCGATATAGAACGTCGATCACCAGTCACCACACCGCCCACATGACCATAGCAACCGACCAGCATCGGAGCAGTGAGCTCCACCCACCAGCACTGCGGCTCCCACATGGCCATCATCCTACCACCAGGCACCGGGTGGCCCGGCCAACTCAACGCCACCCTCCCACAGGCCTCCCCACACACCACCCCGGGATGCCCCACTACGGCGCTCCCAGCCCAGATCCGCGAGAGTCCAAACCCAGCCGCCCGCCCATTGACAAGGGGCGCCGGACCGACCACAACCAACCGACAAAGAGAGCCTCAAGGAGCAGCACCACAAGCCACCCGTAGACTAGCTGATACTGGAACCGTGACCAACCATCGCCGCGGCCAGTCCTGCTCCACACTGCGATTTTGATGCACCACTGCCAAGAGCCCACATCGCCGGGAGAGCCGCCACCGCAGACCATAAGAAGCCAACACTACAACCATTCATTTGACTAAATCAATAAAAACTTTCGTAAGGCCTGGACATAGCATGCTTGTTTTCGATGATGGTTTATAACATGGTTTGCCTACACTAGTAGAAAACAGGGCTACCGTTCGGGCCTGGCCAGCCAATTAGTCCCGGTTCTTCAAGAACCGGGACCCATGGGGGGTATTAGACCCGGTTCGTGAGCCCAGGGGGGCGGCCGGGGCATCGCGGGCATTGGTACCGGTTCGTGTTGAACCATTTGTCCCGGTTCAGCCACGAACCGGGACCAATGGTCCTTGCTCCTGGCCCACAACCATTGGTCCTAGTTCGTGGCTTGAATCGGGACAGAAGGTGGTTCTTTAGTCCCGGTTCATGCCATGAACCGGGACAAATAACTTGCCTATATATACCCACCGCCGCGGTAGAGCACTCCAGTGATCTGTTTTTTGAATACGGCGAGGAGAGGGCATTTGGTTGCTCTAGTTCACCTCCTATGCACATGAGGTGTTCTATGAAATGCCCGAGCCACACTAGTTAAGCTTTCTCCTCTCGAAGCTCGACCTCGGAGCTCCATTTTTTCGAGATTTGTCTAGATTTAGCGGTCCGTCACGCCCCGTCCCCGTTTACACTGCCGTTGATCGCCCGAGCCGATCTCGTCGCCGACACCACCGTGGTGAGCCTCTTGTTCTTATCTTCTTTCTGATACTTGTCTGATTTTCTTACTTTAGGTAGATATTTGTCTGATTTTCTTACTTTTGACACACATAATTATATCTAATGCACGCAGATGAACCGGCAATGGATGTATGGTGACAGACACACCTCCGAGTACATTAAGGGCGTGCATAATTTTCTCGAAGTGGCCGAGGCAAACAAGCAGAATGGTTTTATGTGTTGTCCATGCACTAAATGTGGGAATACGAAGTCTTACTCTGACCGGAAAATCCTTCACACCCACCTTCTTTACAAGGGTTTCATGCCACACTATAATGTTTGGACAAGGCACGAAGAAATAGGGGTTATGATGGAAGACAGCGAAGAAGAAGAGGACGATGACAACTATGTGCCCCCTGAATATGGTGATGCTGCAACGGTGGGAACTGGTGAAGATCAAGAGGAACCAGACGATGTGCCCAATGATGCTGCAACGGGGGAAGCTACTGAAGATCAAGAGGAACCAGACGATGTGCCCGATGATGATCTCCGCCGGGTCATTGTCGATGCAAGGACGCAATGCGAAAGTTAAAAGGAGAAGCTGAAATTCGATCGCATGTTAGAGGATCACAAAAAAGGGTTGTACCCCAATTGCGAAGATGGCAACACAAAGCTGGGTACCGTACTAGAATTGCTGCAGTGGAAGGCAGAGAATGATGTGCCTGACAAAGGATTTGAGAAGCTATTGAAAATATTGAAGAAGAAGCTTCCAAAGGATAATGAATTGCCCGACAGTACGTACGCAACAAAGAAGGTCGTACGCCCTCTAGGATTGGAGGTGCAGAAGATACATGCATGCCCTAATGACTGCATCCTCTATCATGGTGCGTACGAGGATTTGAACGCGTGCCCGGTATGCGGTGCATTGCGGTATAAGATCAGACGAGATGACCCTGGTGATGTTGACGGCGAGCCCCGCAGGAAGAGAATTCCTGCGAAGGTGATGTGGTATGCTCCTATAATACCATGATTGAAACGACTATTCAGAAACAAAGAGCATGCCAAGTTGATGCGATGGCACAGTGAGGACCGTAAGAAAGATGGGAAGTTGAGAGCACCCGCTGACGGGTCGAAGTGGAGAAAAATCGAGAGAGAGTACTGGGCTGAGTTTGCACATGACCCAAGGAACGTATGGTTTGGTTTAAGAACGGATGACATTAATCCTTTCGGGGAGCAGAGCAGCAATCACAGCACCTGGCCCGTGACTCTATGTATGTATAACCTTCCTCCTTGGGTGTGCATGAAGTGGAAGTTCATTATGATGCCAGTTCTCATCCAAGGCCCTAAGCAACCAGGCAACGACATTGATGTGTACCTAAGGCCATTAGTTGAAGAACTTTTACAGCTGTGGAATGGAAAGCGATTATGCGTGCATGGGACGAAGCGCGAACGGGAGGACTTTAACCTGCAGCGTTGCTGTTTGTAACCATCAACGATTGGCCCTCTCGGTAACCTTTCGGACGGACAAACAAGGGATACCACGCATGCACGCATTGTTTAGCCGACATCGAAAGTATATACTGAGGAAGCTGCGGGAAGAATGTGTACCTAGGCCATCGTCGATTTCTTCCGACCAACCATCAATGTCGAAAGAAAGGCAAGCATTTCAAAGGCGAGGCAGATCACCGGAAGAAGCCCGCCATGCGCATCGGTGATTACGTACTTGCTATGGTCAATGATTTACGTAATCTTTGGAAAGGGTCGGCGGACTAGCTGTTCCGAGTGATTGAGGACACGCACCCATGTGGAAGAAGAAATCTATATTTTGGGACCTACCCTACTGGAAAGACCTAGAGGTCCGCTCTTCGATCGACGTGATGCACGTGACGAAGAACCTTTGCGTGAACCTGCTAGGCTTCTTGGGCGTGTATGGGAAGACAAAACATACAGCTGAGGCACGGGAGGACCTGCAATGTTTGCACGAAAAAGACGGCATGCCTCCAAAGCGGTATGAAGGTCCTGCCAGCTACGCTCCTACCAAAGAAGAGAAGGAAATCTTCTTTGAATGCCTGCTTAGTATGAATGTCCCGACTGGCTTCTCGTCGAATATAAAGGGAATAATAAACATGGCAGAGAAATAGTTTCAGAAATTAAAGTCTCATGACTGCCACGTGATTATGACGCAACTGCTTCCGGTTGCATTGAGGGGGCTTCTACCGGAAAACGTCTGATTAGCCATTGTGAAGCTATGTGCATTCCTCAATGCAATCTCTCAGAAGGTGATCGATCCAGAAATCATAGCAAGGCTAAGGAGCGACGTGGTGCAATGTCTTGTCAGTTTCGAGCTGGTGTTCCCACCATCCTTCTTCAATATCATGACGCATGTCCTAGTTCATCTGGTTGACGAGATTGTCATTCTAGGCCCCGTATTTCTAAACAATATGTACCCCTTTGAGAGGTTCATGGGAGTCCTAAATAAATATGTCCCTAACCGTGCTAGGCCAGAAGGAAGCATCTCCATGGGCCATCAAACTGAGGATGTCATTGGGTTTTGTGTTTACTTCATTCCTGGCCTTAAGAAGATAGGTCTCCCTAAATCGCGGTATGAGGGGAGACTGACTAGAAAAGGCACGCTTGGAGGGGAGACAATAATATGCAGGGACGGATATTCTTGGTCTCAAGCACACTACACAGATCTACAGAACTCTACCTTGGTGACCCCTTATGTCGATGAACACAAGAACGATCTGCGCTCCAAACACCGGAGCAAAGTCGACGATCTGGATTACATGTGAACACATCAGGACTTTCAGCAGTTGGTTGGAAACACGTCTCATAGGTGAAAACACTGTTTGTGAGGAGTTGTACTCGTTGTTCAGGGGACCATCTTCGACTGTAATGATTTGGAAAGGATACGAGATAAATGGGAATACATTTTACACGATCGCCCAAGATCAAAAGAGCACCAACCAAAACAGCTGTGTCCGCTTTGATGCAGCCACCGAGAGGGGAAAGGACACATATTATGGTTACATAGTGGATATATGGGAACTTGACTACAGAGTAGATTTTAAGGTCCCTTTGTTTAAGTGCAACTGGGTCAATCTGTCAAGAGGCGGGGTACAGGTAGACCCACAGTACGGAATGACAATAGTGGATCTGAACAATCTTGGGTACACTGGCGAACCGTTCGTCCTAGCCAATGATGTGGCACATGTTATCTATGTGAAGGACATGTCTACCAAACCGAGAAAAAGAAAAAAGGAAGCGAATACATCATATGATGAGCCAAAGCGCCACATAGTTCTTTTAGGAAAAAGGGACATCGTGGGAGTGGAGGGCAAGACATACATGTCCGAAGATTATGAAAAGTTTCATGAAATTCTCCCTTCAAAGTCAAGGCTGACCCAAGCATCCAGATAAATGATGAAGGTTATCCATGGTTACGGCGCAATAAGGAAAGGACACAAGCAGATAAAAAGTGAAGACTTTCTCCACAACTATTATGATGATACCATGCCAACTTTCAACATTTTCTTAGTTCATTTGAAATGCCTGTTGTAACAGACAAGCTTCCGTATGAACTCCTGATACTTCTAAAGAGATTGTCCGTTTTGTACATGAAGTGCATCCAGTTTTTGCCGTAACCCTCTCAACTTTCTTGCACATGCTATGTGGATGAAATGATGATACCATGCCAACTTCCAACCTTTTCAGAGTTCATTTGATATGCTTTTAAATTTCAGGGGCTTATAGCTCAAAATAATCAGTAAATGCATGAAAAATAACAAATGAAGTCAGAAAGGGTTGAAAATTGATGATGTGGCTTTGAATGGTGCATTTTGAACACACAAAAAGTCAGGAGTTCAAATAAGTTTAAAAATGAAATCACATGTAATGAGATGAGTTTCCGTATGAAACCCTGATACTTCGAAAGAGATTGTCCATTTTGTACACGAAGTGTATCCAGTTTTTCCCATAACACTCTCAACTTTTTAGCACATGCTATGTGGGTGAAATAATGATACCATGCCAACTTTCAACCTTTTCAGAGTTCATTTAAAATGCTTTTCAATTTCAAGGTCTTATAGCTCAAAAAAACCAGTAAATGCTTTTATAAAACTCTAATAGCAAAAGGAATCAACTAAAAAGCTTTTATAAACCTCATATAAAATTTATGCAACTAAAATTATCAAAGTATTTTCTGTTCAAAACATCAAAAGCAGAAATAATTATCATAAAGAATTTTTTGTTAGAAACTTTAGTAGCAAAAAGAATTGTCATAAAGATTTTTTTTGATAGAAACTAAAATAACAAAATCTGTTTTTCAATATAATGATAAAACGCAGTAATATTAAATAACAGGAAAAAGATCACTCCGAATATATTTTTAGTTGCATAAAGATTATAATTATTCAAATTTGGAAACTAATGGAGTAACAGAAAGATTATAATTATTCTGAGCTAAAAGAAAAAAAGAATAAAAAAATAAAGCACAAATCAAAAGAAAATAAATAATTCAAAGCAAAAAATAAAACAAAAAAAATAAAAAAAGTGCCACCTAAGGGCCACCACGGCCTGAATACGACTAGAAACCCAACAAATGGGCCAGGATTCAGGCCCGAAGTAGGCCCACCGATGGTCAGGAAGGACTGGGTGAAGAAGAGGGCTATGTTCATGATGGCTTCGACCCATTAATGCCGGTACAAGAAGAGGACTATGTTCATGATGGCTTCGGTGACACAATGGAGGTACAAGAAGGAGACCGTCTTGTTGCTCCGGTGGTCGAACCGAGGCCGCCGGTATATATATATATATTAGTTAAGCCCGTCTTGACTAGTTAATTGATGCATCCATTGTTTTGGTATATGTACACATATTAATTACTCTCGTCTTTCTTCCTTATAATTTCTAGCCCTTCGGATCGAGCACAACTTCGGTAAGGAGACGAGGCCCAAAGAAAAAGTTGAGCTCGGATGAAAAGTTTGAGATCATAGAAATCGCGCCCGACGGCGAACCGATTGAACCCATCTGGACAAGGAAGGCATTTTCTGCTTAGTGCGGGGTTCTTGTTAGGGACAAGATCCCGATCAGCATCCAGCAATGGTATAAGCCTAAGGAGGAAGACCCTGAGGTGTCTTATGTCAATGATATGCGGAAAGAAGATCTTTGACTGAGCTGAAGGCAAATTTCACCCTACCGCCAGAGGAGGATCCGGAGAAGCTAGTTAAAGAGCAATTAATCAAGTCTTGTGCTCTTAAGAAGATGGCAACCCTAATGAGGAGGTGGAGGAAAGAGCTGAACCAGTTTGTCGAGAAAAAAAAGACACCGAATTCATCGGCAAATATGAGAAGATCAAAGATCATCGCCCGCATTTGTGGCCCACAAGACATCGGAAAAGAGTAAGAAGATGTCGGCGACAAACAAGCAAAATGCTGCAAAGAAGAAGCTTCACCATCGCACGGGTCGGTGGCTACCTCAAAGCCCGCCTAAGTGGTCCAAGGTGAGCATGATCTCGCTTGAAAAAGGGATCGAACCAGAGACAATGTATTGGCGAGACCATTGCGGACTTGGTTCTTCGGGCTGGTGGAACCTTGGACCCCGTAAGGAAGTGCCGATGGGCGGACGAGCAAGCGCAAATACCGATTAAGAACCTTCAACACTATATCGATGCAAAGACTGGAGGGACGTTCCTTCCAAACATGGAGAAGGACGAGCTCACAATGGCCCTTGGGAATCCTGAGCACCCGGACGGACACGAGGCACGCCAGCTCCATTCCGTGGAAGGTTGGTTTTTCGGACGCAGGGGTTACAAAACCCATGAGAGTAGGAAGAAAGCTGGAGCAGGACCAAGCGCAGCGCTGCACGAAAGGGTAATGGGGCTAGAGGAACGAGAAGCGCAGATCGCGACAAGCGACACCGAAGCTTCCTCGAAGCTATCCGCCATCTCGGCGGAGAAGCGGCGTGGCTTCCACCGAGCTGCTTCACCGGAGCATGTCTTGACGGCTCTGCCAGCTATCCCGTGGATGGTATCACGAGTCTCAAAATTGCCACATTATGGCGCAATGGATGAATTTGAAGGTCAAGGCGGCTGTTGGCCAAGTTTATCCTAGTGGACCCGGCACAACTTATCACTGCCAGCCGATTCCAGAAGGATATGCTAAGGTGATGGTGGATGAAATAACGGAGGGATTTGAGGACCTCGTGCTTGACCACCCTACCGGTGAAAGGGAGACTAGGCTGGGTTCTGCTCTGAAGACTCCATGCCTATGGCGGAAGGAGCTCATCAACCTTCCGAACTGGACGCCTCCGCCTCCTCCTCCTCCTCCGGTGAGTCAGGGCACTCCGCCTCCTCCACCGCCTCCTCCTCCGGCGAGTCAGGGCACTTCGCCTCCTCCACCGCCTCCTCCTCCGGCGAGTCACGATCAAGGTATGCGTGGCGGCACTCCGCCTCCTTCTCCGCCTGCGCCGGCGCTCCCGAGCAGCCACCAGCCTCCTCCTTCTCCGCCTCGCCAGCAAGGGCGGAAGAGACCCGCCGCCGCCCCGGCTGCTCCGGCGCGTCGTAGTCCTTCTCCTTCGCCTCGTAAGCAAGCACGAAAGAAGATAGACGCCGCAGCCGCTCCGTCTGCTCCGGCGTCTAGTAGCACAAGAAGAGGAGAGAGGCAATACAGATACGGTCCACCTCTAAAGCCTCTAGAGAAGTTACCGTACGAGAGGACCGAGGAGGAAAACAATACGATCATGCAGACCCACGTGAAGGAGTTCTTTGAAGGGGTCAAAGCAAAGAGACATCCACCTCCGGAGGAGAAGGTAGATCCGGTGAAAGCAAAGCGCACTCTCGATGCCCTGAGGAAACCGACAAAGTCTCCGCCGAGAACCAACTATGAGCGCATTACTGAACAGACATATCTTCAAGCGGAGCGGTCGGGAAGTACTGTCAGACATCAAAGAGCAAAAGAACGAGCAGCTGCGAAAAAATTGACCAGCTCGGCGAACAAGCAAACCAATCGTGCCCCCCGCTCAATGTGTCTAGCGGCAACATCGTCGCTAATGTTCCGGGGATGGTGGCCGGTTATGGCAATCTACAAGATTACCTGCCTGACGATACACTTCCTGATTACATGAAGGTGGAAGAACACAGATTCGAGTACGGAAAGCCTCTCGTCAAAGATGAAAAATCTCCAGCAACGATAATGCGAAGGTTCCATACTTGGTACATGAAAACCTGCAGAGAGTCTGGGGGGACAAATACTTTGTATCTGCACATTAAAGAGGAGCACGACCTCGTTGGAAATGATCTGTTGCCTGTTCCATTTGAGGAGTTCTTCGCGTTCTTCAATCAAAAGGCCCTCGATAAATTAAGGGTCTTTTGCTACTGCCTGTAAGTACTATTTCTGTCATTAAGTCTCTATATATAGCTCGGCTCTTTCATTGCATGTATTTATAAATAATTATCCTCAATATGTTATGCAGATTGAAGATCGTCGAGTGCAAAAAAAATGAAATCTATGATATTGGGTTCATTAACACAAATATTATAGATGTATTTCTAGTTGAAAACGACGTCAAAGAGGCCGAGGGCAACTTGCTACAATCGTTGATCAAAAATCAAAACAAAGAT
The DNA here is from genome assembly GCA_021437245.1 of Aegilops speltoides. NCBI lineage: Eukaryota > Viridiplantae > Streptophyta > Magnoliopsida > Poales > Poaceae > Aegilops > Aegilops speltoides. The sequence goes on from CM038145.1 coordinate 499,479,182, forward strand.
ACCATACTCTTTCCTTACAACGGCAAGTGAGTGTTACTGATCGATCGTTTGCATATTCGGTTTCTCTTATTACTCGAGCGAGGTTATAGTAATGTAATTGATGAGTTATGCATGCGTGCGCAGGTACCACTATATTCTTCTGGAGATTAAGCTTGAGCATGGACTAGTAACCGTCTTAGACTCGAGACGGAAAGATCCCAGCACCTATGCGGACATGACTGAAATGCTTAGCAAGTAAGTTCAATCGATCATTATCGCACCATATCGGCAACTTTTTGTTCATTTCCTGATATCTCAAATAATAATAATTATTTTCTTTGTCTTGCAGGGTTTGGAAACAATTCACCGCACAAGCTCCGGGACTGCCGAAGGAGCTGCGATATACATACCCGAAAGTAAGTACTACTGGCTAGCTAGTTGTGCGCATCTCCCGTTGATTCTATAGCTATACTTTCATCAATGCCATTTATAATGCTTCATTATCAGTTTGATTGACCTCTATTTCTCGTAAAGTGCTTGTGGCAGGAACAAGATAATGATTTCTGTGGATACTATGTGTGCGAGTTCATCCACACCGCGACTTTGAAAAACAAGCGGGGCTACTCTCAAAGACAATATGAAGTGCGTAAGCAATTAATAATATTCACAATTTCATTTTATTACACCATTATTTCTGTTGATTTTCATTCATATATATGTATTAATTAACCCCATTCTTCAAATTAGACGTGGCAGATGCGGAATGAACTCCTAGAACCAGATCGCATGAAAGCAATTCAAGAGGAATTGGCGGGATTCTTTCTTGACCACGTCATCAATAAAGCCGGAGAATACCACGTGGAACTTGATTTCAAATGCTAGGGGACTGTAATTGAGAGATCTTATATATTGTACATGTATGTAGCCAGTAGCGTCGGACGTACATGATACGAAAACTTGTTGTTTGACCAATCTCTCGGAGAAGGAGAGGTCGATCGATCATTTCTCTCGGTATGCATGACAAACTTCTGTACTCGATGGTTCCCTTCATTTTCTTACTAGCTAGCGTGTCGAGGGCTATATGTATATAGTACGTAGCGTCGACCAAGCACGGACATAAGAGAGGACACTTCTCTCTATTAATTAGCTAGCTAATACAATATATGAAACACCTAAATTAACCCCAAAACCCCAACCCCCCTTCAAAAAAAACAAAACCCCAGCCATGGAATGTCGTGGCGTGGATGCCTTTTGGTCCCGGTTGGTGCCACCAACCGGGACCAAAGGCCTCTACTGGGCTCGGCGCACCGCCACGTGGAGGACCATCTGTCCCGGTTAGTGTTAGAACCGGGACTAAAGGGGGGAGGTATTAGTAACGACCTATTAGTCCTGGTTCATGAACCGGGACTAAAGGCCCTTACGAACCGGGTCTAATAGGTGTTTTTCTACTGGTGACCATGGTGTAGATTTTGAAGTAAAGTTGTACAATGCTGAGAGTGTAACCCATTTTGGTAGCAAAAATTGGGAAGCACTTTGCAAGATGTATGGTGGCATGCTTGTCACCATGGATCTTGGTGATCCTACAATCGAGCAAGACAATATGGACATTTGAGTCCTTGTGGATACACTTCCAATTCTTCCCACATGTGAGCTTCTCAAACATAGTTATTAAGTAATTTATATTGTTTATTTCAAAATAGTTGACAGCTTATTTCCATTAACAGCTTATTTTCATTCTTCAAAGAATGTGCGGAAGATGGTAGACAAAACCCACTACACCGATGGCTCCGAATTAACTTATAAGGAGAAAAATCATCTGATCGCATTTTGTACTGATCTTGAGAATTACAATATCTACAATTGAACTCCTCAACATTATGGTCAATACGTGCCACTAGTGCACGTGTTGAACTACGGTAACTACCATGGAGATACCCTGGTAAGATTTTTTACTATTACGACATCCGTGCATCTTTTTGCATACTTTTAAAACTAGTACATCATTGCTAACTACGAAGTTATTACTATGTTTTTCAACAGATAATCCCGAATGATTGTGTGCCTCATCTGATGTATACGCGCGGTCGCCTTGATGTTTTGAACATACAACCAGGTCGTCCTACAACAACTGTCCATACCGGATTTCTAAAGAAGTGGAGACATGACAATCAAAGAATGGAAAAAATGTATGGACATTCGTAAGGAGCTTCTTGGAAGCAAAAGGAAGCGAAGCGCAAGAATTGGAGACAGGATGATCTCCATTCTTCATAATGGAGAGTCGGGGTCTATGTTGTTTTATGCTATTTTACCTTAAGGGTGTTTAGGTCCTACCTGATACTGATTATCATGTGCTAAGAACAATTATGTAGGGTTGGGTTCGATGACTATGAGGATGATGATCGTATGACTTGTTATTAATAACGAGTAGAAGTTGTATGATGATGCATGATTAGTAGGACTTGTTATTATATATGATGATGTATGATGCGAGCATGAGTTATTATATATCGTGGTGAAATGAACATAGCGATGGCGTTGGTAAACCAAGGACGAAGATATAAGAGAGGACACTTTCTCTATTAGCTAGCTAATAACAACCTAAATTAACCCCAAAACCCTAAACCAGCCACTTTTTTAAAAAAAAAAAAAGAAAAACCTCGGCTCCACCATTCTTGCCGGCGTGGAGGCCTTTTGGTCCCGGTTCATGTCACCAATCGGGACCAAAGGCCCCTACTGAGCTGCCCTTGAGGGCCACGTGGAAGACATCTGTCCGGTTAGTGTAACAACCGGGACCAAAGGGGGAGGGCATTAGTACCGACCTTTTTGTCCCGGTTCTTAAACCGGGACAAAAGGCCCTCACGAACCGGGACAAATGCCCTGTTTTCTACTAGTGCTACTATTAGAACCATTTTTTACGTTATTTATTATTTGAAATGTGCTCCTCAATAAATCTTAAAACTAAAACATTGTCCATATTTCAACCCATCTACGGCCCATGTGCGCATATATGGCACAACTAAATTTTGAGAACTCCAACTAGTCTGAATTTTCTAAGGCGAATATAGTGGAGCTCTAGCTATGCCTATAGATTTTTTTACGGGGATTGAAACTCCTATAGATTTTTTCTTTTTGCAGGGATCGAAACTCCTATAAGATGCATAGCAGGGGAGAGACTTTGGCTACATATACACGTGTGTACATGTATTCGAGTATTTTCATGTAAATATCCGTGTGATTTGTGTGTGAAAAAAAAAGAGGAAGAGTCAGTTTAGTTCGGGAGAACAATTTTCTTTTTGCTAAAATAGTGCCATTATCGACCTTGGCTATATGATTTAACTTGATTGATTAAGGCCTAGACATAACGCTCGATTTCGATGATATTTTATAGTATGTTTTGCCTACTATTATGACTAGTTTTTAGTTATTAATTTATTTGAATTGTGTTCCTTAATAAATCTTATAAAACTAAAACATTGTCCATATTTTCCCAACAACTTCTCATTACGCATTACGCACTACATCGACCCTCCCATCGACTATACTGCATACAGTCATCAGGCATCACCACAGACGTTAGATCTAAAATCTACGGTGGAGATTGCACCCAAGGACCGACCCCAGGCTGTTGGACTAGCCAGGGAGGGGAGGGATCCTACCCATCTCGGCGGCAGCGGCGGCGGTGGCGGCGGCGGCGAGTCGGGGAAGATGAATCCCCTGACGCAGGTGAAGCGGACGCAGGTGATAAACCAGAAGGAGGCGGCGCTGGGCCTCAGCGAGGACGCCTCCTGGCACGCCAAGTTCAGGGGCTCCGCCTACGTCTTCGTCGGCGGCGTCCCCTTCGACCTCACCGAGGGCGACCTCCTCGCCGTCTTCGCCCAGTAAGTATCAGACCCGCACCCCCCGACCTAGCTTTTCTTTCCGCCCGTTCGCCCCTCCCGACGGATTTGGCAGGGAAGTATTCTGACCGGTTCCCGATCTCCTCCCTCAGGTACGGCGAGGTGGTCGACGTGAACCTCGTGCGCGACAAGGCCACCGGCAAGTCCAAGGGCTTCGCGTTCGTCGCGTATGAGGACCAGAGGAGCACGGTTCTTGCCGTCGGTGAGGCCCCTTTCCCCTTTCCTACTAGGTCGCTTCCGTGTGTGATTCCAATTGGTGCTTTGCTGAAGTGATAACATTTTCGCTTCATCTCGTGCGGTGTAGATAACCTGAATGGGGCTAAGGTTCTTGGGAGGATCATCAGGGTTGACCATGTGGAGAAGTACAAGAAGAAGGAGGAGGACGAGGAGGAGCTGCAGAAGAAGAGGGAGGAGCGCGGCGTGTGCTATGCTTTCCAGAAAGGCGAGTGCAACCGCGGCGATGCGTGCAAATATTCCCATGATGAACAGGTATCTATGCCGCCTCTGCAATTTTCCAATTGTTATTCAATTTTTGCTAGGAATACACACAACCTATTAACCATCGTGCTCATAGTGATTTTCACCGGTGATGTTTTCTAACTATAGGGTGAGCACGAAGGATATTGCCAAATCATTAGGTAGGAAATTAGTTTCTAGCCAGTTGATTATTTGTTAGGAATTCTAACAAGCAATTAACTACCTGGCTTGTAGCAATATTTCGCTGCATTGGCCAACTGTCCAAGTCATTATTTGATTATTCGTTAGGAATGCACACAAGCAATTCACAACCTACCTCATAGTAATTTGTACGAGTGAAGTTTTTTCACTTCAGGATAAGAAAACGATAACCAGATCAATTATTAAGTAGAAAATTAGTTCCTGACTTTTCACTCCAATGGTCTGTGAAATAAGGGTCTGGTACAATTGACACCTACATTTTCTCAAGATAAAGATATGCTGGAAACTTATACTTGCACAGCAAGGCCTTTACGGTTGTTGTGTTCATCATTTTACTTCAGTCAAATGACATTATTACCTTCCAAGCATATCTTGCGTATTTCTTTGAAAGAATGGGGGTAACAAACAGTAGTTATTGCAAATACATGCTCCATTTCTGCCATTGTTGACTTATTCTAGGTTGGTTACATGGTATATACTATTTACTTTGGCGCAATTTTATTGTTATTGCAAATACATGCTCCATTTCTGCCATTGTTGACTTATTCTAGGTTGGTTACATGGTATATACTATTTACTTTGGCGCAATTTTATTGTTATTGCCGCAACATTTATCTGCTTCTCCAAATGCACAAATCAATCACTAACATTGGATTGTAAATATGTTATTTTAATGCTACTTGGCTGGAAACATTTGGCCTTTGTACTAGGCCTTATAGTTTATCAGTAACCTTCTTAAGTACCTACACTGAACAGTCATGATTCTCGACTAATTCTGGTGTTCATGGTTATATTTCAGAGAAATGCAAACACTGGCTGGGGTTCTAAGGAGGATGACCCAAAATGGGAGCATGACAGACACCGTGGTCCACAAAATAAGGGGGAATTCCGTGGCGTCTGCTATGCTTTCCAGAAAGGCGAATGCAGCCGGGAGATTCCTGCAGATTTTCGCATGATGAACAGGTAGCTGTCCAGGCCGTGGTGTCTGCTATGCTTTCCAGAAAGGCGAGTGCAGTCGCGGGGCTTCCTGCAGATTTTCACATGATGAGCAGGTAACTGTCCTGCTTGATTTGCACGAGAAGTTTTTTTCGCGTATGATTGCCAGTTTAGTTAATAGAAAATGAGTTCCTTATCATTTCGCCACAATGTTCCTTTAGAGTATTTGATATTTTCTCAAGGTAATATGCTGAAAACTTGTGCTTATCACAGTAAGGCCTTTACATTGCTCTGGTCACGTCTATACATGTACTTCACTTGGATGAGCCATTACCTGCAAAATATATTTCATGAATTCCGTAGCAGAATATCATTTCAGAGAACATACGCACATTGCCAGAGGTTTTAACATTTGTTGTTGGAAACACAAGCACCATTTTTTTTATTGCATTGCGCTAGATGTGGCTGTATGCTAGAGATTGTTGCTTTTGACAGGATTTATGATATTTTTGCAGCATGCCAGTACATGCTTCTCTGAATGTAATAATAACTTGCCAGTTTAATGTTACGGGTGCGCATTTTCTATTGTTGGCTGGCTGGAAATATGTGTCCTTTACACTTAGTCGTATAGTTCATCAGTTGTTCAGTCGTTCCAGTAAAAAGCCATTGCTTGGCAACTAATTCTGATGTTTGTGAATTATATTTTCAGAAGAATGCAAACACTGATCGAGGTTCTAGGGAGGACAGCAATGCAAGACGGCAGCATGACCATGATCCACCAAAGAGCCACAAAAATTTCCCTGACAGGATTAAAGAAGAGGCGAGATCAGGAGACAGGGATGGTCAAACCTCAAGATCAGAGTTGTACAGGGACCGAGATTCTAGGTCGAGACATGGCGCTAGAGACACAAAAGATAGTGACAGGAACAGGCATGAGAAATCCCCTGTGAGATCAAGAGGCGACAGGCAGAGAGGCGATGACAGGGGAAGAGAAGATAGATCAGACACAAGAGATAGGGACAGGGGCGGGCGTGAGAAATCCCCTGATAGATCAAGAGGCGACCGGCAGAGAGGCGATGACAGGGGAAGAGAAGAAAGATCAGAGAGCAAGCGGTCTAGGCATGACAGAGATTCTGGTGGCCGTTACGAAAGAAGGGCTGATGAAGAGGAAGAACAGTACAGGAAATCCCGGAGATGAAAGTCGGTTTATTAGGGCATTTGCTGCCGTTGCGGTTCTAGTCTGGTTGATGTTTGTACTTGTACAAGGTGAAGAATTTTGTTAGTTGTTTGATGCTTGGTGCTAGATGTCCAGGTTGCACCTGGTTCTTTTCCTTTTACTAGGTTTTTGAACATACTAGCTCATGGATGATTTTGCAGGGTATTAACTCAATCCATTGGTTTACACTGTTCATTCTTGTTATAACACTTATCTGGTGAATTTTGTATCAACAACAACAACAAAGCCTTTAGTCCCAAGCAAGTTGGGGTAGGCTAGAGGTGAAACCCATAAGATCTCACAACCAACTCATGGCTCTGGCACATGGATAGCAAGCCTCCACGCACCCCCTGTCCATAGCTAGCTCTTTGGTGATACAAAAAGTAGTCAGCCAACTGAGGCAAGTAGAGACCCAGCACGGCCATCGTCCCGTGCTTCCACTTTCATGGAAACTCAGAGGCAACAGCCGGGCCGGTTGTCGCTATCTGGTGAATTTTGTATCACTTCAGAAAATCGTACTAGCTGCACATTCTTAGCACCTCCATTCTGCTATAATTTACCAGAAAATTGGCACCATTAGAGCAATATATAATTGCTGAAAATTCAGTTAAATAAAATATTATGAAATGGCAGAAAAGCAAAATGTCCAGTCTGCTGTACATTTTATTGACTGAACTTATTCCACTAGCTACAACTGTTTATTCGGTGAAGCAAAGAACCCACATCAAACACGCTCTGAAGGTTTCTGCTACAGACTTCAAAAGAGAAAAAGTGAACGCCAATCTGGTTCTGGTTCTATGCGTCGGAGAAGTCCAGGAACGTCGACTCGGCGAGATCAATGGCGCGAGCGAGGCCGGCGGCCTTGTTCTGGCACTCCTGCTGCTCGTCGTCCGGCTTACTGTCGGCGACGATCCCGGCGCCGGTCTGGAGGTGCGCCACCCACTCCTGGCGCGCGTTGCTGCTGTCTGTGCCATACGAGTACATGGTGTCAAACCGGGACGCCGTCGGGAAGACGATGGTGCGCAGGGCGAGCGCGATGTCCATGTCACCGCGGAAGGAGATCTGGCCGAAGCCACCACTGTATGGCCCGCGCATCGTCATTTCCATCTCGTCGATCAGCTCCATCGCTCTCACCTGGAAGATGAGTTTCAGAAGGAAGCATGTGGGAGCTTGCTCAGTGAATTCAGGGTTGAATCATGGAGAAATTGAATTTCAACAACAGCTTTCTGGAACTCGAAGAAATATGATTGATTTGACACTTATCTATACTCCGTTTGGCATCGCCGTTGTTTTTTCCAAAACAGTTTTTCAGTTTCAATGCATCTAGGTGATGATGTGATAGCAGCAAGCATCCACTTACCTTGGGAGCACCACTGACGGTTCCAACAGGCAATGCAGCTCGCAGGGCATCCCAACATGTAAGTTCGTCACGCAGCTCCCCAGTAACCTACAGAAGTAGACCCACACATTATGAGAATTGTTAACACAATTTCAGCAAAAACAGATGGATGTCGTTAGATTTACTTGTTCCAAGAAAATACAGAAAAACATATACAATGTTGATTGTGTATATTAGTATGATATTGCATCAAATGACTATTTGAAGTTGTTTGTCTAAAGAATTAGACTGACTTACCGTCGAGCTAATGTGCATGACATGCGAATATCGCTCAATATTCATCAATTTCTCCACCTTTACTGTTCCTGGTTTGGACACCTGGAAACAATAGCGAAGTTGAACACAGCTCAAACTAGATGAAGTCAAAAGTGTACCAAGACAGACAACTGGTTTTGATCAAACAAGATTGCTTGAAATTAGGATAAAATTCCACTGGATCTAACCAAGTAAAGACTTAATTATCACTAATGAGCCACTAACAAAACGGAAATGGATGTCAATAGTTGCCAGCCGGAATAAATGGTGTCCATGAGGAACTTGATGACACATGGGTACTTTACCAATCTTTATTTGGCAAATTGTAAAATGTATTAGAGATTGAATTGAATGGAAACTATAAAACAAATGGGTGAAAGACAAACCTTTCCAACATCATTCCGACCTAGATCTACTAACATAATGTGCTCCGCACGCTGTTTTTCGTCACTCAACAGGAGCTGTTCTAAAACCTTGTCTTCATCTTTTGTTTTTCCTCTCCTGATTGTTCCAGCAAGAGGTCGATTGACAACTGTCCTCTGAGAAAAGGAAAAATAACAGGTCATGTTGTTCATTTGGCACCTACAACTTCTCTAGAAGATTGTGGGCATGCAAAATATCAAAGAGTTCCGCAATAACTTTCTTGAATTATTAGCACACGACAACAAAATGATAACTATAAAATTCTCTCCATCTTGTAAAGCAAATAGATAGCACATACGATACGAAAAGTTAACTTCCACTACATATTGCAGTTACAAACAAGGTTTGGAAGCAAGCCCATAACTAAAGATGCAAAAGATAAAACTCCCTATTTTGGCTTACCTTTGCGACCCGAGTAAGAATCTCAGGACTTGATGCTACGAGAATACAACCTCGTGCCTGCAATAATGTTACAGGAGATTAACCTTACTGATTATTATGTGTCACGATCACGACTTTTCCCGCTTATAATACTGGAAATATTCAGATTACCTGTAGATAGGCCATATAAGGGCTAGGATTGACAATACGCAATGCGCGATACACCTCAAAAGGGTCGGCGAATGTACGTCTCTCAAAACGTTGGCTTAGTACTACTTGAAAAATATCACCTGCTAGAATGTGTTCTTTTGCTTGCACAACAGACTTCTTGTAGTCCTCGCTAGACATTGTTGATTTCTGTAGTGCTGAGCCGAATTGCCCAACGTTAAGCTTAATGGAACCAGCAGAAAGGGTTGGGCTACATCAATATTTCATTGAACTAGATCAGTGGGGAATAGAAAATTAGAAGAATAAAACTAAGACATATAAAAGAGAGTTGGCCAAACTTTAAAACTCACACATTACTGCTATGCAATCTTGATAACAGAGCTTCCAACCGATTTTTTCCATCTTCATATGCTTCATCAATTGAGTGATAGCAGTCCAATCTCACCCAATGAATAACATGTGTTTTCTGCATCGAACAAAACACATAATATGAGGTAAATGTCTTGAAATATCTGAATAAATTAGCTGATTTGAGATATACTTTAAATGAGCTCAATTTGTATAGAAATCAAGCGATATACGGTCGTCTGAATTAGAGAAAATGCATAAAAGTATTCCATAATTATCCATACCTTTTCAACGTGATCAAACACGACTACGTCATTGTAGAGGCCTAAATGAATGTCAGGAAGGTTCCTATCATCCTCTGGCGCCTTAGAAAACGGAAGCTTCTTTGTCTCAACATAACGCACCGTATCGTATGAGAAGAATCCAACCCATCCTCCTGTATATTTTCCAAACACAGTTAGCATTCTTCTAGAAAACATAACCAGCGCTCAACAAAGGCTGAAGATCACACTCTCTGTAGATGAAAAGGGCATCCACAATGGACCCGTTCAACCCAATGTGGCATGACCGAAAAGGACCATGCTATATGCTTAATTAGCAAGTACTAACTGCATGCCCCACTACATCACAGCATTTGTAGAGCATTAAGGTGAAAGTGACACACATATATAAATCTTACCACAAAAGGCATCAGGCAGGCCATCAACTGTAATCTGCGGATTCCACCGCTCCATGATGTCCCTTGGGACGGTCATGGGGTCAGCCGCGTACTGCTCCTCCTTGGTCCTCATCTCATGGTCCATGACCGTCACCTGGTTGGCCTTGGCCACGATCTCCATGGCCGGCTGCGCCCCCACCACGCTGTACCTCCCCTGCAAATTGCAGACCAACCAACAACCCGGCACGCGACAGATTCAAATGATTCTGATTTTGTCTTGGGGGAGGATACGAATGGATAATGAAGCAGCCAATCGTGAGGCAGGGACTAACCACATTGGTGCCCTCGGAGGCCTGCTCGACGGACTCGAAGAGGAAGCTGGGCGCCTCCCGGTCGTCCTCCCGGACGAGGCAGCGGTAGGCCAGCACCGGCGTGAGGTGGTCGGAGAAGATGCAGCGCTGGAGGGGCAGCAGCGTGTGCCCCGCCGCCGCCCCCGACCTGAACGCCTCCTCCTCCTCCCGCACCGCTGCACGCGCGCGCGCGCGACAGACAACGCCGCATTCAGTCAGTCAGTCGGTCAGTCGCGCAAAGCCACAGATAATCAGCGCCGCGAGGTTCCGGGGCGGGCAGAATGTACTGGGCGCGCGTAGCACGGGTCGGGCCGGAGTGGGGAGGGGACTCACCGACGGCGTCGAGCTTCTGGAAGGCGGTGGCGGCGCGGCACGCGACGCCGGGGCGCGCGCGAGGCGGCGGAGACGACGAGGCAAGCGCGCTCGCGCGGCAGCCGACGGCGAGGCGCCGCTGCGGGGGCAGAGGCGGCAGCGACGGCGCGAGAGTCCCCCTCGGCACGCGCGTCGACGGCTGCGCGGGGCGCAGCGAGAGCGCGAGGCCGGCCGCCGCCATCTGATGTGTTGACTCTGTGGCGAGAGAGACTGGGCCTCAGGGAGGGAGGGTAACGGTGTGCGGAATCGGGGAGGTGGGTAGGGAGTGGACGGGGTCTCTGTCTCGGATATGTAGGCCACAGATAAGATGGGGACTGACTGCACAAATCAAATCAAATCAATCAATGGCGATTCGATTATGCTATGTATTGAGATTCTATGGATTACAGGCACTACACAGGCACTACACATTCACTTCTTCCGTCTGTATATTCGGAGGATAAATGGGATGATATAAAGCTGGCTCCAAGCATAGCCAATCCGTGCGAGATAATCATATTGTGCAAGATAACACAAACATATCATGAGCTGTCATGTCTCTGAAATATTCATGTTGTGCAAGATAACACGGCATGTCATGAGCTGTCAAAGTGTATCTGGTTCCCACATCATCGCAGCTCCACGGACAATTACTCCAACGAGCTTGGAGCACTTCAAATGTCCTCTCCACATCCTTCCTATCTACCTCTTGCATTGTTGCAATAACGGATTTGTTTGTTTTGTTGCCACGGGGATCAGATATGGTCTTCACAAACGCCCGAGACTAAGGATAGATACCATCGGCAAGTCAGCAGTCAGTACCCCTTGATGTAGTTGTGTCCGTAACGGTATAGTTGCATGGTGGAGCTTCCCTGTCGCAGAGTCTCTTGAATAACTTTGGATCACATTGATGTCATATAAAAGCATGCCAAATCCACAAGTCCTGCAACGCCATTGTTTCAAGTATGACGGTGGCTTCTTTGACGTGACCCTATTGCCGACACAAACCTTTTGGGCAATTCTTCCACTACCAGTGCATGCAACCAACTGAACCTAGCATACCTGTTGATCCTCGTGCTGCTCCAATTGCCAACAATTTTTATGTGTCCTCCGTAGATGGTTCTCTCAGCTACTCTCGTCCGAACACCTTCACTATGTACATGCAAAATGCACCATGGTGTTCAGGACCGTGGTCTCTCCCATCAGAATTTTTGAATCAATTGCATCTGTAGCATGACCAAAAGAAAGCATCCTGAGAGTAGCCGTGCATTTCTGTAAAGAAGAGAAGAAAAATTTTCCATAACAATCCTTCCTCAGCATGAAGTTGTCATCAGCCTTCTCCATGCCTTCCACTACCCGCAATAACAAGTTTCTACTCATCCAGTAGCGACGATGAAAGAAAGTTTTATGGAATGTTACGACAACTATGAAGTTGTTCGTGTATAGAAGTCGTGCACCGAAAATCCTATCACGGGGAATCACTCCTCACTCCGCGACCCATGATGGAACACATGAAGTTTAGGGCGTGCTCCTCTACCTTCTCGAACTCCTCTTCGATACTCGTCATTATCATCATCATTTTGGCATCCTCGTCGTTTGAATCTAACGATGTGATGAACTCGTTGAATATGAATTTGTCAAGATCATCGTTTTCATAGCCATCATTCCACGCTGAATCCGTTGGTGACCTAGAAGTAATGGCCGAAAGGATTAAAAATTAGCTCGGGCATTTCATCGAACACGTAGAGCGCGGGCTGAAAATATGGGGAGTTTGATGTACCGGGGCGATGTCCAATAGCGGCAAAAGCCCGATGGCAGATGTACGGAGGAGGACAAACAGAGAAGAGAAGAAGGATGCTCGGGCAAGGAAAGGGGATGCGGGTTTGAGCGAATTGGCGCGAGCCCTAGCTGTTAGTCCGACGTGGCGGGCATGTCCAGCACCCCATATTCGCCCCAGATTTGGGAGGCTATGAGGAGCCTAGTTGGGTGGTGTTTTTCTGTCCAGGCACTGTTAAGGCGTTTGGGGCGGGTATAGGAGATCCGGTTGTAGATGCTCTAAGTCGAAGCACGATTCATTTTCCACCCCTATAAAGGCGACTACTGGGCGCCGGCGCGCCGGCCCAATTTTGGGCCGGTCGGCCTGCAGCCACACGATTGCGTATAGCTTCACCGTTGGATATTCCCCCGCAGGTACATCGTCTTCCTCTCCTTCGCGTACGCATCTCTTCTTCTTGTTTCCCCCTCGCCCCTTCTCACCTGCAGCTCCTCCGCCCTCCTCCTTACTGACTGGTCCTCCGCTCCTCCACTCCCGCCTCCTCACGCGTTCGCATCGGCTCTCGTCGCCGCCGGTTACAGTTCGAGGTCGGCCATCGCCGCTAGCATGCAGCTCCCATGGTCATCCGTTGCAGCTTTGTTTTGCTTGGTTGTAGCAAAATCGATCACCGGTGGTAGCATCCCCGACCACGTCCACCGGACATAGTCAAAAAACTTGCCGAGCTACCCTGCGCCGTTGCAGCCACGCCGTCGCCGCTTGACGCACCACTGCACGTGGTTGCACCATGGAATGCTTCCGTGGTCGCAGACCCGCTCGTCGTCGTCGGGTAGCAGCCTCACGGTTGCAGCTTGCAGCCGTGGCATCGTAGCCTCGCCGTCGTCGGGTAGCAGCCTCGCTGTTGGAGCTTGCAAGTTGCAACCTCACCATCATAGCCTCGTCGTCGTTGGTAGCAGCCTCGCTGTTGCAGCTTGCAACCGCCTCCTTGTAGCCTCGCTGTTGCAACCTCGCCATTGTCGTCGTTGAAGAAAATGACACCTCCGCTAGTAGCAAACTTGGAAACGGTTGCAGCAAAAAAAACGTCGCCGTCGCCGCGACCAACACCACCATGGTGGATTGTAGCAAAAGTTGTCTCTGGTTCCAGCAAAATTCAAACACGGTTGCAGCAAAAAAACAGCATCACCGTCGTCTCGACCAACACCGCCGTGGTGGATGTAGCAAAAGTTGACTGCGGTTCCAGCAAAAATCAAGCACCGTTCCAGCAAAATTCAATACGGATGCAGCTCGGATTCCGAACTATTCCAGCTTTTTTGGCGCTGCCAGTTGTAGCAACTGGAGACCACCGTTCCAGCAACGGTGGGTGCCGTTTGTAGCACCGTGGGAGTTTGAAGCGCGTCTTCACCGGCCGACGGTGCCGATCCGAGTTCTCGGCATCTCACATCGAGGTTGCAGGCTTTTCCCGTAAGGCTCGTCTGCATCGCTCCACCACGTTCAGACATGGTTGATCGGAGGAGGGGGCGTTGATGGAGGCCCACGGCGGTGGCGCTCGGTGAGAGACCGCCGACGAGGAGAACGCCTCAGACCATGTGCGCGGTGGGAGAGAGAAAAATACAGAGAAAGAGAGGTGGGCACATGAAAGGGAGAGAGAAAAGTACAGAGAAAGAGAGGTGGGCGTGAGAGAGAGAGAGAGAGAGGATAGAAGATAAGGTGGGCTCCCACCCTTACGTGTCGGACTGAATGGCGGGCAGCGCTCGTGCGGACGCGACCGGCCGAGCGTTCGGCCGGCGTGCCGATTGTAAACGTTTTCCCCCTATAAATGTAATCTAGTACTTTGCTTGTATGTAGAATCTATTTAGTGAGGGCAATTTACCTATCAATTTCTACGTATCGTGCATAGGGCGGGGAATTAGGGAAGAAGTAGTTGGCCAATAACACACGGGTCCCACATAGCGAAGAATTTTGGAGGCTTCATCACAGGTTCTGAGTTTGTGCATGGACTCTGAAGCCTCCATTATTTATAGCAACAGCTTCAATAACGATTTTGGAGATAAAAAATATGGCACATCTTCTGTAGTTGCTTCTATTTTTTAACATAGTATAATCACATACACTCACATACATATATATATATATATACATATATATATATATATATATAAAATCACATACACTCACATACATATATACTCACCTACGAGATACTGAGCCAACACAACATCTTAATTTGACGAAGTTACCATAGACGCCTCGTAGTTGACAGAGATATCTCCCGGCCACACTGAACAAACATTGCCGAAAAGGTTGAAATAAATTCAGAAGAATGTGAGCACCAACGTCAAGTCTAAGGCCTGAATGCTAGTTCCACCACAAGGAACCTAACCATCTGAACTAGGCTCAGTTCATAGTTGCTCTTAGTTGGCCGTCTTCTTTGTTATGGAATTTGCTCAGCATATTCATAGGGAAAATATGTGCATTTGTGCGTTCATAAGACGAGTGTGTACCTGGCCATGGGCAGCCCGACCCTAACAGCCCGACTCGACCCGGCCCAAAAATCCGGGTCGGTGAGCTAAGCGTGCCATCGAGCCGAGTTCGGCTCGAAATCGAGCCCAACCAGGCAGATCGAGCCGGGCTTGGGCTTGCGCCAAACATGATTTTAGCCATAGTCGAGCACGAACCTAATTTAGTAGTCCCGACGATCGGGCGGGCGAACTCGGGCCTAGGTTTTCAAAGATTGGGCATTTTGGCTGGCTGCCCGCCCGAGGTATGCTAGGTATAGACAAGTGTATATATAAGGGCATGAGGGTGCGAAAATGCATAGGAGCTCTCGGTGCTACGCCCCTATATTCAAAAATAATTTAGTAATTCAAAAAATAAAAAAATCCTGGAACTTTTTATGGAATCAAACATGACCAAGTATTGCACTCGTATAAAAAGATTAAACAGGCAATGACTTTTATTGTATCCGGGGTCAAAGATTTTCGAAAAAATGCTAGATACAAGTACTATTCATGCTATATTGTCATCATAAATTTGGTTTTTTTGCCCTGAAGTCAACGAGAATCGTTCCTTGGCAAAACTTTTTATATGAATACAATACCTAGTCAATTTGTTTCAAAAATATATCCAGGATTTCTTTGACTTTTTTTTTGAATTATTAAATTATTTTTGAATATAGGGGGTGGAGCACCCGAGTGCTCCTAATCCGCTTCCCATGAGGATGTGCCATTTGCAAAAAAAAAAAAAGAATCAAATCAATCAATCCATCCATCCATCCACGACCCATCCTTTAATCATTCGCAAAAAAGAGAAAACATCCATCCATCATTTGCGATTTACTGTGTTAAAAATTCATTCAAATTCATCCATCCATCCATCTATCCGATCATGGTCCATCCCCGTAATCATTCGCAAAAAAAGAGAGGAGAAAACACCCATCCACGCCGTAACGCGATGTCGCGTGAACCACGTGGTGCGTCGCCCCGTCTCCGTTTGTCGCCGGTTTTTTGGCCCGGCCCTGCCTGGAGACAAGCAAGACGCGCGCGGCCGGAAGGGAAAGATTGTTGGGACGTGCAAGATTCTCGCCGGGCCGGCGGCGACGGCGTGCCGGGCGAGTTAGCGCACTGTTAGCGCATGCTGGGAAATTATTAGCTGGCGATGAATTTCGGCATGGGACAGAAGAATCTGACTCTGCGTGCACCACGTTCGTCCATCCGGTCACGTCGAGGCTAGTAAAGTGGAATTTTAGTAGGATGACACGAGGATATTGCCTACGAGCTACGGCCTTACCAAACCGAAGAGGCAACATGTGCAAGTTAGAGAGATGCATGCGGTAGGCATGTGAGATAAATCAGCTGCTGCATGTTTGGGATGCGTGAACGCATGCAGGATCATGATCAAACTGGTGCGTGTTGTGTTGGTAACACTCACTAAGACACTAACAGAGAGCAGTGTGTAGAAGCAAGGTTAAAGTCTATCATTGGTGTAAAGTATCACGAGAGCTGCTCCTGTGCACATACATGCGCAGGTCCTGGTGTATGCAGTCCTGGGTGTATGTAACGGAAGACACTCCTCTGCTCTTGCTCTGTTCCTAGTTGCTATCACGCGTCAGTCAGAGCAAGCAAACACACCACGGAAAGCAGAGCGCCCGGCGGGCAGGTCGACCGGGAGGAGCTAGCACCGCCCCACGGGAAGCCAAGCTATATACCCTGTCTCGCAAAATCGTTATACAGGTCGCCCATAAAAAAATCGCTTTTCTACGAGTTTGTAGGATATGTCCCGTGCCCGAGGCCTCGTGGTGCCACAAATATTTTTGCGGTCAAAATTGACATGAACCAGAATTCATATAGATGCACGAAATAATTTATATAAAGTAGACATGCCGTAATAGTTCACATTCAAAATCATGCACAATATCAAAAGGTAGCAAGTTTGTCCCTACGAATGCGCAATTAAACAAAATAAAACATGAGCCACAACCGGCCATGATAAAATCAAGCAACATCATCGTTGCCAAGATCATTGCCACCACCAGCGGCCATAGCACCACGGTCACCACCTTCAACAACATGGCCCGCCGGAGGGGGTGGAGGAGGAGCCCGACCTCGCGTCGCAGCCGCCTTCTTCCTCGTCGGGCCCTTCGCTTGCGACTTTGCCACTTTGGTCGATCGGCGGAGGGGGTGGAGGAGGCGGCGTACTCGAGCTGGCGACCACAATGGGAGCGAGGACGACCGCAATGGAAGAGGTTGGCGCGGCAGCGGACACGGCTCCATGGAACAATAAAAAAGTAAAGATACATTTGAGGAGTATCAGTCGTCGTCCCTTGCAGCACCAATAGGGCGGTCTGCCACACCAGGGCGATACTCGTTCGCACCAGTAACGACTTCCCAACAATACTATCACGACCCTTGGAGCACCGACCTACCCTATAGCACTAGGGCACTCTCTTCCCCGTCTAGTATCAAGCCATGTACAAAATGGGACCAATCATCGCCACTTCAAGATGAGTCGACTGCTACAACGACGGTCGCTCTGCTATAATCTGGAGCCTAGTGTCGCGGACATTCACCGACAATGGATACAAGTGCAGTGGAGGCTCTATCGCAGCGACGACCTCCGAGAGCCAAGATCCGATGCTCGTCTTGCAGGAGCCCCGCTACGGACGTGCCCTGATGCAGGCCTATTGGCGCCAATTGCCACAAAGCAAGCGCAACACTCGCTAGAGTTCGTTGCCCTAGACTATTTCTCCCCTGTGCATGCATGGTGGTGGGAATGACGATGGCTGAAACGTCTGGTGGCCTGGGGGTCATAGATAGGAGCAGACCGGATGGCTTATGGGGTGGTTGATTTTCCCCCAAAATTATAAGGCTGATGCTTAGCACACTCCTTTCGTTATTTTATTTTGCTACTAAAATTTTATTTATTCGTTTTTTCTAGGCTTATTTCGTTTTTTCTTTACAATTTTTTATGTTTTTCTTTTCTTTTTATGCCTTAATATTTTATACATAATTTTTTAAAGATGTGATGAACATTTTTACAATGTGTCAACATTTTTACAAATACATGATGAATATTTTCTTAGATATGTGATGCACATTTTCAATATTTTTGATATATGATGAACAATTCTTGTACAATGAATATTATTTTAATACGCAACAACCATTTTAAAAATATGTGATTATTTTTTTTGATATGTGTGCAATGAAGTTTTTAAAATATGTGAAAATGTGTATAAATACACAATGAACAGCATTAAATATGCCATATACATTTTAGACCACCATGATGATTTTTTTTCATAAATAGGCACACATTCTTTTGTAAAAGAAGGTTGATATTTTCCCTTTTAAAATATTTTTCCCTTTTAAAATATATGAAATTAAAAAATTACTAAATAAAAATAAAAAAATCGGCTCATGGCCGGACATGGGCCTGGCCCAGGCGTGCGCCCGCGTGGGCGTTTCCACGTCTATTCGTTGCACTGTGCAGGGAGTGGGGGGGACTCACGCAGCCTGTCGTGCCTGGAGACAGAATGTGAAACCAGCAACAATGCCCGTATGAGATTCACATAGAGCCATTGTGTATATGGAAATGACATCGCACACGTTTTTTTTTTTTTTTGAAAGACATCGCACACGTTGGACAACAAATGGCAATTCCATTTTATGCGATCGATCGAGCAAATAAATGGAAATCAACCACCAGCTAGCTACGTAGCTAGTACGATTACAGCGGAGGATTCGGCGGCGGCAAGCTAGCAATCGCATATGCCAATTGGGACAGCCAGTCGGCGTAGATGTTCTCCTTGCCCAATGGGTTCTTGTTCGCGCTCCCCTCGAACAAGAGCAGGTCGCACTTGTCGGGATCTTGGTTGGCCTCCAGCAGTTTGCCGGACGCCGCTTCGACGCGCCCGGCACGGAGGTCACCGAGCGCGGCGTCCAGGGTCCTGTTCATCTCCCTGTAGTAGCGGAGGCAGCCGCCGAGGTTCTTGACGAGGTCCTCGACGACGAGCAGCGTCGACGTGACGTTGGCCACCGTGAGGCTGGTGGCCACGACGGCGAGCTCACGCGCGTCTTTGGCAGACACGGCCGCCGGGTCGGACGACAGCGCGCCCACGCACGAGCCGTACTCGTAACCCAGTTGCCCACCGGCTCGGCCCACGGCGGCGCATGTCCTTGTGATGATCGCGGACGGAGTGCCGACGGCGAGGATGCCGTCTCCGGTAGCCAGGAGGAGGATGAGGGTGAGGAGTAAAGCAACCTGAGGATGCATCGCCATACGACTGTCGTCGGTCCTACTCACCTCACCCTCACCGTGACTATCATTGTATTGCACACCAGTCGATCGGCGGCGTATATATATGCAGGCAACCAATAGAACGGATTATCAAGTAACCGTTGGGATGAAATTAATGAGTTAGGATCCTCTGCGATCTTATGCGATGATGTACGATCACATCATGTGGGACTGCACCGTCTGAAGATCGAGAGGCCTCAACCCGAAATTAATACGTACTAGCGATGGAGAGGATAAGTAATACATGGAAATATATCAATATTTTGATTTTGCAATCTTTGCCAAATCAGTCCGATCTACTCAGTGCTAGATCGTGCATTAATGACTGCCATTCGTCGATCATAAATTGGAAAGTTCGAAGGTAATCATACATGGATCATTTTCATTTATTTTCGCCTCACCTCCCACCAGCATCTCTCAACTCCGATTTTTCGTGGTAAGTGTCGATTCAATCAAATCACGTAAATATTAGGTAATCAAGAATTTAAAAATCACACCATATATGTGCAATCGCTTTTCTAAAAGATAAGCATAAGATTCTTTTCTCAATAACCTTCCAAAATAAAATCAAATATTCCTCATCAGAGACAGTCGCCGCCGTCTCCCATGCCCTACTTTTCCTCGTCAGAGCCCGTCGCCTGCACGTCTCTGGTAGACGTGGGATTGATGATGGATTCGTCGTGGTCGGAACCAGCTACGTGCACCACGACCGGTTGCGGCGCCCGGGGTGGCCGTGCACCATACATAGCGCCAAAGAGTGAGAATCCGCCTCGCCAACATCTGCCGCGATGGCTGCTGCCACCTCTCGCGCACGCTGTCATGCACAGCAGGCACGCTGCACCATACTTGCGTCGGACGACGCCCACGCGTTCACCTCTGCCTCAGCGCGCCAACGAAGCGGTTGCGCATCCACCATCGCGTTCGGACACCACATGGACCTCACTGCCTCTGATGAGGCAGGGAAACATGCCTCGCGCCGGATCCACGCGTCATTTGGACAGACGCAATGGATATCCGAAGGAAGGAGTCCGGTCGCTGCCATCGGAGGACTCTACCCAGAAGCGATGGAGCGCAAGACAAACCTCGAGGTTTGTGTGGGATGATGGAAGTAATTATGTGGTCTGGGTCCGTATTTGAGGATTATCCTCACTGCTACACACAAGGCTCATGTCCTTGGTGCACCTTTAGGTGAACCACCCAATCCCTCGACTGTAGATGTTATGAACATCTGGCAGGCTCGGGTTGATGACTACTTGATAGTTTAGTGCGTCATGCTTTATGGCTTAGAACCAAGGCTCCAAAAACGTTTTGAGCACCACGAGGCATATGAGATGATGCAGAAGCTAAAATGGTTTTCGAGGCTCACGCCCATGTGGAGAGGTATGAAGCCTCACACAAGTTCTTTAGTTGTAAGATGTAGGAGAACAACTCCGTTACTGAGCACATACTCAAAATGTTTAGGTACGCCAATCGCCTCAATCAGTTGGGATTGCTATTCCTGATGAAGTAGCAATTGATAGGGTTCTCCCATCACTACCACCAAGCTGCAAGGGATTTGTCACGAACTACAACATGCAAGGGATGGAAAAGACACTCCCTGAGCTTTTTGCAATGGTTAAGACCACAGAAGTAAAAATCAAGAAATATGCTCCAGCTTGGTCACATTTGAGCTCCAATCAGATAAAGGACGCTTCTTTTCCTAATCAGAAAAGATATGTTATATGCAGGTTGGGGACATAGGCATGAAGCTGCTGAGTTATCTGCATAGTTTTCATATAAGAAAACATACACCCTCGCCATGCTATACCAAAGAGTTCCAACATATAAGTGAGGGTTAGACAGCGTGTCAGAACTTTTACTTTATGCAGACATGTAGAAACAATGCTTGGGGTTAGAGCTGGTATACTTTTCATGTATTTTATTTTGTGTATTTTTTTTTTATTTTTTACCCTTTTCTTTTTTTCCTTTTTATGTCTTTGTTTTTTTATAAAAAAATTTTAAAGATGCGATGACCATTTTTACAATGTGTCAACATTTTTACAAATACATGATGAATAGATATGTGCGGCGCCTCTTTTTCTATCCCCACAAATAACATAATCTTGCGACCAAGCCCCTGAAATCTTGCATCCAACACCCTTAATTTTTCATTTCCTTACAAACAAGGACAAAATTTTGACAAGTCGTGAAAAGTTTGGCTAGAAATTTCGGCAGCATAACGCGTCAAATGGATTAAGAAACACGTCGACAACAGCATTGCATGAGCGAAAAGCAGTTTTGGCTAGTAAAAAGGATGATGGATTAAAACACGACCGAAAGCAATTTTGCGCCAAACATGTCAGCATGATTAACCGCAGAATTTCCTAAATAAAGTTCTAAATGCCAAATCATCAAGACACTTTGTCACTAGCCCATTTGATTTTGAATCTGTGCTAGTGGTGTCATATAAATCCATTCTAGTATAGTATTTCCTAATTACTACTGTATTGTGAATCGGTTTAATCCCTAATATCAAAAATGCTCTCTATCTTCAAACAAACTTGCATCTGAGCTTCCTCGTACTGATTAAGATACCGGAGAAAAATGTATCAGTAGTCATGCATGGACGTGGGCACTAAATAGGTTCATATGTTTATGCTTTCCTTTCGGCTTAATCTACATACTCTCAACTAGGAAGTGTATATCTATTATGAAATCAAGTTATACCCACTAAACTGAAAATATATGGGCTGCTATTATTTATTTATCTAACTTACTAAGTTGTTTCTTATGATTTAATCATGACCTTAATTGGCACAAGGTATACGTATTGTGAGATGCCCCTTCTTTTTTTTAAAGGTTCCTGACCCTCGTTCATGGAGTTCACTTAGAGTAATGACTTAGTATATATAACTGCAGCATATTGTGAATGCCAATCAGGAGGGATGCTTCAACTTTACTATGTTGCTAAGAACTTTTACTATTGGCACTTGTAACTTGTAAAGCCTGCCTAACTATTGTTTAGTATTTTTTTTGTTCCTGTGGATATGCATTATGCAAACTAAAAAAGGTTCACATGAAAGAGCAGTTGAATACAACAAGGGATGAATCATGACTTGTCATCTGCT
Organism: Aegilops speltoides; assembly: GCA_021437245.1. Lineage (NCBI taxonomy): Eukaryota > Viridiplantae > Streptophyta > Magnoliopsida > Poales > Poaceae > Aegilops > Aegilops speltoides. The sequence goes on from CM038145.1 coordinate 499,501,893, forward strand.
TATTGATTCATGCTGATGTTTCTTTCGGAAATACATTATTTGTTCCTAGCTCCTGCATGCATGCTGTTACAAAAGTCAAAGGCAAATGACATAACACAGGGACAGTCTTCGTATTATTTACATTGGGCATGCAAGAGTCTTACATCACTAGTTCTCATCTGAACATAATAGTCTTGCTCGTGCAAGCATCAACTTTAATCCCTATACAGCATGTGGGGAGTGATCTGTTGCAGCCAACCAACTTGGAGACTCATGTCCATCCTAGTACAAACTTTAGCTAGCCTCGCGCGGCATAAGACCAAGAGTCCGGTACGTCAAGATCACTCTTGGCACTGGGTCTGCCCACGCTCTCATGATTATTGGTTTTGAAAGTTCATACATGATACTAGCCATACACGATATCGTCCAACAAACAAATAAACCCAAGTGTCTGTCACTGTGACACTTCTTTCCGTGGGCACCAAGTCTTAGAGAGACTACGGGTTGTACTACTCACTGCCACAAATACATATACTTGTGTTGGTGCTTCTACAATGCTATTTACATGGCTTACTACTAATTACTAACACTTCCTTTTATACTAGACCAGATGAGGTCATTATCTGATCCAATCTTATACAAAAACTGGTGTATGTTTTGCTATGTGACAAGGGAGGAATGAGGATTTCATGCCCTACTGGCTCGATTATACATATTACTGAGAAAATCAAGTCAAGACCATCATCTTTTACTACTGAAAGGAAGCATGTATAAATTTTCCAGTACCTTTGCTTGGATGAACTGGTGTGGATCTTTCTGAATCCAACACCCATCATGTATGTCGCTGACCCATCACCCTTGTCAGGACGCTTGTTGCCTGCATGCATCTCTGTCTCCTCGTGTCCAGCAATACCATCTGCATCACAGGGTAATTAAGGTTGACTGGCACCAAGGCAAGATTTTCTTTAAGGAGGTCATATCGAGAAATGGGAGAGGGGGAACAAAACCAACAAGCAAAACGTCGTGGACGAGCAGTGAGCAGCAATCACAGGTGTGGCCAGGGGGTCGAAGACGCTCACCGACGCCGCATGTCAAGGAATGGATGTGTGTTGGCTTAAGGAGGAGCAATGTGTATGGCGCGAGGGAAAGAATCAGAGGCAGTGACAAAGGGCTGGCCATTTATAGAGAAGATGGCGTACGGCTTGGCCAGCATTGAGCGAGCAGGGAACGAGGGGAGGCCGTCGGATGGGAGTGCGATCCGCGTGAGGCACGCGGGAGCCAATGGAAAGAACGGGATGGAGGGATCGAGGGATCGAGGGAGGGGAGTAATGGAGGAGGAGGCAGAGGGATCGCAGCAATTAAAGGGGACGCCTTGGTTTTTGGAAGTGTCTCCCTGGTTTCCAGGAGGAGGGAGATGAGAGAAGAAGATTTCTTACGTTTCCCTCGCTAAGATAGCGCCAGGTAGGTAGCTTCCATACGTGGGTTTGTTAGGTTTCCTAAGTAATAGGTAGGTCCCTCCCCCAAATAAAGCCAGGTTGGTACTCCGCCAGGAGATGGATTGCTTGGATGCAGTGAGGAAACTAAACAACACATATCTAGACACCGCTCATCTTTGTTACTACTGAATTATGTGGACAAGTGAATGCTTTAGCAAAGGCTGGTGTGTGTGGATTCGGGTTGTTCCCCGGTTGTTAGAGTCGTCACTATGTAAAGACCTGGTGAAATGATGAATGAATATTAAAACGAAAAATAAGCCAGCTACATCACACCTAATTAAAGACAAGATGCATGGCTGCATCACACAAGGGTCGCAGAAGATGGAGCATGAGCCCCAAGCCACCACAGATGCCTGAGCTCGGCAGGCAATCGTGCTCGACAGGTTGGTTAATGGAATGAGATTTGAAAAACATAGTATAATGAGATGTAGTACAAGGTTGGTCTGGGAGAGGATCCAGCTTGGAGGCAAGAGAATTAAATCAAGCTGGAAATTCTTGATAGACATTCGCCAACTAGTTTCCATACATGGGACACTGATTGTCTAATTATAACTAGTAACCATATTTCCTAACTACTCTCTCAAATGATGCAGATGATACAAAAATATGACTGGCTTGCACCAGTTTTGTGCACGCTACAGCTTTTACTCCCTCGAATAACTACTGGTAACAAGAAAGTAAGCTTTGTGTGTGCTCCAGTTTTTACCAGATCCAGTCCATCTCCATCTGTCTACGTAAAGAACCTGATGCCGTGGCCAAGCATGGCGATGTTCATATGTCTATATAGTAGACCCCACGCTGATGCATCCCGTCTCTTTTTTCCAAACTGTATTCTTGCATGTTAGTATCAATCAGTTTGAAAATGACCTGGAGATACAACCAGAAATGCAAATAAAGACGACAAGGCTTGTGTGCCATATCAAATGAACCACAGTAAGTTTCCAGCCACACAAATGCCAAATACTCCCTTCGTTCCAAATTACTCGTCATGGTTTTAATTCAAATTTGAACTAAAAGCACGACGAGTGATTTGGAACGGAGGGAGTACATCGCAACCTGAGGCATCTTTCCTCAACAATCCCAAACAAACTCTGGATTGGCAAGCAAAATCTTGGCAGCATAACAAGTGGGAAGAAATGCATTACACAAAGTCATTTTTCCTTGGACTCACTCCAGATCAATGTTGGGAATCCATAAATTCGCTGGATAAACATTCCAAATCAGGGAGGGGTGATTACCAAGTCAAAAATCAAACCCTTGCGGCACAATTCTGAAAACACTAATCTATCTAACCAAGATGAAAAACAACCTAACAGCTACGTCGCCCCATCTCCATCTCTTCTCTTCTTCGGCAAACAACATCTTCTTGAGCACTCCCTCAGAGGAGAGTAGACAACACACACTTCTGTAGCTGTGTGTATACAAAACAACGGCAAACCCAATTCCGATCACATCCAGCAGCGCTACAAGATCCATCCATCCTCCTTCTCGCCCTCCGCTAGATCAAACTTCCCCGTCCTCATCAACAAGTCAGGTCCCGCCCTGGACAGAGACAACGAACTAGTAATTAATTAGTGGCCAATGAGCTAGTCAATACTTCCAAATGATGCATTAGTCTAAAGAATCGACAAAAATATAGAACCAAAGCAACAGTAGTATAAGGTCAAGCAAACAGCAGTAAATGAAAGATCATACAAAGACCAATGCCAGCAACTAAGGATCAAAGGCTGCATTCTTTGCTTCTTCCAACTGCCAGCCAAAAACAAAATTCTCTGCATGCTCACCTCACATGCATACAATACAAACACCGCATAACTATCGTTTTATAACGACTGATCCAAAAGAGCAAGTATTGACTTATACTACCATGAGACGACAAAAGACCATAACCAGTTGCATTCCAAAAGATGAACACCACATATCCAAACACTAAACCATCTGCTCGATGGCCAGAAGACAATCACCACAGACCCACACCAATATATCAAAGAGCTCAATGGCCAGAAGGCCATCACCACAGACATCAAGCATTGTATCAAAAGAGCATAGCATAGCTTGAAAGCTACTTCTTGGAGCTTACCTTAGTCATGGGAGCCCATTCAGTTTGACAGCCAACTCCAACTGGCCCTTGAGCTTATCAGGCCTCTCCTGTAATATTTAAACAAGCAAAGTCAGGCCTCTCTCGATTGGATAGAACACAGTGAGATAATCACAAATAGCCATGCTACAGGCAAGATCAACAATGGCTCCATCATGAACCCAGGTAAGCTAGTCAGACCACACATAATAGATCTGTTATCAAAACTTCATGAGAAAAGGAATATAAAAACACTAAATCCTATCAGAATCACAGTAGCATGAATTTTTTCAGCACACAAAAAAATTTGTAGCACACGTTAGTTTACTGTGACTTGCAAGCATATCGGTGCAAAACAAGCTAAATGGATAGTTGGTTACCAAACGGAAGTCTATTGTATTTCTTGAAGCAAATGGAACATATTCCAATCAGGAACAATATAAGTCAAACATAGGATGCTAATAGGTCTCACTCTTGGAGAGCCACCACTAGGGCAAGTTAAACACCAAGCAAGTAACAGAAATCTAAGTAATTATCAAACCCAAACAAATAGCCCATATAAATAGCACAAGGACCGATTTCAAGGACAACATCATCACAATCTCAAGATTGTGGTGGTCGGAAAACCACCACCACAAACAACATGACAAATAAAACCAAACCCTGGATCATTGTCTTAATGGCCGGAGCAGAGCACACTATGGCCTTAGCTTGAAGGCTAGGTCACAGAGAAGAGCGACCAAATACTCACCTAAGTGGTGGTGGCCGAGGAGGCGGTCGTGGAAGCCGACTCTGAGATTATGGGGCGAAAACCCCACTGTCTCGTCGACGTCGGATGCAAGGCGGTGCAACACCATCGCCGGAGATTGCGATGACAACCATCAGATTGCGATGACAAGAGTTGCTTCCTCGGCAGAGAGAAAGAACAAGATTAATTAATGGACAAGTAATAAGGGTATCACAGGTTGTACCAACCTGTATAGGACATTCTATCATGCAAAAGCAATGTTAATTCTGCACAGGTTGTAATCATGCATGCACTACATTCTACCTATTCCTCGGTCTCTAAAATTGAAAGAACAAGAGAAGGGCCTGCACAGGAACATCATGAACCCGATTATTGACTCTCTGTAAATGTGGAGCAACCAAAACAATATGAGAGATCGCAACCAAGCTGAATACAGATTGGATGAACAAACGGCAAATTTTATCATGTTAATGCAAAACTTAGTGTTCTATCATGGAAGAATGGATCAGTAATGCCACAAGGAAGCCAGCTCAATGCATTCCATCAGAAGGCACAACCATGGCTAATGATAATCATCAATCCTCTTAGGAAAATGGATAACAAGGTGAAAGCATGCAAGCTACAGATATTGAAATGAAATCCCACCTGGATCTATGCCCATGGGAGAATTACATCTAGTCATTTGCCTCCACTGGTACTTCCTCTATCTATGCATAGAAGGCCACTTCGTATTGCATTAGGTCAAACTGTTTCAAGTTTGACAAAATATGTAGAAAAAGGTTAGTATTGTATATGTTGGCATTCTTTTCTACAAACTTGGTCGGATTTAAAACAGTTTGACTTAATATACCAGACTTAAGTGGCCTTGTATATATTGATAGAGGGATGACCAGCAAAAGGGAATTGCCTCATTAATATGAACTTACACAAATACCGAGAAAAGTAAATTATATGATCCTAGCATACACAGGATATATAACAGCGGAATGGTACCATGAACAGTAGTAGCTTAGAACCCAAATAGTTGTGGACTTTGAGAGAATTGACCTAGAACAGAAAAATCGCAGTATCAAGAGAACATGACGAGCACCAGTTACACATAACATAAGCCAATTGACATAGAGCAGTATACAATTGAACTAATTAAGCTCAAACGGTACCAAACCCCTAACCCTAGGTCATCCATGGTTGATGGCTCAATGGCCATGAATCAGAGCATGGTATAGCCGTGGCTCAATGCTATGAGCTCAAAGCAGAAGAGAGGGAGGCAGAGGTAGGATATGGAGCCAAAAAGAACTCACCGAAGAGGTTTTAGCCAGCGTGAATAGCGTGGGAGATGAGTCCCATGAGGCCGATGGAGCCGCACCCCTACACTTATGCTTCTCTCCACCTGAAAATCAAAGCAGTCAGAGGCATGTACTACTACAGTTCGTTGCAAAGAAAAATCATGTCTGTAAAAGAGGATCAGGTGGTAGCATTGCATCAAATTGAAATTTGGTGCATGCAAGCAAGCAATCAACCATGGCAGGTTTAGTCTGTGCATTTGTGCAAGCAAGTGAGGTAAACACAACAGGGGCAATGATGGTGCATGGACGCCATAATTTCAAGACTCAAGAGGATATTCAACAAGAGGCAAACTTAGTGGCAAGGCCGGCTTCCGGCGACAGTGGAGGGGGCCAATTCGTGCAAGGAGGACAATGTGCTCCTCCTCCATGGAAGAGATGATTCTAGAACTCACTCGCCGAATGATCGATCAGGCAGGCCATGAACACAACAGTACACCTGCCCAGCTAACAGCCCAGCACCACCATAGATCATAAAGCATGTATTATACTCACCTCCCCGTAGGTCATGGTATACCAGAAAATAAGAACTAACTCTAGACATACAAAAAAAATGTAGCACTATAAGTAATATTTATGTGTGGAAACATATAATCAGGTTCTATATATACAAACAAGTTGATGAACTTGCACTCTAGAAGCACACATGTCAAAGAACCAGTCTAAAACTAAACATAATGTACTTGAGCAAAAGGAAATATGTTGTTACCAAATGATACATGATTCTCCTCCCATATTCTATAATGAAATACTCGATAGCGCCAGAGCGGCCAAATCGAAACGACCAGAGGGAGAAAGAGGCTAGAGAAGCCACCTTGGGAATTGATGGTGGTGATATTGAGCGCCTTGATTTCAAGTCCAACAGCTTCTCCTTGGCCCCCTCCACCAGATCAGATGGGAGCAAACTGCCTGCACACAATAAGCATCAGATGCAAACTTGATAAAGAGAAGCAGAAGAAGAAAAGGGAAGGAGGGATTCACTTGACACAATAGTTGCTTTTGTCACTTAAAGAATCTAAACAAAGTCTCCTCTTTCATATAAAATCATTCTGAAGCTAGCAATAGCATTAATGACAAGATTTGTTTGCCACAACATATACTAGTATGCTAATGCTTTTTGCAACTAAAGTTAGTGTTATGACAACAAGACATGACGGTAAATAGCTAGTGGGAGATTCGATATCAACTGAACATGAAAGATGGAAGCTTGTTGACCTTCAAAGTAAAACTGACTATGAGGTGCAGGGTTCATAGCAAGAAAAACCGCTATCATCTCAAGCAAGAGACTTGCTAGCAACAATGGAAAATGCTATGCATAACACAAGAAGAAAGGCTGCATGCTTTGCTTCTTCCAACTGCAAGCCAAAAGCAAAATTCTCTACATGCTCACCTCACATGCATGCACTACATTCTACCTATTCCTCGGTCTCTAAAATTAAAAGAACAAGAGAAGTGCCTGCGCAGGAACATCATGAACCCGATTATTGACTGATGGTAAATGTGGAGCAACGAAAACAATATGAGAGATCACAACCAAGCTGAATACAGATGGGATGAACAAAACGACAAATTTTATCATAGTAAGGCAAAAATTAGTGTTCTATCATGGAAGAATGGATCAGTAATGCTATAAGGAAGCCAACTCAATGCATTACATCAGAAGGCACAACCATGGCTTAATGATAATCATCAATCCTCTTAGGAAAATGGACAACGAGGTGAAAGTATGCAAGCTACAGATATTGAAATGAAAGCCCACTTGAATCTCTCCCCATGGGAAAACTACATTTAGTCATTTGCATCCACTGATACTCCCTCTATCTATGCATAGAAGGCCACTTTGTATTGCATTAAGTCAAAATGTTTCAAGTTTGACCAAATATGTAGAAATAATTTAGTACTGTATATGCAGGCATTCTTTTCTACAAACTTGGTCGGATTTAAAACAGTTTGAGTTAAGACCAGACTAAGTGGCCTTGTATACATTGATAGAGGGATGACCACCAAAAGGGAATTGCCTCATTAATATGAATTTACACAAATACCGAGAAAAGTAAATTATAAGATCCTAGCATACATATCTAACAGCAGAATGGTACCATGAACATTAGTAGCTTAGAACCCAAATAGTTGTGGATTTGAAAGAATTGACCTAGAACAGAAAAATCACATTATCGAGAGAACATGACAAGCACCAATTACACATAGCATAAGCTAATTGACCTAGAGCAGTATACAATTGAGCTAATTAAGCTCAAAGGGTACCAAACCCCTAACCCTAGGTCATCCATGGTTGATGGCTCAGTGGCCATGAATCAGAGCATGGTATAAGCTCAAAGCAGAAGAGAGGGAGACAGAGGTAGGATATGGAGCCAAGAAGAACTCACCAGAGAGGTTTTAGCCAGCATGAATAGCGTGGGAGATGAGTCCCATGAGGTCGATGGAGCCGCACCCCTACACTTACGCCTCTCTCCACCTGAAAATCAAAGCAGTCAAAGGCATGTACTACTACAGTTCACTGCAAAGAGAAATCCAGTCTGTAAAAGACAGGTGGTGGCATTGCGTCGAATTGAATTTTGGTGCATGCAAGCAAGCAATCAACTATGGCAGGTTTTGTTTATGCATTTGTGCAAGCAAGTGAGGTAAAGGCAACAGGGGCAATGATGGTGCATGGATGCCATAATGTCAGGACTCAAGAGGAAATTTAACAAGTGGCAAACTAAAAGGCAAGGCCGACTTCCGGCGACAGTGGAGGGGGGCGATTCGTGCAAGGCGGACGATGTGCTCCTCCATGGAAGAGATGATTCTAGGACTCACTCGCCGAATGATCGATCATGCATGAACACAACAGTACACCTGCCCAGCTAACACAGCCCAACACCACCATAGATCATAAAGCATGTATTATACTCACCTCCCCATAGGTCATGGTATACCAGCAAAATACAACTAACTGTAGACAGACAAAAAGAATGTAGCATTATAAGTAATATTTATTTTTGGGAAAATATCACCAGCAAATACAAACAAGTTGATGAACTTGCACTCTGGAATCACAGACGTGTCACAGAACCAGTCTAAAACTAAACATAATGTAATCGAGCAAAAGGAAATATGTTGTTACCAAATGACGTGCCAAAACTCAAACATTTCTTCAAGAAATTGCAAGTTCTGTTTTTAGCAGGAAAGGAATTATACATCATAGTCTTAACATGATTTGATTCTCCACGTCTCATCACATACATGTATAAAAAAGTCAAGTCTTTTGATACAAGCCTGCAAATACAAGTAGTATTTCTCTAATGGAATACATGATTCTCCTCCCATATTCTATAATGAAATACTCAACAGCGCCACAGCGGCCAAATCAAAACGACCAGAGAGAGAAAGAGGCTAGATAAGTCACCTTGGGACTTGATGGTGGTGATATTGAGCGCCTTGATTTCAAGTCCAACAGCTTCTCCTTGGCCCCCTCCACTCGATCAGATGGGAGCAAACCGCCTGCACACAATAAGCATCAGATGCAAACTTGATAAAGAGAATCAAAAAAAGAAAAGGGAAGAAGGGATTCACTTGACACAAAAGTTGCTTTTGTCACTTAAAGAATCTAAACAAAGTCTCCTGCTCAGCATATTCATAGGGAAAATATGTGCATTTGTGCGTTCATAAGACGAGTGTGTACCTGGCCATGGGCAGCCCGACCCTAACAGCCCGACTCGACCCGGCCCAAAAATCCCGGGTCAGGCTGAGCCCAAGCGTGCCATCAGGCCAGGTTCGGGCCTGGAAATCGAGCCCAACGGGCAGATCGAGCCGGGCTTGGGCTTGCGCCAAACATGATTTTAGCCATAGTCAGGCACGAACCTAATTTAGTAGTCCCGACGATCGGGCCGGGCCGGGCTCGGGCCTAGGTTTTCAGCACTGGGCATTTTTGGCCTGGCCTGGCCCGGCCCGAGGTATGCTAGGTATAGACAAGTGTATATATAAGGGCATGAGGGTGCGAAAATGCATAGGAGCTCTCGGGTGCTAAGCCCCCCTATATTCAAAAAATAATTTAGTAATTCAAAAAAATTAAAAAAATCCTGGAACTTTTTTATGGAATCAAACATGACCAAGTATTGCACTCGTATAAAAAGATTAAACAGGCAATGACTTTTATTGTATCCGGGGTCAAAGATTTTCGAAAAAATGCTAGATACAAGTACTATTCATGCTATATTGTCATCATAAATTTGGTTTTTTTGCCCTGAAGTCAACGAGAATCGTTCCTTGGCAAAACTTTTTATATGAATACAATACCTAGTCAATTTGTTTCAAAAATATATCCAGGATTTCTTTGACTTTTTTTTTGAATTATTAAATTATTTTTGAATATAGGGGTGGAGCACCGAGTGCTCTAATCCGCTTCCCATGAGGATGTGCCATTTGCAAAAAAAAAAAAAGAATCAAATCAATCAATCCATCCATCCATCCACGACCCATCCTTTAATCATTCGCAAAAAAGAGAAAACATCCATCCATCATTTGCGATTTACTGTGTTAAAAATTCATTCAAATTCATCCATCCATCCATCTATCCGATCATGGTCCATCCCCGTAATCATTCGCAAAAAAAGAGAGGAGAAAACACCCATCCACGCCGTAACGCGATGTCGCGTGAACCACGTGGTGCGTCGCCCCGTCTCCGTTTGTCGCCGGTTTTTTGGCCCGGCCCTGCCTGGAGACAAGCAAGACGCGCGCGGCCGGAAGGGAAAGATTGTTGGGACGTGCAAGATTCTCGCCGGGCCGGCGGCGACGGCGTGCCGGGCGAGTTAGCGCACTGTTAGCGCATGCTGGGAAATTATTAGCTGGCGATGAATTTCGGCATGGGACAGAAGAATCTGACTCTGCGTGCACCACGTTCGTCCATCCGGTCACGTCGAGGCTAGTAAAGTGGAATTTTAGTAGGATGACACGAGGATATTGCCTACGAGCTACGGCCTTACCAAACCGAAGAGGCAACATGTGCAAGTTAGAGAGATGCATGCGGTAGGCATGTGAGATAAATCAGCTGCTGCATGTTTGGGATGCGTGAACGCATGCAGGATCATGATCAAACTGGTGCGTGTTGTGTTGGTAACACTCACTAAGACACTAACAGAGAGCAGTGTGTAGAAGCAAGGTTAAAGTCTATCATTGGTGTAAAGTATCACGAGAGCTGCTCCTGTGCACATACATGCGCAGGTCCTGGTGTATGCAGTCCTGGGTGTATGTAACGGAAGACACTCCTCTGCTCTTGCTCTGTTCCTAGTTGCTATCACGCGTCAGTCAGAGCAAGCAAACACACCACGGAAAGCAGAGCGCCCGGCGGGCAGGTCGACCGGGAGGAGCTAGCACCGCCCCACGGGAAGCCAAGCTATATACCCTGTCTCGCAAAATCGTTATACAGGTCGCCCATAAAAAAATCGCTTTTCTACGAGTTTGTAGGATATGTCCCGTGCCCGAGGCCTCGTGGTGCCACAAATATTTTTGCGGTCAAAATTGACATGAACCAGAATTCATATAGATGCACGAAATAATTTATATAAAGTAGACATGCCGTAATAGTTCACATTCAAAATCATGCACAATATCAAAAGGTAGCAAGTTTGTCCCTACGAATGCGCAATTAAACAAAATAAAACATGAGCCACAACCGGCCATGATAAAATCAAGCAACATCATCGTTGCCAAGATCATTGCCACCACCGGTGCCATAGCACCACGGTCACCACCTTCAACAACATGGCCCACGGAGGGGGTGGAGGAGGAGCCCGACCTCGCGTCGCACCGCCTTCTTCCTCGTCGGGCCCTTCGCTGCGACTTTGCCACTTTGGTCGATCGGCGGAGGGTGGAGGAGGCGGCGTACTCGATTGGCGACCACAATGGGAGCGAGGACGACCGCAATGGAAGAGGTTGGCGGCGGCAATGACACGGCTCCATGGAACAATAAAAAAGTAAAGATACATTTGAGGAGTATCAGTCGTCGTCCCTTGCAGCACCAATAGGGCGGTCTGCCACACCAGGGCGATACTCGTTCGCACCAGTAACGACTTCCCAACAATACTATCACGACCCTTGGAGCACCGACCTACCCTATAGCACTAGGGCACTCTCTTCCCCGTCTAGTATCAAGCCATGTACAAAATGGGACCAATCATCGCCACTTCAAGATGAGTCGACTGCTACAACGACGGTCGCTCTGCTATAATCTGGAGCCTAGTGTCGCGGACATTCACCGACAATGGATACAAGTGCAGTGGAGGCTCTATCGCAGCGACGACCTCCGAGAGCCAAGATCCGATGCTCGTCTTGCAGGAGCCCCGCTACGGACGTGCCCTGATGCAGGCCTATTGGCGCCAATTGCCACAAAGCAAGCGCAACACTCGCTAGAGTTCGTTGCCCTAGACTATTTCTCCCCTGTGCATGCATGGTGGTGGGAATGACGATGGCTGAAACGTCTGGTGGCCTGGGGGTCATAGATAGGAGCAGACCGGATGGCTTATGGGGTGGTTGATTTTCCCCCAAAATTATAAGGCTGATGCTTAGCACACTCCTTTCGTTATTTTATTTTGCTACTAAAATTTTATTTATTCGTTTTTTCTAGGCTTATTTCGTTTTTTCTTTACAATTTTTTATGTTTTTCTTTTCTTTTTATGCCTTAATATTTTATACATAATTTTTTAAAGATGTGATGAACATTTTTACAATGTGTCAACATTTTTACAAATACATGATGAATATTTTCTTAGATATGTGATGCACATTTTCAATATTTTTGATATATGATGAACAATTCTTGTACAATGAATATTATTTTTAATACGCAACAACCATTTTAAAAATATGTGATTATTTTTTTTTGATATGTGTGCAATGAAGTTTTTAAAAATATGTGAAAATGTGTATAAATACACAATGAACAGCATTAAATATGCCATATACATTTTAGACCACCATGATGATTTTTTTTCATAAATAGGCACACATTCTTTTGTAAAAGAAGGTTGATATTTTCCCTTTTAAAATATTTTTCCCTTTTAAAATATATGAAATTAAAAAATTACTAAATAAAAATAAAAAAATCGGCTCATGGCCGGACATGGGCCTGGCCCAGGCGTGCGCCCGCGTGGGCGTTTCCACGTCTATTCGTTGCACTGTGCAGGGAGTGGGGGGGACTCACGCAGCCTGTCGTGCCTGGAGACAGAATGTGAAACCAGCAACAATGCCCGTATGAGATTCACATAGAGCCATTGTGTATATGGAAATGACATCGCACACGTTTTTTTTTTTTTGAAAGACATCGCACACGTTGGACAACAAATGGCAATTCCATTTTATGCGATCGATCGAGCAAATAAATGGAAATCAACCACCAGCTAGCTACGTAGCTAGTACGATTACAGCGGAGGATTCGGCGGCGGCAAGCTAGCAATCGCATATGCCAATTGGGACAGCCAGTCGGCGTAGATGTTCTCCTTGCCCAATGGGTTCTTGTTCGCGCTCCCCTCGAACAAGAGCAGGTCGCACTTGTCGGGATCTTGGTTGGCCTCCAGCAGTTTGCCGGACGCCGCTTCGACGCGCCCGGCACGGAGGTCACCGAGCGCGGCGTCCAGGGTCCTGTTCATCTCCCTGTAGTAGCGGAGGCAGCCGCCGAGGTTCTTGACGAGGTCCTCGACGACGAGCAGCGTCGACGTGACGTTGGCCACCGTGAGGCTGGTGGCCACGACGGCGAGCTCACGCGCGTCCTTGGCGGCCGCGGCCGCCGGGTCGGACGAGAGCGCGCCCACGCACGAGTCGTACTCGTAACCCAGTTGCCCGCCGGGTTGGCCGACGGCGGCGCATGTCCTTGTGATGATCGAGGACGGAGTGCCGACGGCGAGGATGCCGTCTCCGGTAGCCAGGAGGAGGACGAGGGCGAGGAGTGAAGCAACCTGAGGATGCATCGCCATCGGCAGTCCTACCCACCTCGCCGTGGCTATCATATCGCACCAGTCGGCGGCGTGTATTTATGCACGCAACAACGAATAGAACAGATTAAGTAACAGTAGAAATGAAATTAATACGTACTCCTACTATTTTACCAGCAATGGGGAAGATATGCAATACATGGAAATATATCAATATTTTGCTTTTGCAATCTTTACCAAATCAATCAGATCTACCTAGCTTTAGAGTCTTTAACGACGGAAGATAAAATCTTGTATTTATTGAGAGAAATCGGCTACTACATCGTGCGTTGCCATTTAGTTTGTCGATCATAAATTGGAAAGTTTGGAGGTAACCATACTACATGGATTATTTTCACTTATTTTCACCTCACCTCCCGCCACCACCTCTCACCTCTGATTTCTCGTGGTAAGTGCCGATTCAATTAAATCACGTACACATTAGGTAATCAAGAATTTAAAAATCACACCATATATGTGGGATCACTTTTCTAAAAGATAAGCATAAGATTTTTTTCTCAATAACCGTGCGTGGCGGCGCTGCTCCCTGGTTGGTGGTGAAGTGGCGGTGGTCTGCGGGCGGTGGCGGCTTCGTCGGCTGACGAGCTGCAGCGTGACGGCAGGGGCTGTCCGGACCCTGTTGGGTTCGGCCGGGCCTCGGTGCCTGGCAAGCCCCTTGTCCGCGCGTCCAGTCGGCTCCGCGGTGGCGGTGGTGGTTGTCCCCTCACGTCGGTGATGTTGCGGATGCCCCCAAGGACACTCTCCCTTCTCCCATTCAGGTCTCGTGTCGGTGACCTCAGGGAGACGGCGGAGTTGATTCGGTGATCATGGTGGCACATGTTGGTGGGCGGCGCGATGGGCGGTGCACTTTGATTCGTCTGGGGTGGTGGTGGGGGTTTGGGTTGGGAGAAATCTCTGGCGGCTTGTCCGGCCCCGACGCGGCGACGCCTATGGGTGCCGTCGGACCTTCCTGAAGGGCGTCGGGTACACCCCTTCCCTCACTGCCCTCATGCGTACAGGGGGAAACCCTAGGACTAGTCCGGGCAGCAGCGGCGTCGTCGTCGCCTCCTTCTTGAAGGTGTTGCTTGGTACGCGGCGCTTTGGGTGCTGGGAACGTGGTGGTACTTCTCCGGAGGGTGCAGCGGTCGCCGGTCATCTTCGTTTCGTCGATCTGCCATTGTTGGCTTTTGTTTCTCTTCCTTTCTTTTTTTTTCTTTGTGCTTATTTGTGTTGCGGCCCCAACACCTATCGTTGGATGTATCGGTGTTTGCTTTGTAATACAAAGCGGGGGGAAACCCTTTTTCGTTATAAAAATAAAATCAAATATTCCTCATCAGAGTCAGTCACCGCCGTCTCCCATGCCCTACTTTTCCTCGTCGGAGCCCGTCGCCTGCACGTCTCCGATGGACGTGGGATCGATGATGGATTCGTCGTGGTCGGAACCAGCTACGTGCACCACGACCGGTTGCGGCGCCCGGGGGTGGCCGTGCACCATACATAGCGCCAGAGAGTGCGACTCCGCCTCGCCAACATCCACCGCGATGGCTGCTGCCACCTCTCGCGCCCGCTGTCATGCACAACGGGCACGCTGCGCCATACTTCCGTCAGACGACGCCCATGCGTTCACCTCCGCCTCACGCGCCAACGAAGTGGTTGCGCATCCACCATCGCGTTCGGACACCACATAGACCGCACTGCCTCTGATGAGGCAGTGTCAACACGCCTCGCGCCGGATCCACACGTCATTTGGACAGACGCAATGGATATCCGGAGGAAGGAGTCCGGCCGCTGCCGTTGGGAGGACTCCACCCGAAAGCGACGGAGCGCAAGACGAACGGCCTTCTCCTCCTCGAGGGTTGTGTGGGATGATGGAAGTAATTATGCGGACTGGGTCCGTATTTGAGGATTATCCTCACTGCTTATGTCCTTGGTGCACCTTTAGGTGAGCCACCCGCTCTCCCTCGACTGTAGATGCTATGAACATCTGGCAGACCTCGGGTTGATGAATACTTGATAGTTCAGTGCGCCATGCTTTATGGCTTAGAACCAAGACTCGAAAAATATTTTGAGCACCACGGGGCATATGAGATGATGCGGGAGCTGAAAATGGTTTTTGAGGCCCACGCCCGCGTGGAGAAGTATGAAGCCTCAGACAAGTTCTTTAGCTGTAAGACGGAGGGGGACAGCTCCGTTACTGAGCACATACTCAAAATGTTTGGGTACACCAATCACCCCAATCAGTTGGGATTGCTAATCCTGATGAACTAGCAATTGACAGGGTTCTTCAGTCACTACCACCAAGAAATCAAGAAAGAGCATCAACTGTTGATAGTCAAAAAGATTAGTAGTTTCAAGAAGGCTGAGGGAAAGAAAGAAAACTTCAAGAAGAATGAAAAGTAAGTTGTCGCTCTCGTGAAGAAACTCAAGGCTGGATCCAAACCTGAGACTGGATGTTTCTATTGTAAGGGGAATGGTCACTGGAAACGAAACTTCCCCAAGTACTTCAGATAATAAGGCTGGCAATGTCAATAATGCACAATGAATAACTTTAAATATGCGATAAATACTTTAGACCATCATGATGATTTTTCTATAAATACGTACACATTCCTTTTTGAAACATGGTTAATATTTTCCCTTTTAAAATATGTGAAATGAAATTCGACCCCTATTCGTTGCACTGCGCAGGGAATAGGGGGACTCAGCCTGTGTCCATGGAAGCAAAATGTCAAAGAAGTAGGAGTAACAATTACAGCACGAGAGATGCTATGATCTGTCGCATAGAGCCCATTGTGTAGATGGAGGTGACATCGCACACGTTGGACAACAAATATCAATTTTATGCGATCGATGGAGCAAATGGAAATCAACTAGCAGCAGCTGGGTATAGAGTACGGTGCAAAAGAGACCATTAAGAATCAAACTTAACGTCGGTGCCGAGGAGGATTCGGCAGCTGCAAGTCAGTAATGGCGTATGCCAGTCGGGACAGCAAATCGGCGTCGGTGTTCTCCTTCCTAATCGGGTTCTTCTTCGCACTCCCCTCGAACAATTGGATGTCGCAGCTGTCGGGCACTCCATTGGCATCCAACAATTTGCCGGACGCCGCCTCGACGCGCCCGGCACGTAGGTCACCGAGCGCGGCGTCCAGGGTCTTGTTCATGTCCCTGTAGTAGCGGAGGCAGTCCCCGAGGTTCTTGACGAGGTCGTCGAGGACGAGCACCGTCGACGTGAAGTTGGCCACGGTGAGGTTGGTGGCCACGACGGCGAGCTGACCTGCGTCCTTGGCGGCCGCGGCTGCCGGGTCGGCCGAGAGCAAGCCCACGCAGGTGTCGTAACCCACTTCCCCGCCGGGTCGGCCCACAGTGGCGCATGTCGTTCTGATGATCGCCGACGGAGTGCCGACGGCGAGGCTGCCGTCTGCAGCCGCCAGGAAGAGGATGAGGGTGAGGAGTAAACCAACCTGCTGATGCATCGCCATGACCGTCATTGTATCGTGCTTACCGTGACTCTCATATCGTAGCAGTCGGGGGCGTGTATTTATGCAGGCAAGGAATGGAACAGAAAAAGTAACAGTTGGAATGAAAATCAACACGTACTATTTTACCAGCGATGGGAATGATAAGTAATACATGGAAATATATCAATATTTTTCTTTTGCAATCTTTACCAAATGAATCAGACCTAGCTAGCGCTTTATAGTGTGTCTTCAACGATGCAAGATAAAATCCCGTATTGAGAGAAATCGGATGGATGGGTGAGGACATACAATCCACGGGACGACCGATTCAACCAATCAAAACGTACAGTTTTGGATGTAATCTTTCGGGAGTTAGGTAGGTCGGCGTGCGGTTTATTTTTGCCTCATCTCTTATCATCATCTCTCCACTTTGATTTTTGGTGCTTGCTTTGGCAGGTACCGATTCAACTAAATCACATTAATATTACGTAATTAAGAATTAAAAAATTACACCATATAGATACAGTTATATTTTTAAAATACAGACATAAGATTTTTCTAAATAAACTTTCAAAATAAAATAAAATATTTCTCAATAACAGATTGCTTTTTTAGTAACAATAACATATTGCTAATCCCGTGCAATATACCAATTATTATCTAACATTAACTCTAGTATTAAATCACAGTCACAATTTTCCTAATATGAAAAAAAATCTTAACTTGCTCAGGTTACCTTCGTCAATCTCCTCCCTCCCATCCAACAAACTCCACCTCCCCGACATCTTTATACTACTTTAAAAACTTGTAGAACTCTTGTGCGTTGCTACAACCTACAATGCATATAGATGAATCAAACAAATGATTAAGATCGCCTCCAAGGTCGGAGCTCATTTCTCCTTCATACGTTCGGGCGTGTTCGGACATCAAATGGGCGCCTAGCGGGCTCCCCCAAATCCAACCGTATGGACAATCCAGCCCCCCTCCCCAATCTAACCCATATGTGGGGCAGAAATGTGGTTGTTACACCATCCGTCATGTTACCTCCCACACGAGGTCCCAACACAAAAACCTTACACCACGACACACCCTTCCTTTTTCCTGACAAACTCTCCCCTTCCCGCTCGATTTCCCACCGCAGTGGGACATTTCTCACTGAAGCCCTCTCCTTTAAAATCGGAAGACACCCACCTCATCTTCACCATGGTGCCCTCTCTCCTTCACACCATACTTTCTCATAGACTGCCAAGGAGGAGTCCCCCGCCAACCACCCAGCTCTCCGCCCTAACAACCCCTCCCCCCGTGTTCTTGCCGATCCGCCACAGCCATCAAGGGGGACAAGCCGTTCATCACCTGTGACGCCCCCCCGAGCCAAAAATATATGAACAACTCGCTCATGTAATTTGTCGCAAAGTCATCACTAATAAAATGCAATTTGCCACATTTTCTAAAGTAAGGAAATTATTCTGCTCACACAGTTGTATCTGAAAAGACCAACCCCAACCCCCATCCCTGTCACTCTTGACACAAAATCCACTATACAAAGATTTAGTGCCAAACAGTTTATTGACTTCTTCTTCTAACACCCCTGAGCATAATTTTCCTTTCCATCATTTTCATGAAAGACATTAAAAAGATGAAGCATATGTCGCAACCTCAATTCCATTTTTTTTTATAGTTTTCTTTCATAAACTAAACTAGTGATAAAATAAGAAACTAAAAGATTCAATTCTAAGATCTAAAGATATACCTTCAAGTACTCAGCTCCCGGCAGCGCGCTTTAAAAGAGCTTGATATCTACTACACAACCTTCTTCTTGTAGACTCGTGTTGGGCCTCCAAGCGCAGAGTTTTGTAGGACAAGAGCAATTTTCCTCAAGTGGATGACTTAAGGTTTATCAATTCGTGGGAGGCGTAGGATGAAGATGGTGTCTCTCAAACAACCCTACAACCAAATAACAAAGAGTCTCTTATGTTCCCAACACACCCAATACAATGGTAAATTGTATAGGTGCACTAGTTCGGCGAAGAGATGGTGATACAAGTGTAATATGGATAGTAGATATAGGTTTTTGTAATCTGAAAATATAAAAACAGCAAGGTAACTAGTAACAAAAGTGAGCAAAACGGTATTGCAATGCTTGAAAACAAGGCCTAGGGTTCATACTTTCACTAGTGCAAAGTCTCTCAACAATGATAACATAATTGGATCATATAACAATCCCTCAACATGCAACAAAGAATCACTCCAAAGTTTCTACCGGAGAACGTGGGGCCAGCGTGCATCAACCCCTATGCATAGATTACCCCAATGTCACCTCAGGAATCCGCGAGTTGAGTGCCAAAACATACATCAAGTGAATCAATAGAACATCCCATTGTCACGATAGATATCCCATTGCGAGACATACATCAAGTGTTCTCAAATCCGATTACTCAATCCAACATAACAAAACCTCAAAGAGCAAAACTCAATTCATCACAAGAAGGTAGAGGGGAAGAACACCATAAGATCCAAATATAGTAACAAAGCTCGAGGTACATCAAGATCGTGCCAAATCAAGAACACGAGAGAGATCAAACACATAGCTACTAGTACATACCCTCATACGAGGGTGAACTACTCCTCCTCATCACGGTGATCACGGATGATCAAGATGTCCTCGAGTGATGATTTCCTCCTCGGCAGGAGTCTTGGAACAGGCCCCGATTGGTTTTCCGTGGCTCAGAGGCTTACGGCGGTGGAAATTCTAATCTAGGGTTCTTTTCAGAGGTTTGGGTATTTATAAGAATTTTGGCATCGGTCTCACGTCAAGGGGTGCCGAGGGGCCCACAAGTCTGGAGCTAGCGCACAGGGGTAGGCGCGGCTAGCGACTTGTGGCCTCCTCGATCACTTCGCCCGACTCTTGTGCCGGGGTCTCTTTTGGTCCATAAAAAATCACCGTAAATTTTCACCCCATTCCGAGAACTTTTATTTCTGCACAAAAAACGACACCACGGTAATTGTGCTGAAAACAACGTCAGTCTGGGTTAGTTCTGTTCAAATCATACCAAAACCATATAAAATAGTTATAAACATGGCATGAATACTTCATAAATTATAGATACGTTGGAGACGTATCAGACGCCGTCTGGAGCAAGGTGGCTTCATCCCAGAGGCTCTCATGGCGGCTCTCAGTCACCTGCTAGAGAACAAAGCCCAAGGTGTTGTGTTTGTTGCCATGGGAGATGCCCTTGGGTGCTCTGGTGAGGACTGATCGGGAAAGCACTACTACTAGTGCTGCTTCTAGTGGTGGCGACGACGTGCATGATCCTCGACGGCGATGGCGACAAAGGATGACGATAAAGATGGTGATGATGATGTATATTTTGTGTAGCTAGGGCTTGAAAACAATCTTTTGGTCTATATATTTTTGTGAGGTGGTATATACTAACCCCTCACGGTGATCAGGAACTTGCGATGGTAGGATTACACCCTCTCTTGGATGTGGTGGTAGGATGACACCATAGTAGTGGTAGGTTGAACTTGCTATGCGGTATGATCATGCATGCTTACTATTTTCTCTTCTACTCCATTGTACGTGCTTCATTGCTTGCTCCTAGAGTGCTCCATTACTTGTTGTTTGTGTGTTCCGTTGCTTGGTGCTTCATCTTATTGATCTTGTGCCTTTGCTAGGATAAGTGGTATCGAGTGTTAAATCGGGAGGGCTCTGGAGTTTACGGTTCATGGGAAGCTTGCAATGAACAAGTTTGAGGTACACACATAGCGAGACATAGAGGGTTTAAGACCAGCGGTCGTGCAGAAGAAACTTACTTCAAGTTTGTGCGGCGAGCATGCAACAATGTTGAAGTTGGGAAGGCGGATCATCGGTTTGGACTAAGGAACTTCATTTTCTTCGTCTAGTTCATCGCCATTGTAGTGTTGTGGCGTTAGTGTGCTCAATGTGATCTTTGTGTAAGGTGCGATAGTAGTGGGTAAGCTCACCAAAGAGGGTGCAAGGTGAACACAACTCTATGCTCCTATGCAACCAAACAACGTGCACTAGTATGAGCACATCCTATGCGAGCAACCAAACAAAGTGCGTATAGGCGTCGCTATGATGCAATGAGAGGATATGCTGGCAACCAATCAACATGCAGATGTTGGTTTTTTGCCTGCATATGCTCAACTAGGCTTTAGTGGGACCTAAAAATGGTGCAAGCAACCAAACGCACCCCTAGTGTTTGATAATTTAGGATACTAACCAAATATACCATCGGCAGGTCTCATGAGGCACCAGGCTAAGAATGTTTTGATCCAGGGTAACAATGAAACACACCCTAAATAAGCATGAACTATCAACATGCTGAATTCACAAAGCAACAACAATAAACAGAGTTTCTTCGATTCTCATTCATTTACTAACTTGCATAGTTCATTCGATCAGCAAAGAAATGTAGCGCAAGGTGGCATTTGCAAATGTTGCGGCCAACGAGTGGTTACATTGGACAACAATGACAACTACACAACGATCATTGATGCCATCAAGGACGCCCCACCCTGTACCAAGAAATGTCGCATGGTCTACATCGAGGGTGAAGTGTAGAAGGTGGCGGAGCCAATTGCCATCGCTGAGGACATGTGGAACGTGATACAGACTGATGCTGACATCAATTGAGGAACTCGGTGCATGGTCGGTGGGGGCGGGGGTGGGGGGGGGGGCACAGCCCCCACATTAGTATACTTGTTGAAGAAAAAAATTATGGGTCGGATTTAAGGAAGTGGTGCCCGTCATGTAAGGCGTGCAATGCAATCTGTCTACATTTTGTTTCTTTTCTTCTTCCCCTCTTCTTTCTCCTCTCAACGTCATTCCAATACTCATCAACGCAGCTGGGAAACCTTATTTATCACTCAGCGCGGCATATAGTTGGAGCTTCCCATCGGTCGCCGGGCCGGCCCATTTCTATTTTTTCTGTGTTCTTTTTCTATTTTATTTTTTCCTTCCAATTTATTTTTCCTTTTCCCATAAATTAATTTAATAAATTTTCCAAAATTTCATTTTTTGTGCTATTTTTTATTAAATCTTAGAATTTCAAATTTTGTTCCCACTTTCAAAAACATTTGGAAATTGAAATTTTTATTTCCGTTCTATTTTTTTTGAAATGAAAAAAAATCGCATTTTTAGAAAAAAAATTGCAATTTTTTCTAGATTTCTAAAATAAATTTCATTTCAAAAATAATAGAAATTCGAAAAACATTCATTTTACCGAAATGTTCACAAATTCAAAATAATGTTCGTGATTACAAAGACATTTTTGAAAATTGATTTGAATGTTCGGAAGAAGTTTCCATTTTAAAAAATTGTTCACAAATTCAGAAAATGTTTGTTTCTCCACCTTAAAAATGGTCATGTTTTCAAAAAGTGTTTGTGAATTTAAGAAAATCTTTCTATTTCGAATTTCATTTAAAAATAATAGGAATTCGAAAATATTCGTTTTATCGAAATGTTCACAAATTCAAAATAATGTTCGTGATTAAAAGACATTTTTGAAAATTGATTTGAATGTTCACAACAAGTTTCCATTTTAAAAATTGTTCACAAATTCAGAAAATGTTCGTTTCTCCGCTTTAAAATGGTCATGTTTTCAAAAAGTGTTTGTGAATTTAAGAAAGTCTTTCTATTTCAAGTTTTGTTTTTCTTATTCTAGAAATTAACCTTTTTTGAGAAAAAAAATCTCACATGTTTTAAAAAATATCAGAAGGTCACCACAACCTCGATAAGGAGGCGGACCTGAAGGAAAACAAATGCACGAATTGGATAGTGGCTGCCACTCCCCCCAACCCCATTCCTATAAAGATCTCGCGGGCCAAACATGACCCGCGAGAACACGACAACTCTCCGTTGTATCGCCCCACTATTGTGTGGAGATCGTTTTGATGGACACATTAATTATCTCTTCCGATGCTTCTCGCAAAAAAACTCTCCGTTGCAACACACGGGCATATGTGCTAGTAACTTCAAGAAAGAATGGAAAGTAAGTTGTCGCTCCCGTGAAGAAACTCAAGGCTGGATCCAAACCTGAGACTGAATGTTTCTATTGTAAGGGGAATGGTCACTGGAAACGAAACTTTCCCAAGTACTTCAGATAATAAGGCTGGCAATGTCAATAATGCACAATGAATAACTTTAAATATGCGATAAATACTTTAGACCATCATGATGATTTTTCCATAAATATGTACACATTCCTTTTTGAAACATGGTTAATATTTTCCCTTTTAAAATTTGTGAAATGAAATTCGACCCCTATTCGTTGCACTGCGCAGGGAATAGGGGGACTCATGCAGCCTGTCGTCCATGGAAGCAAAATGTCAAAGAACTAGGAGTAACAATTACAGCACGAGAGATGCTATGATCTGTCACATAGAGCCCATTGTGTAGATGGAGGTGACATCGCACACGTTGGACAACAAATAGCAATTTTATGCGATCGATGGAGCAAATGGAAATCAACTAGCAGCAGCTGGGTATAGAGTATGGTGCGAAAGAGACCAAGAATCAAACTTAACGTCGGTGCCGAGGAGGATTCGGCAGCTGCAAGTCAGTAATGGCGTATGCCAGTCGGGACAGCAAATCGGCGTCGGTGTTCTCCTTCCTAATCGGGTTCTTCTTCGCACTCCCCTCGAACAATTGGATGTCGCAGCTGTCGGGCACTCCATTGGCATCCAACAATTTGCCGGACGCCGCCTCGACGCGCCCGGCACGTAGGTCACCGAGCGCGGCGTCCAGGGTCTTGTTCATGTCCCTGTAGTAGCGGAGGCAGTCCCCGAGGTTCTTGACGAGGTCGTCGAGGACGAGCACCGTCGACGTGAAGTTGGCCACGGTGAGGTTGGTGGCCACGACGGCGAGCTGACCTGCGTCCTTGGCGGCCGCGGCTGCCGGGTCGGCCGAGAGCAAGCCCACGCAGGTGTCGTAACCCACTTCCCCGCCGGGTCGGCCCACAGTGGCGCATGTCGTTCTGATGATCGCCGACGGAGTGCCGACGGCGAGGCTGCCGTCTGCAGCCGCCAGGAAGAGGATGAGGGTGAGGAGTAAACCAACCTGCTGATGCATCGCCATGACCGTCATTGTATCGTGCTTACCGTGACTCTCATATCGTAGCAGTCGGGGGCGTGTATTTATGCAGGCAAGGAATGGAACAGAAAAAGTAACAGTTGGAATGAAAATCAACACGTACTATTTTACCAGCGATGGGAATGATAAGTAATACATGGAAATATATCAATATTTTTCTTTTGCAATCTTTACCAAATGAATCAGACCTAGCTAGCGCTTTATAGTGTGTCTTCAACGATGCAAGATAAAATCCCGTATTGAGAGAAATCGGATGGATGGGTGAGGACATACAATCCACGGGACGACCGATTCAACCAATCAAAACGTACAGTTTTGGATGTAATCTTTCGGGAGTTAGGTAGGTCGGCGTACCGGTTTATTTTTGCCTCATCTCTTATCATCATCTCTCCACTTTGATTTTTGGTGCTTGCTTTGGCAGGTACCGATTCAACTAAATCACATTAATATTACGTAATTAAGAATTAAAAAATTACACCATATAGATACAGTTATATTTTTAAAATACAGACATAAGATTTTTCTAAATAAACTTTCAAAATAAAATAAAATATTTCTCAATAACAGATTGCTTTTTTAGTAACAATAACATATTGCTAATCCCGTGCAATATACCAATTATTATCTAACATTAACTCTAGTATTAAATCACAGTCACAATTTTCCTAATATGAAAAAAATCTTAACTTGCTCAAAGTTACCTTCGTCAATCTCCTCCCTCCCATCCAACAAACTCCACCTCCCCGACATCTTTATACTACTTTAAAAACTTGTAGAACTCTTGTGCGTTGCTACAACCTACAATGCATATAGATGAATCAAACAAATGATTAAGATCGCCTCCAAGGTCGGAGCTCATTTCTCCTTCATACGTTCGGGCGTGTTCGGACATCAAATGGGCGCCTAGCGGGCTCCCCCAAATCCAACCGTATGGACAATCCAGCCCCCCCTCCCCCAATCTAACCCATATGTGGGGCAGAAATGTGGTTGTTACACCATCCGTCATGTTACCTCCCACACGAGGTCCCAACACAAAAACCTTACACCACGACACACCCTTCCTTTTTCCTGACAAACTCTCCCCTTCCCGCTCGATTTCCCACCGCAGTGGGACATTTCTCACTGAAGCCCTCTCCTTTAAAATCGGAAGACACCCACCTCATCTTCACCATGGTGCCCTCTCTCCTTCACACCATACTTTCTCATAGACTGCCAAGGAGGAGTCCCCCGCCAACCACCCAGCTCTCCGCCCTAACAACCCCTCCCCCCGTGTTCTTGCCGATCCGCCACAGCCATCAAGGGGGACAAGCCGTTCATCACCTGTGACGCCCCCCCGAGCCAAAAATATATGAACAACTCGCTCATGTAATTTGTCGCAAAGTCATCACTAATAAAATGCAATTTGCCACATTTTCTAAAGTAAGGAAATTATTCTGCTCACACAGTTGTATCTGAAAAGACCAACCCCAACCCCCATCCCTGTCACTCTTGACACAAAATCCACTATACAAAGATTTAGTGCCAAACAGTTTATTGACTTCTTCTTCTAACACCCCTGAGCATAATTTTCCTTTCCATCATTTTCATGAAAGACATTAAAAAGATGAAGCATATGTCGCAACCTCAATTCCATTTTTTTTTATAGTTTTCTTTCATAAACTAAACTAGTGATAAAATAAGAAACTAAAAGATTCAATTCTAAGATCTAAAGATATACCTTCAAGTACTCAGCTCCCCGGCAACGGCGCCAGAAAAGAGCTTGATATCTACTACACAACCTTCTTCTTGTAGACTCGTGTTGGGCCTCCAAGCGCAGAGTTTTGTAGGACAGTAGCAATTTTCCCTCAAGTGGATGACTTAAGGTTTATCAATTCGTGGGAGGCGTAGGATGAAGATGGTGTCTCTCAAACAACCCTACAACCAAATAACAAAGAGTCTCTTATGTTCCCAACACACCCAATACAATGGTAAATTGTATAGGTGCACTAGTTCGGCGAAGAGATGGTGATACAAGTGTAATATGGATAGTAGATATAGGTTTTTGTAATCTGAAAATATAAAAACAGCAAGGTAACTAGTAACAAAAGTGAGCAAAAACGGTATTGCAATGCTTGAAAACAAGGCCTAGGGTTCATACTTTCACTAGTGCAAAGTCTCTCAACAATGATAACATAATTGGATCATATAACAATCCCTCAACATGCAACAAAGAATCACTCCAAAGTTTCTACCGGAGAACGTAGGACGAAAACGTGCATCAACCCCTATGCATAGATTACCCCAATGTCACCTCAGGAATCCGCGAGTTGAGTGCCAAAACATACATCAAGTGAATCAATAGAACATCCCATTGTCACGATAGATATCCCATTGCGAGACATACATCAAGTGTTCTCAAATCCAGTACTCAATCCAACATAACAAAACCTCAAAGAGCAAAACTCAATTCATCACAAGAAGGTAGAGGGGGAAGAACACCATAAGATCCAAATATAGTAACAAAGCTCGAGGTACATCAAGATCGTGCCAAATCAAGAACACGAGAGAGAGATCAAACACATAGCTACTAGTACATACCCTCAGCCCGAGGGTGAACTACTCCTCCTCATCACGGTGATGCCGGGATGATCAAGATGTCCTCGAGTGATGATTTCCTCCTCCGGCAGGGTGCCGGAACGGGCCCCCGATTGGTTTTCCGTGGCTACAGAGGCTTACGGCGGTGGAAATTCTAATCTAGGGTTCTTTTCAGAGGTTTGGGTATTTATAAGAATTTTGGCATCGGTCTCACGTCAAGGGGTGCCGAGGGGCCCACAAGTCCGAGCTAGCGCCTGGGGTAGGGCGGCTAGCAGACTTGTGGCCTCCTCGATCACTTCTCGCCCACTCTTGTGCTTCGGGGTCTCTTTTGGTCCATAAAAATCATCAGAATTTTCACCCCATTCCGAGAACTTTTATTTACGCACAAAAAACGACACCACGGTAATTGTCTTTGAAAACAACGTCGATCTGGGTTAGTTCTGTTCAAATCATACCAAAACCATATAAAATAGTTATAAACATGGCATGAATACTTCATAAATTATAGATACGTTGGAGACGACGACGCCGTCTGGAGCAAGGTGGCTTCATCCCGAGGCTCTCATGGCGGCTCTCAACACCGCTAGAGAACAAAGCCCAAGGTGTTGTGTTTGTTGCCATGGGAGATGCCCACTGGGTGCTCTGCCGAGGACTGATCGGGAAAGCACTACTACTAGTGCTGCTTTCGGTGGTGGCGACGACGTGCATGATCCTCGGCGATGGCGACAAAGGATGACGATAAAGATGGTGATGATGATGTATATTTTGTGTAGCTAGGGCTTGAAAACAATCTTTTGGTCTATATATTTTTGTGAGGTGGTATATACTAACCCCTCACGGTGATCAGGAACTTGCGATGGTAGGATTACACCCTCTCTTGGATGTGGTGGTAGGATGACACCATAGTAGTGGTAGGTTGAACTTGCTATGCGGTATGATCATGCATGCTTACTATTTTCTCTTCTACTCCATTGCTTCTGTGCTTCATTGCTTGCTCCTAGAGTGCTCCATTACTTGTTGTTTGTGTGTTCCGTTGCTTGGTGCTTCATCTTATTGATCTTGTGCACTGCTAGGATAAGTGGTATGCAGTGTTCGTCGGGAGGGCTCCTGGAGTTTACGGTTCATGGGAAGCTTGCAATGAACAAGTTTCAGGGTACACACATAGCAGACATAGAGGGTTTAAGACCAGGCAGTCAGCAGAAGAAACTTACTTCAAGTTTGTGCGAAAGCAGGCATGCAACAATGTTGAAGTTGGGAAGGCGGATCATCAGTTTGGACTAAGGAACTTCATTTTCTTCGTCTAGTTCATCGCCATTGTAGTGTTGTGGCGTTAGTGTGCTCAATGTGATGCTGTGTAAGGTGCAGTAGTAGTGGGTAAGCTCACCAAAGAGGGTGCAAGGTGAACACAACTCTATGCTCCTATGCAACCAAACAACGTGCACTAGTATGAGCACATCCTATGCGAGCAACCAAACAAAGTGCGTATAGGCGTCGCTATGATGCAATGAGAGGATATGCTGGCAACCAATCAACATGCAGATGTTGGTTTTTTGCCTGCATATGCTCAACTAGGCTTTAGTGGGACCTAAAAATGGTGCAAGCAACCAAACGCACCCCTAGTGTTTGATAATTTAGGATACTAACCAAATATACCATCGGCGAGTCTCATGAGGCACCGGGCTAAGAATGTTTTGATCCAGGTAACAATGAAACACACCCTAAATAAGCATGAACTATCAACATGCTGAATTCACAAAGCAACAACAATAAGCGAGTTTCTTCGATTCTCATTCATTTACTAACTTGCATAGTTCATTCGATCAGCAAAGAAATGTAGCGCAAGGTGGCATTTGCAAATGTTGCGCCAACGAGTGGTTACATTGGACAACAATGACAACTACACAACGATCATTGATGCCATCAAGGACGCCCACCTCGCACTCAAGAAATGTCGCATGGTCTACATCGAGGGTGAAGTGTAGAAGGTGGCGGAGCCAATTGCCATCGCTGAGGACATGTGGAACGTGATACAGACTGATGCTGACATCAATTGAGGAACTCGGTGCATGGTCGGTGGGGGCGGGGGTGGTGGCGAGGGCACACTGCCCCACATTAGTATACTTGTTGAAGAAAAAAATTATGGGTCGGATTTAAGGAAGTGGTGCCCGTCATGTAAGGCGTGCAATGCAATCTGTCTACATTTTGTTTCTTTTCTTCTTCCCCTCTTCTTTCTCCTCTCAACGTCATTCCAATACTCATCAACGCAGCTGGGAAACCTTATTTATCACTCAAGCATGCATATAGTTGGAGCTTCCCATCGGTCGCCGGGCCGGCCCATTTCTATTTTTTTCTGTGTTCTTTTCTATTTTTATTTTTTCCTTCCAATTTATTTTTCCTTTTCCCATAAATTAATTTAATAAATTTTCCAAAATTTCATTTTTGTACTATTTTTATTAAATCTTAGAATTTCAAATTTTGTTCCCACTTTCAAAAACATTTGGAAATTGAAATTTTTATTTCGTTCTATTTTTTTGAAATTAAAAAAAATCGCATTTTTAGAAAAAAAATTGCAATTTTTTCTAGATTTCTAAAATAAATTTCATTTCAAAATAATAGAAATTCGAAAACATTCATTTTACCGAAATGTTCACAAATTCAAAATAATGTTCGTGATTACAAAGACATTTTTGAAAATTGATTTGAATGTTCGGAAGAAGTTTCCATTTTAAAAAATTGTTCACAAATTCAGAAAATGTTTGTTTCTCCACCTTAAAAATGGTCATGTTTTCAAAAAGTGTTTGTGAATTTAAGAAAATCTTTCTATTTCGAATTTCATTTAAAAAATAATAGGAATTCGAAAAATATTCGTTTTATCGAAATGTTCACAAATTCAAAATAATGTTCGTGATTAAAAAGACATTTTTGAAAATTGATTTGAATGTTCACAACAAGTTTCCATTTTAAAAAATTGTTCACAAATTCAGAAAATGTTCGTTTCTCCGCCTTAAAATGGTCATGTTTTCAAAAAGTGTTTGTGAATTTAAGAAAGTCTTTCTATTTCAAGTTTTGTTTTTCTTATTCTAGAAATTAACCTTTTTTGAGAAAAAAAATCTCACATGTTTTAAAAAATATCAGAAGGTCACCACAACCTCGATAAGGAGGCGGACCTGAAGGAAAACAAATGCACGAATTGGATAGTGGCTGCCACTCCCCCCAACCCCATTCCTATAAAGATCTCGCGGGCCAAACATGACCCGCGAGAACACGACAACTCTCCGTTGTATCGCCCCACTATTGTGTGGAGATCGTTTTGATGGACACATTAATTATCTCTTCCGATGCTTCTCGCAAAAAAACTCTCCCGTTGCAACACACGGGCATATGTGCTAGTAACTTCAAGAAAGAATGGAAAGTAAGTTGTCGCTCCCGTGAAGAAACTCAAGGCTGGATCCAAACCTGAGACTGAATGTTTCTATTGTAAGGGAATGGTCTTTGAAACGAAACTTTCCCAAGTACTTCAGATAATAAGGCTGGCAATGTCAATAATGCACAATGAATAACTTTAAATATGCGATAAATACTTTAGACCATCATGATGATTTTTCCATAAATATGTACACATTCCTTTTTGAAACATGGTTAATATTTTCCCTTTTAAAATTTGTGAAATGAAATTCGACCCCTATTCGTTGCACT
The DNA here is from genome assembly GCA_021437245.1 of Aegilops speltoides. Lineage (NCBI taxonomy): Eukaryota > Viridiplantae > Streptophyta > Magnoliopsida > Poales > Poaceae > Aegilops > Aegilops speltoides. Next base: position 499,532,342 of record CM038145.1, read on the forward strand.
GCGCAGGGAATAGGGGGACTCATGCAGCCTGTCGTCCATGGAAGCAAAATGTCAAAGAACTAGGAGTAACAATTACAGCACGAGAGATGCTATGATCTGTCACATAGAGCCCATTGTGTAGATGGAGGTGACATCGCACACGTTGGACAACAAATAGCAATTTTATGCGATCGATGGAGCAAATGGAAATCAACTAGCAGCAGCTGGGTATAGAGTATGGTGCGAAAGAGACCAAGAATCAAACTTAACGTCGGTGCCGAGGAGGATTCGGCAGCTGCAAGTCGATAATGGCGTATGCCGTCGGGACAACAAATCGGCGTCGGTGTTCTCCTTCCTAATCGGGTTCTTCTTCGCACTCCCCTCGAACAATTGGATGTCGCGCTATCGGGCACTCCATTGGCATCCAACAATTTGCGGACGCCGCCGACGCGCGCCCGCACGTAGGTCACCGAGCGCGGCGTCCAGGGTCTTGTTCATGTCCCTGTAGTAGCGGAGGCAGTCCCCGAGGTTCTTGACGAGGTCGCCGAGGACGAGCACCGTCGACGTGAAGTTGGCCACGGTGAGGTTGGTGGCCACGACGGCGAAGTGACTGCGCCCTGGCGGCCGCGGCTGCCGGGTCGGCCGAGAGCAAGCCCACGCAGGTGTCGTAACCCACTTCCCCGGCGGGTCGGCCCACAGTGGCGCATGTCGTTCTGATGATCGCCGACGGAGTGCCGACGGCGAGGCTGCCGTCTGCAGCCGCCAGGAAGAGGATGAGGGTGAGGAGTAAACCAACCTGCTGATGCATCGCCATGACCGTCATTGTATCGTGCTTACCGTGACTCTCATATCGTAGCGATCGGGGCGTGTATTTATGCAGGCAAGGAATGGAACAGAAAAAGTAACAGTTGGAATGAAAATCAACACGTACTATTTTACCAGCGATGGGAATGATAAGTAATACATGGAAATATATCAATATTTTTCTTTTGCAATCTTTACCAAATGAATCAGACCTAGCTAGCGCTTTATAGTGTGTCTTCAACGATGCAAGATAAAATCCGTATTAAGAGAAATCGGATGGATGGGTGAGGACATACAATCCACGGGACGACCGATTCAACCAATCAAAACGTACAGTTTTGGATGTAATCTTCGGGAGTTAGGTAGGTCGCATGCATCGGTTTATTTTTGCCTCATCTCTTATCATCATCTCTCCACTTTGATTTTTGGTGCTTGCTTTGGCAGGTACCGATTCAACTAAATCACATTAATATTACGTAATTAAGAATTAAAAAATTACACCATATAGATACAGTTATATTTTTAAAATACAGACATAAGATTTTTCTAAATAAACTTTCAAAATAAAATAAAATATTTCTCAATAACAGATTGCTTTTTAGTAACAATAACATATTGCTAATCCTGCAATATACCAATTATTATCTAACATTAACTCTAGTATTAAATCACAGTCACAATTTTCCTAATATGAAAAAAATCTTAACTTGCTCAAAGTTACCTTCGTCAATCTCCTCCCTCCCATCCAACAAACTCCACCTCCCCGACATCTTTATACTACTTTAAAAACTTGTAGAACTCTTGTGCGTTGCTACAACCTACAATGCATATAGATGAATCAAACAAATGATTAAGATCGCCTCCAAGGTCGGAGCTCATTTCTCCTTCATACGTTCGGGCGTGTTCGGACATCAAATGGGCGCCTAGCGGGCTCCCCCAAATCCAACCGTATGGACAATCCAGCCCCCCCCCCCAATCTAACCCATATGTGGGGCAGAAATGTGGTTGTTACACCATCCGTCATGTTACCTCCCACACGAGGTCCCAACACAAAACCTTACACCACGACACACCCTTCCTTTTTCCCGACAAACTCTCCCTTCCGCTCGATTTCCCACCGCAGTGGGACATTTCTCATCAAGCCCTCTCCTTTAAAATCGGAAGACACCCACCTCATCTTCACCATGGTGCCTCTCTCCTTCACACCATACTTTCTCATAGACGCCAAGGAGGAGTCCCCGCCAACCACCCAGCTCTCCGCCCTAACAACCCCTCCCCGTGTTCTTGCCGATCCGCCACAGCCATCAAGGGGACAAGCCGCTCATCACCGTGACGCCCCGAGCCAAAAATATATGAACAACTCGCTCATGTAATTTGTCGCAAAGTCATCACTAATAAAATGCAATTTGCCACATTTTCTAAAGTAAGGAAATTATTCTGCTCACACAGTTGTATCTGAAAAGACCAACCCCAACCCCCATCCCTGTCACTCTTGACACAAAATCCACTATACAAAGATTTAGTGCCAAACAGTTTATTGACTTCTTCTTCTAACACCCCTGAGCATAATTTTCCTTTCCATCATTTTCATGAAAGACATTAAAAAGATGAAGCATATGTCGCAACCTCAATTCCATTTTTTTTTATAGCTTTCTTTCATAAACTAAACTAGTGATAAAATAAGAAACTAAAAGATTCAATTCTAAGATCTAAAGATATACCTTCAAGTACTCAGCTCCCCGGCAACGGCGCCAGAAAAGAGCTTGATATCTACTACACAACCTTCTTCTTGTAGACTCGTGTTGGGCCTCCAAGCGCAGAGTTTTGTAGGACAGTAGCAATTTTCCCTCAAGTGGATGACTTAAGGTTTATCAATTCGTGGGAGGCGTAGGATGAAGATGGTGTCTCTCAAACAACCCTACAACCAAATAACAAAGAGTCTCTTATGTTCCCAACACACCCAATACAATGGTAAATTGTATAGGTGCACTAGTTCGGCGAAGAGATGGTGATACAAGTGTAATATGGATAGTAGATATAGGTTTTTGTAATCTGAAAATATAAAAACAGCAAGGTAACTAGTAACAAAAGTGAGCAAAAACGGTATTGCAATGCTTGAAAACAAGGCCTAGGGTTCATACTTTCACTAGTGCAAAGTCTCTCAACAATGATAACATAATTGGATCATATAACAATCCCTCAACATGCAACAAAGAATCACTCCAAAGTTTCTACCGGAGAACGTAGGACGAAAACGTGCATCAACCCCTATGCATAGATTACCCCAATGTCACCTCAGGAATCCGCGAGTTGAGTGCCAAAACATACATCAAGTGAATCAATAGAACATCCCATTGTCACGATAGATATCCCATTGCGAGACATACATCAAGTGTTCTCAAATCCAGTACTCAATCCAACATAACAAAACCTCAAAGAGCAAAACTCAATTCATCACAAGAAGGTAGAGGGGGAAGAACACCATAAGATCCAAATATAGTAACAAAGCTCGAGGTACATCAAGATCGTGCCAAATCAAGAACACGAGAGAGAGATCAAACACATAGCTACTAGTACATACCCTCAGCCCTGAGGGTGAACTACTCCCTCCTCATCACGGTGACTGCCGGGATGATCAAGATGTCCTCGAGTGATGATTTCCTCCTCCGGCAGGGTGCCGGAACGGGCCCCCGATTGGTTTTCCGTGGCTACAGAGGCTTACGGCGGTGGAAATTCTAATCTAGGGTTCTTTTCAGAGGTTTGGGTATTTATAAGAATTTTTGGCATCGGTCTCACGTCAAGGGGTGCCCGAGGGGCCCACAAGTCTGGAGCTAGCGCCCTGGGGGTAGGGCGCGGCTAGCAGACTTGTGGCCTCCTCGGTCACTTCCTGGCCCAGCTCTTGTGCTTCGGGGGTCTCTTTTGGTCCATAAAAAATCACCGTAAATTTTCACCCCATTCCGAGAACTTTTATTTCTACACAAAAAACGACACCACGGTAATTGTGCTGAAAACAACGTCAGTCTGGGTTAGTTCTGTTCAAATCATACCAAAACCATATAAAATAGTTATAAACATGGCATGAATACTTCATAAATTATAGATACGTTGGAGACGTATCAGACGCCGTCTGGAGCAAGGTGGCTTCATCCCAGAGGCTCTCATGGCGGCTCTCAGTCACCTGCTAGAGAACAAAGCCCAAGGTGTTGTGTTTGTTGCCATGGGAGATGCCCACTGGGTGCTCTGGCTGAGGACCTGACTGGGAAAGCACTACTACTAGTGCTGCTTCTGGTGGTGGCGACGACGTGCATGATCCTCGACGGCGATGGCGACAAAGGATGACGATAAAGATGGTGATGATGATGTATATTTTGTGTAGCTAGGGCTTGAAAACAATCTTTTGGTCTATATATTTTTGTGAGGTGGTATATACTAACCCCTCACGGTGATCAGGAACTTGCGATGGTAGGATTACACCCTCTCTTGGATGTGGTGGTAGGATGACACCATAGTAGTGGTAGGTTGAACTTGCTATGCGGTATGATCATGCATGCTTACTATTTTCTCTTCTACTCCATTGCTTCTGTGCTTCATTGCTTGCTCCTAGAGTGCTCCATTACTTGTTGTTTGTGTGTTCCGTTGCTTGGTGCTTCATCTTATTGATCTTGTGCACTGCTAGGATAAGTGGTATGCGTGTTAAATCGGGAGGGCTCTGGAGTTTACGGTTCATGGGAAGCTTGCAATGAACAAGTTTCAGTGGTACACACATAGCGAGACATAGAGGGTTTAAGACCAGCAACAAACAGAAGAAACTTACTTCAAGTTTGTGCGAAAGGTGCATGCAACAATGTTGAAGTTGGGAAGGCGGATCATCAGTTTGGACTAAGGAACTTCATTTTCTTCGTCTAGTTCATCGCCATTGTAGTGTTGTGGCGTTAGTGTGCTCAATGTGATGCTGTGTAAGGTGCAGTAGTAGTGGGTAAGCTCACCAAAGAGGGTGCAAGGTGAACACAACTCTATGCTCCTATGCAACCAAACAACGTGCACTAGTATGAGCACATCCTATGCGAGCAACCAAACAAAGTGCGTATAGGCGTCGCTATGATGCAATGAGAGGATATGCTGGCAACCAATCAACATGCAGATGTTGGTTTTTTGCCTGCATATGCTCAACTAGGCTTTAGTGGGACCTAAAAATGGTGCAAGCAACCAAACGCACCCCTAGTGTTTGATAATTTAGGATACTAACCAAATATACCATCGGCAGGTCTCATGAGGCACCAGGCTAAGAATGTTTTGATCCAGGGTAACAATGAAACACACCCTAAATAAGCATGAACTATCAACATGCTGAATTCACAAAGCAACAACAATAAACTGAGTTTCTTCGATTCTCATTCATTTACTAACTTGCATAGTTCATTCGATCAGCAAAGAAATGTAGCGCAAGGTGGCATTTGCAAATGTTGCGGCCAACGAGTGGTTACATTGGACAACAATGACAACTACACAACGATCATTGATGCCATCAAGGACGCCCCAACCTGTACCAAGAAATGTCGCATGGTCTACATCGAGGGTGAAGTGTAGAAGGTGGCGGAGCCAATTGCCATCGGCGAGGACATGTGGAACGTGATCGATCGATGTCGACATCAATTGAGGAACTCGGTGCATGGTCGGTGGGGGGGGGGGGGGGGGGGCAAATTTCACATTAGTATACTTGTGAAGAAAAAATTATGGGTCGGATTTAAGGAAGTGGTGCCCGTCATGTAAGGCGTGCAATGCAATCTGTCTACATTTTGTTTCTTTTCTTCTTCCCCTCTTCTTTCTCCTCTCAACGTCATTCCAATACTCATCAACGCAGCTGGGAAACCTTATTTATCACTCAGCGCGGCATATAGTTGGAGCTTCCCATCGGTCGCCGGGCCGGCCCATTTCTATTTTTTCTGTGTTCTTTTTCTATTTTTATTTTTTCCCTTCCAATTTATTTTTTCCTTTTCCCATAAATTAATTTAATAAATTTTCCAAAATTTCATTTTTTGTACTATTTTTTATTAAATCTTAGAATTTCAAATTTTGTTCCCACTTTCAAAAACATTTGGAAATTGAAATTTTTATTTCCGTTCTATTTTTTTTTGAAATTAAAAAAAATCGCATTTTTAGAAAAAAAATTGCAATTTTTTCTAGATTTCTAAAATAAATTTCATTTCAAAAATAATAGAAATTCGAAAAACATTCATTTTACCGAAATGTTCACAAATTCAAAATAATGTTCGTGATTACAAAGACATTTTTGAAAATTGATTTGAATGTTAGGAAGAAGTTTCCATTTTAAAAATTGTTCACAAATTCAGAAAATGTTTGTTTCTCCACCTTAAAAATGGTCATGTTTTCAAAAAGTGTTTGTGAATTTAAGAAAATCTTTCTATTTCGAATTTCATTTAAAAAATAATAGGAATTCGAAAAATATTCGTTTTATCGAAATGTTCACAAATTCAAAATAATGTTCGTGATTAAAAAGACATTTTTGAAAATTGATTTGAATGTTCACAACAAGTTTCCATTTTAAAAAATTGTTCACAAATTCAGAAAATGTTCGTTTCTCCGCCTTAAAAATGGTCATGTTTTCAAAAAGTGTTTGTGAATTTAAGAAAGTCTTTCTATTTCAAGTTTTGTTTTTCTTATTCTAGAAATTAACCTTTTTTGAGAAAAAAAATCTCACATGTTTTAAAAAATATCAGAAGGTCACCACAACCTCGATAAGGAGGCGGACCTGAAGGAAAACAAATGCACGAATTGGATAGTGGCTGCCACTCCCCCCAACCCCATTCCTATAAAGATCTCGCGGGCCAAACATGACCCGCGAGAACACGACAACTCTCCGTTGTATCGCCCCACTATTGTGTGGAGATCGTTTTGATGGACACATTAATTATCTCTTCCGATGCTTCTCGCAAAAAAACTCTCCCGTTGCAACACACGGGCATATGTGCTAGTAACTTCAAGAAAGAATGGAAAGTAAGTTGTCGCTCCCGTGAAGAAACTCAAGGCTGGATCCAAACCTGAGACTGAATGTTTCTATTGTAAGGGGAATGGTCACTGGAAACGAAACTTTCCCAAGTACTTCAGATAATAAGGCTGGCAATGTCAATAATGCACAATGAATAACTTTAAATATGCGATAAATACTTTAGACCATCATGATGATTTTTCCATAAATATGTACGCATTCCTTTTTGAAACATGGTTAATATTTTCCCTTTTAAAATTTGTGAAATGAAATTCGACCCCTATTCGTTGCACTGCGCAGGGAATAGGGGGACTCATGCAGCCTGTCGTCCATGGAAGCGAAATGTCAAAGTAGGAGTAACAATTACAACACGAGAGATGCTATGATCTGTCACATAGAGCCCATTGTGTAGATGGAGGTGACATCGCACACGTTGGACAACAAATATCAATTTTATGCGATCGATGGAGCAAATGGAAATCAACTAGCAGCAGCTGGGTATAGAGTACGGTGCGAAAGAGACCATTAAGAATCAAACTTAACGTCGGTGCCGAGGAGGATTCGGGAGCTGCAAGTCAGTAATGGCGTATGCCAGTCGAGACAGCAAATCAGCGTCGGTGTTCTCCTTCCTCATCGGATTCTTCTTCGCACTCCCCTCGAACAATTGGATGTCGCAGCTGTCGGGCACTCCACCACATAATAAAATGTATAAAATATTTCTAATTAAGAATGTCTTTTTTTGTTTTAACATATAACATATTGCTAATCCTTCAAATATACCAATTAATTATCTAACATTCAACTCTAGTAGTGAAATACAGTCACAATTTTCCTATTAAAATCACTTAACCTTCTCAAAGTCTCCTTCAAATCTCCTAACCATCCAAAAACTCCTCCCGACATTTTATTCTTTAAGAACTTTAAACTCTTCGCTCTCAAAACCTTAACAATTGCATATGATGAATCAAAAAATGATTAAATGCTTCAAGGTCCGACTCAATTCTCCTTCAAACGAGAGTGTTATCAAATGGGCGCATAGACAGGCTTCCCAATATCCAAACGTTGGACAATCAGACCTCCCACATAATTTAACCCATATAGAAATGTAGTTTTAACACATCCAAAATGTTACTCCCTCAAAAGGTCCCAACAAAAACCTTATCTCAACGAAGACAGATCTCCTTTTCACCGAAAACAATTCAAAACCTTGCGCCGATTTAAGCCCACGAGGAATTTTCACAAGCCCTTTATTTAAAATCGGAAGACTACCCACTCATATTTACATGTGCCCTTCCTTCAATCCAATAATTTCATAGACCTAGCCAATACTAGAGGAGTTCCCGCCAAATCAAGTCACGAAGCTAGCGCCTAACAACCTCCATGTTCTGGCATTCCGCCACAGCCATCAAGGGGATCAAGCTGCATCATCCGGACGCCCGAGCCATAAAATATATGAACAACTCGCCATGTAATTTCGAAAGGCATCACGTAATGAACAGAATGCAAATTTGCCGCCGACGATTCACGTAAAGTTCCAAGGAATATCTGCCCGACGCTCGATCCGAACAAGACCAACTCCAAGGCCCATCCTCAGCCTCTTGACACAAAATCCACATACACAAGATTCTAGTGCCAAAAGTTGATTGATTGTTCTAACACCCCGAGCATAATTTTCTTTCCATATTTTCTGCAAAGACATTAAAAGATGAAGCTATGTCGCAAGCCTACAATTCCATTTTATTTATAGTTTCATTCATAAACAAATAGTGATAAAATAAGAAATAATAAGGATTCAATTTGCATAAGATTAAAGATATACCTTCAATGTACTCACTCGTAAACGGCCTTAAAAGAGCTGATATCTACTAGGCACAATCCGTCTTCTGTAGACTCGTTTGAGACCTCCAAGCTCAAGTTTGTAGGACAGAGAATTTTCCTCAAGTGGATACTTAAGTTTATCAATTGGGAGGCGAGAGAGGTGTCTCAAACAACCCTAAATCAAATAACAAATGAGTCATTATGTTCTAACAACACCCAATACATTGGAAAATTGAAATAAGGTGCACTAGTTTCGAAATGAGATGGTAGATACAAGTGTAATACTGGATAGTAGATCAATAGGTTTCTTGTAATCTGAAAATCATAAAACAGTCAAGGTCACTGATAACAAAAGTGAGCAAAACGGATTGCAATGCTTGAAAACAAGGCCTAGGGTTCATACTTTACTAGTGCAAAGTCTCTCAACAATGATAACATAATTGGATCATATAAATCAACATCAACAGAAGAATCACTCCAAAGTTTCTACGGAGAACAGGATCTAAAACGCATCAACCCCTTGCCAAATTACCCCAATGTCACCTCAGAATCATGAGTTGAGTGCCAAACATACAATCAAGTGAATAATCAGAACATCCCATTGTCACGATAGATATCCCATTGAGACATACATCAAGTGTTCTCAAATCCAGACTCAACCAACATAACAAAACCTCAAAGAGCAAAACTCAATTCATCACAAGAAGGATAGAGGGGAAAGAACACCATAAGATCCAAATATAGTAACAAAGCTCGAGGTACATCAAGATCGTACAAATCAAGAACACGAGAGAGATCAAACACATAGCTACTAGTACATACCCTCTACCCGAGGGTGAACATACTCTCCTACACGGATCCCGATGATCAAGATGCCTAGTTCAATCTCGCTACGCAAGTCTCTTTACTCGCTCAGAATACATCATCTCACAACTAACTCATTAGTTGTAGTGCTTGCAAGGCTTCAAATGATGTGTATTACCGAGAGGGCCCAGAGATACCTCTCCGACAATCGGAGGACAAAACCTAATCTCAAATACGCCAACCCAACATCTCGCCTTTGGAGACACCCGTAGTACTCCTTTATAATCACCCAGCCATTGCCAGACGCTTGGTAGCACCCAAAGTGTTCCTCCGTAAACGGAGTTGCATAATCTCATAGTTACAGAACATGTATATGTCATGGATAAAAGCAGAGCAACATACTAAACGATCGGTGCTAAGCTAAGGAATGGGTCATGTCAATCGATCATTCTACTAATGATGTGACCTTGTTAATCAAATAACAACTCCTTGTTCATGGTCGAAACATAACCATCTTTGATTAACAAGCTAGTCTAGTAGAGGCATACTAGTGACATGTTGTTTTGTCTATGCATTCACACATGTATCATGTTTCCTGCTAATACAATTCTAGCATGAATGATAAACATTTATCATGAAATAAGGAAATAAATAATAACTTTATTATTGCCTCTAGGGCATATTTCCTTCAGCCTCCCACTTGCACTAGAGTCAATAATCTAGATTACATAGTAATGATTCTAACACCCATGGAGTCTTGGTGCCGATCATGTTTTGCTCGTGGAAGAGGCTTAGTCAACGGTTCGCAACATTCAGATCCGTGTGTATCTTGCAAATCTTATGTCTCCCACCGACTAAGTCCCGGATGGAATTGAAGCGCCTCTTGATGTGCTTGGTCCTCTTGTGAAATCTGGATTCCTTCGCTAAGGCAATTGCTCCAAGATTGTCACGTAAGATTTTCATTGACCCGATGCACTAGGTATGACACCTAGATCGGATATGAACTCCTTCATCCGCACTCTTCATTAGCTGCGCCAAGCTGCTATGTATTCCGCTTCACATGTAGATCCCGCCACGACGCTTTGTTTAGAATCGCACCAACCGACAGCTCCTCCGCTTAGTGTAAATACGATCCGGTCTCGCGATTTAGAATCGTCTCGATCGTTGTCAAAGCTTGCATCAACGTAACTGCCATTTATGAGCTCTTTGTCACCTCCATATACGAGAAACATATCCTTAGTCCTTTTCGTATTTCAGATGTTCTTGACCGCTGTCCAAAGGATCCACTCGATTACTTTGGTACCTCCCTGCTAGGCTTATAGCAAGGCACACATCGTGTCCGGTACACAAGATTGCATACATGATAGAGCCTATGGTCAAGCATAGGAACATCTTTCATTTTCTCTATCTTCCGCAGTGGTCGGGCATTGAGTCTGACTCAACTTCACACCTTGTAACACGTGCAAGAACCCTTTCTTTGCTTGATCCATTTTGAACTTCTTCAAAATTTTGTCAAGGTATGTGCTTTGTGAAAGTCCAATTAAGCCGCCTTGATCTATCTCTATAGATCTTAATGCCCAATATGTAAGCAGCTTCACCGAGGTCTTTCATTGAAAAACTCTTATTCAAGTATCCCTTTATGCTATCCAGAATTCTATATCATTTCCGATCAGCAATATGTCATCTACATATAATATCGTAAATGCTACAGAGCTCCCACTCACTTTCTTGTAAATACAAAGCTCCAAAAGTCTCAGATAAACCCAAATGCTTTGATCACACTATCAAAGCGCTTATTCCAACTCCGAGATGCTTGCACCAGTCCATAGATGGATCGCCGAGCTTGCACACTTTGTTAGCTCCCTTTGGATCGATAAAACCTTCTCGTTGCATCATATACAACTCTTCTTCCGTAAATCCATTCAGAATGCGCTTTACATCCATTTGCCAAATTTCATAATCATAAAATGCGCAATTGCTAACATGATTCGGACGGACTTAAGCATCGCTACGGTGAGAAGGTCTCATCGTAGTCAATCCCTTGAACTTGCCGAAACCCTTTATGCATAAGTCGAGCTTTATAGACAAGAATATTACCGCCAACGCCGCCTTCTTCTTGAAGATCCACTTGTTTTCTATTGCTTGCCAACCTCGGCAAGTCAACCAAAGTCCATACTTTGTTTTCATACATGGATCCCATCTCGATTTCATGGCCTCAAGCCATTTTATGGAATCTGGGCTCACCATCGCTTCTTCATAGTTCGAGGTTCATCATGATCTAGTAGCATGATTTCCGTAACAGGATTACCGCATCACTCGGTGCGGATCTTACTCGTTGATCTACGAGGTTCTCAGAAGAACTTGATCTCAAGTTTCATGATCAACATCATCAACTTCCTCACTACTTGGTGTAGGTGTCTCGTAAACCGCTTTTCATGATTTAACTACTTTCAAGTAAGGGAGAAGGTACTATTACCTCATCAAGTTCCACTTTCCTCCCACTCACTTCTTTCGAGAGAAACTCCCTTCTAGAAAGGATCCATTCTTAGCAACGAATGTCTTGCCTTCGGATCTGTGATAGAAGGTGTACCCAATCGCTCCTTTGGGTATCCTATGAAGACACATTCGATTTGGGTTCGAGCTTATCAGTTGAAGCTTTTTCACATAAGCATCGTGATCCCCAAACTTTAAGAAACGACAACTTTGGTTTCTTGCCAAACCATAGTTCATAAGGTGTCGCCTCAACGGATTTCGACGGTGTTCTATTCAGGTGAATGCGGCCGCCTCTAGAGCATAACCCCAAAACGATAGCGGTAAATCTGAAGAGACATCATAGATAATACCATATCTAGTAAAGTACGACACGACGCTCGACACACCATTACGCTGTGGTGTTCCGGTGGCGGAGTTGCTAAACTATTCCGCATTGTTTCAAATGTAGACCAAACTCAGAACTCAAATATTCACCTCCACGATCGATCGAGAAACTTAATTTTCTTGTTACGATGATTTTCAACTTCACTCTGAAATTCTTTGAACTTTTCAAATGTTTCAGACTTATGTTTCATTAAGTAGATATACCCATATCCGCTTAAGTCATCCGTGAAGGTGAGAAAATAACGATATCCGCCACGAGCCTCAACATTCATTGGACCACATACATCTCAGATGTATGATTTCCAACAAATCTGCTGTCTCTCCATAGTACCGAGAACGGTGTTCTAGTCATCTTGCCCATGAGGCACGGTTCGCAAGTGCCAAGTGATTCATAATCAAGTGACTCCAAAAGTCCATCAAGATGGAGTTTCTTCATGCGCTTTATAATCGATATGACCTAAACGGCAAGTACACAAATAAGTTGCACTATCATTATCAACTCTGATCTTTTGGTTTCAACATTATGAATATGTGTATCACTACTATCGAGATTCATCAAAATAGACCATTCTCAAGGGTGCATGACCATAAAAGATATTACTCATATAAATAGAACAACCATTATTCTCTCGATTTAAATGAATAACCGCCTCGATCAAACAAGATCCAGATATAATGTTCATGCTCAACGCAGCACCAAATAACAATTATTTAGGTCTAAAACTAATCCCAAGGTAGATGTAGAGGTAGCGTCGATCGCGATCACATCGACTTTGGAACCATTTCCCACGCCAAGATCGCCACCTCGCCCTTTGCCGTAGTTCGCTTAATCAGTAGTCCCCTGTTTCGAAGTTGCAAATATTAGCAATGTAACCAAGATCAAATACCTGTGTGCTACTACGAGCTCTAGTAAGGTACACATCAATAACATGTATATCACATATACCTTTGTTCACCTTGCCATCCTTCTTATCCGCCAAATACTTGGGGCAGTTCCGCTTCCAAAGGACTACCGCTTGCAAGAGAAGCACTCTGGCCTGTGTTTAGGGCCGACTTGGGTTTTTCTCCCGAGCAAAGAACTTGCTTGCTGTTCTTCTTGAAGTTCCCTTCTTCTTCCCTTTGCCTTTCTTCTTGAAACTAGTGGTCTTATTGACCATCAACACTTGATGCTCCTTCTGATTTCTACCTCCGCAGCCTTTAGCATTGTAAGAGCTCTGTATAGTCTTTACTAACCCTTGCATATTATAGTTCATCACGAAGCCTTTGTAGCTTGGTGGCGTGATTGAAGAATTTGTCAATGACACAATCATCCGGAAGATTAACTCCCAATTGTGTCAAGTGATTGTAGTACCTGCACATTCTCGAGTATATGCTCACTAATGTAACTATTCTCTCCATCTTGCAGCTATAGAACTTATTGGAGACTTCATATCTCTCAATCCGCATTCTGTTGAATATCAACTTCAACTCCTCGAACATCTCATATGCTCCATGACGCTCAAAACGCCGTTGAAGTCCCGGTTCTAAGCCGTAGCATGGCACATCGAACTATAGAGTAGTCATCGCTTTGCTCGCCAGACGCTCATAACATCCGCAGCTTGCATTAGAAAGAGTTCTGCACCTAGCGTGCATCCAGATTTAACTCTTTCAGGCAGCAATGAGGATGATCTCGTTACGGACCCAGTCCGTAATTGCTACCATCATCTTTCAACTTTGCTTTCAAGGAACGATTAAAATTCAACGGAACAACAAAGACGAGCCATCTATCTACAATCAAACATAAACAAGCAAGATACTATCAGTACTAAGTTCATGATAAATTTAAGTTCAATTAATCATATTACTTAAGAACTCCCACTTAGAAAAACATCTCTAGTCATCTAAGTGATCACGTGATCCAAATCAACTAAACCATAACCGATCATCACGTGAAATGGAGTAGTTTCAATGGTGAACATCTTATGTTGATCATATCTACTATATGATTCACGCCGACCTTTCGGTCTCCGTGTTCCGAGGCCATATCTCGCATATGCTAGGCTCGCCAAGTATAACCCGAGTATTCTGCGGTGCAAAACTGGCTTGCACCCTTGTAGATGGACGAGAGCTTATCACACCCGATCATCACGTGGTGTCCGGGCACGATTTAACTTTGGCAACGGTGCATACCGGGAGAACACTTCTTGATAATTTAGTGAGAGATCATCTTATAATGCTACCGCCAATCAAAGCAAGATAAGATGCATAAAAGGATAAACATCACATGCAAATCAATATAAGTGATATGATATGGTCATCATCATCTTGTGCTTCATGATCTCCATCTTGCAAAGACCACCATGATCACCATCGCCACCGCGCCGACACCTTGATCTTCATCGTAGCATCGTTGTCGCCTCGCCAAACTTATGCTTCTACGACTATCGCTACCGCTTAGTGATAAAGTAAAGCATTACAGTATGCATTGCATTGCATACAATAAAGCGACAACCATATGGCTCTCCCGCCATTGCCGATAACTTCGTTACAAAACATGATCATCTCATACAATAAAATATAGCATCACGCCTTGACCATATCACATCACAACATGCCCCGCAAAACAAGTTAGACGCCCTCTACTTTGTTGTTGCAAATTTTACGTGGCTGCTACGGGCTTAAGCAAGAACCAGCCTCACCCACGATCAAAACCACAACGATATTTCACAAATAGACTCCGCTTTAACCTTCTCAAGGACCGGCGAGCCACACTCGGTTCAACTAAAGTGAGAGAGACAGCACCCACCAGTCACCTTTAAGCAACGAAAGTGCTCAGAGCGGTGAAACCAGTCTCGCAGAAGCGCACGCTGTAATGTCGGTCTGGGCCGCTTCATCTCACAATACCGCTGAACCAAAGTATGACATGCTGGTAGGTAGTATGACTTGTATCGCCCACAACTCACTTGTGTTCTACTCATGCAAAACATCAAACCATAGAAAAACCTAGGCTCGATGCCATCTGCTGGGGAACGAGTAATTTCAAAAATTTCCTACGCACACGCAAGATCATGGTGATGTATAGCAACGAGAGGGAGAGTGTTGTCCACATACCCTTGTAGACCCGGGCGAAGCGATCACAACGTAGAGGAAGTAGTCGACGCTCTCCTCGCGATCCGACCGATCCCGGCGCCAGCATCTCGATGCCCCGAAGTTCTTGACACACGACAGCTCGATGACGCCCTCAGATCCGATCCAGCCGAGTGTCGAGGGAGAGTTTTGTCAAGACGACGGCGCAGGACGATCTTGATGTTTCACGGCGCATGGTTTCGCTTAAGCTTCATGACGGTATAACCGAGGTGGAATATGGTGGAGGGGGGCACCGACACGGCTAAGGAACGATCTAAAGATCAAACTTGTGTGTTCAAGGTGCCCCCTGCCCCCTCAGATATAAAGGAGGGAGGGGGAGGCCGGCCTGCCTAGCTAGGAGGCGCCGAGGAGTCCTACTCCCACGGGAGTAGGACTCTTCCTAGTTGGATTAGGATTGGGGGAGGGAAGAGGAGAGGGCGCCGCCTCCTTGTCCTATTCGGACTGGGGGAGAGGCGCGCGCCACCTCCCGGCCGGCCCTCCTCTTCTCCTCGAGGCCCACCGAGGCCCATTTACTCTCGGGGTTCCGTAACCTCCTAAGATTCCAGAATTTCTGTTTCGCCCGAACCATTCCAACTCCAAACATAGGCTTCCAATATATCAATCTTTATGTCTCGACCATTTCGAGACTCTCGCCATGTCCGTGATCACATCCGGACTCAACTTCTTCGTACATCAAAATACATAAACTCATAATAACCGCCATCGAAACCTTGCTGCATGGACCCTACGGTTCGAGAACAATGTAGACATGACCTAGAACTATTCACGGTCAATAACCAACAGCGGACCTGGATGCCCATATTGGTTCCTACATATTCTACGAAGATCTTTGTCGGTCGACCGCATAACAACATACGTTGTTCCCTTTGTCATCGGTATGTTACTTCGCCCGAGATTCGATCGTTGTATCCAATACCTAGTTCAATCTCGCTACGCAAGTCTCTTTACTCGCTCCGAATACATCATCTCACAACTAACTCATTAGTTGTAGTGCTTGCAAGGCTTCAGTGATGTGTATTACCGAGAGGGCCCAGAGATACCTCTCCCACAATCGGAGGACAAAACCTAATCTCAAATACGCCAACCCAACATCCGCTTTGGAGACACCTGTAGTATTCTTTATAATCACCCAAATACGCCAGGACGCTTGGTAGCACCCAAAGTGTTCCTCCGTAAACGGAGTTGCATAATCTCATAGTTACAGAACATGTATATGTCATGGATAAAAGCAAGAGCAACATACTAAACGATCGTGGTGCTAAGCTAAGGAATGGGTCATGTCAATCGATCATTCTACTAATGATGTGACCTTGTTAATCAAATAACAACTCCTTGTTCATGGTCAGGAAACATAACCATCTTTGATTAACAAGCTAGTCTAGTAGAGGCATACTAGTGACATGTTGTTTTGTCTATTCATTCACACATGTACCATGTTTCCGGTTAATACAATTCTAGCATGAATGATAAACATTTATCATGAAATAAGGAAATAAATAATAACTTTATTATTGCCTCTAGGGCATATTTCCTTCACCATCCTCCCTTCCCCACCACTGATCAGCCACAATTTGTCTGAATTTTTCACAAGTGGCAACCGGAAGACGAAAGCAGCTAGAGACAAAAGTTGGGATGGCCTGGGTAATAGACTTTAGCAGAGCTTCACTCCCCGCCCTAGACAATGGCCGATCACTCCACCCGAAGATGTTCTACCAAGCTCTGTCAACCAAAAATTTGAAAGTGCTAGTGGGAGAATTACCAACCTCAGTAGGCATGCCAAGATAGAAATCCTGAAAAGTTTCATTATAGACCCCAAGGCTTGACTTCACCCTGCTTTTAATGTTGTCCGGACTGTTCCGACCAAAGTAGATAGACGATTTCTCCTTATTTATGGCCTGACCAGACCCCGCACAGTACAAATGTAACACTGAATCCAAAGAATCCACACTACGCTGGTCACTCTTAGCAAAGAAGATGCTATCATCTGCGAATAGGAGGGCCTTGCCGGCCATCTTTGATCCCATGTAGCGCGCCACATCACTCCTTCTGGAAGAGCAGACTAGACAAACCCTCAGTGCACAAAAGAAACAGGTAGGGACTAATCGGATCCCCTTGCCGGATGCCCCGAGAAGGACCACAGCTCAAGAAGCTCAACATTGACTCGACAAAGATAGCTAACCGTGGTGACACACCGCATCACGGAGTCAATCCAAGCTGGTGCAAAACCCAGCTTAGTCAGGCAGGCATGAAGGTAATTCCATTCAACATGGTCGTACGCCTTCATCATGTCGATCTTGAGAGCAAAATATGGTTCGTTCACCCTCTGCTTTCTAATGGTATGCATACATTCATAGGCAATGAGAGTGTTGTCCGCGATAAGCCTACCAGGAACAAAAGCACTTTGGCATTCAGAGACCACAACAGGAAGCAACACTTTCAGACGATTGGCAAGGACTTTCGAAGCAATCTTGTAAAGCACGTTACAGAGACTGATTGTCCTGAAGTTCTTCAGATGTTTCTGTCTTGTGGTCTTGGGTATTAGGACAATAATAGAGTCACAGAAGCCTTCCGGGATCGGCCTGCCCTCAAGGAAACTGCGAACATCATGACAAATATCCTCCTCAAGAAAGCTCCAGTGGGTCTGATAGAAGAGAGCCGGAAATCCGTCCGGTCCTGGAGCTTTTGTCGGGCCCATTTGAAATAAAGCAGTCTTGATCTCCTCATTGCTGTACGGCTTACATATATCATCATTCATCGTAGCAGTGATTTTAGAAGGAATGGCGTCCACAACACCATCCGCGCCCTGGCAAGGTTCAGAAGTGAATAACTTCTCATAGAATTGATGCACCATACATTTTATTTCCCCCTGAGCAGTGCTGGAGGAGCCATCCTCCCGTGCCAACGAATGAATCATGTTTGTGCGTCGACGGGCCGACGCCCTAGCGTGGAAGAATTCCGTGTTGCGATAGCCGGCCTTGAGCCAATCAATCCGGGACCGCTGGCCTTCCATGACCTCCTCCCGCTCAAAGAGTTCACATAGCCGTCCCTCGATGGACCGCTCCTCATCCAGTGACGCAGCCGATGAGGGTAAGGATCTGATCATGGACAGCCGGCGTTCCAGTTTCCCAATCCTCTTCCGAACATTGCCAAATGCCTATTTACTCCATGCCCGAAGCGAACCCGCAACATGCTGCAAGTTAGACCAGGTAGATTGTAGAGAGGGGCTGCCATCCCGCCCCTCCGACCACACACGTTCCAGGGTTTCCTTGTAGTCCTCCGCACGAAGCTACATTGCCTCAAACCGAAAACCCTGCTGGACCGGAGGACGTTGATCATGAGCAGTCCTAAAATCCAGTAAAACAAGGACCGGGTAGTGATCAGAAGATGTAGCAATTAGATTCTCGACCCCACACTCCTGAAATAAGCTCGTGAAGGCACCATTAGCCACGGCTCTATCAAGGCGGCATTTGACATGAGTATTCTGATCCTATTTATTGCACCACGTAAATCTTGGCCCCGAAAAACCCAAATCAGAGAGACCACAGTCCATCAAGCAGTCCCTAAAGGCGCAAATCTGAGAATCTGAACGATCCCTTGGGCCACAATGTTCATCTTGGGATAAGACCTTGTTGAAGTCACCGCAGCATAACCACGGGCCATCCCACAACGGTTGAAGGCGCCGGAGTAACTCCCAAAATTGTGGTTTGTCCTCTCTTCGAGGCTCCCCGTACACAAAGGATGCACGCCAAGCCACCCCACCATTGAACTTGACATAAGTATCAATGCAACGCTTATTAGCGGCCTTCACAGTAACGTCCACCGAATCCTTCCAGAACAAAGCAAGGCCTCCACTAAGGCCCTCGCTACTCACAGCAAAGCAACCAGAGAAGCCCAGAGACCACATGAAGTTCCTAACATGATTGTCCCTCATCTTCGTTTCTGACAGAAAGAGGAGGGAGGGTCGGTAAAGCTTCACCAACCAGCGAAGCTCGCCAACTGTCGAGTCCGACCCTGCACTCGGCAGGCCCAAAGAATGAGACTCATTATGTTCTCAAGGGCTGCCTCAGCAGCCTCCGGCCGATCCGCCGACGAGAATCGAGAGACGGCGTCGGTGTCTAAACCGCGGATCTCGGTGGGGGTCCCGAATCAGGCGCCTAGGCGGATGGTAACAGAGACGAGGGACATGATGTTTTACCTGTGTTCGGCCCTCTCGATGGAGGTAAAACCCCACGCCCCGCTTGATTAATATTGATGATGTGTATTACAAGAGTGGATCTACCACGAGATCAAGGAGGCTAAACCCTAGATGCTAGCCTATGGTTTGATTGTTGTAATGGAGGTTATGTCTCACGGACTAAAGCCCTCCCGTTTATATAGACACCAAGAGGGCTAGGGTTACACAGAGTCGGTTACAATGGTAGGAGATCTACATATCCAGATACAAGCTTGCCTTCCACGCCAAGGAAAGTCCCATCCCGACACGCCGACGGAGTCTTCAATCTTGTATCTTCGTAGTCTTGGACTCAAGCGACGATGATAGTCCGCTGTCCGACACCCCTAGTCCAGACTCCTCAAGAGTCTCTCGAACCTGGCTACAATGACGATGAGTCCGACGCGATAATGTTCGGCATTGCAAGGCGGGTTCCTCCTTTGAATAATCCAGAAGATTGTGAACACCAGATAGTGTCCGCTCGCAAAATAAATTCCACATTCCTCCGAGAGAGAATAATATATACACAAGTTCAATCACGACATATTTTGGCATGATGTCACACCACTACCAAGCCTTTACTTGAATCGCTTTTTATTATACCACCTCAAAGCTTAGCTTAAGCTAAGGTTTCTTGGCACGCCTTGTCGGGCAGAGATCGTGTTCCCTTATTCCGGATTCTCATCAATACGGACGGGTAACCCAACCGCGCTTATTGATGATGGCGCCGGGAGATAAGCTTAGTTTTACCAGCTAGTGGGGACGATAGTCTTCGCCCCGCCTATATATAAGGGATAAGGATTCACCTTTTCACCTATGCCTTCTTCCTCCTTTGCTTATCCATCTCACAAGACTCGAGCCCAGCGCCAAGTTCACAAGATCTCGCCGACCTTCTCCGACCTTGTCCGGAGCGGAGGTAAATGGTTGGCCTCCACCATTAAGGAGGAGCACATCACAAAGCTGCGCAGCCGGATACCTTTCCGCGACGTCACAAGACCGGCCGCCCGAGGAGGGGTAGCTCATCCCCACCCCCAGCCCCATGAGAGGGTCGCTTTCCTCCCCACTTCCTCCGCTGGATCGGGCTTTCCACTTCACCCCTTTGTCCGAGGGCTCATGTTCTACTACGACATGGATTTCCATGATCCGCGCCAAACTTCATCCTCAATATCTCGGCGCTTATCGTCGTGGTGCGAGGCCTTCCTCTCGCATCCAGCCCCACTTCGCCTCAGGGCTCAAGACCTTCAATGTAAAGTCAAGGTAGTGAAGGGCACTCTGCCGGAGTGCGGAGGCGCCATGTTGGGCAAGATGCCCAACGCCCTTGGTTCAAGGGGCCTTCATGGAATCCGGCAAGGAGTGGCGCCGGGTGGTTCGATATCACCGAGCCGCTGACCTTACATGGGCGGCGGCCCCGAAGTTCAGATCTGGTATCCTCACGCAGCTCACCTCCGGAAAGAGAAGGTCTTGCTGGGGTAATTCAAGGAGCCGACGGACTCCAAGCTCAGATCTAGAAGCCGTGAACAAGAAGCTCAGCTGGTTAACGGGTCCAAGTCATGCTCGTCTCGCTGGATTCTCCCATGCCAAGAACGGGCATTCAATCTGTGGAGTTCGATCCGAACAGCACCAGCGCTGAGCGGCTCTTCGACACAACGCACGGGCGCTTGAGGGTGCTGCTTAAAGGCGCCAAAGTTCTCGTGATCCGCGACGGAAGATCATGATTCCACTCAGCAGGCCCCGCCGACGAGGTAAGTGATTCTACCCTTTACGGACACTTGTTGTTAATAGTTCACCCTAAGTGGGTTTTAATCTCCTTTCCTTTGACAGAATGGATGAAGAAGGCCGAGCAGCTCATCCGCCCGGCTCCCATGCCGAAGACTCCAAAGGACGCCTGCCTAGCGGGTTGTTGGTTCCGCACCGCACGTGGTGCCGAGAAGAAGGCCAAGAGGTGGCCACGGTACTCAAAGAGTTCCTGCTTAGGTGTCCGATTTAATCCGAGGCGGATTCTCCCCAAGATGATGAGGAGGAAGAAGACTCTCTCCTGCAGGAGGGAGAGAGAAGAGGAAGGCCTCCCAACAGGAAGGTTGAAGGGTCCAAGAGGGAAGAACTATTCCTCAGACAGCTCCGCCAACACCAACGCTGGCGATGAAGAGTGGCCTCAAGGGCCAGCCTCAAAGTAGATCGTAAGTATCCGGATCCCCGAATGATCTACAATTTTTTTTGTTCACATAGTGTCCTTCTAATGCCCAGATACCGCTCGCAGTCCGCCGACGATGATCTCCCCGCTTGCCGAAGGGTCGCTGGCTGCGCCGGATGTGGAATCCATTCCGATCGCTTTCCACCCTCGCGCCGCCGAGGACGCCGAGGTGGGATCCCGGAAGGGACCCATCAGAGGAGGCTCCGGAGGCGCCGCAAGGCAGCCTCCGGACTTTGCGCCAGACTTCACGCCGAACTCGCAGTGGGTTCCAGAGTCCGCAAAGTGCCCTTCGCAAGAAGGGCAAGATTGCGGACACCGGCGGCCCTGGCCCAACCGGAGGCGCCGACAACTTGTTGGAGGCACTCAAAGGCGCTCCATCGAGGAAGAACACCGCACTATCATGAGTGCGGTGATTCAAGTTCAGCCGCCAAGAGCGGGCTAACTGCAGCCTCGCAGGAGCCTTCTAATGTGCTTTGAGGTAAGAAGTTAAAATTATGTAATGTAATACCGATAGACAAGAGTTTTCGATGCTCGGGCCTGCTCGAAAGAAAAGCCGACCGAGGATCTAAAAGATATACGCAAGGTTGCTAAAAATATGTCAATATGGGTTTGCAGTGTGCGCCGCCGACTCGCCAAGACCGATCATGGAGGTCGGTGCATTAAAGCAGATCTCGAGCGGTTCGAGCAAGATCTCGGCCATGCAAGAAGCAGCTCGAGGACAAAGAAGATGAGTAACACCACTTTAAAGATTTACCTTACGTAAAAGGATTTAGGTTGCAATAAAATGACAAGGATAACGTGGTACCGCAGGGCCACTAACGAGGTGGCAACCCCGGGAGGAGGTCAGGTCCGCGTCAACGCAACCGCCGCTGAACGGGCAGAGGAGAGAAGCAGGAGGCGCGGGTGGCGGAAGTGGCGGCGAGAGCTCCGTGCTCATGGAGAAGCATGAGAGTTTGAGCGCGACTCAAAGACTCGAGAGTCCGAGCTCGCCTCGCCTCGAACGTGCTAAGTCCGCCAAGGCCGAGGCCCGTAAGGCCCTTCAGAGGTTGAAGATGTAAAGAAGATAGCGACGGTAAGGCATTTTTCATGCAAAGCAAGCATGTTAATGTAAACTACCGACACTTACCCAATTCGAGCTCTCCAGGCATTTGCAGATCTGCCGCAGAAGGTATCCGATGCCGCCAGATTCTTCCGTGGCTAGGAGGGAGCTCAACGGAGAAGGTCTTCGTCTCAAGACGCCGAGGCCGCCATCCGGTGTTTCTAGCGACCAGTCAAGCAGCCGGGTCGAGCTCCACAAGGCGGCCGAGGAGGCCATGAAGGGCCTCATAGTCCGCCAGGCTCGACAAGCCATGCCTTGAGCTACTACGGCTCAGCGGCGGCTGGTGGAAGCGTGCCTCGGGTGGAGGTCGCCAAGCGCCCGCCAGATTGAAGGTGCTCGCTGGCCCTTGCCCGCCAAGGTGCATCGGGCAGGCCGATGCGGAGAGGCTTTCATCGACCCACCGCCACGGGCAAGGAGTATCGTACGCCCGAAATGTACTATAAGACTGTCCTGAAGGGTGCCCGCAATATTGCGGATGAGTGCCCTAGAGATGTAATTATTGAGTAAACTCGCTATGTATTATCCTGTGCGCTGAAAACTTTGTTCAGATGCGCTTAAGCAACGCTTGTTTAATTTAAAGTATTACCTTCTGTGCGGCCATTTATAAAATCTGAGAGATGGCAAGTCGTTGGCTTCAGCCCCCGAGCCGCAAGTGCTGGGGTGTTCGGGATAAACTTGAGCACTCTTGTTCCCATTTTTG
Source organism: Aegilops speltoides (assembly GCA_021437245.1). Classification (NCBI taxonomy): domain Eukaryota; kingdom Viridiplantae; phylum Streptophyta; class Magnoliopsida; order Poales; family Poaceae; genus Aegilops; species Aegilops speltoides. The sequence continues at coordinate 499,555,957 of CM038145.1, forward strand.
GGTCCATCTAGGGAGGCGCTCAACACAACGAACAAGGCAATCGGACTTATAATGCTTGAACACTCTCACTTAGCTATAGAATTCTATAATTTTAATTTCGGCGAAGCCCCTAGTATTCGAAGACCAATTGGGCGCTTATCCACGCCTTCGCCGGACATTATCCGCACTTCGTCAAGCGCATGAGTCTTTAGGGACCCAAAAGACCTCTCTAACAGCGACTCGCTCTCGCTTTATCATGCCGCCGTTTTAGCTTTCCATCGAGGCGCCGCCAGCTCAACCGGGCGCAATCGCAGTGGTTCTCCCAAAGGCCACCTTAGCCGATGAACGGAACGTAAGGCACCAAAACGTGGGAGCCAGTAAACCCAACTATTGACCCAAGACATGATTCAGAGCCAATTCATATAATGCTATAAGTTCGGGTGCCGACTTGTGAAAGTGTTCGACTTATCACAAGATAATGCGGGAACATAAGCCCTCGGTGTATTCGGCCGCACTAAAATATACGGGTGCAAGATGTCGCTAATGAACATATGTGTAAAGTAATGCAATAACGGGCAAAATGCTGCATTATTTATTCAAGGAATTCTGCTATGAGTGCGGAAGGATACAAATAGTGCGTAAGCAAGGGATTGGACTAAATAAACATGTCTCTCCGTGGGTGGGCCGCGAATGGTGTATATAATCGAATTTAATGCTCGTAATGGAGACCACCTGAGTGTTCGTCGCAGCCTTCTTCCCTCCCTGGCTGTTGCATCGTGAGTTCGGCGGGTTCGCCGCCGGACAGAGCCTCTGGTGAACGGAGTCCTATGTATATAGAAAAAAAAGGAAAATAGAGAAAAAGGCGACACACTTGTGAGCCCCTGGTGTGGTCGAGCCGCACTGGTCTCATATGGTCGTGCCCTCCCCTAGGCCCATGGTATCTCCAGAGCGAGTGATGTACGCGAGGGTTGGTCTTGCAATCATGTGAGGGTTGGGGTTAGCCGCATTGCTACGCATGCTCTAACGCGCTGTGGTCTTGGCTGATGTTGCTCCGGCGCTGTTGTCGCGGTCCGCCGCTTAACGCCGACTCAAAATTGTCTTATAAGGCTGCTCAGATTTCGCCGAGAGTCCAGATGTTCCTCCGCTCGAGGAGCGCCTCGTATTTCCGCTGACCGTGATAACTCCACGAGGGCCCGCATCTTGAGCTTGAGGTATGCGTAATGCGCACCACGCTGAACTTTGTAAACGCGTTCGTCCGAAAGCAGAGCATGATAGCCGCCGCAGAACGGACTATATCAAGATTAACTCGCCCGAAATTGTCCGGGATCCAAGACCACTTCCAGCAGGATCGGCTCGCATAATTGGCCTCAACACCTGGTATGACGCCTTTGAAGGTCGCTTTTGTAGGTTTAATCCTTGATGGGTCTATGCCCATCTTGCGCACCGTATCCCGATAAAGGTGTTCAGCTACTTCCGCCATCCATCGACTCTCGTGAGGTGAAATCCATCGATTTATTGGGTCTAAAACCACGCGCGAATCCGCCATGGCGGATATCGGTCGGATGGTCTCTTCGATCAAAAGTGATCGGGCAAGAGGACCATGGATTGAACTTAGGGCGATCGCTCCATCGCAGATACGCCCCTTTAGTGCACGCCCGCTCCCTCTTGGGTAATTGGGTTGCGATATCATGTTCACCATCCACACTTGTGGGGGAAACCCTTCGTCCTCTCATCGCTCGGGCGACCGGTCTCTTCCTCGCCGCCGCTATGCAGCCCTTGTCATTGTTTTCGCAATTAACTTGCTCGCTCGTTGAATACCCAATACTCGCTGGTGTGATTAGCTGGCTTTTCGTGGTGCCATGTATCCGCATAAGCGGTCGAGTATTCGGTCCAAATTGATGGGCCCGAGTGGTTCTTTTGAATGGCTTTTTCACGACCGGTTTAGAGCCTCGAATCCGCGCTGACCGCCAGATCCTCCTTGTCGCCGCCAAGCACGCGGCGCTTATTTTGCTTCGACGCGACCGCCATTGTGGTCCTTAGTATCCGGACCGCCAGAATTTTTGCCGAGGTTATTGCGCGAAGCCAGCCAGCTGTCCTCCGCCGCACATAAGCGGTCATTAATGATGTGAGGGCTGCCATGGATTTCGCTTTTCCCGCCCTAGGTGCCGGGCTAGCCACTCGTCATGATGTTATGTTTGAAGGCTGCGAGGGCTTCGATCCGGACAACGACGATTTGATTTTTCTTTGTTAAGAACCGTGTCCGTAATCGTCCGCCGATTCGTCTCGCTGCTGAATTATGTGGCTTAGGTCATCTCGGCTCGTGGTCGCAAATATGTGCCCCGAAGTTGTCGAGAATGCGGCTTCCGTGTCTTCCCAACACCCAATTGACTATGCGGCAAGCTGTTAAGCCAATGCCGAGCTGGTCCTTTGCTTGAGGGAGATACTTGATGGCGGAGATTCGCCGCCGGGCCATATGGATGTGAAGTAAATAATCTTCGATCCAAACCGCTGGGTCTGTCGTGCCATCATAGGATTCAATGTTTACGGGTTTAAACCCTTCGGGTTTTGGTGATCCATTACTCGCCTGAAGCATAGCGGTGTGCGCGCTCAGATTGAGCAATATCACGACGTAGCTCGAGTGAGCGCTGTTCGCTGGTTCGCCCGCCGGAGTTGTTGTATCCGCGCGACGGTATTCGCTGTGGGTCGGGGAACCCACGGATCCGTAGATGGATCTGGATTGCTTTGCTTTGTCCTCCAATATATCTCGAAGTCCGACGCTGCCTCTGGCTTCAGACTTTTGGAGCGATGCCGGGTACAGATGGTGGAGGGCCCGATGCTCTTCGCCGCGACCACGGGTGGTCGGTCGGTCAGACAGTAATCGGTGATGAAGGTATGTATGCTTCTTCCTCTAATCGGGGAGCAACTTTCGCTTTGGGTAACTCTTGAGGGACGCTCGAGTTCATACTCTTCGCCGCGAGGACCTCACCATCCGTCGCCAACAGGTCTTGATCAGCTTGAAGTTGCCGCTGCTTTTTCTTTAGGCTATTTGCCGTGGCGATAAGCCCGCGCTTAAAACGCCTTGTTCGATGGGATCCTCTCGCACGATGAATTGCCGCCGCTGAGGCTTGCCTCGCTCCCGAGGGAGGTATGTAATTATCATCCTCGACCTCTTCGCCGCCGCCTCTCGTGAGGGCTTCCTTCGTCGATCCTCCTGTGCTGAATCTTGCCGAGGGGATTGTCTTCGGCGCTTCGGGTGTTGTTATCCCCAGGCCGAATCTCCATTCTTGCTGTGGCGGATTTAGAGCGCGCCATCGACGCCGGGCGCTGGGCTGTTTCTTTTAGGAATCGCCTCCGCCGCTTCCTCGCCCCCTCTTTCGGGTGTCCACCATGTATATGTCATATGACGAGGTGGTCTTCAAAGGCTCTGTAGGCGCTGGTTCTTGATCGCTCCGCATCGCCGCCCATACCGCCGATGTCTTCGAGTCATAGTTCAGCATGTCTGCTAGATCGCCGACAAGGGCTACAAAGTGGGTGGTGGTGGGCTCAATTTCTTCGTCCGTCTCAGATCTCAACCATCCTCGCCATAGTCCGCCAGGTCTCCAGATAGCGAGAGATGTTTTAGCGATTTAGGATGTCGCCAAAGGGCGAAAGTGTTGAAGATGTCCGCGCGGTGAACTCCATGACCGCGCCCAATCGATTCGACAAGGGCGCAGGAGGTTCGGAGTCCGTAGGGAGTCCGCACTCGGAGTTACGAGCTTTGCAGGGACGAGGTTAGTGTTCGCCCATCGCTGCGGAAGTTGCAGCCCCGAGGCGTGTCCAGCCACCGTCCTCGATCCGGGCGATCGCTCCGGACCGAGGGCCGGAGCGGATTGCAGCGCCACCAAGGCACCGTCCCGGCGGCAGAGCTAAATCATGCCCATCGTGACAGCCAAGGCACGCCGGCCAGGCTCGAGTCCGTCAAGATCAAGTCCCCCGGATGTCGGCCGTGAAGTTTAGGGCTTCCAAACCTGACCTGATGGGCAGGGGCGAGCTTTTGATCTCGCTCCAGATGGCTAAGTGAATTGCCCGCAAGGCGGCCACCAATCACGTAAGATCTGTCCGGAAGGAAAGTCCCACCCTAGATGGTGTTGTTGTTGGTTGAAGAAGCCATCGAGCCTATCGGCGCATTTACATACGCAGGAACTCTCAATGAAAGCACCAATGTCGGTGTCAAACCGTGGATCTCGGTAGGGGGTCCCGAATCAGCGCCTAGGCGGATGGTAACAGAGACGAGGGACACGATGTTTTACCTGTGTTCGGGCCGCCTCGATGGAGGTAAAACCCACGCCCTGTTTGATTAATATTGATGATGTGTATTACAAGAGTGGATCTACCACAAGAACAAGGAGGCTAAACCCTAGAAGCCAGCCTATGGTATGATTGTTGTAATGGAGGTTATGTCCTACGGACTAAAGCCCTCCGATTTATATAGACATCGGAGAGGGCTAGGGTTACACAGAGTCGGTTACAATGGTAGGTGTCGGTGTCAAAACCAGCGGATCTCGGGTAGGGGGTCCCGAACTGTGCGTCTAGGCGGATGGTAACAGGAGACAAGGGACACGATGTTTTACCCAGGTTTGGGCCCTCTCGATGGAGGTAAAACCCACGCCCCGCTTGATTAATATTGATGATATGGGTAGTACAAGAGTGGATCTACCACGAGATCAAGGAGGCTAAACCCTAGAAGCTAGCCTATGGTATGATTGTTGTAATGTATGTTGTGTCCTACGGACTAAAGCCCTCCGGTTTATATAGACACAGGAGAAGGCTAGGGTTACACAGTAGTCGGTTACAATGGTAGGAGATCTACATATCCAGATCACCAAGCTTGCCTTCCACGCCAAGGAAAGACCCATCCTGACACGGACGGAGTCTTCAATCTTGTATCTTCAGAGTCTTGGAGTCCGCGGACGATGATAGTCCGGTTGTCCGACACCCCTAGTCCAGACTCCTCAAGAGTCTCCCCTAACTAGGCTTCAATGATGATAAGTCCGCGCAAGATAATGTTCGGCATTGCAAGGCGGGTTCCTCCCTTGAATAATCCAGAGAAGATCATGAACACCAGATAGTGTCCGCTCGCAAAATAAATTCCACATTCCACCGTGAGAGAGAATAAAATGTACACCACCAATCTGCCGACGATTATGCGGCATGACATCACACCGCTACCAAGCCTTTGAATCGCTTTTTATTATACCACCTCAAAGACGCTTAGCTAAGCGTTTTTTGGCACGCCCCGTCAAGGTAGATCGTGTTCCCTTATTCCGGATTCTCATCAATACGGACGAGGTAACCCAACTCGCCATTGATGGTGGCGCTTGGGAGATAAGTTTAGTTTTACCAGCTGGTGGGGACGATAGTCTCCGTCCGCCTATATATAAGGGATAAGGATTTACCTTTCACCCACGCCTTCTTCCTCCTTCGCTTATCCATCTCCGCAAGACTCAAGCTCCAACGCCTAAGCTCACAAGATCTCGCCGACCTTCTCCGATCATGTCCGGAGCGGATGCAATGGTTGGCCTCCACCGCTAAGGAGGAGCACATCACCAAGCTGCGCAGCCGATACCTTCCAAATGACATCACAGATCGGTCGCCCGACGAGGGGCAGCTCATCCCCACCCCCGGCCCCATGAGAGGGTTGTTTTCTCCCCACTTCCTCCGCTGGACTGGGCTTTCCACTCCACCCATTCGTCCGGGGCTCATGTTTTACTATGGCCTCGATTTCCACGATCCGCGCCAACTTCATCCTCAACATCTCGGCGCTTATCGTCGCGGTGCGAGGCCTTCCTCGTGATCCGCCCCACTTCGCTCAGGGCTCAAGACCTTCAACGCTGTCAAGGTTGTGAAGGGCACGCAAGGGGAATGCGGAGGCGCCATGTTGGGCAAGTTGCCCAACGCCCTTGGCTCAAGGCCTTCGTGACTCCGCCAAGGGGTGGCAATCGGGTGGTTCTACATTACCGAGCCGCCATGAGCCCACATGGGCGGAGACCCCGAAGTTTAGATCTGGTATCCCCACGCATCTCACCTCCTGGAAAGAGAAGGGCTTGTTGTGGGGCAATCCGAAGGAGCCGACGGACTCCGAGCCCAGATCCAAGCTGGTGAATAATCAGCTTAGGCTCGCCGACGGGTCCAAGTCATGCTCATCTCGCCGGATTCTCCCATGCCAAGAACGGGCATTCAATCTGGAGTTCAATCCAAACAGCACGGGCGCTAAGCGGCTCTTCGACACGACGCACGGCGCCCGAGGGTGCTGTTTAAGGGCGCTTAAAGTTTCAGATCCGCGACGGAAGATCATGGATTTTGCTCGCAGATCCAACCGACGAGGTAAGTGATTCAACCCCTTTACGGACACTTGTGGTAAATAGATTGATTCTAAGAGGGTTTCAACCTCTTTTCCTTTGGCAGAATGGATGGAGAAGGCCGAGCAGCTCATCCGTCTGCTCCCATGCCGAAGACCCAAGTGGACGCCTGCCTAGCGGGTTGCTGGTTCCGCACCGCACGTGGTGCCGAGAAGAAGGCCAAGAAGGTGGCCACAGGACTCAAAGAGTTCCCGTAATCAGGTGTCCGACGACGAGGCGGAATCCTCCCCAAGACGAGGAGGAGGAATAAGACTCTCTCCCAGAGGAGGGAGAGAAGAAGAGGAAGGCTTCCCCGATAGGGGAGGCCAAGGGTCCAAGAGGGAAGGACTATTCCCCGACAGCTCGCCAACATCTACGCTTGGCGAGGAGGAGTGGCCTTCAAGGGCCAGCCTCCGCGAGATCGTAAGTATCCGGATCCTCGATATGCAATTTCTTTTGTGTCACATAGTGTCCTACTAATGCCCGATACCGTCCGCATGGTCCGCCGATGATGATCTCCCCGCTTCATCGAAGGGTCGCTGGCCCCTGGCCGGATGTGGATTCACTCCGACGCTTCTACCCTCGTGCCGACGAGGACGCCGAGGTGGGATCCCAAAGAGGGACCCATCAGAGGAGGCTCCGAGGCGCCGCCAGAAGCCTCTCGACTTTGGCGCCGACTCTACATCGAACATGCAACGGTTCCAGAGTCCGCAGCGCGCCCTTCGCAAGAGGGGCAAGATAGTGACGCCGCGCGCCTCCGCCCAACCGGAGGCGCCGACAACTTGCCGGAGGCGCCAAAGGCGCTCCATCGAGGAAGAACACCGCACTATCATGAGTGCGGTGATTCAGAAGGTTCAGCTCGCCAAGAGCGGGCTAACCGAAGCTTGCAGCAGCCTTCTAACAGGCTTTGAGGTAATAAGTTATAATTATGTAATGTAATACCGCATAGACAAGAGTTCCTCGATGCTCGGGCCTGATGTTCGGAAAGAAAAGCCGGACTGAGGATCTAAGAAGATATACGCAGGGTTGCTTAAAATAGGTCGGTGCGTTGAAGCAGGATCTCGAGCGGTCCGAGCAAGAGCTCGGCCACGCCAAGAAGCGGCTCGAGGACAAAGAAGGTGAGTAACACCACTTTGAATAGTTACCTTACAGAAAATGATTTAGGTTGCAATAAAATTAACAAGGATAATATGAGTATTGCAGGGCCACTTAACGAGGTGGCAGCCCTCAAGGAGGAAGAGTGTCCGCGTCAACGCAAGGCGGCCGCGGAACGGGCAGAGCGAGAAAAGCAGGAGGCACAGGTGGCAGAAGTGTTGGAAATATGCCCTAGAGGCAATAATAAAAGTATTATTATATTTCATTGCTGATGATAATTGTCTTTTGTTCATGCTATAACTGTATTATCCGGAAATCGTAATACACGTGTGAACACATAGAGCACAATACGTCCCTAGTGAGCCTCTAGTTGACTAGCTCATTGTGATCAACAGATAGTCATGGTTTCCTGGCTATGGACATTGGATGTCGTTGATAACGGATCACATCATTAGGAGAATGATGTGATGGACAAGACCCAATCCTAAGCATAGCATAAAGATCGTAGTTCGTTCGCTAGAGCTTTGCCAATGTCAAGTATCTCTTCCTTCGACCATGAGATCGTAACTCCCGGATACCGTAGGAGTACCTTTGGTGTATCAAACGTCACAACGTGAATCGGGTGACTATAAAGGTGCATTAGTGTATCTCCAAAGTGTCTGCGGTCGACACGGATCGAGATCGAATTTGTCACTCCGCATGACGGAGAGGTATCTTCGGCCCACTCGTAATGCATCATCATAATGAGCTCAAGGTGACCAAGGTGTTGGTCACGGATCATGCATTACGGTACGAGTAAAGTGACTTGCCGTAACGAGACTGAATAAGGTATTGGGATACCGACGATCGAAGTCTCGCAAGTAACGCATCGATTGACAAAGGGAATTGTATATGTGGTTTGATCAATCCTCAACATCGTGGTTCAACCGATGAAATCATCGAGGAGCATGTGGGAGCCAACATGGGTATCCAGATCCCGCTGTTGGTTATTGACCGGAGAGTGGTCTCGGTCATGTTCAAGATGTCTCCAACCCGTGAGGGTCTTCACACTTAAGGTTCGTGACGCTTAGGGTTATTAGGAAGACTAGTATGTGACTACCGAATGTTGTTCGAGTCCCTGATGAGATCCCGGACGCCACGAGGAGTTCCGGAATGGTCCGGAGGTGAAGTTTTATATATGGGAAGTTGTCATACGGACACCGGAAAGTTTCGTGGTCTATCGGTAATGTACCGGGCCACCGAGGGGTTCCGGGTCCACTGGAGGGGCCACCCTCCGGAGGGCCACACGGGCCGCAAAGGGAGGGAGCCAGCCTCGAGGGTTGGGCGACCTCACCTTGGGCGCATGCGCCTAGGGTGGGGGGAACCCCGAGGGGCGCCTTGCTTGGGGGGCAAGCCTCCCCCCCGGCCGCCTCTAGATCCTATCTAGAGGATCGCCCCTTGCCCCTTCCCCTATAAATAGAGGGTGGGGGAGGCTGCACCAATCTCCAAGGCGCAGCCCTCCCTCCCCAACACCTCCTCCTCCGCTAAGCGCTTGGCAAAGCCCTCGCTTGAGTATCGCATGCACCAACATCACCACGCCGTCAGGCCGCCGCTGGAGCGAGCTTCTCAACCTCTCCTTTCCCTTTGCTGGATCAAGAAGGAGGAGACGCCTCCCGCCCCATACGTGTGTTGAACGCGGAGGTGCTGTCCGCTCAGCACTTGGACATCGGTAATCTGAATCACGCCGAGTACGACTCCATCATCACCTTGCAAGCTTCCGTGACGTGATCTTCAAGTGGTATGTAGATGCAAACTTCTCCCATGACTCGTTGCTTAGATGAACTCATAGATGGATGGTGAAACCGTGAGGAAAATTTTTAATTTTCTCGCAACGCTCCCAATAGTGGCATCATGAGCTAGGCCTATGCGTAGTTCTCTAATGCACGAGTAGAACACAATTTTGTGTGGGCGTGATCTTGTCAACTTGCTTGCCTCTACTAGTCTTTTCTTGCTTCAAGGGTATTGTGGGATGAAGCGCCTGCACCAACCTTACACGCACGCTTACGTGAGACCGGTTCCACCGATTGACATGCACTAGTTGCATAAGGTGGTCTGGCGGGTGTCTGCTCTCCCACTTTAGTTGGAGCGGATTCGATGAAAAGGGCCCTTATGAAGGGTAAATAGAAGTTGAAAAAATCACGCTATGGTTATTCGTAGGTAAGAAAACGTTTGCTAGAACCCAATCGCAGCTACAGAAAAGATGCAACAACAATTAGAGGACGCCTAACTTGTTTTTGCAGCGATTGATCATGTGATGTGATATGGCCGTAAGTTGTGATGAATGATGAATTGTGATGTATGAGATCATGTTCTTGTAATAGGATTCACGATTTGCATGTCGATGAGTATGACAACCGCAGGAGCCATAGGAGTTGTTTTTATTTTTGTATGACCTGCGGTCATTGAAGAACGCTGCCGGTGTCAAACCGCGGATCTCGGTAGGGGGTCCCTAATCTGTAGCGCCTAGGTGGATGGTAACAGGAGACGAGGGACACAACGTTTTACCTGTGTTCGTGCCCTCTCGATGGAGGTAAAACCACGCCCCGCTTGATTAATATTGATGATATGGGTAGTACAAGAGTAGATCTACCACGAGATCAAGGAGGCTAAACCCTAGAAGCTAGCCTATGGTATGATTGTTGAGATGTATGTTGTGTCTACGGACTAAAGCCCTCCGGTTTATATAGACACCGGAGAGGCTAGGGTTTCACAGAGTCGGTTACAATGGTAGGAGATCTACATATCCAGACGCCAAGCTTGCCTCCACGCCAAGGAAAGTACCTTCCGGACACGAGCCGAGTCTTCAATCTTCTATCTTCGTAGTCCGGGAGTCCGCGGATATTGATAGTCCGCTGTCCGACACCCCTAGTCCAGACTCTCAAGAGTCTCCTAACCAGTCTTCAATGACGATAAGTCCGCATGCATAATGTTTGGCATTGCAAGGCGGGTTCCTCCCTTGAATAATTCAGAGAAGATAATGAACACTAGGATAGTGTCCGGCTCTGCAAAATAATTTCCACATTCCAAACGTAGAGAGAATAAAACATATACACCGATCCAATCTGCCGACGATTATGCGGCGTGACATCACACCGCACCAAGCCTTAGTTTGAATTATCGCACCACTTCAAAGACGCTTAGCGGCAGCTTTTGGCACGCCCCGTCAAGGTAGATCATGTTCCCTTATTCCGGATTCTCATCAATACGCGCAGTAACCCAACCGCGCCATTGATGGTGGCGCTTGGGAGATAAGCGAAGTTTTACCAGCTGGCGAGGGACGATAGTTTTGTCCGCCTATATATAAGGGATAAGGATTTACCTTCTCACCCACGCCTTCTTCCTCCTTTGCTTATCCATCCCAGCTAACTCAAGCTCCAACGCCTGCTCACAAGATCTCACCTCAACCCCTCTTCAATATGTCCGGAGGGGAGGCAATGGATGGCCTCCACCGCAAAGGAGGAGGACATCATCAAGCCGCGGACGCCGATACCTTTCCAAATGACATCACAGATCGGCCGCCCGACGCGGGCAGCTCATCCCCACCCTGTGGCCTCATGAGAGGGTCGCTTCCTTCCCCACTTCCTCCGCTGGACGGGCTTTCCGCCCATCCATTCGTCCGGGGCTCATGTTTTACTACGGCCCGATTTCCACGATCCGGCGCCAACTTCGCCCTCAACATCTCGGCGCTTATCGTCAGGTGCAAGGCCTTTTCTCGCATCCGCCCCACTTCGCCTCGTGGCTCAAGACCTTCAACGCTGTCAAGATCGTGAAGGGACGCAAGCGAATGCGGAGGCGCCATGTTGGGGCAGCCGCCCAACGCCCCTTGGCTAGAAGGGACCTTCGTGGACTCCGCCAAGGGTGGCAACGGGTGGTTCTATATCACCGAGCCGCGAGCCTACATGGGCGGGCGGCCCCGAATTTAGATCTCGAATCCCCATGCAGCTCACCTCCCGGAAAGAGAAGGGCTTGCAGGGGTGATCCGTGGAGGTGACGGACTTCGATCCTCGCATCAAGAAGTCGGTGAGCAATAGGCTCCGCTCGCCGACGTGGTCCAGTCATGCTCCTCCGGCGGATTCTCCCATGCCAAGAACGGGCATTTAATATGTGGAGTTTAATCCGAACAGCACCAGACGCTGCCGCTTCGACAATAACGCACGAAGGCACCTCGGAGGGTGCTGCTCAAGGGCGCTGGTTCCCGTGATCCGCCGCATCAAGACCGCGGATTTAGCTTACAGCCTCCGATCGACGAGGTAAGTGATTCACCCCATTACGGGACACTTGTAGTAATTAGATTGACTCTAGCGAGGTTTTTAATCTGCCTCTTGCTTTGACAGAATGGATGGAGAAGGCCGAGCTGCTCATCAGCCCCGCCCCATGCCGAAGAACCAGTGAATGCCCGCTTAGCAGGTTGTTAAGGTTCCGCACCGCACGTGGTGCCGAGAAAAAGGCCAAGAAGGTGGCTGCGGGACTCGCAAGAGTTCTCAAGAATCAAAGCGCCCGACGACGACGACGAGGACTCCTCCTCAAGACGAGGAGGAGGAGGAGGAGTACTCTCCTGGAGGAGGGAGAGAGGAGAGGAAGGCCTCCCCAACCGGGCGCCAAAGGGTCCAAGAGGGGAGAACTATCCTCGACAGTTTTGCCAACATCAACGCTGGCGAGGACGAGTGGCTCCAAAGGCCCGGCCCGCAGATCGTAAGTATCCCGACCATTCATATGCCGATATTGTATGTTACGAGTGTCCTTCTAATGCCGCATTGTTCCTTTAGTCCGCCGCTGACGACTTTTCCCGACTCGATGAGCGGTCGCTGGCGCCGCCGATGTAAATTCCATCCCGACCGCCTCCACCCCACGCGCCGAGGACGGCGAGGCGGAATCCCTGTGGGGACGCGCCAGAGGAGGCCCGAGGCGCCGCTGCAGCCCCGGACTTTGTGCCGATTGCCCGAACCCGAAGGGTTCCTAAGTCCGCAAGCAGCCCTCAAAGAGGGGCAGCAGCAGTGACGCCGGGCGGCCTCCGGCCCAACCGAGGCACCGGATATCCTTCGGAGGCGCCAAAGGCGCCCATCGAAGAACACCGCACTCTCATGAGTGCGGTGATTGAGAAGGTCCAGCCGCCAAGGGCGGGCCGACGAAGCCTCGCAACAGCCTTCTAACAGCTTTGAGGTAAGAAGGTTAAAATTAAGTAATATAATACCACATAGACAAGAGTTCTCGATGCTTAGTCCGTGTTCGGAAAGAAAAGCCGACTAAAGGATCTAGCAAGATAACGCAGGTTGTTAAAAATATGTCGATATGGGTTTGCAGTGTTGCGCTGTTGACCTCCGCCGCATTAACGGCGGAGGTCGAGGCGCTGAAGAAAGATCTTGAGCGGTCGGAGCAAGAGCTCGCCATGCCAAGAGGCAGCTCAAGGAAAAAGAAGGTGAATAACACCACTTTAAATAAGTACCTTACAGAGAAGGGTTTGGCTGCAAACAAGATTAACAAGGATAATATATAATGCAGGGGCCACTAACGAGGTGGCGCCTCAAGGATGCCGTGTCGGGCCGAACGCAATGCGCCACGAACGGACGGAGCGAGAAAAACAAGCGCATTGGTGGCGGAGGTTCTGCAAGAGCTCCGGCTCTCATGGAAAAACATGAGAGTTTGGAGCGTGACTCAAGACTCGAGAGTCCGAGCTTGCCTCAGCCTCGATAGGGCCGAGTCCGCCAAGGCCGAGGCCCGTAAGGCCCATATGGAAATAGAGGACATGAAGAAGATAGCGGCGGTAAGGCGCTTTTATGCAGAGCAAGCATGTTAATGTAAATTACCGGATACTTACCCGAATTCGAGCTCTCCAGGCATTTGCAGATCTCACAGAGTGCGCCCGATGCCGCTGCATTCTATCATGGCGAGGAGGGAGCTCAACGGAGAAGGTCTTCGTCTCAAGATGCCGAGGCCGCCATCCGGTGCCTCAAGCGACCAGCCAAGCAGCTGGTTGAACTCCACAATGTGGCCGAGGAGGCCATGAAGGGCCTCACAACCGGCCAGGGCTCGGGCAGGCCATGCCCGGCAGCTACTTTGGCCTAGTGCGGCGTTAGTGGATGCATGCCCCAGCTGATGTGATCTGCAACCGCCGCATTGAAGGCGCTGCCGGGCCCTTGCCCGCATAAAGGTGCAATGGGCAAGCTGGATGCGAGAAGCTTCACGGATCCGCCCGCCGGGCCAGAGCACCGCACGGAGCGATATTATAAAGTTGTCCTCAAGGGAGCCCGTGATATTGCGGATGAGTGCCCCTTAATGTAATCCTTGAGTGAACTCGCTGTGTTTATCCTGCGGCGCTTAAAACTTCGCTTATATGCGCCTATGAGCAATGCTTTGTTGAATTTAAAATATTACCTTCAGGCGGCCGCTTGTTAAATCCGAGATGGCAAGTCATTGGCTTCAGCCCCAAGCCACAAGTGCCGGGTGTTCGTGATAAACTTGAGCACTCTTGTTCCCATCTTTGGGTCCATCTAGGAGGCGCCAACACGACATTTAACAGTAGGCTAACCGGACTTATAGTGCTTGAACACTCTCACTTAGCCATAGAATTCTATAATTTTAATTTCAAGCGAAGCCTCGGTATTCGAAGACCGAATCCGGGCGCTTATCCATGCCTTCGCCGGACATCATCCGAACTTCGCCAAGCGCATGAGTCTTTAGGGACCAAAAGACCTCTCTAACATGATCAGGCTCTCGCCTTTATCATGCCGCCAGCTTTTAGCTTCCATCGAGGCGTTAACCTGCTCAACCGGGCGCAATCGCAGTGGTTCTCCCAAAGGCTACCTTAGCCGACTGTAACTAAACGAAGGTACCAAAACATGGGAGCCGGGCAAACCCAACTATTGACCCAAGACATGATTCGGAGCTGATTCATATAATGCTATAAGTTCGGGGTGCCGCACTTATGAAAGTGTTCGGACTTGATCACACCATAATATGGGGAACAGAAGCCCCTGGTGTATTCGGCCGTACCAAAGTATACGGGTGCAAGATATCATATAATGAACATTTGTAAAAGATAACGCCGTTGCAATGAAAAGGTAATGAACTTGCAAAAAGGAAGTGCTGTGTTATTTATGAAAGGAGGTCTGCTAATAAAGCGGACTGATACAAATAGTGCGGTAAGCAAGGGATTTGGACTAATTTGACATGTCCCCCTCCAGGGATAAGCTGCAGACTTGGTGTATGTAATCGAATTTAGTGCTCGTAATGGAGACCACCTGAGTGTTCTTCGCAGCCTTCTTTGGTCCCTGACTATTGCCTAGTGAGTTCGGCAAGTTTGCCGTCGAACAGGCTTCGCTTAGTGGAGTCCGTGATAAAAAAAGAAAAGATAAGAATAAAACCAAGGGGGCGCGAAGACGAGCCCTCGTGTGGTCGAGCCACACTCTTTAATCCTTGTGGTTAAGCCCTCCCCGCGCCCATGGTATCTCCAAAGCGTAATGATGTACGCCAAGTGTTATTCTTGTGATCATGCGCTGGCGAGGGTGGGGGCCGATTGCTACGCTGCGGTTCGATCGTGCTGTGGTCTTGGTTAGTGTTGCTCGGGCGCTGCTTGATGCATCCGCTTTTAATTGCCGGACTAGAGAATTGCCGAGAAGGCTGCTCAGATTTATGCCGCGAGAGTCCAGATGTTCCTCCGCTCGAGGGAGCGCCCGTATTTCCATTGAACGTAATGACTTCGCGAGGGCCTCGCATCTTGAGCTTTAGGTATGCATACGCGGCACCGCTGAACTTTTAAACGCTGGTTCGTCCGGAGCAGGCATGATAGCCGCCATGAACGGGACTATATCAAGATTAACTCTTCGCTTCGAAATTATCCGGGATCCAAGACCACTTCCAGGTGACGGAGCTCGCATAGCTTGGCTTCCACTCCGGGATGACACCTTTAAAGGTTGTCTTGGTAGGTTTGATCCTCGATCGGTCTATGCCCATTTTTGCGACCGTGTCTCCGGTAAAGCAGGTTCAGTTGCCGCCATCGCCCATCGTGACTTTGTGAGGTGAAATCCATCGACGATTGGGTCTAGGACCATGCGCGAATCCGCCATGGCGATGCTGGTCGGATGGTCTCGCCGATCAAAAGTGATCGGACAGAGGACCATGGATTGAACTTCGGGCGATCGTTCCATCGCATAAACGTCTCCAGAGTGCGCGCTCTCTCCTCTTGGGTATATGGGTCGCAGAATCATATTCACCATCCACACTTGTGGGGGAACCCTTCGTCTCTCGTTGTTCGGGTGGCCGGTCTCTTCCTTGTCGCCGCTTATTTAGCCCCTTGTCATTGTGTTTGGCAATTAACTTGCCACCGCTTGAACACCCAACAATCTCTATTGGTGTGATTAGCTGGCTTTTTCGGGGTGCCATGTATCCGCATGAGCGGTCGAGTATTCTCGTCCAGATTGACGGGCCCGGAGTTGTTCTTTAAATGGCTTCTTCCGCTGACCGGTTTGAGCCTCGAATCCGCATTGACCGTCAGATCCTTTTGTCGCCGCCGCTAACACGGGCGCTTGTTTTGATTCGACGTGACTCGCCGTGATTGTCCTTAGTGTCCGGACCGCCAGAATTTTTATGGAGATTGTTGCATGGCTAGCTACTATCCTCTCCCGCAAAAGCGGTCATTAGCGGCGTGAGGGCTGCCATGGATTTCGCTTTTCCTGCCCTAGGTGCCGGGCTAGCCATTCGTCCCGGATGTTATGTTTGAAGGCTGCGAGGGCCTCCGTGATCCGGACAGTTGACGATTTGATTTTTCTTCACAAGAACCGTGGTCCGTAATTGTCCGCCGATTCGCTTGGCTGCTGAATAATGTGGCTTAGGTCATCGGGCGGTGGTGGTCGTGACTTATGTACCTTGAAAGTTATCATGAACGCGCCTCCGTGTCTTCCCAACACCCAATCGACTCAAGGGCAGGCTGTTAAGCCAATGCCGAGCTGGTCCTTTAAGCTTGAGGGAGATATTTGATGGCGGAAGATTGCCGCCAAGGGCCATATGAATGTGGAGAAGATAATCTTCATCCACACCGCGGGTCCGCTGTGCCATCGTAAGATTGATATTCACGGGTTTGAACCTTCGGGATCCGGCGATCCATTACTTCATCGCTGAAGCATAACGGTGTGCGGTGCCCTTGTATTGAGCAATATCGCGACGCAGCTCGAGGGAGCGCCGTCTCGCTATGTTCGCCCGCCGGGCGTTATGTCCGGCGCGACGGTATTCGCTGTGGGTCGAGGGCGCCGGCGTGATCCATAGATGGATCTGGATTGTCTTGCTTTATCCCCAAGATGTCTCGCAAGTCCGCGCTGCTCCCTTTGGCTTCGCAGATTTTGGATCGATGTCGGGTACGGTCTTGGCTGGGGTCTCAATGCTTCTTCGTCGCGACCACGGGTGGTCGGTCAGCCATGTCGTAATCGGTGATGAAGGTATGTATGCTTCCTCCTCTAATCGGGGGAGCAGCTTGCGTCTTGGGTAACTTTTAGAGGGAAGTTCGAGTTTATACTCTTCGGCCGCGAGGACCTCGGTCCACCGATCGGCTAGCAGATCTTGATCAACTTGAAGCTGTTGCTGCTTTTTCTTTAGGCTATTTGCCTTGGCTATGAGCCTGCGCCTGAAGCGCTCTTGTTCGACGGGATCTCGGTATGACGAATTCATCATCGCTGAGGCTCGCGCCTTCGGAGGGAGGCATATAGTTATCATCCTCAACCCTTCGCTCCGCCGCCCGCCTGCTATGGGGCTTGCTTCGCAAGGCCCTCCCCGTGCTGAGTCTTGCAGAGGGGATCGCCTTCGCACTCTCCGAGTGTTATTATCTCCGCGCCGAATCTCCATTCTTGTTGTGGCGGATTTAGAGCGGCGCCACGACGCCGGGCGCTTCGGGCCGCTTCTTTAGAGAATCTTCCTCCGCTGCTTTTTCGCCATCCCTTCTTTTGGGGTATCCACTATGTAGACGCTATATGACGAGGTGGCCTTCCAAAGGTCCCGTGGGCATCGGGTCTCCGATCGCTCCGCATCATCGCCCATAGCGCCGATGTCATCGGAGTCGTAGTTCAGCATGTCGGTTAGATCTCGACAAAGGGCTACAAAGTGGGAGGTGTGGTGGGCTCAATTTCTTCGCCGTCCGAATCTCCAACCGCCCCGCCATAGTTCGCCAGATTCTCCGATAGTGAGAGATGCTCAGAGAATTCAGGATATCGCCAAAAGGCGAAAAGCTGGGAAGATGTCCTCGGCGGTGAATTCCATAACCGCGCCTAATCCGTTTAATTGGCAGGGGCGCTGGAGGCTCGGAGTCCGGGCGAGGAGTCCGCGCCCCGGGATCACGAAGTTTCAGGGACGAGATTGGTATTCGCCCATCGCCAGAGATGTTGAAGCCCCTGTGGCGCGCTTCATCCACCGCCCCGCCATGGCAATCGCCCGCTAGTAGCCGAGGGGTTCGAAAAGCGGCCTCCAAAGCACCGGCCCCGCGGCAGAGCCAGATCATGCCCATCGCCACAAAGGCGGCGCGCTTATTGTGGCTTGAGTCCGTCAAGATCAAATCTCCGCGTCATCGGCCGTGAAGTTCAAGCTTCCAAATCTGACTCGACGGCTGTGGGCGAAGCTGATTCGCTCCAGATGGCCAAGAGAATTGCCCGCAGGCAAAGCCGCCGAATATGAAGATCTGTCCGGGAGAAAAGTCTCACCCGACAGTGTTGATGGTTGAAGATGCCATCGAGCCTATTGGTGACGCATACGCAGGAACTCTCAATGAAAGCACCAATGTCGGTGTCAAACCGCGGATCTCGGTAGGGGGTCCCCAACTGCAAGGCCTAGGCGGATGGTAACAGGAGACGAGGGACACAATGTTTTACCTGTGTTCAGGCCCTCTCGATGGAGGTAAAACCCACGCCCGCTTGATTAATATTGATGATATGGGTAGTACAAGAGTAGATCTACCACGAGATCAAGGAGGCTAAACCCTAGAAGCTAGCCTATGGTATGATTGTTGAGATGTATGTTGTGTCCTACGGACTAAAGCCCTCCGGTTTATATAGACACCGGAGAGGCTAGGGTTACACAGTAGTCGGTTACAATGGTAGGAGATCTACATATCCGTATCGCCAAGCTTGCCCTCCACGCCAAGGAAAGTACCTTCCGGACACGAGCTGGAGTCTTCAATCTTCTATCTTCGTAGTCTGGGAGTCCGGCGGATATTGATAGTCCGGCTTTCCGGACACCCCCTAGTCCAGGACTCCCTCAAACGCCATGTAAACTACTTTACTTTATTGCTAAACGCGTTAGCCATAGAAGTAGTAGTCGTTGGCATGAAAACTTCATGAAGACACGATGATGGAGATCATGATGATGGAGATCATGGTGTCAAGCCGGTGACAAGATGATCGTGGAGCCCCGAAGATGGAGATCAATGGAGCTTTATGATATTGGCCATATCATGTCACAACTATGTAATTGCATGTGATGTTTATTATGTTTATGCATCTTGTTTACTTAGGACGACGGTAGTAAATAAGATGATCCCTTACAAAATTTCAAGAAGTGTTCTCCCTAACTGTGCACCGCTGTTACAGTTCGTCGCTTCTAAGCACCACATGATGATCGGTGTGATGGATTCTACGCTCACATACAACGGGTGTAAGACAGTTTTACACAAATAAAACACTTAGGGTTAACTCGACGAGCCTAGCATGTACGCACATGGCCTCGAACACGAGACCGAAGGTCAAACACGAGTCGATGGAAGATACGATCAACATGAAGATGTTCACCGATGATGACTAGTCCGCCTCACGTGATGATCGGACACGGCTAGTCGACTCGGATCGTAACACTTAGAAGACTAGAGGGATGTCTAATCTGAGTGGGAGTTCATAATTTGATTAGAACTTAATTATCATGAACTTAGTCTAAAACCTTGCAAATATGTCTTGTAGATCAAATGGCCAACGCTAATGTCAACATGAACTTCAACGCGCTCCTAGAGAAAACCAAGCTGAAAGATGATGGCAGAACTATACGGATCGGGTCCGAACCCGAGGATCATCCTCATAGCTGCCAGAAGCAATATGTCCTAGAAGGACCGCTAGGTGACGCCCCGTCCCAGAGAACCAAGACATTATGAATGCTTGGCAAACTCGGCCGATGATTACTCCCTCGCTCAGGAGGCATGCTTTATAGCTTAGAACCGGGCTCCAAAAGCGCTTTTGAGCATCACGGAGCATATGAGATGTTCAAGAGATGAAACTAGTTTTCCAAGCTCATGCCCGGTCGAGATATGATGTCTCCGACAAGTTCTACAGCTTGTAAGATGGAGGAAAACAGTTCACAAGGAGCACATCCTAAAGATGTCTGGGTTGCACAACCGTATGACCCACCTAAACATTAACCTCCCTGATGAGGCGGTCATCGACAGAATCCTCCAGCCGCTTCCCACCAAGATACAAGAGCTTTGTGATGAACTACAACATGCAGGGATGGTGAAGACCATTCCTCAAGTGTTCTCGATGTCAAGTCAGCAGAGGCTGAAATCAAGAAAGAACATCAAGTGTTGATGGTCAATAAGACCACTAAGTTCAAGAAGGGCAAGGGCAAGAAGAACTTCAAGAAGGACGGCAAGGATAAAGTTGCGCTACCGCAAGCCGCCATCGAAGAAGTCAAAGAATGGACCCAAGCCCGAGACTCGAGTGCTTTTATTGCAAGGGAAGGGTCATCGAAGCGGAACTGCCCCAAATACTTAGCGGATAAGAAGGCCGGCAACACCAAAGGTATATTTGATATACATGTAATTGATGTGTACCTTACCAAGATCTGAGTAACTCCCCGGTATTTGATACCGTGCCATTGCTCATATTTGTAACTCACAGCAGAGCTGCGGAATAAATGGAGACCGGCGAAGGACGAGGTGACGATGCGCGCCGAATGGTTCCAGAGTCGATGTGATCGCCGTCGGCACGCTGCCTCTACATTTACCTACGGATTAGTTTTAAACCTTAATAATTGTTATTTAGTGCCAAGTTTGAGCATGAACATTGTATCCGGATCTCGCTTAATACGAGATGGCTACTCATTTAAGTCTGAGAATAATGGTTATTCGATTTATATGAGAGATATGTTTTATGGTCATGTTCGATGGTCAATGGTTTATTCTTGATGAATCTTGAGCGTAATATTACACATGTTCATAGTGTGGATGCCAAAAGATGTAAAGTTGATAACGATAGTCCCACATACTTGTGGCATCGCCGCCTTGGTCACATTGGTGTCAAGTTTATGAAGAAGCTCCATGCCGATGGACTTTAGAGTCTCTTGATTATGAATCGCTTGACACATGCTAACCATGCCTCATGGGCAAATGACCAAGACTCGCTTCTCCTAACAATGGAGCGAGCAACCAACTTGTTGGAAATCATACATACCGATGTGTGCGTCCAATGAGCGTTGAGGCTCATGGAGGATATCGTTATGTTCTCACTCTCACCGATGACTTAAGTAGATATGGGTATGTCTACTTAATGAAACACAAGTCTGAAACCTTGAAAAGTTCAAGGAATTTCAGAATGAAGTAGAGAATCAACGTGACCGAAAGATAAAGTTCTACGATCGATCGTGGAGAAGAATACTTAAGTCACGAATTTGGCACACACTTAAAGAAATGTGGAATTGTTTCACAACTCACGCCACCGAACACCTCAGCAGAATGGTGTGTCCGAACGTCAGAATCACACTCTATTGGATATGGTGCGTCTATGATGTCTCTACCAATTTACCGCTATCATTTTGGGGATACGCCTAGAGACAGCTACATTCACTTTAAATAGGGCACCGCCTAAACCGCTGAGATGACACCGTATGAATTATGGTTTGGGAAGAAACCTAAGCGTCGCTTTAAAAGTTTGGGGATGCGATGCTTATGTCAAGAAACTTCAACCCGAAAAGCTCGAACCCAAGTCGGAAAAATGCGTCTTCATAGGATACCCTAAGGAAACCGTCGGTATACCTTCTACTTAAGATCCGAGGGCAAGATCTTTGTTGCCAAGAACGGATGCTTTCGAAAAGAGTTTCTCTAAAGAAGTAAGTGGAGGAAAGTAGAACTCGATGAAGTACTACCTCTCGAACGGAAAGAGGTGCAGACAGAAAATGTTCCGTGATGCCCACACCAACCAAGAGGAAACCAATGATGATGATCAAGGTACTTCGGATCAAGTTGCTACCGAACTCAGAGGTCCACTAGGACACGCTCCGCACTGCAGTGGTACGGCAACCCCGTCCCGAAATCATGTTGTTAGACAACGTGAACCTTCGAACTATGAAGAAGCGATGGCGGCCAAGATTCCAACAAATGGCTTGAAGCCATGAAACCGAGATAGAATCCATGTATGAAAACAAAGTATGGACTTTGACAGATTTGTTCGATGATCGGCGAGCGATAGAAAACAAATGGATTTTTAAGAAGAAGATGACGCGATGGTAATGTTACCATCTATAGCTCGACTTGTCGCTAAGGGTTATCGACAAGTTCAAGGGATTGACTACGATGAGACTTTCTCTCCCGTAGCGAAGCTGAAGTCCGCCCAAATCATGTTAGCAATTGCCGATACTATGATTATGAGATATGGCGATGGACGCCAAAACGGCATTCCTTAACGGACATCTTAAGGAAGAGCTGATATGATGCAGCCGAAGGTTTTGTCGATCCTAAGAACGCTAATAAAGTATGCAAGCTCCAACGATCCATTTATGGGCTGGCAAGCATCTCGGAGTTGGAACATTCGCTTTGATGAGATGATCAAAGCATTTAGTTTATGCGCACTTATGGAGAAGCCTCATACATAAGAAAGTGAGTGGAGCTCAGAGCATTTCTCATATTATATGTAGATGACATATTCTTGATGGGAAATGATATAAAACTTCGACAGCATTAAGGCCTACTTGAATAAGTGTTTTTCAATGAAGGACCTTGGAGAAGTTGTTATATATTAGGCATCAAGATCTATAGAGATAGATCGAGACGCCTCATAGGTCTTTCACAAAGCACATACCTTGATAAGATTTTGAAGAGGTTCAAATGGATCAGTCCAAGAAAGGGTTCTTGCCTATGTTACAAGGTGTGAGATTGAGCTCACCACCACCACCACGGCAAAAGATAAAGAAGAGATGAGTGTCATCCCTATGCTTCAGCCATAGGATCTATTATGTATGCCATGTGTGTACTGCACTGATGTAAACCTTGCCAGAAGTTTGGTAGCAAGATACCAAAGTAATCCCGCAAGGAACACCGACATCGGTCAAGAATATCCCCGGCACCGAAAAGGACAAAGGACATGTTTTCGCTTATGGAGGAGACGAAGAGCTCGACGAAGGGTTACGCCGACGCTTAGCTTCGACTCAGATCCGATGACTCTAAGTCACAAACCGGATACGGTATATGTTGAATGGTGGAGCAAGAGCTGTGCAGCCGCAAGCAGAGCATCATGGCGGATCTACGGTGAAGCGGAGTACATGGCAGCCTTGAGGCAGCGATGAGGCGATTTGGGTGAAGGAGTTCATCACCGACCTAGGAGTCATACCCAATGCGTCAAGCCGATCAAACTCTTCTCGGACAACACCGAGCTATTGCTCTTGCCAAGGAGCCTGTGTTTCACAAGAAGACCAGCACATCAAGCTGCCGCTTCAACTCCATCCGTGAAAATGTTCAAGATGGAGACATAGAGATTTGCAAAGTACACACGGATCTGAATGTCGCAGATCCGCTGAGTAAACTCTCTCATGAAAGCAAAACATGATCAACACCGAATTCTATGGGTGTTCGATTCATCACAATGTAACTAGATTGGTGACTCTAGTGCAAGTGGGAGACTGTTGGAAATATGCCCTAGAGGCAATAATAAAAGTATTATTATATTTCATTGTTCATGATAATTGTCTTTTGTTCATGCTATAATCAGATTATCCGAAATCGTAATACACGGTGAACACATAGACCACAATACGTCCCTAGTGAGCCTCTAGTCGACTAGCTCACAGATCAACAGATAGTCATGGTTTCTCGCTATGGACATTGGATGTCGTTGATAACGGATCACATCATTAGAGAATGATGTGATGGACAAGACCCAATCCTAAGCATAGCATAAAGATCGTAGTTCGCTTCGCTAGAGCTTTGCCAATGTCAAGTATCTCTTCCTTCGACCATGAGATCGTAACTCCCGGACACCGAGGAGTACTTTGGTGTATCAAACGCCACAACGAATCGGGTGACTATAAAGGTGCATCACAGGTATCTCCGAAAGTGTCTGCGGTTGACACGGATCGAGATCGATTTGTCACTCCGCATGACGGAGAGGTATCTCTCGCCCACTCGTAATGCATCATCATAATGAGCTCAAGGTGACCAAGGTGTTGGTCATGGGATCATGCATTACAAGATGAGTAAAGTGACTTGCCGGTAACGAGACCGAACAAGGTATTGGGATACCGACGATCGAAGTCTCGCAAGTAACGCATCGATTGACAAAGGGAATTGTATATGTGGTTTGATCGAATCCTCAACATCGCGGGTTCAACCGATGAAATCATCGAGGAGCATGTGGGAGCCAACATGGGTATCCAGATCCCGCTGTTGGTTATTGACCGAGAGTGGTCTCGGTCATGTTCAAGATGTCTCCCGAACCCGTAGGGTCTTCACACTTAAGGTTCGTGACGCTTAGGGTTATTAGGAAGACTAGTATGTGACTACCGAATGTTGTTCGGAGTCCCGGATGAGATCCCGGACGTCACGAGGAGTTCCGGAATGGTCCGGAGGTGAAGTTTTATATATGGGAAGTTTCGGGGGTCTATCGGTAATGTACCGGGGCCACCGGAGGGGTTCCGGGGGTCCACCGGGAGGGGCCACACGGGCCGCAAAGGGGAGGGGCCCCTGGAGGGCTGGGCGCACCCCCCACCTTGGGCCCATGCGCCTAGGGTTGGGGGAAACCCCGAGGGGCGCCTGCTTGGGGGGCAAGCCTCCTCCTCGGGCCGCCTCTAGATCCCATCTAGAGGGTCGGCCCCTGCCCCTTCCCCTATAAATAGAGGGGTGGGGAGGGCTGCACCAATCTCCAAGGCGAGCCCCCCTCCCCAACACCTCCTCCTCCGCTAAGCGCCATGGCCTGTTGAGTATCGCTGCACCAACATCACCACGCCTGTCAGGCCGCCGCTGGAGCGAGCTTCTCAACCTCTCATTTCCCTTGCTGGATCAAGAAGGAGGAGACGCCTCCGTCCTGCACGCGCGTTGAACGCGGAGGTGCTGTCCGCTCAAAGACTTGGACATCGGTGATCCAATCACGCCGAGTACGACTCCATCATCACCTTGCAAGCTTCCGCACGTGATCTACAAGTGGTATGTAGATGCAAACTCTCTCCCATGACTCATTGCTTAGATGAACTCATAGATGGATTTTGGTGAAACCGTAGGAAAAATTTTAATTTTCTGCAACGTTCCCCAACAAGAAGTGCGGCAAGACCTCCAGGCTCTCATGGAGAAGCATGGGAGCTTGGAGCGTGACTCCAAGACTCGAGAGTCCGAGCTTGCCTCGGCTCTCGAAAGTGCCAAGTCCGCCAAGGCCGAGGCCCGTAAGGCCCTTCAGGAGGTTGAAGATTTAAAGAAGATAGCGGCGGGTAAGGCATTTTTCATGCAAAGCAAGCATGTTAATGTAAACCACCTGACACTTACCCGCATTCGAGCTCTCCAGTATGCTTGCAGATCTGCGCCAGAGTGTGTCCGATGCCGCCGCATTCTACCGTGGGCGCAGGAGGGGATCTCAACGGAGAAGGTCTTTCGTCTCAAGACGCCGAGGCCGCCATCCGGTGCTCCTCAAGCGACCAGCTTGAAGCACCTGGTCGAACTCACAAGGTAGCCGAGGAGGCCATGAAGGGCCTTATAGTCCGGGCCAGGCCTCGGACATGCCATGCCCGGGAGCTACTTCGCCTCAGGCGGCGGCTGGTGGAGGCGTGCCTCGGGTGGAGGTCATCAAGCGCCCGCCAGATTGAAGGTGCTCGCGGGCCCTTGCCCGCATTAAAGGTGCATTGGGGCAGGCTGGATGCGAGAAGCTTCATCGACCCACCGCCACCGGGCAAGGAGTATCGCACGCCCGAAATGTATTACAAGACTGTCCTGAAGGAAGCCCGCGATATTGCGGATGAGTGCCCTAGAGATTTAATTTTTGAGTAAACTCGCTATGTGTTATCCTGTGCACTGAAAACTTTGTTCATGTGCGCCTTAAGCAACGCTTGTTTTAATTTAAAATATTACCTTCTGTGCGGCCATTTGTAAAATCTAAGAGATGGAAAGTCGTTGGCTTCAAAGCTCGAGCCATGAAAGTGCCGGTGTTCGGATAAACTTGAGCACTCTTGTTCCAATTTTTGGGTCCATCTAGGAGGCGCCAACACAACGTAACAAGGCAACCGGACTTATAATGCTTGAACACTCTCACTTAGCCATAGAATTTATAATTTTAATTTCGGCGAAGCCCCGGTATTCGAAGATCAACTGGGCGCTTATCCACGCTTCGCCGGACATTGTCCGAACTCGCCAAAGCGGAGTGAGTCTTTATGACCCAAAAGACCTTCTAACAATTACTCATTCTCTCGCTTTATCATGCCCGCCAGCTTTTAGCTTTCTCCACTTAGGCGCCGCCTGCTCAACCGGGCGCAATCCTGGTTCTCCCAAAGGCCACCTTAGCCGGCTGTAACGGAACATAAGGCACCAAAACGGGAGCTGGGCAAACCCAACTATTGACCCAAGACATGATTCGAGCCGATTCATATAATGCTATAAGTTCGGGTGCCGACTTATGAAAGTGTTCGGACTTATCACACCATAATGCGGGGAACATAAGCCCTCGGTGTATTAGGGCCGCACTAAAATATACGGGAAAGTAGATGTCATGTAATGAACATATATATATATATATAAAGTAATGTAATTGCAATCTAAAGTGCTGCATTATTTATTAAAGGAAATCTGCAATTAGTGCGGATCGATACAAATAATGCAGAAGCAAGGGATTTGGACCAATTAAACATGCCCTCTCCGTGGGTGAGCTATGGACTTGGTGTATATAATCGAATTTAATGCTCGTAATTGAGACCACCCGAGTGTTCGCCGCAACCTTCTTTCCACCCGGCTGTTGATCATGAGTTCGGCAGTTCATCACGGACAGGACTCGTTAACGGAGTCCCGTGTATACAAAGAAGGAAAATGATAATAATAAAAAAAAGGGGGCACACTTGCAGCCCCCGTGTGGTCGAGCCGCACTGGTTCATTGTGATCGTGCCCTTCCCCGCGCCCATGGTATCTCCAAGGCGAATGATGTACGCGAGGGTTGTTCTTGCAATCATGCGAGGGGTCGAGCCACATTGCTACGCTGCGGTTCGATCGTGCTGTGTGGTCTTGGTTGGTATTGCTTTGGGCGATTTTGCAGATTCCGCCGCTTAACGGCCGGACTCGAAAATTGCCTTATAAGGCTGCTCGCATTTCCGCCGCCGAGAGCCGTTGTATGTTCCTCCGCTCGAGGGAGCGCCCAGATTTCCATTGACCGTGATGACTCCACGAGGGCCCGCATCTTGAGCTTGAGGTATGCATAATGCAGCACCGCTGAACTTTGCAAACGCTGTTCGTCCGAGCAGAGCGTGATAGCCGCCACGTAAACGGGACTATGTCAAGATTAACTCGCCCGAAATTGTCCGGGATTCAAGACCACTTCAGCAGGATCGAGCTCGCATAGCTTGGCTTCACACCGGTATGACACCTTTAAAGGTTGTCTTTGTAGGTTTAATCCTTGACGGGTCTATGCCCATCTTGGCGACCGCTTCTCGATAAAGCAGGTTCAGTTACTACCGCCGCCCATCGACTCTCGTGAGGTGAAATCCATCGACGATTGGGTCTAAAACCACGCGTGAATCCGCCATGGCGATGCTGGTCGGATGGTCTCTTCGATCGAAAGTGATCGGACAAGAGGACCATGGATTGAACTGGGCGATCGCTCCATCGCATAGACGCCCCTTAGTGCACGCCTTCTCCTCTTGGTATATGGGTTGCGTAAATCATGTTCACCGTCCGCACTTGTGGGGGAAACCTTCGTCTCTATTGTTCGGGCGGTCGGGTCTCCTCCTCGCCGTCCGCTGTTTAGCCCCTTGTCATTGTTTTCGCAATTAACTTGCTCGCCGCTTGAACACCCAGCAATCTCGCTGGTGTGATTAGCTAGCTTTTCAGGGTGCCATGTATCCGCATAAGCGGTCGAGTATTCTCGGTCCAAATTGACGGACCCGGAGTGGTTCTTTGAATGGCTTCTTCCGCCGACCGGGTTTAGAGCCTCGAATCGGGCGCTGATCGTCAGATCCTCCTTGTCGCCGCCATAATGCATGCGCTTATTTTACTTCGACGTGACTCGCCATTGTTGTCCTTAGTATCCGGACCGCCAGAATTTTTACGGAGGTTGTTGTCGCGAGCTAGCCAGCTATCCTCTCCCACGCAAAAGCGGGTCATTAATGATGTGAGGGCTGCCATGGATTTTGGCTTTTCCTCCGTCCTGTGCCGGGCTAGCCATTCATCGCGATGTTATGTTTGAAGGCTGCAAGGCCTCTCAGATCCCGACAATCGACGATTTGGTTTTTCTTTGTCAAGAACCATGTCCGTAATTGTCCGCCGATTCGTCGCTGCTGAATTATGTGGCTGAGGTCATCGGCATCCGTGGTCGCATATAGGTTCCCCGGAAGTTGTCGAGGAATGCGGCTTCCGTGTCTTCCCAACACCCAATTGACTCAAGGGCAAGCTATTGAGCCAATGCCGAGCTGGTCCTTAAGCTTGAGGAGATACTTGATGGCATGGAGATTGCCGCCAAGGGCCATATGGATGTGAAGAAGATAATCTTCGATCAAACCGTGGGGTCTGTTGTGCCATCGAGGATTCGGCGTTTACGGGTTTAAACCCTTCGTGGATTTGATGATCCATTACTCGCCGCTGAAGCATAGCGGTGTGCGGCGCTCAGATTGAGCAATATCACGACGCAGCTCGAGAGAGAGTTGTCGCTGTGTTCGCCCGCCGGGTTATTAGGTCCGCGCGACGGTATTCGCCGCGGGTCGGGCGCTCGTGATCCGTGAGATGGATCTCGATTGTTTGCTTTGTCCTCCAATACGCCCCGCAAGTCCGCGCGCTCCCTTTGGCTTCAGACTTTTGGAGCGGCGTCGGGTATGGTTTTGGCTGAGGGCCTCGATGCTTCTTCGTCGCGACCACGCGGTGGTCGGTCCGCCGATCGGCGCCGTGATGAAGGTATGTACGCTTCTCCTCTAGTCGGGGAGCAACTTGCGCCTTGGGTAGCTTTTGAGGGCGCTCGAGTTTATACTTCGCCGCGAGGACCTCGGTCCATCGACGACCAAAGAGGTCCCGATCAGCTTGAAGTCGCTGCTTTTTTTTAGGCTATTTGTCCGTGGCGATAAGCCCGCTTGAAACGCTCTTGTTCGACGGGATCTCGGCATGACGAATTGGCTGTCGCTGAGGCTTGCCTCGCCTTCTGAGGGAGGCATATAGTTATGATCCTCGACCTTCGTCCCGCCGCCTCTCATGAGGGCTTGCTTCGCATCCTCCCGCGCCGAGTCTTGCCGAGGGGATTATCTTCGCACTCTCTCGGGTATTATTATCTCCGTGTCGGAATTCCATTCTTGCTGTGGCGGATTTAGAGCGGCGCCACGACGCCGGGCGCTTGGGCTGCTTTTAAAGAATCTGCCTCCGCTTCTTCGCCGTCGCCCCGCTTTTTGGGTGTCCACCATGTATTTGTCGATGACGAGGTGGTCTTCCAAAGGCCTCGTAGGCGCTGGTTCCCGTTCGCCTCCGCATCGCCGCCCATAGTGTTGATGTCTTCGAGTCACAGCTCAGCATGTCGGTTAGATCGCCGACAGGGCTACAAAGTGGGTGGTGGTGGCTCAATTTTTCGCCGTCTCAGATCCCAACCATCCCGCCATAGTCCGCCAGACTCTCCGGATAGCGAGAGATGCTTTAGTGAATTTAGGATGTCGCCAAAGGGCGTAGTGTTGGAAGATGTCCTCGGCGGTGAATTCCATAACCGCGCCCAATCCGATTCGACAAGGGCGCTGGAGGTCCGGAGTCCGCAAGGAGTCCGCACCGGAGTCACGAAGCCATGAGGGACAAGGGTAGTGTTCGCCCATCACCGTGGAAGTTGGAGCCCCGAGGCGGTGTCCAACCACCGGTCCTGATTGGGCAATCGCCCGCCTAAGGGCCGAGCGGATCGCCAGGCGCTACCAAGGCAATCGCTCGCGACAGAGCTGGATCATGCCCATCGTAATAAAGGCGGCACGCTGGTCGTGGCTCGAGCCCGTCAAGATCAAGTCCCCGCGATGTCGGACGGAAGTTTAGGCTTCAATCGACCGACGCCAGGGCGAGCTTTCGATCCGCTCCAGATGGCTGCTTAATTAGCCCGCAAAGGCGGCCGCCGAACATTTAAGATCTGTCCGGGAGAAAAGTCTCACCCGACAGCGTTGTTGGTTGAAGATGCCATCGAGCCTATCGGTGACGACATACGCAGGAACTCTCAATGAAAGCACCAATGTCGGTGTCAAACCGCGGATCTCGGTAGGGGGTCCCGAACTGTGCGCCTAGGCGGATGGTAACAGGAGACAAGGGACACGATGTTTTACCTGTGTTCGCCCTCTCGATGGAGGTAAAACCTCACGCCCCGCTTGATTAATATTGATGATATGGGTAGTACAAGAGTGGATCTACCACGAGATCAAGGAGGCTAAACCCTAGAAGCTAGCCTATGGTATGATTGTTGTAATGTATGTTCGGCCCCACGGACTAAAGCCCTCCGCTTATATAGACACCGGAGAAGGCTAGGGTTACACAGAGTCGGTTACAATGGTAGGAGATCTACATATCCAGATCACCAAGCTTGCCTTCCACGCCAAGGAAAGTCCCATCCTGACACGGACGGAGTCTTCAATCTTGTATCTTCAGAGTCTTGGAGTCCATGGACGATGATAGTCCGCTGTCCGACACCCCTAGTCCAGACTCCTCAAGAGGGAGATCTACATATCCAGATTGCAAGCTTGCCTTCCACGCCAAGGAAAGTCCCATCCGGACACGGACGGAGTCCTCGCCTTGTATCTTCAGAGTCTTGGAGTCCGCGGACGATGATAGTCCGGCTGTCCGGACACCCCTAGTCCAGGACTCCCTCACGAAGCTTCTTGTTGGACTCGTCATCAGTTTGCTGAACCTCATCCACAGCAGCGCCAGGACCTCCAGAAACAAGAACTAGAGCCATGTCATTTTCCTCAGACTGCCCATGAATGGAAGATGCTTCCGGAGTCTTAACAGATTTCCTTTTATGGCCAGCAGCCCCGGTCTTCTTCTTTTGAGAAGCGGGGAAAACATCCCGCCCTGGATCGCCCGAACGACCACGTCCACGCCCACGAGAGGACCTCCCACGGCCACGGCTCGGTGCCTCCCCGCGTTTGATGGGGGAAGAAACCTCACCGTCAACAGCCTCTTTGTGAGCTCGATCACAGCCCCGCCTCGACGGAGCAAGAGTCTCTAGTCTCCTCAACCGAACCAACCGCCGACGAGGAGGCCGAGCTGGATTGCGGGCCCGTTGACTTCTTCGAATAATCATCACTGACACATAACTTTTTTGCAGCATACGGTAGATCACCATTCACGTCTCTGGCACCCGGACTGGGACATAGGATCGAAGAGTGACCAAGCCGGCCACAAGAGAAGCAGTAGAACGGCAGCCTTTCATACATGACAGAGAAGGTCTCGGTCCTTTGCAGCTTGAGGGAGGTCACGGTGACATATCGAACGATAGGCTCCTGGACTGTGATCTCAGCCCGCACCCTCATATAGCTCCCCCAACAACGACCATCAGCATCCGAATCCACCTTGGATATTCGCCCAATGGGTTTTGCAAATTCCATTCCCAACTTGGCCTTCATGAGCCTCGGAGGGACATGCATGATCCGAGCCCATATCGCAAGACGCTCAAACTGAACTTGCATAGGCTGGATGTTGAGGTCAAAAGCCTTAAGGAGCATGGCATGCTTGCCCACCATCCATGGACCACCGTCGAGCACCCTCGCCCTGTCTATCTGGGCACCAAACTCCACCACAAAGACATTATCCCCGGCAGGATGAAAGAGCAGGCCTCTCGGTTCCCCAAGCCGGTCAGACGTCAAGTGATCGCTCGAATGTGAAGGACAGTGGGGGACAGTAACTTCCCCACTAGGGCACAATCCGGGGCTACCAGATCGACCTCATCTTCGTCATCCAGGATCACAGCTTGCGCCTCCACCGCAGTAAGACACAGACGGTCCATTAGTTCCTCAACTTGATCAGCGGAGCCGGAACCGCCCCCCGCAGGGGACACTCCCTTGTTCTCCACCGTCGCCCCGACACTAGATCGCACCGGAATGGGATCGCTCCCATCGCCACTCCAAAGACAGCAGACGCCTAAATTGGCATCAGCCACCTTACCTCGCGCTCGCCATCGAATCCCTAGACCCTCACGACTCCACACTGCCAAGGGTGGGTAGCGGTCCAACGAGCGCCCCTGGGTCACCCCGAACAGCGTCAAGCCAAGGAATCCGGAGAGCCGACGAAAGCAAGGGGAAGAGGGAAAGGGGGAGGAGGGATCGAATCTGAGATGCAAAATTACAGACCCAAACGTAGATCAAACCCTAGGGATCGCCCGTCGCCAGGGAGTCGCGGGAGCCCTAGGAGAGAGAACATAGCGGTTCAAGGTCCACGCTCGATTCGCTTTTGGATGTAATCTCTCGGGAGTTAGAGCATCTCCACTCCTTCGACGCCCCAAGAATGAAAATAGTGCCTCGTGAGGGCGAGCCGGCGTTATTTTCGCCGTGGGGGCGGTCGGGTTCCCACTCGTCGCCCCAAGTTGGCCCCCAGGCGCCTTATTTTGAGGATATAGTTTGGATAAAATTGAAGAATTTGAATGAAATTTGATGAAATTCAATTTGTACATAATTTAGAAGACATAACTTAAAACCTAAAACTACGCCGCCGCCTCGCCATTGCCGCTGCTATGCAGCCTTCTACATGCCGAGGAGCTTGTAGAAGGCGGTGTAGTCGCCGCCGTCGTCGGTGCATGGTCGTTGATCGGATCGTGGTCGAAACCACCGTTGTTGTCGTCTTTCCCGTCTTCGATTGCTCTCTTGCGTAGGGTTTCCGGCGTGGTCACCGGATCCACCAACGCCTGTTCCGCTTCTTCTCCGGATGTCTCTCTTTCTCAGCGGAGAGCGATGTGCTGATAACGAGTTAGTAAACAGATTGCCAAATGAATCCAATCAGTATCGTTTTCATTGATGACCAATCCTTATATACAACTGGAGGGGACGCAAGTAAACAGGCGCGTCCGCTCGATGGGGAGCGAGGGAACTGTCATGACTGTTGCCAGATTGGCAACGCATGTGCAGTTACACAAGAGAGGATTATCTCCTTAATTACAACATTAATTAAATCCTAACAGAAATGTCAAACAAGTAGTAACAATTACCGTACTAGAGATGCTATGATCTGTCACATAGAGCCCATTGTGTATATGGAGGTGACATCGCACACGTTGGAGAACAAACAGCAATTTTATGCCATCGATCGAGCAAATGGAAATCAACAAGCAGCAGCTGGGCATAGAGTACGGTGCCAAAGAGGCCAAGAATCAAACCTAACGTCGGTGCCTGGGAGGATTCGGCAGCTGCAAGCCAGTAATGGCGTATGCCAACCGGGACAGCAAATCGGCGTCAGTGTTCTCCTTGCTCATCGGGTTCTTCCCCGCGCTCCCCTGGAACAAGAGGATGTCGCAGTCGTCGGGCAGGTGGGAGGCATCGAACAATTTGTCGGACGCCGCTTCGACGCGCCCGGCACGGAGGTCACCGAACGCCGCCTCCAGGGTCTTGTTCATGTCCCTGTAGTAGCGGAGGCAGTCCCCGAGGGTCTTGACGAGGTCCTCGAGGACGAGCACCGTCGACGTGACGTTGGCCACGGTGAGGTTGGTGGCGACGACGGCGAGCTCCGGGTCGGCCGCGAGCAAGCCCACGCAGGTGTCGTAACCCACTTCCCCGTCGTGTCGGTCGAGAGCGGCGTATGTTGTTGTGATGATCGCGGATGGAGTGCCGACGGCGAGGCTGCCATCTCCGGTAGCCAGGAGGAGGATGAGGGTGAGGAGTAGAGCAGCCTGAGGATGCATCGCCATGACCACCATATCACACCAGTCGCGATCGGCGGCCCTGGCTGTATTTATGCATGCATGCGAGGAAAGGGACGAATAAGCAACAGTTTGAATGAGATCAATACGTATTTGTTACCGCTTGCCAGGTGGGAGTACATATGGGATCGGAAGGAAAATCAATCAGATCTACTTTCTCCTTCTGAAGGTAATGCCTGCAGGCTCCAGCCAGCTTCTTGACATCCAACCGCCCGAGCTTGGGTTCAACACCCATGGAACACCCACACTTGTGCTAGCGCTTCGAGAGACCACACAGTAAAGGTTCGGACTTTTTTTTTTTTTGAAACAGACGCAAAAGATTTGCCTCATTCATTAATAAAGGAGAAGAGTTTTAGAGTACATGATTAATGGCTTCACATCATAGCCCGTCCGACAACAAAAGAAAGCAGTAACTACTCTCGCGGCATGATGATACTCAGATGTCTAGCTCCCGCCGTGACCCAAAGCTTCGCTTCATCTTGGATAAGTTTTAGAATGTAGAAGGGCGGCGTTGATTTCTTCCTGAAAACTCTAGTGTTTCTCTGCTCCAAATGACCCAACCAACAAGCATAGTCAGGGAAGCCATGGCCTTCCGTTCGCCGTGTTGGGCTTCGACATGTTCGCCCACCAAGACTTGACGTTGTTCACGACCATTGTTGGGTCTCCAAAGGCCCCTAGTCCAAGCCACCTTTGTCAATCTCCATACGCCAGCAGGTGAACCTGCACCGAAAGAAGAGGTGCGCGGCTGTCTCTGCTTTTCCTTCTACACAGGTGCATAGACCGCATTCTCCCAACCTCGCTTCTCCAATCTATCCGCTGTCCAGATCCTGTTTTGAATCGCCAACCAGGAGAAGAACTTGACCTTGGGAGGTGCCCAAACCTTCCAAATAGTCTTGTTCATGGTGGTCGTCATGGAGCCCAGGAATTGGATCCTGTATGCGGAGGCCGCTGAGTACTCACCATTCGCCCAAATTTCCGTGAGATATCATCATCAATGTCAGGTAAAAGTTGAAACTGCTCAAGTTGAATCCAAAGGTCCACAAACTCCACCATGTGGTTGATCGAGAGGTTAATGGAAGGGTTGATCTTGTGCACCCAGGCATTGTTTTGCAAGGCATCCCTCACCACCCACTTCTTCCGCTTGGAAGCTGCAAAGATTAGGGGGCGATATCCTCGGTTTTTTCCCCTCACCACGGCGCTTCCTGTATGGGTGTCTTCCCCATTCCCCATGGTAATGACTGTGGTGGCGAGAAGAGGTCCATATCCACCTCCGAGCACGGGTTTCCTAAGCCCACCCACAGCCTCGATGGGTCCTTCCATTCCACCCACGGCCATCTTAGTCCGAGAGCCCTTGCAAATTTCCCCAA
The DNA here is from genome assembly GCA_021437245.1 of Aegilops speltoides. Classification (NCBI taxonomy): domain Eukaryota; kingdom Viridiplantae; phylum Streptophyta; class Magnoliopsida; order Poales; family Poaceae; genus Aegilops; species Aegilops speltoides. The sequence goes on from CM038145.1 coordinate 499,591,072, forward strand.
GTGTAGGACCCCAAGCCCGCCTAGATGCGCTGGCCGCAGACCGCCTCCCAATCGACCTTGCATTTTGCGCCAGAGTTGTATTCTCGAATGACCAAAGAAAAGCACGCCGATTCTATTAACGCAGCAACACACCGAGGGACGCTGAGGGCGGTGATGTGGAGCAACACACCGCTTTTCCATAAGTTCAAGCAAACGGGATGGCATCCGCTAAGTGGAGCAATGTGCTCTTCTCCAAGGCAAAGATGCACCTTCATGCGCCCTCCTCGTCATCCTCCGCTTGACATCGCCTAAGAGACGCGAGATCCTCTCTCGTGGAGGAGAGGGACCTCCAAGCCGCTTTCTGCCGCCGCATATCACCGCCGCCGCTGAGCGAAGGAAGAAGCAATGTGCCCGCATTGCAAACATCAAAGAGGAGACACTAATACCAAATTCTTCCACCTCAGAGTCAACTCAAGACGAAGAAAGAACCACATACACAAAGCTTAAGAAGAACTCGATGGGTCACGACCACCGCATAAAAGAGGAAATTATCCACGACCACTTTTATGAAAGGGCCCGAGGGGCCAACCTGCACAGAGAGACCTTAATTGGGAGAACCTAAACCTACGGGCGGTCGACCTCTCTGGCATTGACGATGACATCACTGAGGACGAGGTGAAGGCCGCTATTGATCTTATGCCGGGCGACAAGGCACCGGGGCCGGATGGATTCACGGGATGCTTCTTCAAGAAATGTTGGCAAATTATCAAAGATTTATGTAATGAGAGTTGTTCGCCAGCTTTAGTAGCCTTCAAACGACAAACCTCCACCGCTCAACTCGCCAACATTGTGCTCATCCCAAGAAGGATGGGGCGGAGGAGATAGGGACTTCCGCCCCATTAGCCTCATTCATGCTATTGCTAAAATCATCGCCAAGGTGCTGTCGCCTGCCTTGGCCCTTTCATGAACAACCTTGTCTCCAATACACGTAGTGCTTTCATCAAGAAACGGAGCATCCACGACAACTTTATGTACGCCGAAATCTCGCGCCGCTTCACGTAAACAAGACTCCATCCTTGCTCTTCGTTGACATTCGAAGGCCTTTGACTCGGTGCGATGGGAGTATGTTCTGACCTCCCACGGCGGTTGGGCTTTCCCGTCCGCCGGATTGGGTGGCCCTCCTTAGCACTTCCACTTCGCTGCCCTCCTCAATGGTATTGCCGGCCGCCATCACCCACGGCTAAGGACTCAGACAAGGGGAACCCCTTTCCCCCCTTCTCTTTGTCCTTGCGATCGACCCCCTTCATCAGCTCCTTGAGGTTGCCACAATGCACAACCTACTTCACAAGATTCAAGGGCGTGGAGCTACTGTTCGCACTCTCTCTATGCGGACGATGCGGCGATCTTCATCTCCCCAACACGAGAAGACGTTGACAACCTTGCGGCCATCCTTAGTGCCTTCGGCGAGGTCACCGGTTTGTCCACCAGCTTCCAGAAGAGCTCCGTTGTCGCAATTGCCAGGGCCACCTCAACCTCGACGACATCCTTCAGAGCCTGCTACCATGACATCTTTCCCTTTGAAGTACCTAGGCCTCCTCTATCCATTTGGCGGTTGAAAAGGGTGGACTTCCAGACCTTGAGGACAAGGTCGCCGCCAAGCTTCCTCCATGGCAAGGAGAAACATCACCACGATCGGTCGGGCGGCCTTGGTCAAATCGGTCCTCACTTCGCAAGGTTCGGACTTGTGTACGCTGAATCATGCCAAATTGACTACTTTTGACTACACAGTGCCAAAATTGCACTGACTACTTGCTGCTATAGGTGAGGTGATATTGGTCTTACTTGTTAGAATTGTTCTTAGCCACTAATAGAATCTACAGATGAACTACTATTTCACAATGCCAAAATTGCAGGGCCACTGACCACTTGACCACGGAGTGCCAAAAGCCCGGAATCGCACTCACCCCTACTGCCACAGCACAATGCCAAAATCTGCTCTGTTCTTAGCCAATCTCCAAAATTTGCATCGTGGATTCATGGGAGAGGGAGTGAGCGATGGATCAGGGCATCAAGGATGGGCAACGGCAATGGGGATGGGGGGAAGGAGGCGGTACCAGTCCAGCTCCTCCGGAGCGACGACGGCCGTCGGAATGGTAGGGATGCTGGACGCAGTAGCAGGAGCTCCTACGGAGCGGAGCGGCGGCCGCCCAGGTCGGCGCGTGCTTGCTTGTGGATGGAGATCCAGCAGAGTAGCCCGCAGCGCTCCTTCCAAGGGGAGCGGCGGACGGTCGGCGCCGGGCGGTCGGGATGGGGATGGGGATGGGGACTGGGTCGCTGTGTGTCTCGCTCGCTCGCTCAGCCTTTTTTTTTTTCAGCCGCTCAGGACTCAGGAGAAGGTGGGCCAAGAGAATTACGTACATGGTAAAAAAGAAATTCGCAAATTTCTGGGTACGCCAATGTTTGGAGCCTTGATTCTTCCAGGTCTATGTGTGCTCTGTCCGGGCATTCGGACCAAGTGAACTGCCTGCATTATTTTGTCGTGAAAATAGTACTAAAATGACGGCACCATACTAATGTTAGCATAACTTGATATACTAAAATGTGTAGTACAACCGATGCTCATTTCACACCAATCTGCTTTGACATGTTTTCTCGCATGTGATACAATTAAAATTTACTGTAAATTAGTAAGTGATGCTGCATTTTCCCAAGCTTGAGAGAATCCTTAACATTGGTCGTCATCAAGGTGTCTGTGTTCTCGCCACGCTCATCGAGTCAGACGGTAATCGATGGTTTTACTGTTCTTGTTTTACAGCCTAGCATTGCTTCACCGTGTGGTATTTGGAGGTAGCTTCATTAATCTTTGCCATTTGATTGCATACTTATTGCTCATTATCCTCTCTGCCTATGATGCCGGGCATGTAAACTGAAGCACATAATCTTTGTCTGTCAGGGTTTTGATTGGGCATGGTTCAGCAATATCAATGGTGGAGATCCATGACGAAGAACCAGCTGATAGCAAGGGTGAAATGGAAGTCGGTGTGAAAGAGGCTGGAAGCGCATGCCAAGGGCAGGGGCGCCAGCAGTTAATAAGGCCAAGGTGCGGCGATAGGTTACAGGAGATTAGGGTTCGGTTAGGTGTGGATTGATCTCCAAGCTAACTACTAGATCAGATCACAACAACCTAACCTAACCTATTTACAACACACGCCACACCTAGCACGGTTTATAAAACATACCGTGAGTTACAATGTTTAACACTCCCCCTCAATCACTACTATCTAAGTTGAGATTGCGTCTAAAGACCTCCAGCTGCCGCAGTGATAGTGGTTTAGTAAAGCCATCTGCCACTTGATCACCAGTAGGAACAAACCGAATGTTCAAAAGCTTGTTTGCCACCCTCTCACGAACAAAATGATAATCAATCTCAATGTGCTTTGTCATAGCATGAAAAATAGGATTGGCAGAGAGGTAGGTAGCACCAAGATTGTCACACCAAAGTGATGCTGCAGACGAGTGACGAATGCCCAACTCTGTGAGTAAATTCTGGACCCAGATAATCTCAGCAGTAGCATTTGCCAAGGCCTTGTACTCGGCTTCTGTACTAGATCTAGACACAGTAGCTTGCTTGCGTGCACTCCAAGAAACCAAATTACCGCCAAAGAATACTGCAAAACCTCCAGTGGACCTCCGATCATCAGGACAACCTGCCCAGTCTGCATCTGAAAAAGCACTGACAAGTGTAGAGTCTGACTTAGTAAGTTTGAGACCATGACCTTTGGTTGCCTGAAGATACCGAATAATTCTTTTTACTGCTGTCCAATGAATGCTAGTAGGTGGATGGAGGAATTGACAAACTTTGTTGACTGAAAAACAGATATCTGGTCTAGTTAAAGTCAAGTACTGCAGAGCTCCTACAACACTTATGTACCTGGTGGAGTCCTCGGCTCCAAGCAACTCTCCATCATGAAGAGAAAATTTCTCTGAAGTAGACAAAGGAGTTGGAGAAGGTTTGCAACCTTTCATGCCCACTCGCTCAAGGATATCTTGCACATATTTTTCTTGGGATAAAATAATTCCACTAGCCACATTCTTTACCTCAATTCCAAGAAAGAAGTGAAGACTGCCCAAATCCTTGAGTGCAAAGTCCATACGCAGATCCTGAAGAAGAGCTTCAACAGCTCTGGAGCTGGAACTGGTGACAATAATATCATCAACATAGATGAGCATCAAAATGGTTATTCCATGCCGATGATAAAAGAATAACGGCGTCTCCTTTGGAAGCAAAGAAACCAAGAGATCAGAATTTGAGTACAGACGGTAATACCAAGCTCGGGTGCTTGTTTCAAACCATAGATTGCTTTATCAAGCTTGCGCATATATCGTGGTAAAGCTGAACTTTCATACCCGTGAGGCTGCCTCATAAAATCCTCTTCTTCTAGAACACCGTGCAAAAATGCATTCTTTACATCTAGTTGTCGATGCACCAATTTCTAGATATTGCAACTTAAAGAATTTATCTGATAGTAGCAGCTTTGACTATGTGGCTAAAGGTATCCTCATCATCAATGACGCACTTTTGTTTGAAACCTTTGGCTACAAGACGTGACTTATATCTCGTCAATCGTGCCATCGATTTCCGCTTACCTTGTACACCCATTTGCGTCAATCACGCTTTCTCCTCCGATCGTGGAACCAAGCGCCATGTTTTGTTCTCGATAAGTGCTGAAAATTCTTGATCCATTGCCTGCTTCCACTTGGGATCACCAAGGGCGTCCTGCAAGTTCTTCGGTTCACCTGTGGCACAAAAAGAACCCCAACGAACACAACCATCTTTATACACCTTGGGTTTAGCAATACCACTTTGTGACCGTGTGTGTGAGCGGGCAGGAGGGGGCGGAGCTGGTCGAGCTTGCTGTAGTTCGAGGCGGTTTTGTGTAGAAGAAACGACGGAATCATATGCAGCAGAGGGATCCGCAGAAAATCCCGAATTTGTCCTCTGCAGCGTGCCAAGCGGATCTGGTGCGGCAACCGGTGACAAACTGCCACTTGGCAGTTCTGAAGCGACCGCAGGCTGAGAGGAGACCCACGCCACCCCGGAGTCCGCGCGTTCCGCCTCGCTGGTGCCACGTGGGCCGCGCCCAGCCGGCCCACCAGAGGACCGCGCACCATCCCACGCGGGGGACAACGCAGAGCGCGCTCGCCGCCCGCCAGGACAAGACATCGGGCACCCGCCAGCCACCCACCGCCGACGCGATCCCAAGAAGATGCGCCTGCTGCCCTCGACGACGCAGATCCCGCGGTGGATACGCTTGGGGCCTGCAGCTGCTGATCCCGAAGCCACCTTCGGATCCTCTGTGGCCACAATGGAACTCCCTGTTTGCTGCATAAAGTCATAAGAATTTTCACCAAAATCTTCGGTATTTGGCTGCCCTGTTTCCTGCACACTATCAACTGGGTTATTAGCATTAGACATAGACATATGATCATCAGCAACATCAACTTCCCCTTGAATAAAATTAGGAGACGACAAGAGGTGAGATGGCAAAAGAAGTAGTTCTTTGCGAAGTTGGGCGCCGACGTTAGAGTGGAAATAGGGTTTCGTGGTGCTCCTGGATGTTTTCAGGGTATATGAGTATATATAGGCGAAAGAAGTAGGTCGGTGGAGCTATGAGGGCCATACTTATCATTGTGAGATAGAGAGAACTGAAATGTGGGTCTAGGCTTGAAGATGAGTCGATTGCTACAACGATGGTCGCTCTACTGTAATCTGGAGCCTAGTGTCGAGGACATTCACCGACATTGGATACCAGTGCAGTGGAGCCTCTATCGCAGCGTCGTCCGCTGTGAGCCTAAGATCCTATGCTCGTCTTGCAGGAGACCTGCTACGGACGCGCTCTCATCAGAGGTCTGCCGCCGCTTATTGTCAAAAGCAAGCGCAACACTCGCTAGTGTTCGCTGCCCTAGGCTATTTCTCCCCTCCGCGCAGGTGGTGGGAGAACGATGGCTGAAACGTCTGGTGGCATGGGGATCATAGATAGGAAGTAGATCGGATGGCTTCTGTTGCGATTGATTTTCCCCCAAATTTTAAGGTTGACACTTAGCACACCCCTTTTGTTATATTATTTTGCTACTAACTTTTTATTTATTCATTTTTTAGGCTAATTGTTTTTTTTGAATGTTTTTCTTTTCTTTTGAGTTTTTTTATTTGTATACCCTCTTTTTTATGTCTTAATTTTTAAACATAATTTCTAAAAATATGATGATTATTTTTACAATGTGTGAACATTTTTACAAATACACGACGAATATTTTCTTAGATATGTAATGCAAAGTTTCAACATTTTTTATATATGATGAACATTTCTTAGATACACGAAGAATATTGTTTTTAATACGCAACAACCATTTTACAAATATGTGATGAATTGTTTTAGATTGGTATGATGAATATTTAAACACATGCGACAAAATGTGTATAAATAACAATGAACAACATTAAATATGCTATAAGTATTTTAGACCATCATGATGAGTTTTTCATAAATATGTGAAATTAAAAATTCCTGGAAGAAAATAAAAGCGGGCTCATAGCCAGACATGGGTTGGCCCATGCGTGCTCCCACGTGGGCGTTTCCACGCCTATTCGTCGCACTGTGCAGGGAGTAGGGGACTCATGCAGCCTGTCTTGCCTGGAGACAAAATGTGAAACCAGCAACGGTTCCTGTATGAGATGTTATCTGTCACGTAGAGCCATTCTGTATACGGAAATTCGAATTAAAGCATCACGTTGAACAACAAATGGCAATTTCATTTTATGCGATCGATCGAGCAAATGGAAATCAAATCAACCACCAGCCAGCTGCGTAGCTAGGTTAAAAGCCGCATGAGACCAAGAATTAAACTTGACGTCGGTGCCGGGGATTCAGCGCCTGCGAGCTAGCAATCGCATATGCCAGTCGGGACAGCCAAGCGGCGTGGGTGTTCTCCTTGCTCATCGGGTTCTTCTCCGCTCTCCCTCGAACAAGAGGAAGTCGCAGTCGCTGGGCGCGTGGAGGCATCCAACAGTTTGTCCGACGCCGCTTCGAGGCGCCCAGCACGTAGGTCACCGAGCGCGCCCTTCAGAGTCTTGTTCATGTCCCTGTAGTAGTGGAGGCAGTCCCTGAGGTTCTTCACAAGGTCGTCGAGGACGAGCACCGTCGACGTGACGTTAGCCACGGTGAGGTTGGTGGCGACGACGGCGAGCTGACGTGCGTCCTGGCGGCCGCGGCCGCCGGGTCGGCTGAGAGCGCGCCTCGCAGGAGTCGTAACCCACTTGTCCACCGACAGCGGCGCATGTCCTTGTGATGATCGCGGACGGAGTGCCGACGGCGAGGCTGCCGTCTCCGGTAGCCAGGAGGAGGATGAGGGCGAGTAGTAAAGCAACCTGACGATGCATCGCCATATGACTGTTGTCGTATCGTACTCACTCACCTGCTCACCGTGACGGTGTGACTATCATAGTGAATGATTTATACACCGGAACGGAGTAGCTAGCGCTTAGGTACCAGATCGTATGTTAATGACTGTCATTCGTTGATCATAAATCGAGGGCAGTAGGTTTCTGTCATATTTTTTTCGAGGGGGTAGGTTTCTGTTATAAGATGGATGGTTGGGACATACAAACCACGGGGACGACCGGTTCAACCAATCAAAATTCAAAACACAGAGTTTTTGAAGCAATCTTTCCTCCTAACAGGGAAGTTCGTAGGGTGGCATCACATTGCTTGTTTATTTTCGCCTCACCTTCTACTACCACTCCTCCACTCTATTTTTTGTGGCAGGTGCCATTCAATTAAATCACATATATCAAGTAAAAAGAATTAAAAATTACACCATATAGGTCTGATCTTCTTCCTAAAGACACATGATTTTTCTCAATAATCTTCCAAAATATAATCAAATATTCTTGAATAACAAATTGCTAATCCCACATAATATTCTATTTATTATCTATCATTAACTCTACTATTGAATCATAATCACACTTTTTCCTAATAAAAATAAAATCTTTTATCTTGGTAAATCTTTAACATTAAAAGGAATCCCCAGATTACATTCGTCAATCTCCTCCCACCCAACGAAGCCCACCTCCCTGCTATCCATGTTAAAATCCCGTGCCAAAAAACAAGAAAAAAAATAAGTCCCACCTGTGGCTCCGGACCTCATCAGCGGCGCATGTCCTTGTGATGATTGCGGACGGAGTGCCAGCTGCCGTCTCCGGTAGCCAGGAGGAGGACGGGGGTGAGGAGTAAAGCAACCTGAGAGCATCTCCAATCGCCAAGGCACACCAAGGCTAAAAACTAGTATGCCAGACGCTTCGCTGGTTTAGTTTGCCGCCAGCATTGGCTTCAATAGTCGCTATATAATGCAGCTACATGACGCCCAAAGAGCGGCAAAAATGCAGCGCCAAGAACTCGTCGGCATTGTATATATGGCATTTTGAGCACAAAATGAGTTTGAAACATTCAAAATGCAATGAACATGACATATAAAATTTCACACAAACAAGTTGATGAATAAAAGTTCATGCCCACAAGTTCAAAATCATGCCCACAAGTTCATCCAACCATGTTCAAAATGCAAACCAAGTTCAAGAAACAAATGAAATACACATCAATCCTCCTCCTCGTCTTCGTCCTCATCATCTCCCGAAGACGATTCTTCCGCCTCCCAAGATGAATCTTCCTCCGCTCCTCATCATGCACCGCATCACGCACCGCATCATGTGAAGCTCCGACGGTGTTGGCAAGATCTTCAACGACATCTTCATGGGAATGTGTGAGGAGGCACATCGAAGACATTCCGCCCATGGCGCCGGAGGTGCACCCATGCCTCCCATGAGAGAAGCAAACTCATGCCTCCCATGACGGCCATAGCGCCGGGGTGCTCCAAAGCCACCCATGCCTCCCATGGCGGCCGGAGGTGCACCCATCCTCCCATGGCACCTAAACCGCCATGGTACCTCCGGCCACCCATGCCACCCATGACCCCAAGGCCACCGCCACCCATGCCGCCAAGGCCACCGCCAATGCCACCGCCAAGGCCACCGCCACCCATACCGCCAATGCCACCGCCAAGGCCATCAAGACCAAGAGAAAACGGACCTAATATGAGACACATTAGTGCCGGTTTGAGCTGAGCCGCACTAATGTGTCCATTAGTGCCGGTTCCAACGGCTAGCCGGTCCGCCCTCATTAGTACCGGTTCATGGCGAACCTTAGTACTGGTTCGTGCCACGAACCGGTACTAAAGAGGGTGGTGGTGGTGTTGTCACTGGGGCCCCTCCAAGACCTTTAGTACTGCTCGTGGCATGAACTGTACTAAAGGTCGACGACATAAACCCTTCGTCCACCCAAGCCACTCTGTTCTTCCCCTTTCCCCTCACTTCTCCTCTGTTCTTCCCCTTTCCCCTCGAGCTCCTCACAAATTTTGCCCAAAATTTGTCAAGATTTGAAGGCCCCCATCCATTCAAATGATCACAAAGGTTAGCAACTTTGTCCTTTCAACTCTCATTGCTAGATTAGCTCTTGCAATGCTTTGTATAGTGATTAATTTGGGAGGAATTATATTTGCTAGTATTTGATTTATATGCAATTTGAGGTAAAAAATAACACTTAGTTTTGCATATGTAGGTGTGGTTTACTTAGTGCCTTCTAAATCTTCGTCAGAACCACCGCCGATTGCTCAAGACTGTCCTGTCAGCCAAGCACCACCTTGTGGTGAGGCTCTTGTTCATGAATGTCTTACATTACCAAATTGATGTTTGTGTGATTTGGATATATAGTTATGTTGGGGAACGTAGTAATTTCAAAAAATTTCCTACGCACACGCAAGATCATGGTGATGGCATAGCAACGAGAGGGGAGAGTGTTGTCCACGCACTGTGAGACCGTGAAGCGGAAGCGTTAGCACAAAGCGGTTGATGTAGTCGCACATCTTCACGATTCGACCGATCCAAGCACCGAACGACGGCACCTCCGAAGTTCAGCACACGCTCACTCGATGACGATCCCCGGTCCGGCGCAGAAAGCTTGGGATGAGTTCCACAAGACGACGGTGTGGTGATGATGATGATGTTCTATCGTGCAGGGCTTCGCCTAAACTCCGCGACGATATGACTGAGGTGGAATATGATGGAGGGGGCACCGCACACGGCTAAGGAACGATCCAGAGATCAACTTGTGTGTCATGGGGTGCCCCCGCCTGAGATATAAAGGAGCAAGGGGAGGAGGCGGCCGCCAAGGAGGGCGCGCCAGGAGTCCCACCGAGTAGGACTCCTCCTTTCCTAGTCCAACTTGGAGACCTTCCATGTAGTAGGAGTAGGAGAGAAGGAAAGGAAGAGAGAAGGAAGGAAGGAGGGGTGCGGCCCTCCCCTAGTCCACCCGGACTAGGCCTTGGGGCGCGCAGCCTGCCCTAGGCAGCCCCTCTCTCTTTCCCGTATGGCCCAATAAGGCCCAATACTTCTCCCGCGACCTCAGAATCTCCCAGACCAAAATATCCGAATCACTGAACTGCTCCAAGTCCGAATATAGTCGCCCAATATTGTCGGAGTAATGGGCCATGGGTAGGCTGACCCAGACCCAAGATCTTTCAAGACATCGGGCAGGCCGCCGCCAGCCGAAGTCCCACTGGCGACCTTCGAGAAGGCCGAGTCCCACCTGGCGACTCGAAGAAGCAGAGTCCCCTGACGGCGACTAAACAAGCCGACCCGGCTTATGATTTTGGGGGCCGACTCAGAGTCGGCCCGCGACCTTCCGAAGACAGACGCGGGTACAGCCCCGACGTGGCTGTCCCTCATGACCCACGGAGAAAGGCATGGCTACAGGAGCCGCTGCCGCCGGAGATCTCCGTGAGGCGCGCATCGTTGCCATGCCTCCTCGATTTCAGCCACAAGGCGCAAGGCACTCGGCCCATGACGGCGGCGATACGCCCGTAGATCGCCGGCCCCCGCAGTGAGATAGAAGAAGATCACGGAGAGTCAAGACGGCCCTCCCCGAGCCGGCCCCAGAGTCGGCCGCCCCACCAGGCCCCACAAGCCATAAACCAGATTGACGGGAGTGGCGATAAGTGATCGCCGACAGACGGCAAGACTGCTCCCACGACCCCATGACCGAGCTCAAGGCCATCGAGGTCAACAAGTTGTTCTCGCTTGTCATGGGCCCGCCCAACAAGGGCCCTGTGGCCGGGCAGGGAGGACAGCTGAGAGAGATCGACGGTGGGGCCACGCCCATGGATTACCATTGTACTTCTGGGTAGGCCTATATAAACCCCGGGCACCCATGCAAAGGGTTCGCCCTAGACAGGTTTTAGACACATAGCAAGAGGGAAAGAGCTAGCCTTGCTCCTCCTCGCCTCCAAACAGCTCAAGGAGCACCCTTGTACTATCGCACCATAGTGATCATGCGGAGACCCCGCAGAGCAGCAAGAGAGGTGTTATCTCCTGAGAGCCCCAAGCCGGGTAAGATTCGCCGCCGCATGTGTTCGCCATCCCGCTTCTGTGCACCGCGACGCTCTACTCGCCCCACCATGATAAGCCACCGCTGGCATATGTCGATCCAACCCCGACATTTAGCGCCCACCGTGGGGCGAGGTGCACCGCCGTCTCGAGATCTGCTCGACGGAACCTCTTCCTCCTCGGCGAAGCGCAGCCAGCCTGCTCGCCAGACGGAGTTCAGACGACATACATCGCGGGCGCCAAAGCCGCTGCGCCAGCGAGAAGGCTCGCCAACTCATCGGCGAGGTGCGCCTCCGACTAACTCTGTGCCGAGCGCAGCGGTGGCCCCGAGCCTTCTCACGGCCCTCGACCAACTTCAAGTCGCCGGGCGAGCCCGCTGTAGACTTGGAGTCCGTGAGGCTCCTCCGACCGATGCTGGTCGACCCGACGCCAGATCGCTGATATCTTCCCCACCAACGTGGTGGTTCACGACGAGCCGCCCATACGAGGAGAGCGACGGAAGCGCCGCCACGGAAGTGCTCGCCATCGCCACGGCGAGCACTCCGTGAAAACGCCAGACCCGCCGCTCGCGCCTCGCAGACCCGTCCGCGCCATCCTGCAGGACGCGACGCAGAGATGGTGAAGAACGCCGCTTTCAGATTATTTAAGGCGCCAAGAAGTTGGCAAGCATGAGACGCTTGTCCGGCGCATATCGCGAGATGGACCGTTGTAGGTGGCTCGCCGGCTCGACCGGGCCGAGCCATCTCGGTGCGGTCCGAGAGCGCGGCGCAGCTATCGCCGACCTGTTCGGGCGGCGCCTGTACGCCACCTCGCGAGAACATCCGTACGCCTAAGCGGCGATCAAGAGCCGAGGAACTCAAGGCTAATAGCGCCTGTAATAACGGAGCGAAGTCCAAGAGCTTTTCGACGCGTTGCCGCGCAGAACGCGGCAGCGGCCGACCGACGCGCAAGCAGCAGCAAAGCAGCAGTAATGACGACTTCCTCGCCGAGACTAAGGCGCAATCCTCCGGACGCCGATCGGGCGGAGTTCGCGGAGGAAAGAGAAGGAGCCGCTGCAAGCCACAGCCGACTCTCGATCACCATCGAAGCGCGACTAAGACGGCCGCCTCTGAGCAAAGGAGCGGCGAGATGATTATCCGCCTCCCCGCCCAAGAGAACGGCGAAGTCTCTCCGCCGCCGTTGAGCATCCGACTCGCTGGTCGCTTTGGCCGCAGAGGGAGTCGGAGAGAACGACGCCCGCCATCGGATCGACCGACTCCACGCATCTCGGGCGTTAGAAGAAGAAGATGAGCTGGTCCGCTTTTGCTTCGGGCCCCAGATCGAGACGCAGCCCTTCCCCAAAGGGTTCACGCCCCCGAGATACGCCAGTACACCGCCCGTGAAGCCGGAGGATTGCTGATAGACTACTCCACAGCCGCCAAGACGCCAACGCAACAAGCGGTTGCCGAAAATATGTTCCTCATGCTCTGTGGCACGGCCCGACATGGCTGAACAGCCCAAGCCCCGCAAGATCAACAGCTGGGTCGACTTCATCAAGCCTTCATTCGCAACTTCACCAAAGACGCATAAGCGACCTCCCAAGCCGCCGCCAGCTCTCCAGCGTAAGGCCTCGAAGAGTCGACGCTGACTACCTCACGCTACTGGGCGAAGCTCAAACTCCTCGCGAGGGCGCACGAGGTGCAGGCCATTGAGTATTTTATGGCCGGGTGCCGAGAGGGCACCTCTCAAGCACAAGCTCTCTCGCGACGAGCCCAAACCGCCGATTTAACCGCTAATCATAGCGGACAAGTACGCCACGGCCGACTCTATGAAGACGGAGATCCAAGTCAACGCGGCCGCAAAGTGACTCCTCAGCTCCCGTAACTCCGGCCGGAGACGCCACCGGCCGACAAAGAACAGAATGACAACAAGCGAACCCCCACCGACTTCCAACAACAAGGGCAGGTCGCAGCCAGATGAAAGTGCAACTAATCCCCGGTGGTTTTGGTAATTAATAACAACATATATATCATTGAACTAATTGTTTCTTGAGAATATTTCGAAAGTTCAAGGATATGGGTATGGCAATGACCGATGATGTGGACCCTCAAAATGCTAAGGAAAGCATTGGCAAAAGCTCAAGACTCCATTTTTGGTTTAGTGATCCAAGATCACATTGAGTCCATAGGAAAGCCAATACTATTAAAAGGGATGAGGTTATGATGATGATCCGTTGCTCAAAGTGCTTAGTGATCTATCTCCCAAACTATCAGCAATCTTTCATTCCAACATATACTCATAAGTAATCTCGGTCCCACCGATTCCATAAACTCACCACACCGAGATGAACCACCTCACCATATAGCCAAACCCTAGTAATTTCGGATTTTCCGATTCCAAACTCGGTCTCACCAAACTAGTGTTGCCAACCTTCAGAACCTTCAGAATCAAATCGGTGTCACCGAGATGATAAAGTCGGTCCCACCGAGAATGGCAAACCCTAGTCTTTGGAAGAATCGACTAACCGAGATTGTATTTTCGGTCCCACCGAAAATCCCAACGCTCACAAGATTTGAACTTTCGGTCTCACCGAGTTGTCAACTTCGGTCCGACCGAGATTGGTCAAATGTGTAACGGTTGGATTTTGTGTGGAGGCTATAAATACCCTCCACCTCCTCTTCATTCGTGGAGAGAGCCATCGAAAGAACTACCACTCCTACCTTACATTTCTCGAGAAGAAAACTACCTACCCTTGTGTTGAGATCAAGTTGCTCCACTCCCACCATATGAAACTTGATTTCTAGCCTTCCCAAGTTGCTTTCCACTCAATCCTTTCTTCCACCACAGCCAAATCAGTGAGGAGAGTTGAGTGTTGGGGAGATTATCATTTGAAGCACAAGAGCAAGGAGTTCATCATCACCAACACCATCTATTACCTTTTGGAGGGTGGTGCCTCCTAGATTGGTTAGGTGTCGCTGGGAGCCTCCACAAGATGTGGAGTTGAACCAAGAAGTTTGTAAGGGCAAGGAGATCGCTTACTTCGTGAAGATCTACCCCGAGTAAGGCTAGTCCTCCGTGGGCGAAGCCATGATGGCATAGACAAGGTTGCTTCTTCGTGGACCCTTCGTGGGTGGAGCCTCCGTGGACTCTCGCAGCTGCTACCTCCGTGGGTTGAAGTCTCCATCAACGTGATTGACGATAGCACCACCTATCGGAACCACGAGAAAAATCTCCGTGTTCCAAATTATGCTTGCTCTTCTCCACCTCTATTTACTACATGTGCAATTTACTTTCCGCTGCCATTACTCTAGAATTGCATGTAGGGTGATACTTGACTTGGTCATCATTGTGAACTTGCTAAAACTTGTCCTAATCAAAAGGCTAAACTTTTAAATTGTCAAGTAGTCTAATCACCCCCTCTAGACATACTTCCGATCCTACAAGTGGTATCGAGCTTTGGTCTCCATTGATTGGTTTCATTGCATTGACTCCATAAGCTTGGTTTCACAACCTAGGAGAGTATGGCGCCTAGTGAGGGTAATTTTCAGAGAGGTCCTTACTTTGATGGTTCAAATTTTGCTAGTTGGAAGCACAAAATGAAAATGCATATTCTTGGACATAACCCCGCCAAGATGGGGCATTATTTGTGTTGGCTTGCAAGGTGAGTTCTTCGAGGAAGGAAAAGTTCCGGATCGCGGGCTACAGCGGATGAGTTATGGATGTTACGTAACAATGCTCAAGCTTGTGACATTCTCTTCAATGCTTTGTGTCCCGAGGAGTTCAACAAGATCAGCCGCCTTGAGAATGCAAAAGAGATTTGGGATACTTTGGTCGAAATGCACGAAGGTACCGAGTCCGTGAAGGAATCAAAGCTAGATGTTCTTCAAGGTCAACTTGACAAGTTCAAGATGAAGGAAGGTGAAGGAGTCGCTGAAATGTACTCTAGGCTTGCTCTCATCACAAATGAGATTGCCGGCTTAGGAAGCGAAGAAATGACCGATCGATTCATCATCAAGAAGATTCTCGAGCTTTGGATGGAAAGTATGACACCGTGCACTTTGATCCAAATGATGCCAAACTACAAGAATCTCAAGCCTACCAAGTCATTGGAAGAATTGTTGCTCATGAGATGACACTTAAAGATAAGGAAGAGCTTCACAACAAGTCAAGTGGTGCTTACAAAGCTACAGCTTGAAGCTCCCACAACCTCAAGTGACAAGCTGGTTTCCAATGAAGAGATAAGCCTAATGGTGAAGAACTTCAACAAATTCTACAAGAGTAGAAGCAAGGAAAGAAGCTCAAAGTCTAGATCATATGATGAAAAGAGATCTTCTAGTCGTGATCGAATCTGCTATAATTGTGGAAGACCCGACACTACTCAAATGAGTGTTCGACTCCCCACAAGAGAAGAGAAGAATCTCCAAGAAGAAGAAGCTCAAGAGAAGAGTCACCTCGAAAGAGAGAAGGAGTAGAGATGATCGTTATGAACGAAGATCCTCTCTGAGAAGCAAGGATTCGGAAAGGAAAGACAAGTCATCAAGGAGCTACACAAGAAGAAAACATCAAGCTCATGTTGAGGAATGGGTCTCCGCCCGACTCCGACAATCACTCCAAAGAAGCTATCACTCCAACTCCGAATACAACCAAGATGAAGGTGTTGCCGGTCTTGCTCTCAGATCCTCCAACTCCAACTCCTATGACTTGTTTGATTCACCAAATGAGGGAATTGGAAGATGCTTCATGGCTAAAGGCCCCAAGGTATCACACCCTGAATTCATTGACTTTGATAGTGATGAGGATGACTTGCTTGGTGAAGATGAGCTTTACATGACAAATCTAGTGAGCTTAGTAATGATGAACATGCTAGTAGTCTTTATAGTCGAGAAGAGTCGAATGACAATGCTATGAAGGAGATTGAGCGCCTAACTAAAGAACTAAACACTCTTAAGTTAGCTCATGAAACAACTCAAGAAGATCATAGAGAGCTCCTAAGATCTCATGAGAAGCTACGCTCGAGAAGCTCAATCTAGAGCAAGAACATGAGTTTCTAAAAGCTATCAATGACGATCTTCAAAGAAGAGTTCTTCATATCTTGCCAAACGACTTCTCTTGTCTAATTTCTTGCCACCTATTAAAACTAAGCATGACAAGCATAAGAAAATTCTTCATCTAGTAGTAACAATAACCATGCTAAATCAAATGTTGTTACTTCTAGTAATTCTCTTGATTCCACTAACAATGTTTCAAGCCAAGTTTCACTTGAGCAAGAAAATAGTTTATTGAAAGGGATTATAGAGAAAGGTGTCTACAAGAGCCTTGCCGAAGCAAGAACTTTGAGGAAATTGTTCGCAAGCAAGGAAGGCACCGAAGAATCAAGGAATTGGTTTTGAGCGAAAGTTCAACGCCGAGGGTGTTGAATGGGAAGAAGGTCAATATCCCACTCCAAAGTTTGTTTCTCAAAAGGAGAAGTATGATCCTACTTCTTCCAATGTGGAACAAGCTCAAGATGACCTTCCACCACAAGACCACAAGCTAAAAGGCAAGGACAAGCTTCAAGAGGAGATTGATGCATTCATTGAAGCACCCAAGGCCATGGTCAAGTGGGTTCCCAAGGAAACTTCAAGTTCTACTCACAAGCTCAACTACTACCCCAAGGATTCCCATCAAGATGATGTGGATCCCAAGAAGAAGAACTAGAGAGTTCTTGAGGGTGACTCCGCCAACATACTTCACTCACATTCATTTTGGCAAGAACTTGTGCAATCAACTTCCACATCTTGCACTAGTTCATGGAGTCACAAACCTCTTGTTGGTAAGTCAAGGACAAGGTAATCATTGCTTTCATGGACATCATCTATTGTGTACTTCAATCTATGTCCATGGATATCCTTGTTTGTTCCTTGTGGGACTAACCCATGTAGGTATTGAAAGTGCCCAATCCAAAGGATTGCTCCCAACTCTTGATGATCTTCATCAACATTGAGCATCCACATCTTCAACATCTACATGAAGTCTTCTACGACAACCCAAGGTTAGTTTGACCTTTAAAAGGGTTCTCACATCAAGGGGAGCTTTGCTTTAAAGAATTGAGCTAAAGCATCTTCAAATGATGTGAACACATTAATGTTTTATGTAAAAGTGGTAACCCCACTTGTGCTTAAACGATGAGTATGACCTATGATCAAATGTTCTCATTTGACTCCTAAGTCAATATACTCATATATAGATGACCTAGTCATCGCCAAATTGTGTGCTAGTTGCTAGAGTTTTGTTTGTGCATGTTTGACACATATTTCATTTGCTATCTTATTGTGTGAGCATGTTGATGCATAATTTTATCCATTCGAGGACATCCATTTGTTGCTTTGGTCTTTTGGATTTTTCTTTTCGACCAAATGGATGGACAAGAATGCCTAAGTTCCTCCCCTAGCTATCTATGCTTTCTTGTCTCAAACTCTATTCATGCTTATATCACAAACTTTGATCAAGTCTTTTTCGACAGACCGAGTGAGGAGCACTTGAGCCACCGATCCGTCAAAAGCTTAACTTCCAAAACCTTCTAAGTACTTTCGTCAAACCAATATACTCAAATCGGATGATCAAATCACTTGATTGATCTAGGTTTTCACCTCGTGAAACCGAAGGTAAATTTCGGCGTGATCATGTGAGTAATCGCCAGAAGCTAACCATCTCGGTGCCACCGAAGTTTTCCAACTCGTCCCACCGACACCGAAGGGTATATATACCGAGGGCAGCGCGCTGATTATTCCTTCAAAACGCCTCGCCTCTAAACCTTTAGCCGCCGCCGTGGTCTCCGGATCGCCTCCGCTGCCGCCTCAGGCGCTCGCCGCTGGTCTCCGCCGCCAACGGTCAATCTCATCGCCATTGCAGCCAGCCAGAGAGAAACTCCACCAAGTTAGGGTGAGTTTCGATCCTCTCGTGCTTCAACCTCCGATTCAATGCACGATTGGTTTGCCTAGCTTGCCACGTTTGAAATCTTCCTATCCAGCAGATTAGTTCTTAGAACGAAATTCGAGTAAAATTTTAGGTTAGGTTTCACGAACACATCTCGTGTGACCGATTCTACATTCTCGATCGACCGATTTGGCCTCTCGCCATTGATCGCACCTTTCGTCCAACCGAAGTTGTGCAAATCGGTAAGACCGAAATGAGGATTTAGTGAAACCCTAGTGTTCTCGGCTAGATCAAACCCATTTCGTCCAACCGAAAGTGGTGTGAATGGTTCTGTTTAGACACTTCGGATTCACCGAATTTTAGACTCGGTCGACCAAATGCATTCTGTGAAAACCTAAAACTGAAATTTGAACTCATTCTTTTGCAAAATCTTCGTAGTTTGTGATAACTCTTCTATTCTCGCCTATACCTATTCTATTCACAAAGTTGTCACCATGTCGATGCAAGTGACAGCTAGAACAGGTCCTGAATCACCAGCTTGAGATTCCAGAGGCAGCACTAGTCCCAAGCCAGCAGCTTTTTCCGATGATGGTGAGAGGAGCACCCAAGTGGTTTGCCTCCCGCCGCCACTGTGGCTGTGAAGAAGAGAAATTCGATGAAGAGGATTCGACTTTGTTGCCGAGGAAGAGATCACTTCTAAGCCTAAGAGGAAAGTGGTTGCCAAAGAGCATCAAGGGCAACAAACAAAGAAAGGCACCAAAGAAAGTGAAGAAGTCCACAGCTGCTAAGAAGCTGAGCATGGAAGAAGAAACCTCGAGCAAGATAAAGAAAACTTCCAAGAGGAAGAGGATAGTACATGATGAAGCTGATGATGATTCCGATGAGGAAGCACCCCAGCCTCCTCGTAAGCCCAAGTTGATGGGAGATGCCATCGTAAGCAGGAGCACCTACCAAATCTAAGCCATCAGCTCCAAAGAAAGGCAGCCAAGCCAAGCCTCGCCGCCAAGCCCAAGAAAACAAAGGAGAAACATTCCCGCTTCAGAGAAGAAGAAGGACAATGTGCCACCAAATGAATCGATGAAGAGGCACATGTGTTGTCAAACTCGCATGTAAACCGCCACCACAATGATGCTCATCCTCGAGCTGAAAATATGAAGGAAAGGAAGGACAAAGGTCTCGTGCTATGGAGGCAAGTTGATCCATATGCCACCAGAGAAGGACAGCTGTTGATCCAAGGTTCCACACCGAGAGCAACAAGATTTCTATGAGATGCTGCTCATGGACAAGAAGCCCATTGTTGCCGACACAAGATATGTTGATCGGGAATACATCGACAAAGGAAGAGCACAGAGACTACTTCCCACATGTGCATGAGAGCTTCACCGCATGTGGAGTTGCAGAGTTCGTTGGTCGAAACCGACAAAGATGGAATGATGAGATGATCATGCGCTTCTATGCCACAAGACATTTCTATCCAGATGGCGAATTGTATGGATGATCAAGGCCGTAGATTCTCTTCAACAGCTTGAAGAGTGGGCTGCACCGCTGAATGCTCCAAAGATCAAGAGATGATGATGTTGATGTCTATGGAATTCCCAAGAAAAACCATGAGTCAATGAAGAACATGTACAATGAGGTACCACCAAAGATGTAGAGATATGGAAGCTCGGATCGTTGTATCATCTTCAGTGTCTCCCAACCACTAACACGATTCTCGAGGCATACCTTGATGCCCAAGTCAGAGATCATCGCATGATAAGAGGCTATTCTATCAACATGCTGCATATTCTAGATCAAGGCACCTTTCAAGGTGATGGACCCGATAGTTGAGACTATCAAGAGGACAACAGCAGACTGTAAGAGGTCATGTGGGTTTGCCCGCACATTCAGATGCTCATCAATGCCAAGTTTGGCACGGCACCTACTTGTTGGATAGACCCCACTTGCCACCGCAGCCTGAACATGAGGATAATGAAGTTGTGATGACCGAGGATGATCCCACATCCTGCTGAAGGTCAAGCTAAGTCCAAGTCGCCAAACAAGCCAAAGCCGAGAAGGAAGCAGAAGAAGAAGCAGCTAAACCCAAGAGCGTTGGAGAACAGCTTCTTGAAGCTACCCAGAGGATTGAACCACGCCTGCCAAAGATAGTGCGCCTCGTGGAGAGTCTTGAGAGGATAGTTGAAGACAAGTTCCATGCTCGATGTCAAGTCGATCAAGTGCAAGTCACCGCCAACAAGCTTGAGGCAGATATCGAGGAAGCCAAGAGGGAGAAGGCAGAGCTCATGAAGGAGATGCAGGATGACCTTGTCGAGATGACTATGAGCAGCCTGCCCGTCCCCACAAAGCCCAGATCACTGCTATTCCAAAGGATGCACCCTGTGGCTACAAGATCAAGACCTCCCACAGCTCCATCGGCCCAGCCCAGCCCAAAGGTCCACTCCTCCAGCTCCACAGACTTCAGCAAGTTTTGCAGATGCAGCTATCTCCACTCCATCAACCTAGACAGAGCCGCCACAGAGTCCCTAGTGACGCTTAGCTCTATACCTTTCAACTTTTGGTAACTTGTTGCCAAAGGGGAGAAATTGTATAGATCATAGGACTTCGAGAGAGAGAGTGCTCGCTTTTGCTCTTTTCGCTTATGTGTTTTTTTGAGATACTTTTGAGTTTTCGAGACATTTCGTGTGTTTGATACTACGCTTGTTTCTACTTTGATGAGTGCTTGATCATACTATGCTTAATGTGTGCTTAATGCTTATCATATGCTATTCATATCTTGTATGATCATTTACTCATGTCTTGGTGATTGGGTGCATGCTATTCATTCTTATCATTTTGTGCGCCCACCAAGATGTATGTGACATGGAAGAGTGACCCATGATCCTAATCGATTGTGCATTTGCATTCAAACGCAAATCTTAAATAATGCACAAATTTAGGGGAGCTCTTGCTTATCACATACTTCTCAAAGCTTATTTATATTATTCATTGATTATATCATTTGTCGAAGTTTTGATCTATATGTTGTCATCAATTACAAAAAGGGGAGATTGAAAGTGCAACTAATCCCCGGTGGTTTTGGTAATTAATAACAACATATATATCATTGAACTAATTGTTTCTTGAGAATATTTCGAAAGTTCAAGGATATGGGTATGGCAATGACCGATGATGTGGACCCTCAAAATGCTAAGGAAAACATTGGCAAAAGCTCAAGACTCCATTTTTGGTTTAGTGATCCAAGATCACATTGAGTCCATAGGAAAGCCAATACTATTAAAAGGGATGAGGTTATGATGATGATCCGTTGCTCAAAGTGCTTAGTGATCTATCTCCCAAACTATCGCAATCTTTCATTCCAACATATACTCATAAGTAATCTCGGTCCCACCGATTCCATAAACTCACCACACCGAGATGAACCACCTCACCATATAGCCAAACCCTAGTAATTTCGGATTTTCCGATTCCAAACTCGGTCTCACCAAACTAGTGTTGCCAACCTTCAGAACCTTCAGAATCAAATCGTGTCACCGAGATGATAAAGTCGGTCCCACCGAGAATGGCAAACCCTAGTCTTTGGAAGAATCGGACTAACCGAGATTGTATTTTCGGTCCCATCGAAAATCCCAACGCTCACAAGATTTGAACTTTCGGTCTCACCGAGTTGTCAACTTCGGTCCGACCGAGATTGGTCAAATGTGTAACGGTTGGATTTTGTGTGGAGGCTATAAATACCCTCCACCTCCTCTTCATTCGTGGAGAGAGCCATCGAAAGAACTACCACTCCTACCTTACATTTCGAGAAGAAAACTACCTACCCTTGTGTTGAGATCAAGTTGCTCCACTCCCACCATATGAAACTTGATTTCTAGCCTTCCCAAGTTGCTTTCCACTCAATCCTTTCTTCCACCACAGCCAAATCAGTGAGGAGAGTTGAGTGTTGGGGAGATTATCATTTGAAGCACAAGAGCAAGGAGTTCATCATCACCAACACCATCTATTACCTTTTGGAGGGTGGTGCCTCCTAGATTGGTTAGGTGTCGCTGGGAGCCTCCACAAGATGTGGAGTTGAACCAAGAAGTTTGTAAGGGCAAGGAGATCGCTTACTTCGTGAAGATCTACCCCGAGTAAGGCTAGTCCTCCGTGGGCGAAGCCATGATGGCATAGACAAGGTTGCTTCTTCGTGGACCCTTCGTGGGTGGAGCCTCCGTGGACTCTCGCAGCTGCTATTCTCCGTGGGTTGAAGTCTCCATCAACGTGATTGACGATAGCACCACCTATCGGAACCACGAGAAAAATCTCCGTGTTCCAAATTGCGCTTGCTCTTCTCCACCTCTATTTACTACATGTGCAATTTACTTTCCGCTGCCATTACTCTAGAATTGCATGTGTAGGGTGATACTTGACTTGGTCATCATTGTGAACTTGCTAAAAACTTGTCCTAATCAAAAGGCTAAACTTTTAAATTGTCAAGTAGTCTAATCACCCCCTCTAGACATACTTCCGATCCTACATCTGATCGCTCCTCGTATGGCGATGGCGGAAGCAGCCGGAGATGTCGCCCGACCCCAAGGAGACGGAGGCGTATGATCATTCTGCCGCTAAAGAAACCAAGAAGATACCCTTGGACCCGAGCACCAGAGAAGTACGCTCATTATAGGCACTCGGCCTTGACAAAGAAATAGGAAGGCGAGCCTGCCGATTTCTCCTCGCGAGAATCGACATTTTCGCATGGTCCCCAAGGACATGCCAGTGTACCGACGAATTCGCCGAGCACAAGCTACATGTCGTGCCCGATGAAGCCCGCCGACAGCCTTTGCGCCTACCGCCGAAGAGAAGAGAAGAGTAGGGAGAAGAGATAGCCCGCCCCGCAGCCGCTTCATTATGGAGGTGTTTTTTCCAGAGTGGTTAGCCAACCCCGCGCCGGTATTGAAGAAGAATAAGCAGGCGGATGTGCATCGACTACACCAGCCTCAACAAAGCCCGCCCAAGGACCCGCTTGCTCGCCAAGGATCGATCAAGGATAGACTCCACACCGATGCGAGCTGCCGAGCTTTGGATGCATACTCGTGGATATCATCGATCAAGTGAATCCAGCAGACAGATCAAGACCGCATTCATCACGCCGCTTGGAGCCTTCGCCACCGACGATGACGCTCGCTTGAGGAACGCCGCACCACCTTTCAGCGCAGATGCGTATGCTCTCAAGCAACTCGGCAGTAAATGCCCACGCCACGCGGATGATGTGGTAGTAAAGACGGAGAAACGGGACGCCGCTAGAAGACCTCAAAGAGACCTTCAAAATCTGTGCCGATTCCGCATCAAGCTCAATCCAGAGAAGTGCGTGTTCGAGTCCCACCGCCAACTCTCGGTTTTCGGGTCTCAATGCGCATAGAGTGCAACCTCGGAAGATCAAGGCCATTGAGAGAATGGAGGTCCCCAGCCAACCGTTGATGTGCAAAAGTTCACCGTCGCTTATTTTAATCACCGATTCATCATCGGCCGGGTGAGAAAGCCTTGCCATTGTATCAATTGATGAAGAAGACCACTTATTTCGAAAGTGGAACCACAAGGCGATGAGGCATTTCTCCAATCAAGAAGATGTCGACGACTTCTATGTTGGCGGTTCGACTCCCAAAGAGCCCATGTTTGTACATCGCCGCCACCACCGGTAGTCAAGATAGTTATTGTAGTCGAACGCAAGGAGGAAGGCAAGGCGCCCCGTCCAGACCACCAGACATCTCGAGCGAGGTAATCGCCGACCTCCAAGCAGTAACTACCTCACTATTAGAAGATGTGCTACGGCGGCATTTTGCCGCCAAGAAGTCAAGCCCTACTTTCAAGAGCATCCTATCACCGTGGTCTGCACCGCCCACTCGCCGAGATCATCGGAAGTCGAGATGCTTCCGGGCGAGTGGCCAAGTGGGCTATCGATCTAGCCCCTTACACCATCTACTACCAACCTCGCACCGCCATCAAGTCGCAGGCGCTAGCCGACTTCCTCGCCGACCGGGCCGAGACTCAATACTTGCCGTCATACCGACTCTACTCATTGGCGATCGACTTCGACGACTCCAAGATGCGCCCGCCTCGGAGCCTGGCGCCGCCCTCACCTCCCCAAGGGCTTACAAGCTCAAATACGTGCTGTAAATCCACTTCGCCGCCCAACAACGCCGCCAATATGAAGCGCTTATCCACGGCTCCGCTTGCCAAAGAGCTTTCAGATTCGCCGGATCCCGCTATGGCGATCTCGACTTGGTGGTTCAGCAATCATCCGCGATTGGGACGCCAAAGACGCAAACATGGCAAGCTACCGCTTGGTGCAGCAACTCAGCGGATATTTTGAAGGATGCGAACCTCCACGTACAAGAAACGACAACGATCAAGCAGACGATTACGCGAAGTCGGCTCCACTCGCCAGCGATACCTTCCGCGCCGCCTTCAAGACCTCTCGCCGCCTATCGCCGCCACCGAACGCGACCATTTTCATGCCGGCCCGCCAGAGATAGTCGGATCCGACTCAAGACCCCAGAAGCGACCTCAAGAAAGCTACAGCCGCCCGGGATCTCGCGCCATTGCCCGGGATCGCGCTACCGTCCGGGATCATGCGATAGCTGCCTGGGACTTCAGAGTTCGACCCGGGATCAGGCTGGGCTGGTCCGGAGCTGCCCTGGCCTGCCCAGAGATTCCTCAATTCAGCAAGCGGCAGAATCCAACCCGCCGCCTCCCAGCCCAGCCGCCTTGTCCAAGTCAGCTGTGGTGGCGCTTGAAGACATAGCAGACTGCCTTTGGGCGCAGCCCATCCTCAAGTTCCTAGTAAACAAGGAGTTACCAGCAGACGAGACTCGCCCGGTAAGTACAACGCCGAGCGGCAGCCTACACCATAGTCAACAGAGAGTTAGTCAGCGCAGATCACCGGTGTCCACCAGCGCCAGAGAATCGTAACAAGGCCAAGCGATCCTAGAGACATCCATCGTATGCAGTGTGGCCACCATGCGGCCTCGAGAGCGCCAGGCCAAAGCCTTTCTAAGACGGTTTTTTTGGCCGATCGCCTCGAAGAAGCTAAAGAACTAGTCAAGAAGTGCAAGGTGCCTGTGTTTTCCGCTTCCAAGCCCCTTCACGGCCATGGCCAAGACAATCCCCATCGCCGCCCTTCGCAGCTTGGGGCCCGACATGGTGGGATTCTTTTCAAGACGCCCGAGGCGGTTTAACTCATTTGCTTGTCGCAGGGACAAGTTCACCAAGTGGGTAGAAGCAAAGCCCATCAAGAAATTAAATGGGCCCACAGCAGTGACCTTCATTGTCGACATCACAAAGGCGGTATGGCATACCGCACAAAGCATCATCACGCATAACGGCACCAACTTCGCTTAAAGGCGCTTTGGCTCGCTTTCGCGACGCAGGCATCCGACCGACCTAGCGCCCATTGCCCATCCGCAGCCAAACGGCCTGTGGAACGAGCTAACGGCTCATCCTCGTCCGCATCAAGCCTTGA
Organism: Aegilops speltoides; assembly: GCA_021437245.1. Taxonomy (NCBI): domain Eukaryota; kingdom Viridiplantae; phylum Streptophyta; class Magnoliopsida; order Poales; family Poaceae; genus Aegilops; species Aegilops speltoides. The sequence goes on from CM038145.1 coordinate 499,616,937, forward strand.
TTGGTCGAACCACTCGAGCGCCGCCGGGTTGTTGGGTGGAAGAGCCGCTCGCCGCCCTTCGAGTCCGCGCAGACGACCTTTAACAGTCAACCGGCTTCACGCCGTTTTTCCTCGCTTCACGGTGCCGGCCGCCATCCCGACGGATATACACCCGACTCTCCGCGAGTCTCCATGTACATCAAGAGGAGGTCAAGAAGCACGCCAAGACGGTGTCGACTGCCGAAGAGGGCCAACTGCTGGCACTCACCGGTCCGCATCTACCAAAGCAGGGTCTCGCGCCGATACTACAACCGCAAGGTCAAGCCAAGATCATTCCAAGAGGGCGATTTGTGCTCCGCTGATTCAGAGAACAGCCAGCCAAAGACAAGTTGTCGGCGCTTTGGGAAGGTCCTTCATCATCGCAAGAAGGTGCTAGGAACGACGCCTACTATTTGATCGACGCCGTAAGCCTCGAAGGCGCAAGAGGGACGACTCGCAAAGAAGAAGAGCTACCATGGAACGCAAATCTTCTTCAAGATTTTACAGCTGATGCAAGATGTATCACACTACCCCTTTTTTGTATTAAGTACTAAGACTGAGGCCTCGAGACGAGCTCGGGACTGCTTTTTGATTATCTCGATGATATGGATCACGCCCAAATGCTTTTCCTTTTCATCATACCGTCGCACCTGGTCCGACTAGTCGCCCGGGACTCGCCCTTTGTGCTATGAAATGCTCCCCGAGGTCGACAAGTAATGTGCTGCGCCAAAGCCGCCTCCCACGGAAAGTCAGAGTCGCAGAGCTAATCGCCGGTAAGCGGGGACGGAAAGAGCGAAGACACATGAAAAACGGCTAAGGACTTAAGAGCTACGATAGCCCAAGCCGCTCCCAGCCTTTTCTATTGAGCCGACTCATGCAGCAAGCCGGCTCATAGTCTCAACTTGATCAAAGACGCCAACTTTCGAGAGTCGGCCTGCCGATTTGCCAGCCAAACTTGCTAGGATGTTCTAAACGACTATACTTGCCTCCCTAAAGTAGCCGAGCACTTGGTCCGGGCGGCAGTCCGCAGAGCGGCCGCCTACCGGCAAGGCGGCAAACCGAAGGAAGGCGGCAAAGGAAAACAGTCTAAAGAACCAAAGCAAGGAAGGACAGAAATTTGATAAATATTTACATAAGGCCCTTGGCCGAATACACCCCGCGGGTGGAATTGTTCGAAACTGACAAGTTTTTCAAGGAACAAAAGATACATGTAGAACCGGCACTTAAGGGGCGGCCTCCGAGCCGGAGGGCCGGAGGTGGCGGCGGTGCCTGACGTCGGGCAGCGGGCCGGGCGGCTCGCTTGGTCGCTCTGGGCCGACGGCCGCTTTGTCCTCTCGAGGCTCTGCCGGAGGCACGACAGCCGAGGCTGGCCGCCGCTTGCTTCTTCCGGGCGCCTCCTCGCCTCCGCCCTCCGACTCGCCTCCTCTTTTGGTGCCGGAGCCGACATTCTCCGCCGAGTCCTCATCGCACTTCGTGCATCCCCAACCACTCCGCGGAACCTCCGCCGCCGCCACCGCCGGGCACAAAGACACTGGTGTCCGTGGTACTGGCGATGGCCGCCGCCAAGGCTGACGAGGGCGCTTCCAGTTCTCTACCGCTCTGGCCTCGACCGAACACGCCGAGGTCCACGCCCAGCCTGTGGTACCACCCTTGACGAACTCCAAGGCCCGGCAGGTTCGCAAGACGGCCGAGGAGCCCTCCAAGCTTCAAGCGACCGACGGCGACTTCCAGCCTGGGCCGGTCGGCCGATCGGGCGGTGCGAAGAGACGGCACCTCCGCCGAAGGCGGTAACGACTTGGGCGCCGGGTTGAAGACGACGCAGCAGACGGTGAGCAGGACGGCGAGCCCCGATGCTCAAGAGCTGCTCGCCGATGGTTCGGGGCGCGGCGGTAATCACCTCGCCTTTGCCCTCCGCCTCCCGATCCGCCTCGATGGCTGTGAGGGACGGCTCGCGAGTGGCCGGAAAGAAGTCTGCCAAAGACAGAAAGGGGACACCGTAAAAACCAAGACAGCTCGGCCACGTAGTTGAAAGACCAAAGAAGAGAAGCCAAGAGTTACCATCGACGATGTCCTCGAGCTCGTGATAGCCGGAGGTCAAGATCGCCACGGCCGGGTCCAGCGCCCGCCCATCGCTAACTCAGCTAGGAGGGCTCTCCCGCGACTTGGCACCTCCGCGCTTCGGCAAGTCCTTCGCCGCCAGCTGCTGCCAAGCAGCAGGTCGCGCCTTGACGAGCTTGTCGTGACTCCTCCTCCTTAGTGCGACGGGCGGTATTGCCTCGCCAGCTGTTCTCGGCGGGCGGCGCAAGCGCCTCAAGCTCAAGAAAGACAAAGCACCGCAAGGAAGGAAGTCGCTGGGAGATCCGCCCGCTGCTCAGTTAGCCGCCCAATCTGGGATTACAGCACATGGCGCGCATAAGCGCTTCGGAGAAGAAAGAAGGAAGGTCGCCGGGAGATCCGGCCCGACTACTCAGCAGTCGGCCCGCATCTCGGGATTACAGCAGGCTGGGCGCCAGCTACCAAGAAGGGAGAATTGACTCACTCGACTTTCCGCCAGATCGGCGGGTCCGCTCTCAGCCTCAACATTGCGGTTGAAGGCAGAGCTGGAGGTTGTGGTACTCCTGCAAGGCCGCAAAGTAAAGTCGGCCTCGGAGATCGCTAGAAGGAGTTCCGAGCCGCCGCCAAGAGCCGACCAACTCGGGATTACACTCAGCGGGAGAGCTGACGCGCCTCACGGAAAAAAGGCAAGAAAGTAAGAAAAGAAAACGGCATACCCGGACGGAGGTCCGCAGGGCCAGATGCGCTTTGGTGTACAGCTTGAGGGCTTCGCTTCTTCGCAACTTGGATCAACGCCCGAAGAGCTCTGTTCAGCCGGGCTCAGAGTTGTTTTCGCAAGACCCACCCGTGGGCGCGTAATCGAGGCCTCTGCCTGTGTTCGCCATGCCGGGCGACGCTGGGCCTCCTCGAGCTCGCGGGCGCCGAAGCCTCGCCTCTCGATCCGGCGGCGCTGGCACGGCGACTTGGAGAAGCAGCCGCTGCTGGTGCCGCCCGCAGCCGGGCGGATCTCGCGGGTCCACGGCTGCTTGCCGCGGCGGCTCAAGACGGAGACGGCGGAGGCGGCGGAGGCGGCGCGGAGTATCCGGAGCCCGAGGCGCCGCCACCGCCCTCCACGAGGGGTTGGCGGTGCCGACTTCCCGGCCCGCCCCTGCGGAACTGGGGGCGGCGGCGCCGACGACAGCCGAGGGACGAGCACGCCGGGCGCATTTAACGGCTCTCAAGATCCCGCTTTCTGCCATGCCGCGCCACGGCCTCCAGTGCCGCGGCGCTGGCGGCCCTTCGCTCGCGCTTTCTCCAGCGGTCGGCTCTCTCTCCGCGCTTTCCCGCTGCCTGCGGTTGCCGCCTCCCGAGATCGGGCGGTAGGGTCAATCCGCCACAGATTATGTGACGCCGCCTCGACCCCATGACGGAGGGAACGCGGCTTCAAGGGAAAGGGGGCGCTGGAGAAGAGGGGGGGCGGGGAAAGTCGAAGATTCAAGCAAAATCCAGAAAAGAAATAAGGGTGAGAGCCTTACGAAGAAACTAGTGGTGGCCTTTCACTTCCTTCCGAAGCGGCGTTTCGCGTCGCCTTCGCCAGTCGCGCGGCGTTCTTTGGGCTTTTTCGACCTGCCACGGGCGACTCGCCCGGCGAGACGCTTTTCGCTACTGCTTGGCTGGAGGGGCTGCTTACCGGGCGGCGCGATAACTTCCGCACAACGCCGCCGCTGCCGGGCGGCGGTCGCCGACGGCCCGAGGCCGCCGTTTTCGCCGCTTTTCAAGGCGCGGGCCTCCAGCCAGCAGCGCCCCTAAGTCGGGTCGCCGACGCCGCCGACTCGCGGTCGGGACGAGTCACGCTGCTCTTCGTGGCGCCGCTGCAGCGCCGGAGAGGGTTCTCGCTCAACATGCCAACAAGATCGAGCTGAAGTCGGATGCAAGCAAGATCGAAATACGACGGAAACAACTTACCACCGGGCGAGGGTTGTCACGCGAGTACGGCTCCTTGCTGAATCGCCACTCGTCTGCGGAACCCGCAGCATGGCGAGGTTCACTATGTTCGCCACTTCTCCACGCTGCATGTCCTGGTGCACAGCCGCTTGATCAGGTCGGCCGCCATCCGACAGATGAGGTGGGGCGGCTTTGAGCGGGAGCACCCGCGCACTACTTAAAGGCGGCCAGGAGATCGGAGGCGACGAGCCCTCCGATCGCGGCCATGAGTCGGAGGCGCGCCACGGCGCCGACCGAGGCCGAAAGCGACGACCGGCGGGACCACGGGCGGCCGCCAATCAGCGGCTCGGGTCGGCGGGCGCAAGTTGACCTGGGCCGCCGCCGGTGGAGACGCTCTTCACGAGAAGTACGCCTTCGCCACATCTTCACCGATTTCACCAGGATGGGCGAAAGGGGTTGTCGGCCGTCAGCGCCGCACCGCGATGTAGGTGCCGCGATCAGACCGGCGCAAGCCGCAGCCCGAGTGCCGAAGCCGAGGAGAAGAACTCCCCACAGCTCGAGGGTGGGGAGAACGCGATGTAGCCTTCACACAGTAGTGGCGAAGGCGGAAAGAAGCACCACCGCATTGGGGTGAGATGAGCGGCTGCAAGCTATGGAACTCAAGAAAGGAACGAAGAACCCGCCGCTGGGAGCCCCAGCCCACAAGGCGATGCGCGAAGGAAGATGACCCGCTGGGCTTACGGGCGCTGGCCGGATTCGCCGGGCGCTGGACGGGCTTGCACTAAGTCCGCGCCGGGAGGCGGCGGGTTTTGGCGAAGGAACTCGATGTCTTCCAGATCCACGCCCGAGCCATCCCATTCGCCGAGCGCGAGGAAGGGGCGCGTGGAAGAAGAGCTCATCGTCGGGCGAGGAGGAACACCGCGCCACCGCAAGGAAGAAAGCGACGGAGCGGGGCGGCGAAGAAGAAAGGCAAGAGAGCGGGAGGAGGCGCTGCAAGGAGCCGCCGCTTCCCCTCTCGCTTACTTATAGCTTCTACGGGCCGAGAAGCCGAGGGGCGACGGGGATTAATCGCGCCATTTACCCCACGGCGCCCTGACGATCAACTCCTCACGGTTATCGCGCGCAGAATAACGGGATGCCAACCGCCCGCCGCAGTGATCCGCGGGAGCCGAGGCGCGTAATGGCGGGCCCCATTCGGGCGCCCGCCCCGCCACGCGGGCGCCCGCGACAGACCGCTCATAGATGGCAGGGAAGCGAGCCGATACGCCGCCGATTCCCGCCACGCCCGCGAAGCGGCGGTTTCGCGGGCACCCGACTCCAACGAGGCGGCTCAAAGACGCGCAGCCAATCTCGAGTCGGCACCATAACGACCGAATCGCCGGCCCCACGAGGCGGCGCCTACCGGCTTCGCCACTTCGGGACTCATCGTCGAGTAATGGGCCATGGGTAGGCTGACCCAGACCCAAGATCTTTCAAGACATCGGGCAGGCCGTGCCCTCACCGAAGTCCTACCGGCGACCTTCGAGAAGGCCGAGTCCCACCGGCGACTCAAGAAGCAGAGTCCCTAACGACGACTAAACAAGCCGACCGGCTTGCGATTTTGGGGGCCGACCGAGAGTCGGCCCACGACCTTCCAAAGACAGATGCAGGTACAGCCCCGACGTGGCTGTCCCTCATGACCCACGGAGGAAGGCATGGCTACAGTGAGCTGGGTGCCGCCGGAGATCTCCGTGAGGCGCGCATCATGCCATGCCTCCTCGACCAGCCACAAGGCGCGAAGGCATCAGGCTCACGACGGCGGCAAGATAATGCCTAGAGATCGCCGGCCCTGCCGCTGAGATAGAAGAAGATCGCCGAGAGCTCAAGACGACTTCTCGGGAGCCGGCCTCCCGCAGTCGGCCGCCCCACCGTGGCCCCACAAGCCATAAACCTGATTGACGGGAGGGCGATAAGGATCGCCGACAGACGGCGGCACTGCTCCCACGCACTCCCCATGACCGAGCTCAAGGCCATCGACTATCGCAGACAAGAGCCCGCTGTTGTCAGCCCGCCAATATGGGCCCCTGGCCGGGCAGGAGGACAGCCATGAGAGAGATCGACGGTGGGGCCACGCCACGGATACTATTGTACTTCGGGGTAGGCCTATATAAACCCCCTGGGCACCCATGCAAAGGGTTCGCCCTAGACAGGTTTTAGACACATAGCAAGAGGGGAAAGAGCTAGCCTTGCTCCTCCTCGCGCCCAAACAGCTCAAGGAGCACCCTTGTACTATCGCACCATAGTGACTGCGCGAGACCCCGCAGAGCAGCAGAGAGGGTGTTATCTCCTGAGAGCCCTCAAGTCGGGTAAGATTCGCCACAAGGCATGTTCGCCATCCTGCTTCTGTGCACCGGTGACGCTCTACTCGCCCCCACCATGATAAGCCACCCGCTGGCATATGTCGCACCCAACCCCGACAAATATATCGATCTTTACGTCTCGACCATTTCGAGACTCCTCGTCATGTCCCCGATCTCATCCGGACTCAACTCCTTCCGTACATCAAAACTCATAAACTCATAATAAAACTGTCATCGTAACGTTGCGCGGCGGACCCTACGGTTCGAGAACTATGTAGACATGACCTAGAACTATTCTCGGTCAATAACCAATAGCGGAACCTGGATGCCCATATTGGTTCCTACATATTCTACGAAGATCTTTATCGGTCAAACCGCATAACAACATACGTTGTTCCTTTGTCATCGGTATGTTATTTGCCCGAGATTTGATCGTCGGTATCCAATACCTAGTTCAATCTCGCTATCGCAAGTCTCTTTACTCGCTACGTAATGCATAATCCCGAACCAACTTATTGGTCACATTGCTTGCAAGGCTTATAGTGATGTGCATTAATGAGAGGGCCCAGAGATACCTCTCCGACAATCGGAGTGACAAAACCTAATCTCAAATACGCCAAACCAACATGTACCTTTTGGAGACACCGTAGTACTTCTTTATAATCACCCGCTATGCCAGACGCTTGGTAGCACCCAAAGTGTTCTCCCAAACGGAGTTGCATAATCTCATAGTTATGGGAACATGTATAAGTCATGAAGAAAGCAATAGCAACATACTAAACGATCAAGTGCTAAGCTAACGGAATGGGTCATGTCAATCACATCATTCTCCTAATGATGTGATCCCGTTAATCAAATGACAACTCTTTTGTCCATGGTTAGGAAACATAACCATCTCTGATAAACGAGCTAGTCAAGTAGAGGCATACTAGTGACACTATGTTTGTCTATGTATTCACACATGTATTATGTTTCCCGTTAATACAATTCTAACATGAATAATAAACATTTATCATGAAATAAGGAAATAAATAATAACTTTATTATTGCCTCTAGGGCATATTTCCTTCAGTCTCCCACTTGCACTAGAGTCAATAATCTAGTTCACATCGCCATGTGATTTAACACCAATATTCATATCTCAGATATGATTAACACCCATAGTTCACATCATCATGTGACCAACACCCAAAGGGTTTACTAGAGTCAATGATCTAGTTCACATCGCTATGTGATTAACACCCAAAGAGTACTAAGGTGTGATCATGTTTTGCTCGTGAGAGAAGCTTAGTCAACGGGTCGCTACATTCAGAGCCGTATGTATTTTGCAAATATTCTATGTCCACAATGCTCGCATGGAGCTACTCTAGCTAATTGCTCCCACTTTCAATATGTATCCAGATTGAGACTTAGAGTCATCCGGATTGGTGTAAAAGCTTGCATCGTTGTAACTTTTTACGACGGGCTCTTTTATCACCTCCATAATCGAGAAACATCTCCTTAGTCCTCACTAAGGATATTCTTGACCGCTGTCCAAAGGATCTACTTAGATCAAAATTGTATTCCTTTGTCAAACTCAGAGCAAGGTATACAATAGGTCTGGTTCACAGCATAGCATACTTTATAGAACCTATGATTGAGGCATAGGGAATGACTTTTCATTCTCTTTCTATTTTCTCGCCATGGTCGGGTCTTGAGTCTTACTCAACTTCACACCTTTGCATCAGTGCAAGAACTCTTTCTTTGACTGCTCCATTTTGAACTATTTCAAAATTTATCAAGGTATGTACTTATTGAAAATCTTATCAAGCCGCCTTGATCTATCTATATAGATCTTGATGCTCAATATGTAAGTAGCTTCACCGAGGTCTTTCTTTGAAAAACTCCTTTCAAACACTCCTTTATGCTTTGCGTAATAATTCTACATTATTTCCGATCAACAATATGTCATTCACATATACTTATCGAAATGTAGTGCTCCCACTCACTTTCTTGTAAATACATGCCTTTCCAAAAGTCTCAGATAAAACCATATGCTTTGATCAACTCATCAAAGCGTATATTCCAACTCCGAGATGCTTGCACCAGTCCATAGATGGATCGCTGGAGCTTGCACACTTTGTTAGCATCTTTAGGATTGACAAAACCTTCCGTTGCATCATATACAACTCTTCTTTAATAAATCCATTAAGGAATGCAGTTTTGACATCCATTTGCCGATTTCATAAAATGTGGCAATTGCTAACATGATTTGGACAGATTTAAGCATCGATACGAGTGAGAAAATCTCATCGTATTCAACCCCTTGAACTTGTTGAAAACCTTTGCAACAAGTCGAGCTTAGTGGATAGTAACACTACTATCGTTGTCCGCCTTCCTCTTGAAGATCCATTTATTTAACATGGCTTGTCGATCATCGAGCAAGTCAATCAAAGTCCATACTTTGTTCTCATACATGGATCATATCTCGATTTTATGGCCTCAAGCCATTTCGCTGAATCTGGGCTCATCATCGCTTCCTCATAGTTCGTAGGTTCATCATGGTCTAGTAACATGACTTCCGTAAAAGATTACTGCATTTACTCGTGCGGACTGTACTTTGGAAGACCTACGAGGTTTTGTAGTAACTTGATCTCAAGTTTCATGATCATCATCATTAGCTTCCTCACTAATTGGTGTAGGAATCATCGAACTGATTTCCATGATGAACTACTTTCCAATTCGGAGAAGGTACAAATTACCTTATCAAGCTCTACTTTCCTCCCACTCACTTCTTTCGAGAGAAACTCCTTCTAGAAAGGATCCATTTTAGCAACGAATATCTTGCCTTCGGATCTGTGATAGAAGGTGTACCCAACAATTTCTTTGGGTATTCTATGAAGACGACTTCTCCGATTTGGGTTCGAGCTTATCAGATGAAACTTTTTCACATAAGCATCGCAGCCCCAAACTTTAAGAAACGATAACTTGGGTTTCTTGCTAAACCACAGTTCATATGTGTCGCCTCAACGGATTTAGATGGTGCCCTTTAACGTGAATGCAGCTGTCTCTAATGCATAACCCCAAAACAATAGTGGTAAATCAAGAAGAGACATCATAGATCGCATCATATCCAATAAAGTGCGGTTACGACGCTCGACACACCATAACGCTGTGGTGTTCCGTGGCGGAGCTGTGAAACTATTCCACATTGTTTTAATTGAAGACCAAACTCAGAACTCAAATATTCGCTCCGCGATCGATCGCAGTAAACTTTATTTTCTTGTTACGATGATTTTTCCACTTCACTCAAATTCTTTGAACCTTTCAACTATTTCTGCACTTATGTTTCATCAAGTAGATATACCCATATCCGCTCAAATCATCTTGTGAAGGTCGAAAATAACGATATTTGCCACGAGCATCAACACTCATTGGATCGCATACATCGGTATGTATTATTTCCAATAAGTCAAGAGCTTGTTCCATTGTTCCGAGAACGGAGTTTTAGTCATCTTGCCCAAAAGGCACGGTTCGCAAGCATCAAATGATTCATAACCAAGTGATTCCAAAATCCATCTTTATGGAGTTTCTTCATGCGCTTTACATCGATATGACCCAAACGGCAATGCCACAAATAAGTTGCACTATCATTATTAACTTTGCATCTTTTGGCATCAATATTATGAATATGTGTATCACTACGATCGAGATCCAACAAACTATTTTCATTGGGTGTATGACCATTGAAGGTTTTATTCATGTAAATGTAACAACAATTATTCTTTGACTTTAAATGAATAAATCAGACGCAATAAACATGATCAAATCATATTCATGCTCAACGCAAACGCCAAATAACATTTATTTAGGTTTAACACTAATCCCAAAGTATAGGAGTGTGTGATGATGATCATATCAATCTTGGAACTACTTCCAACACTCATCGCCACTTCCCTTCAACTAGTCTCTGCTATATTCAGAAGTCCTGCTTCGAAGTTACTAATCTTAGCAACCTAACAAGTATCAAATACTGTGGGCTACTATAAACACTAGTAAGGCACACATCAATAACTCAGATATCAAATATACCCTTGTTCACTTTGCCATCCTTCTTATCCACCAAATATTCGTGGCATTTCCGCTCAAAGGACCATTTCCTTTGCAAAGTGTAAGCACTAGTTTCAGTGCTATGGTCCAGCTTTGGGCTTCTTCGCAGGAGTGACAACTTGCTTGTCTTTCCACTTGAAGTTCCCTTTCTTTCCTTTGCCCTTCTCTTGAAACTAGTGGTCTTGTCAATCATCAACACTTGATGCTCTTTCTGATTTCTACCTTCGCCGATTTCAACATCACGTAAGAGCTCGGGAATCGTTTTCGCCATCCCTTGCATACTATAGTTCATCACAAAGTTCTAGTAACTTAGTGATGGTGACTAGAGAATTCTCGTCAATCACTATCTTATCTCGAAGATTAACTCCCACTTGATTCAAGCGATTGAAGTACCTGCATAACTGAGCACATGCTCACTAGTTGAGCGATTCTCCTCCATCTTTTAGCTATAGAACTTGTTGGAGACTTCATATCTCTCAACTCGGTATTTGCTTGAAATATTAACTTCAACTCGAACATCTCATATGGTCCATGACGCTCAAAACGCCTTTGAAGTCCCGATTCTAAGCCGCTACATGGTGCACTAAACTATCAAGTAGTCATCATATTGAGCTAGCCAAACGCTCATAACGCCTCAGATCCGCCATGCAATAGGTCTGTCACCTAGCGTGCATTAAGGACATAATTCTTCAGGCAAAGAATGAGGATAAACCTCGATCACGGATCCAATCCGCATCATTGCTACTAACATCTTTCAACACAATTTTCTAGGAACATATCAAAATAAACATATGAAAGCAACAACGCAAGCTATTGATCTACAACATAATTTGCAAAATACTACCAGACTAAGTTCATGATAAATTTAAGTTCAATTAATCATATTACTTAAGAACTCCCACTTAGATGACATCTCTAGTCATCTAAGTGATCACGTGATCCAAATCAACTAAACCATGTCCGATCATCACGTGAGATGGAGTAGTTTTCAATGGTGAACATCACTATGTTGATCATATCTACTATATGATTCACGCCGACCTTTCGGTCTCCGTGTTCCGAGGCCATATCTCAGATATGCTAGGCTCGCAAGTTTAACTCGAGTATTCCGCTGTGCAACTGTTTTGCACCCGCTGTATTTGAACATAGAGCCTATCACACCCGATCATCACGTGGTGTCTCAAAGACGAAGAACTTTCGCAACGGTGCATACTCAGGAGAACACTTCTTGATAATTAGTGAGAGATCATCTTAAAATGCTACCGCAATCAAAGCAAGATAAGATGCATAAAGGATAAACATCACATGCAATCAATATAAGTGATATGATATGGCCATCATCATCTTGTGCTTGTGATTCCATCTTCAAGCACCGCCATGATCACCATCGCCACCGGCGCGACACCTTGATCTCCATCGTAGCATCGTTGTCGTTACGCCATCTATTGCTTTTACGACTATCGCTACCGCTTAGTGATAAAGTAAAGCAATTACAGTATGCTTGCATTTCATACAATAAAGCGACAACCATATGGCTCCTCGCCATTGCCGATAACTTCGTTACAAAACATGATCATCTCATACAATAAAATATAGCATCACGCCTTGACCATATCACATCACAACATGCCCTGCAAAAACAAGTTAGACGCCCTCTACTTTGTTGTTGCAAATTTTACGTGGCTGCTACGGGCTTAGCAAGAACCGTTTACCACGCATCAAAACCACAACGATAGTTCGCAAGTTGGTGCTGTTTTAACCTTCGCAAGGACCGGGCGAGCCACACTCGATTCAGCTAAAGTGAGAGAGAGACACCCGCCAGCCACCTTTAAGCACGAAAGTGCTCGAACGGTGAAACCAGTCTCGCAGAAGCGCACGCTGTAATGTCGGTCCGGCCGCTTCATCTCACAATACCGCCAACCAAAGTATGACATGCCGGTAAGCAGATGACTTGTATCGCCCACAACTCACTTGTGTTCTACTCGTGCATATAACATCAACGATAAAACCTAGGCTCGATGCCACTTTTGGGGAACGAGTAATTTCAAAAAATTCCTACGCACACGCAAGATCATGGTGATGGCATAGCAACGAGAGGGGAGAGTGTTGTCCACGCACTGTGAGACCGTAAGCGGAAGCGCTAGCACAACGCGTTGATGTAGTCGACGCCTTCACGATCCGACCGATCCAAGCACCGAACGACGGCACCTCCGAGTTCAGCACACGCTCAGCTCGATGACGATCTCCGCCCGATCCAGCAAAGCTCGGGATGAGTTCCACAAGACGACGGCGTGGGTGACGATGATGATGTTCTATCGCGCAGGCTTCGCTTAAACTCCGCGACGATATGACCGAGGTGGAATATGGTGGAGGGGGCACCGCACACGGCTAAGGAACGATCCGAGATCAACTTGTGTGTCATGGGGTGCCCCTGCCCCCGTGATATAAAGGAGCAAGGGGAGGAGGAGGCCGCCTAGGGGAGGGCTTGGGGGGAGGAGTCCCACCGAGTAGGACTCCTCCTTTCCTAGTCCAACTAGGAGTCCTTCCATGTAGTAGGAGTAGGAGAGAAGGAAAGGGAAGAGAGAAGGAAGGAAGGAGGGGGCGGCCCTCCCCTAGTCCACCCGGACTAGGCCTTGGGGCGCGCGCCTGCCCTAGGCAGCCTCTCTCTCTTTCCCTGTATGGCCCAATAAGGCCCAATACTTCTCCCCGCGAATTTCGTAACTCTCCCAGATTCAAAAATACCCAATCACTCGAACCTTCCAACTCCGAATATAGTCGTCCAATATATCGATCTTTACGCCTCGACCATTTCGAGACTCCTCGTCATGTCCCCGATCTCATCCAGGACTCAACTCCTTCGTACATCAAAACTCATAAACTCATAATATAACCGTCATCGAACGTTAAGCGCATGGACCCTACGGTTCGAGAACTATGTAGACATGACCTAGAACTATTCTCGGTCAATAACCAATAGCGAACCTGGATGCCCATATTGGTTCCTACATATTCTACGAAGATCTTTATCGGTCAAACCGCATAACAACATACGTTGTTCCTTTGTCATCGGTATGTTACTTGCCCGAGATTTGATCGTCGGTATCCAATACCTAGTTCAATCTCGCTATCGCAAGTCTCTTTACTCGCTACGTAATGCATCATCCCATAACTAACTTATTAGTCACATTGCTTGCAAGGCTTATAGTGATGTGCATTACCGAGAGGGCCCAGAGATACCTCTCCGACAATCGGAGTGACAAAACCTAATCTCAAATACGCCAACCCAACATGTACCTTTGGAGACACCTGTAGTACTCCTTTATAATCACCCAGCTACATTGTGACGCTTTGGTAGCACCCAAAGTGTTCCTCCGTAAACGGAGTTGCATAATCTCATAGTTATAGGAACATGTATAAGTCATGAAGAAAGCAATAGCAACATACTAAACGATCAAGTGCTGCTAACGGAATGGGTCATGTCAATCACATCATTTCCTAATGATGTGATCCCGTTAATCAAATGACAACTCTTTGTCCATGGCTAGGAAACATAACCATCTTTGATAAACGAGCTAGTCAAGTAGAGGCATACTAGTGACACTATGTTTGTCTATGTATTCACACATGTATTATGTTTCCGTTAATACAATTCTAGCATGAATAATAAACATTTATCATGAAATAAGGAAATAAATAATAACTTTATTATTGCCTCTAGGGCATATTTCCTTCAATTGATAGTGTGGCTTGGTATCATTATGCCGTTGGATCGATTGTTAATTTTAGTTGCGATCTTCATCGCATTTGTTGTTGCATTTAAATTCTTTAGCTAGAGAGTTATTTGTATGTTGCATTTAATTAAGTGCTGTATATGAACTTTATGTATGAACTTTATGTATGAACTTGTATTAATTTGGTCTATTTGGTGTTGTGTAATGAAGATGAGCCGACAATGGATGTATGATGACCGATGCTCTCCCGAGTTCATTAATGGCGTATACTTTTTTCAAGGGTCACGAGGCAAACAAGCGGGCGGATGGTTTTATGCCTTGTCCATGTGCTGGCTATAAGAATGGTCATAGTTACTTACGTAAAAACCATTCACATCCACCTATTTAAGTCCGTTTCATGCCCCACTATAATGTTTGGACCAAGCATGGAGAAATAGGGGTTATGATGGAAGACAATGAAGAAGAAGAGGACGACGACGGCTATCCCCGCCATGGGTTCCCTGAATACGATGATACAACAATGGGGGAAGAAGCTGAGCCGCAATGCGGGAAGAAGTCGAAGAAGAGGCATCGATGATCCCGCCGATGATCTAGGGTCGGGCCATTGCCGATGCAAAGAGAAATCGCGCAAGTGATCTCGAGAGGACGGTTGCAGCGCATGTTAGAGGATCACAAGAAATTGTTGTACCCGAATTGCGTAAACCGACAAAAAGTTGGACAAAGACACTTGAATTGCTGCAATGGAAGGCAGAGAATGGTGTATCCGACAAGGATTTGGAAAGTTGCCGGTAATGATAAAGAATATGCTTCCAAAGGACAAACGAATTGCCCGAGAGTACGATGAAGCAAAGAAGGTTGTCTCGCCTCTAGGGTTAGAGGTGCAAAAGATACATGCATGCCCTAATGACTGCATCCTCACGGCGGTGAGTACAAGGATTTGAACGCTGTTCGGTATGCGGTGCATCGCGTTATAAGATCACCGCGATGACCCTCGGTGATGTCGAGGGCGAGCGCCCAGAAGAAGATTCCTGCCAAGGTGATGTGGTATGCTCCTATAATACCACGTTGAAACATTTGTTCCAAAACAAAGAGCATGCGGCGCTTATGCGGTGGCACGCAGAAGATCCTAAGAAAGACGGAAAGTTGAGAGTACCCACGACGGTTCGCAGTGGAGAAAAATCGAGAGAAAGTATCGAGGAGTTTGCAGTGACCCAAGGAACGTATGGTTTGGTCTAAGCGCAGATGGCATTAATCCTTTTGGGGAGCAGAGCAGCAACCATAGCACGTGGCCTGTGACTCTATGTTTGTATAACCTTCCTCCTTGGTTGTGCATGAAGCGAAGTTCATTATGATGCCGCTGCTCATCCAAGGCCCTAAGCAACCCCGGCAACGACATTGATGTGTACCTAAGGCAAATAGTTGAAGAACTATTACAGCCGTGGAATGGAACAGGTGTACGCGGCGTGGGATGAGCACGACAGAAGAATTTCACCTAAAGGCGTTGCTGTTCGTGACCATCAATGATTGGCCTGCTCTCAAGAATCTTTCGTGATGCATAAACAAGGGATACCGCGGATGCACGCACGCTTGGATGATACCGACATTATATATTTGGATAATTGTAGGAAGAATGTATGGGAAGACAAAAGATACACCAGAGGCACGGAGGATTCAGCAACGATGCACGGAAAAGACGGCATACATCGTGTCATCACCCAAGCTACGCCTACAAAAGAAGAGAAGGAAATCTTCTTCAATGCTCGCTCAGATGAAGGTACCGCTCGCTTCGTCAAATATAAAGGGAATAATAAATATGGCAGAGAAAAGTTCCGAACCTAAAGTCTCATGATCGCCACGTGATTATGACGCAACTCCTTCCGTTAACCGAGGGGCTTTACCGAAAACGCTTGATTAGCCATTGTGAAGCTATGTGCATTCCTCAATGCAATCACTCGTAAGGTAATCAATCTAGAAATCATACCAAGGTTACGTAATGATTTGGTGCAATGTCTTGTCGCTTTCGAGTTGGTGTTCCCACCATCCTTCTTCAACATCATGACGCACGCCCTAGTTCACCTTTTGCGAAGAGATTAACGCTTTGGGTCCCGTATTTCTACACAATATGTTCCCTTGAAAGGTTCATGGAGTCTTGAAGAAATATGTTCATAACCGTATAGGCCAAAAGGAAGCATCTCAAGGGCCATGAAAATGAGGAGGTCATTGAGTTTTGTATTGATTTATTCTCGACCTTAAGCCGATTGGTGTTCCCTTAATCACGGATAAGGGCAGATCGAAGGAAAAGGCACGCTAGGAGGGCATCAAATAATATGTATGGACGGCATTCTCTCACCGAAGCACACTACACGCTTCTACAGAATTCTGCCTTGGTGGCTCCGTGATATGGAGGAACACAAGAATTTTCTACAGTCCAAACACCCGGAGAAGTCTCGACGACGGATTACACGCGAACAAACGAGGACTTTCGCCGTTGGTTGCGTAAATGTGCCCTCAATGATGGCGATATTCAAAATGACATGTACCGCTGTCCCAGCTACTATCTTCGAATATAATGACTTCCAAAGGGTACCAGATAAATGGGAATACATTTTATACGATCGCCTCAAGATAAGAAGAGCACCAACCAAAAGAGTGGTGTCCGCTGATGCAACAACCAACACGGAAAGGAAACATATTATGGTTACATAGAGGACATATGGGAACTTAACTATGGATCGTGATTTGAAGGTCCCTTTGTTTCGTGCAAATGGGTCAATATGACACGAGGCGGGTAACGGAAGACCCGCAAAGACGGAATGACAACAAGGATCTCAACAATCTTGCGATGCAGACGAACCATTCATCCTAGCCAATGATGTGGCGAGGTTTTTATGTGAAAGACATGTCTTCCGTGCCGAGAAAAAGAAAAGATAAGGAAGCTTAATGGATCATACGACGAGCCAAAGCGCCACATAGTTCTTTTCAGAAAAGAAACATCATGGGAGTGGATGACAAGACAGATATGTCGAAGATTATGAAAAGTTTGATGAAATTGCTCCATTCACAAAGTGAATATTGACACGAGCATCCCGTTAAATGATGAAGATTTTCCATGGTTACAAGCAAAGGGACACACGCCAAGAAAAAGTTTCACATCAAAGATCTCGGGATGTGATCGCTTCACTATCATCACTTTCTTCTATGTTTCATACCCGTGAGGGAATGTCTGTAATAGTTAGGGTAGTTATGTGTTTTGGTATTTGAAACGCCAAGAAATTTTATGCAAACAAATTCTTTTCATGCATTTACTGATTTTTTCCAAATTAAATGACCCTGAAATTGAAAAGCATTTCAAATGAACTCGTAAAAGGTTGAAAGTTGGCATGGTATCATAATTTCATATAAATAGCATGTGCAAGAAAGTAGAGAGGGTTACGGCAAAATCGGATGCACTTCGTGTATAAATGGACAATCTCTTTGAAGTATCGAGTTTCCGATTTAAAACTGAATCATATAAAGGCATTTCATTTTTAAATAACCTAAGGATTACCAAATTGAATATAATGATAAAACATACTAATATAGAACATAAGAAAAAGAA